>CAWUHX010000185.1:0-727657 GCA_963922205.1 Romanomermis culicivorax
CGACCGGATGAAATATGAATCCGCCTCATCATATTCAAAATTGTCGGCAGTACGATGAAGAAATAATTTGAATACTTATTTTTCTGACGAAATGATCAAATTGGAAAACAAATAATATGGTGAACGACATACAACCCGGGGATGTGGCAATGAGCCACTATCTCTGCAAATTTCCTGCTTGACTGAAGCACACTAAACTTCTCCTAACATCAACTTTCTTACCTACCCAAAACTTAGCAACATGCAAAGAAATCTGCATAGCATTATCACAAAAACTAGAAAGAACAAAAATGTGGGAAGGTAAAAGGAAATCGAAAGCGCCCAAAAACTACACACATTAAGTTACAGTAAAAATAAGGAAGTGGAAAGTGAAGTTGATCCTCGTGTTTTATGAGCATCAAACTCATACCACAAATTATGAAAATGATTAAAACTTCACCAAATATCCACTTATTATTCTATGCACAAGAATGTAATAGGATGAAACGCCTCAAAAATATAGAACTAGCTAAATGAAGAAAATGAAGAGAAAATACCGTAATTATTCCAATAAATGATGCACTGTTCATTATTTTTTGGGTCCATTTGGTGCGCCGTTCATTAGAGGGCACCGTCTATTCGAGGGTGACGTTTATTAAAATTTTGCGCTTCATCAGGCCACATTTTAATCAAATCTTGTTTTTTATTGTTTTATGGAATCTCAACAAGTAACGTTTTATCATCAAACAAATGTCATACCTCTCTACACCAAGGAAAGAAAAAGAAAACAAACAAAAAGGAAAGAAGAGAAAACAAAAGTAATGAAAGGAAAACAAAAGAAAAATAAAAACAACCAATGAAACTAAAAGAAAAAGAATGGTAAATAACTTACCTTGGATTCACTTGTTTTGAGGCGGCTAACAACTGGACGGTTTCCTTCTTTTTTACCTGCTGCAATAGTTTTTACCTTGAAATTCTAACTGTACTTCTTTCTATTTTCGTTTGTAATGAATTCATCTAAAGACTGCATTTCGCAGAAACTTTGCAAAAGATCAATAGAAAACACTGCAAACCACGGAAGTCAAAATGAACTTTAAATTAAGCATGTTATTCCTCTCATGCGGTAGGAAGTGAGAAAAGGCATCTAAAAACTATCATTCCAAGATACAGTAAGATTGAAAAATGTATGTTTTGACCCCCATGCTGCATTGGCAATTTGCTCAGCTTGTTGATACACTACGAGTCTACATGATATATATTTAAGACCTATGCATGTGTAGTAAGGCTCGACCAATTTTTTTAACACATGGCTCGTAGTGCAAGAAAGAATAATACAATGCCATTGTTGTTTACAGAATGTTCCATCAATGTGCATTGGAAATGTTTTTAGCACCACAAACAACAGAAACATTTTGGAAACATTTATAACATCATCAATGGAAGATTCACTGGAAAATCTACACATCCTAATTTTTTTATTGATAAACACATTGCATAATAATCCGAATGATAATCTTACGATAGTCTGCATTTCTTGAAATGCTTGTAAATAATAATAATGGAAAGTCAATACTATTTTCTATTTTTACGAAACTCGGCCGAACTTTGTCTCATATGAGGGAAAATTTATGAACATATTCAAGTAACCTGAAAAATTTTTTGAGAAAATATTCTACCCGTAAAGCTTTATGTACACGATTTTGACCGCAATTTTTGTCATTTTCCGATTCACAAGCATTTTATAAAAAAACACACTACATAATATCAGGCTTGATCGATTGGTCTTCAGAATATCCGTTTGACCTTACAGAGGCGACGCATCCAGCTTGTTGTATAATTTCCTTAATTTCAATGCAATATTAGCCTGGTTAGCCATGCAATTCAACTGGATGCATAACTTCATGTACAAGCATTATGTATTCTACTAAAATAAAACGTACAATGTTGACTCATTTCATGTTAGAATTCAACAAAGTGTGTCCTGTGGGTATGGCCTATAAGCGCGATTGGGCCCACAAGCGCGAAAGGCCCAGAAGGGTTCATAAGCGCTAAAGGCTCACAAGCGCGAAAACGCTATTTCTGCCCTATCACAATAAAACTGCCTGAGAGAAAAGGCGTATAATAAGCTTTTGAAGTCTCCACTTTTTGAGTTGAAAAGTAGGAACAAAAAATATAAACAAAACAACAATACATTCAAAAATTTGGCTCTCTCGTTGAGTTTCGACAGATCAGTGATAGAAATCATGAATTCTGGTGACGTTAATCTCTCTTTTAATAGAAATTTTCAAAATTCTTTATTTGGAGCACCATGCGTTCCAATATCTAATGGGCGAAGTTCACAGGTATCTGCGCCATGTTCCACATATTGATGATAAAAAGTCACAGGTAGGTATGGCCGATAATTAAATGAAAATCATTTTGGTTAATTTTGTAGAGTAAATAAAATCTTAAATGTTAGCACGCATTAAATCGGAGAATGCAGAGTTAAAACATCAGCATACATTAACAGGGCTGGTGCTAACGGGAGAAATTTAAAAAAAGGTCGAGAAGAAAATTGAAGATTTCGCAAAATTGTGATGAAAAATCAAAATCGTCATTTTCACAAATAACAACTTCGTCAATATCCTCACTCTCTTCATCACTTTTGCTGAGTAAACGATTGTAGCTCGAATCTGAATCGTCTATGGCTCTAACCTGTTGAACACTCCTTGAATAATTCGAAATCAGCCGTTTTGACATATGCTAAGTGAGAAAGAAACATGATCGTACGTTTTCTGAAAAAATCAAACGAGAACCTACATTGAAGTTGAAGCGCAGTACCAGATACAATAAAAACATGTTAACTTTTATCCCAACAGAACATGACTAGCGATTCCTAAAAGTTTTACTGTCAAACTAGCCACTGAACTTGACAGTTAACTAACCAAGTACATAGTAAGAATGAGCTAATTTTATTAAGATAAGGTGAGTGCCTTATTCCTTTCGAAGGTACCAACACCAAGCATGATTTCATGAGTTGATTATGCAATACTCAGCTAAAAAAACCTGTACATTAAGCTTCTTCAAATTACATAAACCAAATTAATATAAAGATTACTAGCTCTTACAATCAGGGTCTTTCGCACTAATGAGCCTTTCACAGTAGAAATGATAAGACACGCTCAGGCATATACTGCTTTCGCGCTTATGAACTCCAACCGTAACCTGTTATGAGCACCAATGTGAAGATTGAAAATTTTGTCGCTTTGCAGGTTCAAAATTATTTTTACGAGATTCAGTAGAGTATAGACAACAGTCAAAAAACATCTACTTCTTACCGCCCTGTACAGTAGAATATAATGTTGATGGTCCCATTGAGCTATGCTGAAAAAAGCAAAATATATTGTGTATGGTTGAAATTGGCTCACCTTTTGTCATTGGCTCACTTTTTCATGTTTTTCCAGAGTGGAAGAATTTAGTCTTGCAGTGGGAATAGTATACTTTCCTAAAACGGTTCACGTCAATAGTCAAAAAATTGATGAAAAAGTAGATATTATCTTCTAAAAATCACAAAAAGACTCATACTTCCTCACACCGTTCCGTTCTGTCGGAAAAAGCACTTAATGATCCTTAATAGTGTATGTTCCGCATGTTGAAGCCGACTTCTGATGTCAGGGCTTGCTGGAATCGCCCTTTGTTCGTGCAGGAACGTTACAAAAGAGGGTTGACGAGTCAAAGATTTTTGAAAAACGCCGTAAATCCTTGTTTTTCACTCAAAATGCAGTAATTTTGAGAAATAACCACACAATTATTTTTTGCAAACAATTGGTGAAATCCAAAATTTGAGTTTTTTGACGATATAAAACGAGCAACTGCAGCGTTTTTCTAAAAAATCTCGAGAAATAAAAGTTTTTATGAAAGACCAAAAACGTCCATTCGATATTCCTCGTGCAAACTATAGTCTGTTTTTTTTTTAAACGCTTCCAAATAATGAAAGTGGAAAGCAAGTATTATTTCAGATTTTTGCGATTTTCTGATGAACAAAATATCATGCAGGGCTGGAAATTTCTGAGCATACTGGCCTGAGTTTTAGCGATTTTTCGAGTGAAAAATTTTACAGTAAGAACTTTATGTAAACAATTTCGACGACAGTACTGATTTGTGTCACTTTTGCATCTGGAAGCATTTTATAAAAAAAAAGACTATAACTCCTTCTATTTGTTACGCTCACACATATTAAAACCAAGGGCACTCCCGTGCACTAATCCCTGAACTCAAAAATCTACCTTGAGGCTACTGGTATGTATGAAAGTAGGAGGCAGCGATAGCTTTTAATCGATTTATAGAATTTCCATCGTTTTCGTCCATCCTGATTTTTTAGGGGCTATCTTGAAAAAATTGCTACACACTCGAAGAAATGAGGCTTAGCCGTCTATAAAAAGGGGAGGCAGAGCAACGCCTTTGATTCGCTCATCCCCAAAAAATTTTTGTCCCACTAATGTGCCGAGCATCCTGATTTTTTCGCAAGATTCTTCGAAAAATTGTGATGCAGTTCAACAAATGTCCATTACATGTTTGAAGGTAATAAATTCTTTACCTGGTAAAAATTTTTTTCCAAGTGTCCTCATTTCATATTTGATAATTATGATTGATGGAGTAGTATTAATATTGGGAGGAAAAGCGCATGTATTTATATGTGGAATGAATAGAGCGTTTCAGAGTCTATTATACTCACAGTAAACAGATCTGAATAGGGACTTGAAGTACTGAATAACTGTCGACAATGCACTTACTTATTTTCATAGTCGAACGCGACGCATCTGACTGTAAGAGAATAATTCACTTCAATAATATATTTACTATGGATTGACAATGCTCACTTTCACAATCTTTTTTAGAAGTACAGTGGTCACTGTTGTAAGTCCATTTCGATAGTTTGCTAATCAACAACTGCGATTAATCAGGTGAAAATTTCTGGTCCAACTGAATTTACCTGTATCAGTAACATCTAGAGGACACTGACCGCCAAGAGCTTTGGTGAAATTGAACATGCCGTTTGTTATCGGTCTGCTTGTGACTAAAGGCGATATGAGAATTTCTAGTGTTTTCGAATCAGCATAAACGGCATAACTTTTGTCTGCGTATTTCATTTCATTAAATGGATCACTATGGATAAAAAATCCAGAAAAATTTCATGAATCATTATGACTTTCATTGCTGTAGTAATTTCATAGGGCAGAAAACGGTCAGATGTGGATTGATCTGCAGTCAAGGCAAAACCTATCAATAAATGCTCAATTTGGAACGTTTTGACATGATTTTCGAACTTATGAAACAATATTCCTCGTACTTGGTTATTGTAAGGCATCATACAAACATGATTCCTTAATATACTTAGTTGCGCCGTCTGCCTCGTTCCATCCATTCCTAGTTGGAGTTCATTATTTTATAAACAGGTCATGGAGAACTGAAAAATTTCAATGAAAATTGTCAGAATTTACAGTCTGTTTTTCTTGAAACGATTGTAAATATCGAGAGTGATGGCATGTTTGTACTATTTAATATTACCATAATTTCCCGCTAAACCATATGTCACATAAGACTGAAAATTTGTGAACCTACTCAACTGTTAACCTTACTGTTTTTTGAGTAAAAAGTGTTGCAGTAAAAGCTCTGTTTAAACGACTATTTTGAGAATGGTACTTTTTTGTCACTTTGTGGAGGATGGACATGACTAGTTTATCTCCAGGTTATGAAACTAAGCCAACGTTAACACTTTTTGGTCTCTGTCATTATGTTTTATTTAGTAAATAAATAATCGGCGGTCTGACTGGCCATTTGTTACATTTTTATTATTGATTCATATTTTGTGGAGCGAGAAGCCCTAAAATACAACGTTCCCCGCCGATCGGACGATTATAATACTTCTCGCAATGGGGGGAACACAGATTGGGACTCAGATTTCTGGGGTATCATCCTGTTTGCAAGTCTACATTTACGACCCAATTCTCGGCCTGATTTCTCGTTATTACCCGTTGATTGGATGTTATCTGGGGCTATTGAGAGCCACAGCAGCCACCTCAACTACGAATTGTTGCAAAAAGAGAGCACCTTTCCCGTTGCTCGGTTGTAGGCTCAGTTGGTTAGAGCGTGCAGACGGTAGCCGCAAGATCCTGGGTTCAAGTCCCAAACTGAGCCTAACTTTTACTGAAGTCCCGAGTAGCAGGAATAGGTCGCCTCAACACTGGTGGCCCTTCACGGTCCGTCAAACTCAACGGCAGACTGATGTTGAGAGTGGCCAAAGCAGCCACCTCAACTACGGATTGTTGCAAAAAGAGAGCGCCTTTCCTGCTGCTCAGTTGGCTCAGTTGGTTAGAGTGTGCGGATGGTAGCCGCAAGGTCCCAGGTTCAAGTCCCGGACCGAGTCTAACTTTTACTGAAGCCCCGTGTAGCGGGAAAAGGTCGCCTCAACAGGGCCGGTTTCTCGAAGCTGACGAAAATTTTGTCAGCGAAGTAAGTTCGTCAACAAAATTTTCCGGTTCGTTGACGAGATTTTGGGAACCTGATTTTTTGTGTTTCCCGAAGCTTCCGAACGATTTTTAATTCGTTGGCGAATTGACACTTGTGGTTTGCAGTAACATGAAAGCTTTCGATTTTGCTGGTTAATCAAAGTAATTACTGTATTTTGGTTTTTTTCTCTGTTTCTTGGTCTATTCACCACTTTTCTCCTCGAATGAGGTATTTTGAGAAAAAAAATTTGGGAATGCGGAAAAAGCCAAAAAAGCCTATCGGTAGGAGTCGCTTGGCAGTGGCCCTAGAATATCATTTGTCTCTGCTATAGATCGTAATAAAACATAAAGATTTGCAACAAATTAAAGATGGCTCACAAATTGGCAAGCTATAAGAAAAATATTACAGTACCTCAAACCTGATAGTTTTTGAAAAAAAGAAAAGAGGAAGGAAGGCAAAGAAGGAAAGAAACTATATTGAAAGAAAAAAATACAAAACAGAGACTGAAACGCAAAAAACAGAAAAAACACAAATGAATATAGAATAATAAGATAAACGGAAAAATGTATGGAAACAAAAGTGGAAAAACAGAAATATCACAATATGAAAATAAATTGGAAAAGCAGTGGGACATATAGTCTGTTTTTTATAAAATGCTCCCAAATAGAAAAGTGACACAAATCAGTACTGTCATCAAAATCGTTTACATAAAGTTCTTTTTGTAAAATTTTTCACTCGAAAAATTGCTAAAAGTAAGGTCAGTATGCTCACAAATTTCCAGTCCTACATGATATTTTGTTCATCAGAAAATGGCAAAAATCTGGAATACTACTTGCTTTCCACTTTCATTATTTGGAAGCATTTTTAGAAAAACAGACTATAGAGTTGTGTGATTCGAAATGATGAGAATAGAAAGGAAGGAACTGAAGCAGAGGAAAGAATGAGAGCGAAAAAAAGGAATGTTTTATAGAAAATAAAAAATAAGGGAAAAGGATTAACAAAATGATTTTTTAGTGTCCACGTCATTTCTCTAATGTATGTAGAATTTTTATTATGTTGTCACACCACGTACTGTTGATTTCATGATTTAAATTAGTATATAGATAATTAGCACAAAATATAGCATTTACTAAAAGATTCAAGCAAAGTACATAAATTTCGTACAGGAAAGTATAGCAGATATTTTGTAGCATGAAGCAAAATGTAAAATTTAAAACTGCTCCTAAAATTTGCATGACAGGCACTAAAGTGATACGAGCGCCAAAGTAAGGTCAGCGCCAAAGTGAGATGGGCGTCAAGTTATGACACAATTCTTAAAAACACTGGAATATAGAACCCAAAAAAATTACAAATATGACCAATTGACACATTTGAATAATTAGAGGACTATTGATTTCCGTCCTTATCTTAGTACAATAAAAACGGCTGAACATGAACAGTTAGAGAGGTTGGAACCTGCCTAGCTTTTCCGTCAACGAGCTAAAAATTTCAGCATGAAAATATTTAGAGAGCTTTGAGAAACTGAAAGTCACATTTAGTCAGAAAAATTGGAAAATTTCGTCAACCAACTGAACATTTCGTCAGCGAAATCTCGTCAACGAAATTTTTTTCGGGAAACCCAACAAAAATTTTGTCAACGAAGTTCGGAGATTTTGTCAACGAATTGCCAATTTTGCTGACGAATTAGGTTCGGGAGCTTCGAGAAACCAGCCCCTGAGCACAGAGAGTCGTTTGATCACCTGCAGTTCATCAGAACAAAAGCGGTTGATTGAGTGTTGAGATTGGGACAGACCGAACTGTTGCACACTATTTCTACCGGTTTCGGCCTGATTGGGTTATTTAGCAGAGTAGCTGATTAGGTCCTTCCATTCTCTTTATTAATTAAGACTAAGTCCCATTTCGACAGTTTTTCAATGAACAAGATTTTCAAGATTTTTTAAAAACGAGACCACTTTGCTTAAATTAATAACTATTTTGCTGTGGATGAGAATGGTAGGGGCATACAAAAGATACCTCACGTTATAGAGGAACTTTTATAGCATGTAAAGAACCCTTAAAGCTTTGCTTCATATTGTTTGTCCATCTAAGGGATGTAGAAAGCATCTGTAAAAACTGTCAAATTTGGTCGTCTGATGGTCGGTACGAAGGTCAAAAATTCTTGACAATTTTTTCCGAAATCAGTTTTTCTTTCAGCTGTAATCTGTTGCATTATATCTGAAGCCTAAGGAATGACCCGCACAACAAAATTACATAGGACTGAAAATTTGTGAGCATATTCTGCTGACTGTATACAAGTTTTTGAGTGAAGAATTCTAGAGTAGACGTTTTGTGTAAATGGAGAGTAATTTCGTTGTTTTTTGATTCACAAATATTTAATAAAAAGCAGGCTATTGCATCAGTATTCTATTGGGAAGCTAGGCTTAGTCAGACCACCGCATCCGGCAATGTCGGGTTTTGGTAGCCAGTATCCGAGCAAAGAGGATCTCTGTATTCGAAGATCCTAGTCAGTTCTATCTTGTATTCGATTTCGGACATGAATGCATCCGATCAAATCAGAATCAGCATTACAGCCTACTAAAATTCGGTCATGGAAATACTCCTTGAAAGCCGTGCACACACTTGGAAAAGGAATCTAAATGTCTTTTTGCTTGACTAATACAGAATATTGAAAATTTCCACGTTTATAAAACAACTACTGGAGAATATGCCTTCTAATTGCGTATGCATACTCTGGTTAGTAAAATGAACAATTCGCATAATGCAATGCTTACTGTAGCTGCATACTGTCGTAATTACACCCAAAAATGTAGCAGAAATCAGTATCCCATGAATAATATAGAAGAAAGGAATCGAACTTAGGTCGAATGTCTTTCCTCGCCACCCCGAGCATCATCTTTTGTGCTGAATTAATGGAATTAATTTCCGCATTTCCGTTTGTTTGTACATTCATTCTGTATATTGGAAAAGAACCTGCAAAAAGTTCAGTACAAATGAAAATGATTGTATGTCAGAGACAGGGTTTCTCAAAAAGTTAGGTTCCACTTTTTGATGTGACACCCTCTAAATTCCAAGTACCGTTCATGGTTCTAGATACTGTAAACACATCCCCGACATTTGAAAGATCGGCGGTGATGGTTCCATTGGTTGTGATTGACAAATAATTCAACATATTATAAGTTTTGATGCAATATTCTCCAGATTCAATGTTATAAAAGTTCACTGAAAATGAAGGATATTAGAGTATAGTATGTAGATAATAAAGGATATGCATCAGTTTTTACTCTCACGTGGCTCCATAACATAAAGGGGCAATTCGAAGGACAGCACTATGAACAAAATGTAGAGCTTCATCAGACAGTGGATTTCTCAAAGTGAAATGCTTGACATGATATCGCAACGACAAGTTTACCTATTGAAAGACACCACATAGCAACTATCATTGGATGAAGGTGGATTATTGTGGACCACGTTGTTATGGGGACTGTAAATCAATCTTTAAAATGTACGATAAACAGGAGTTATACTGTTGAAGACCACTTATTAATCATACGGTGAGTTATTTTCTTTTTTTATGAACTGCTTGTAAATTGGCATGGGAATTGGGACCCTGTAAGTGAATTTTTCTTGAAATGCTTCTAGATAATAAAATCGGGAAACAACGATCGCTCAACCAGGGATTAAGAAATTTGTTAGCAAACTCGACTGGAATAAGAGACATTTTTGAACACAAATACTTTTGAGGGACGGTACAAAGCTTTGTAATTTTTTCAATAATAGACTGTGCTTCTTCGAATGACTGTAAGTATCAAAAGTCATTATTTCATATTTTCACGATCTCCAGCTAAACAATACGTCGATAATTTTTCAGCCGTCTCTGTACTCCATTTAATATAAAATGATCGATGCAGCGGTTGGAGTATCGGCACACGCAGCCTTACTAGAGATGCTTTCAATAATTTTGAAATGTTTGTTAAAAGTGATAGTTTGGCTACAATGATCATTTCAAAATAAATGGATTATAATATTACCCTTGGTAATTTCTGAGCAAATAATCCAATGTTAGCTTTGTGTGGACGACCACTTTGATCACGGTTCTTATTGTTTGTCATTTGTCAATCTACAAGCACTATGTAAAAAGACAAACTGCAAATCGTTCACACAACTCATTGTAGATATTCGGAATCAAAATTCATTGAATTTACAATTATATCACTTCTGTCAGATGACAACAGAAAAACACGAAAATTTTTTTGTGCTGCTTTGAATTTGTGATTTCCATACCAGTAAGAATTTACTGATCGTACCATTGTACTTATAGTAAGGGAATAAATGTATTTACAACAACTAAATCGTAATCTCTATAGCTTTTTTTCAAATTAGTCTCCGCGCCACCGAAACATATGCATATTTACATATGGAGACTCATTTGAATATAAATGAACCTCCCTGAGCTGTCATTGTTATTGTACAAATTCATGACGAAAGTTATACATTGTGCACTTCCGAATCAGTTGATTCACAACTGAAAAATTCAGGTATTGTGCAATTTTCACTGAATTATCAGTCCAAATTGCAATCCTGAAAGAATATTTCCAAAAAAGCTTTTTCCTGAGTTTAGAACCTGTGGCAGCGATCTACTGTAACTATGTGCTATGGTATGAGATTTCATCACACTTACAGGCAATCTAAAAATTTCACGAGGAAAAAAATTAAAACAAAAGACACTTCAATATTCTAAACAATACAATACTCCATTCAATGTGGGAAAAATGTAAAATTTTCTACGTGACGAAAAATGAAACTTAACCATTTGAGCATACATGTTTCAAAAATATTGCCATTTATTCACGACGGGTTCAAAAGCGAACAAATCCGGGTGACCTTCATGCGGTAAATCCACGCCAAAATCCGTGCTCGACCATTTGAAAGGCGGCTGATCGTCGAAAGTTGGACCGCTTATGGCGAAAAATTGCAGTTTTTTGAACATGGCGTAGTTTGTGGCCTGATCAAGGGGAAAAAGAGGCACGAGTTACAAAATTTACTTGTATTGCGATCGTTTTGGCACATCGGGGAAACTGTAATGCTTTTTACTGAAATTTTTTAAAATTTATGATATGGTTAGATTCAAGACTCTCAGTTCCTTGTGGGGTATACTCAAGCAATGTTACAAGTAATTTGGGAAAGTGCAATAAGAATTCCAGGTTTCTTGTTTTTCTATTATTTGTACCTGGCCATGGGGAAATATATTATTCTCAATTAATCAGCTTATTAACATAATTTTGAAGCTTTTGACAGTGCTGATTTCAGAAAAAAATCTTTTTTTTCAAATATTCAAAATTCATCAAATCCTGGCCGAATTCATGAGGCGTCACGTTCTCCTGCATCCGAGATTCAATGCAGCTGGGATGAAAGCTAAAAAGTCCATGCATGGAGCACGGTGAATGTTAAAACAGGCATCCATGGCTTTAGTGAATGTTAAAACGTGAATGTTAAAACAGGCATCCATCGCAGTAGTGGCAGAGAATGACTGGCAAAAGAGGTCCACCAAACCAAGAACGTCTTGAATACTACAACTTTCAATATTTCTCTCTGATCATGGTCCACAAGAAGTCACTAAACAAATATTCAAACGATGGTTCCGAGACATACTTACTACAGCAGCCTGGCTGGATATCAACATCATCAATGAATTGCAAGCACACCTGTGGATGGGGTAGGGAAGTTCGACCACTAGAAGGTTCCAATATGTCCTCAGCAGGTTATTGCTAACTGCAGACAGATTCGACTCTCCACCAATGATGGAAAAGATAATATGAAAGAAAATGATCAAGAGATAAGAGGAAGTCGTCATCACAATGAAAATGAAGGTAATAGTCAGCTTTGTTTTTTTTCAATTTGCATTTTTCGCAAGTTCTAGTTTTTTACTTCATTGTCTTGTACATTTTTTGCCTTATCTTTTGTCTTGTGTTATAGTTGCATGTAAATAAAATATATATTAGAAACGGTATTGCATTTTACTTATTTTCAAATCCTTTGGATTACAGTTTCACAACTAGCTTTCAATTCTAGTGATTTACGAAATCTTCCCGATTCGACCCAAAATTATTTTAACAAAGCACATACTTGGATCCTAAAGAAGTAACATAACCGTTTAAGGTGAAACCTTCAGGTCTACCACGCCATGTGATTCGAATCCTCACTTTCATGTCCGTAGCACCATGGGGTCTATGACCCAATTGTTTAAACGGGTATGTCCCATTTCGAACATTTAGGTCGTTTCTAGCGGAAATGGCATTTTCGGCGCTATAGGGAGGTGTGCAATTGCACCTGGACAAAGGATCATTTTTGAAGTCATTGTACCTGTGAATGCAAAAGAGCAATGATTTCACAGAAACATATGATCACTTATGCGCACCTCATCAATTTTTTCAACGATTCCATGTCAACTACTTTGCTCCAATCTCGTTTAAAAATCAAAGCTCGTGGAGTTTTGTGGTATGAGAACCAGTCGCCGTGTTTCTTGAGCAAATCCAAATTTCCGGTCAAATTATAAATTTCTGGGAAGTATCTGAAGGATTGCGGTGTGTTGATTCAAAAACTACCCACTGAATCGATTCAGCCACCTTTCTTCCACGTAGTGTATCGATCTAACCACGGTATGATTTCAGACAACTGTATGGTTTCGGCTATTGACTCAATTCAGCCACCGCAAATAAAATGTAAATATACATACATAAAATCATGTTCATAAATCAGTTTCTATAGATTCAGAAATAAATTGTTATTAACCTTATATGAAAAAATTGAAAATGAAACGATTAATTGGAATTTTTTCCAATTAAAGATAAATATTTAATTTTGCTGAAATCAACTTTTTGATCTTTCTGTGTGGAATTCAGATGATTGAGGGAGCATTAAAGGCCATAGGAATAGGTTGCGGTTAAATGAGCCTACTTGTTCTACTGTTTTCTAACTCCTACTCTTTTTAATGTATCATAACTCGAAGTGTATGCAGGGTGACATATTGTTATCCTCATCAAATTAATTTTTAAGATGACATTAATATAACCTAACAAATAGGCAATATTGTCTAATTAAAATACACGCTAGTTTTCATTTCGAAATATCGATTAATCATGCCATTATTAAGTCTTTTCTGAGACTTCTTACGGTATAGGAAAAAAGACACGTCCACGACAACTTGGCATAGCAGCACTTGTGCTTTCATTTCATGATTAGCTGTACCAGAAGGCGTAAGATTCTCAGTGGTTTTCGGACGAAACTTAACCAAAATCATTTTTAACGAGCCAATTTCCTATTCATGTTTGTCTTTGTAGCAAATTTATGCAAACTAGGAGATAGGATGCACAATTAGTCGAAATTCATTGAACAGAGTTATTTTTAGATTTATGCCTACGAAAAAAAGTGTATTTTGCATTATGGCTTTATTCTCGAAATTCGCAATTACACTTGATTTGAGAAAATCCGCGGAAAACTGAAAAATGAAACTGAAAAATCAGCCATTCTAAGGAAAAAAAGCATCTGAATTGAGACAATGGCTGAATCACACCAGTGGCCGAATCTTCACTGCATAAAAAACCTGCGGCCGGTTTCATCAAACGGACTTAGGCTCCAGCTGGGCTGCAGTTCAAGCTGTAGCTTAACTCTATATGTTATACTATTGCCGTTAAGCAGCAGTCCAGCTGTAGCTTAACTCATACTCACAAAACATATCGGAGAAGTGAAGCTGCAGCTGAGCTGCACCTTAACGACAATGTTATAACATTCAGACTTAAGCTACAGCTGAGCTGCAGCATAACGGCAATGGTATAACATATACAGTTATGCTAAAGCTTAGGCTAAAGCCCAGCTGGAGCCTAAGTCTCTTTGATGAAGCCGGCACCTGGGGGTTGAAGTAACACAGGTGGCTGAATGGACACGGTGGCTGAATCACTGGAGACCCACCTGAAGTAGACCAGTGGCGTCAGATCATTGCAAAAGCTTCTAAAGATCAAGAATGAAAAAACATAGTAATCAAGCACTTACGGAACATTGTAACTGGGCCAGTATCCTTGTTTCGTAATGATAATCGTCAAATCTTGAGTCACACAAAGGCCACTTACAATTTTGTGAATTTCATTAGCATAAAATTTAATCATCATAATGAAAACCTTACGGTGCTTGTTCAACGACCGTAAATAATCCAGATTTTGGCAATGGTCTGCCAGGTTTGAATTTTTTATAGTCAAGTATCATAAACTGATTATTGTACCTACAATTGTGAACAGAATCATACATTCTTCGATCAGTGATATATTCACCACAACACTTTTACGTTCCAGAATTGAATTGTGCGAATATTAAAGCCCATTCTTTGCCTACAGAAGCCAACCTGTTGGCCACCATAACCCGGATCCAGGATAAAATGGAATTTTCCGGTTTGATATTCTTCCATAAACTAGAATTGGAGTTGCCGATCGTAGTTTCAGTGACCGCCTGTGAAAAATAATGACTACTGTACTCGATTTCATGATTCTCATGCATTTTAGGATAATTCTGCTAGTCGGATACATTATCATCATTATGCCCAAAAAATATGCGTGGTACTGTAATCGAGCCTAAATTTAAATTGTTTTCACTTACAAGACCAGATTCGCAAAGGTAAAAATCGTCGATCGACAACAAAGTTCCAGGATACGATGACATGGAGATGACAGTCGACGGCACAGTTTGACCAGCTAGAAAACATGTGAATTTAGGTGCTTATGTCAGCATGATATGAAAAACATTGCTAATGAGAAAATTCTCGGTGATGTCAGTCTCAACTTCAGCACTGAAATTATGGTCTCAAGCATACAAGAAATCATGACACTATTTGCCAATAAAAATCATTTAAATTGTAAAGTAGAGTATAGATCTGATCAAAACGGGAGTAATTTTTGTGACTTATTAACTGCGTGTAGGTTTTCACTGTTCATTTAAACTCCACAACTGTGCAGTTCGAGCACAAAAAAAACAAAACATTTGAAAAATCCAGTGATTTTACATCAAAAAATCAAGTATACTGAAACCCATGATTATAAAATTTACAGCACTCTTTTTCTGGAATGTTTATCTGCATTTTTGTTCACTGTTTTCATCACTTCAGCAAGCTTTCAGACCAAACTGTTTTGGGATATGTTTTTTCGATGAATGTTCCGTTTTTCATATCTGAAATATGTCAGCATAGTAAGGTTCAGATTATCGTATACTTTAAAATTATGAATAGTGTTGGTTACCTGTCCCATTGAAACTATATTCAAATTTGTACAATTTCTGAATTCGTAACATAGTCTGGTACACCGACCAGGTCACGTGACTGAAAAGGATATCCTCGCTTTTCTGCAAGGGTACTATCAAGGCCGAGCAGGACTCCCGGCCGAACATGGCTCGCCTGTCCGACGGCGTCCTGTTCAAGGCCTGTTCTAGTTCCTCTAAATCGCCCGACATTTGAAAGAGTCTGGAATAAAAAAGTTACCGTAAATTCCACGGGACCGTGAGTCACATTTTTATTGTTTACATACACAAAGCCCATTGGCATGATTTTTCTGTGAGGCTTGGATTCGACCCCGTAATAACCGTCTTCTAGTCCGGCTAATTGTGTTAGCATCAGGCCGACCTGAATTGAAGATTACGGAAAAGGGTGCCTCGAAAATGGTATACTTACGCGGAGTAATGAAAAATTTTTTCATGGTACTTTCACACGACATCGAAACACTTGACAGCCAAACTTTTTGAATTTATTGAAAAAAGATTTTCAGGAGGAAAAATTATAAAAGCGCTGTAAAATTGCACTGAGTGAAACAGAAATTTTTTTAAATTAAACGTTTAATCGGTCTCACCCATTCAGCGAAACACAAAACAAAGAAACTCGAAATAGCGAGACAATACAGCGATTCTCAAAACATCGATGTCTCAAAACAGATTCTCAAAATTGCGAATTTTCAAAAAAGTTATCTTTAGAATCGAAAAATAGAGCACTTTATTCAGGCTTGCGCCATAAGCCTAAGCCTGAGTCTAAACCTAAGCCTAAGCCTAGGCCCAAGACCATACATGCACAGCATAGAAATTCTGCTGGGGGTCAGCCAGCATAGGGGGTGGAATACAAATTTTTTTAAAATTCTTGATGATGAAAAGAAAAGTCTCAGAAAGTCTTTTAACATACAAGCAGCTATTCTTCAAGCCATATTAGTCAGATATGTGAAATTATTCGCTTAGACAGCACTTTTTAAAGTTTTCATGTTACTTTTTTTGAATCTAGTATGATTTGTTTAGAAAAATTGTCAAACTACAGCATTATTTACATTTTTATGACGACTTCCTCTTCTCTCTTGCTCATTTTCCTTCGTCATCTTCTTAATCATTGCTGGAAAAGTCAAATCTGCTGGGGGCAGCAAGAATCTGCTGGTGGTCAATAAAAATTTGCTGGGGGTCAAACCCCCCAACCCCCCCCCCCCCAAGTGCATGTATGCCCAAGACTAAGCCAGAGCCTAAGCCTATACCCAAGGCTAAGCCTATACTCAAGGCTAAACCTAAGCGTAAGCTTAAGCCTTAGCTTAAGCCTCAGCTTAAGCCTTAGCTTAAGCCGTAGCTTAAGCCTAAGGCTAAGCCTAAAGCTAAGCTTGAAGCTAAGCCTGAAGTTAAGCCTAAGCATAAACTTAAACTTAAGCCTAAGCCTGAGCCTAAGTCTAAGCCTAAGCCTAAGCCTAAGCCTAAGCATAAGCCTAAGCCTAAGCCTAAGCCTAAGCCTAAGCCTAAGCCTAAGCCTAAGCCTAAGCCTAAGCCTAAGCCTAAGCCTAAGCCTAAGCCTAAGCCTAAGCCTAAGCCTAAGCCTAAGCCTAAGCCTAAGCCTAAGCCTAAGCCTAAGCCTAAGCCTAAGTCTAAGCCTAAGCCTAAGCCTAAGCCTAAGCCTAAGCCTAAGCCTAAGCCTAAGCCTAAGCCTAAGTCTAAGCTCAAGCTGACAGATATTTTTTTGACATTTTGGAATGGTCCCTTTTTCCATACCAACCCAACTGCAGCATAAAAGCATGTGAAACTTTGATATCCAAATGCAACTGAAAATAGTCTATTTCAACTAGCAGAAACGATTTTAATTTACCTAATTGCATATTTATTATCAAATTATGTGTGGGTTTACTCTAATGCATAGAACTTTCTACTATTCGCTGTATTGAGATTCGCTCTTTTGAGAATCGCTGTTTCCAGACTTCACTGTTTTGAGAAACGCTGTTTTGAGTCTCGCTATAATAGGGACACGCCGTTTGATCCACTGTTACATGGTAAAAAATAATCCTTGAACAATTTTTAGCATACTATGCATGATAAAAACCGAAAACTTCAATCCACTTGTATCCAACTTCGCCAAATTTTATCCATACAGTAAACTCGATACTCACCTGTCTCCAATAAGGATCTGTGGGATTTTTCGTCAACTGTTCCTCTATCCAAATTAAATTTTTCTGAATATAATCATTCAAACGATCGCAATATGCGCTTTGATTTTTACAGTATCCGGCAACAGTATTAATCCAATGATATTTGATCAATTGTTTGGTGATTTTTCCCTCAGCCAGGCCGGCGGCGTAGGCTTGCCATTCGTCGTCGACTTTAGACGAGGTTTTGATTTCCAAATACGCCCAACTTTTGTAAAATTTCACATTTTAGAGCACAGGATCAAAGTATTGAGATCAATAAGCGACTGCATGGAGTTTCAACTATGGAGATTTTAACATGACGGTTTCATTTCAGCTTCATGCATGACAGCATGCTTCAAAATGTTTTCTAACTAATATTTTTTCCAAAACCTCGGAAACAAAAAAAAGATGCTCATTCAAATAAAAAGCAATCTGCGTACGCGGCCGCTTTTTGCGTTCAGTCCACTGTAGCAGTTAGGACAAAAAAGAAAAATGTTGGCTTGCGATGCGTGGTCATCACACTTTTACAGATGTCTCCTGGATATCTTTTGTATTACGGGCCCATTTGAAAACATATATGTAACTCTGGGCCCCGAGGTTGTGGGGGGAGTCGATCGATTTTTTTGTGATTGGGGGTCTCCGATTCCTCAAAATTTTAGGGGAGTGTTTAAAGGAAAAAAATAAGATTTTTCCACCAAAAAGTTCGAAAAAACAAATTAAAAATAGTAATTTTTGTCTAAAAAACCGTAAAGAATGTATACACGGCGCGAAGCGCCGCGAAAATTGATATTCCTGACCTTTGTCCAAAAATTGATATGTTTCATCAAAAAATTTACATTTTTCAGTATTTTTTCGACCAAATGACTACCGTACGGCTAGCCATGGATTGAAAAATCCTGGGGGTCACCCCAAGGGCTGGCTGTATGACCGACGATTTCTGGGGGCGGGGTCCTATGGCAGTTCCCCAAATTACATGTA
This sequence comes from Romanomermis culicivorax, assembly GCA_963922205.1. Classification (NCBI taxonomy): domain Eukaryota; kingdom Metazoa; phylum Nematoda; class Enoplea; order Mermithida; family Mermithidae; genus Romanomermis; species Romanomermis culicivorax. The sequence continues at coordinate 18,900 of CAWUHX010000185.1, forward strand.
TGTTCGAAAATGAATGATTTACAAGAAACAGCAAACTATAGTCTGTTTTTCTTGAAATGCTTCTATATAATGAAAGAGAAAAGCAAGTATTTCACATTTTCACGATTTTCCAATAAACAGTATGCCATGTAGGACTGGAAATTTGTAAGCATGCTGAACTGACCATTGACTATTTATCGCATGGAAAATCTTACTGAGAGCTTAATGTAGAGGAATTTGATGACAATAATTATTTGTGTCAGGTTTCAATGTGGAAGTACATAGGTAGGAACATAGGAACTAGGAATTGGAAGTGGAGGAGGTACAACCAAGAAGAGACTGTGGACTGGGACTAAGGAATAGTGAACTGGAATCAAAAATACACAGAGATTAATAGTCCGGCCCGTGCGAATTGCTTGTAAAATAAAATGTGGAAACCAAGTAATTCTTCACTGAACCATATATGTGACGTAGGGCTGAAAATTTATGAGCATCACATCTAACAGTTGCAATTTTTGGAGAAAACATCGTACAGTAAAGGTTATTTTTTTCATTTTTCAACTCAGAAACATTTTATAAAAATAGATAAATAGAAATAAATAAGAGAAATTCAACTGTAAATAAGAAAAAGTGAACTAGAACTAAGACATATAGTGAACCTGAACTAAAAAACATGCATGGTCGCTAACCTTTCCTTAATACATTTGTATTACCAAGCTAATTTCAGAATGAATAGAGTGTATCTAAGCTTCCCATTTTCATTGATTTTTCACATCAATCGTTTTTGACAGATATTGGGACTGCTTACAAGCTTATGGGTTACGAGTATAACCAACATTCGATTTCACAACATACTTTTAGGTCTGAAATACTCTTCATGATCCCCATCATTAGGCTATATTGTTACTGCTGGGGGAAATTCGATACGTGAAAATAAAGAGATCACTTGGATTGAAGTGCTAATTAGAATTTGCACATAAAACTCAGATTTCTACAATCAGATAGTCATAATGGAGCAGAAATACAATACATATTGATAACGATTGATCATTGTTTTGATGCTCAGATCATAAAAAACGTAGATTTACATTAAATTAGTGGTCCACTATAGGTATCTTCAGAATCTTTTTGGAAAAATTTGTCTGCATCGTGTGGAAAAAATTTACAAAAAAAATTTACCCGGTCTTGTTTATATCGTTTCTGAACACGGTTTCGGCGATCGGATCGTCACAAATTTTCGATGTCGAAGAGAAAATTTTACTTTTTTCGTAGTTTCGACATAAATATAAGCGTTCGCTGGAATCACCATTGATTTCGAAAGATTTGAAAATGAGTAATAATGATAGGATGGTGGTGATGATACTGTGCATGATGATATAATACTGAACCACAGCAATCCAACCTGTTTTATGATGCAACACAAGTTAGGAAATGGTTAGTTGTTTGTTTTCATCATCGATTTTGCGATAGAGAGATAAGAAAAGCAGTGTTGTGACTTCCAATGAGAAAAAGAGTACTTGAGGGGAGGGCATGATGATTTTTCGACTCTTGATGACGCTGAATAACAATGCAATTTCTGTGCATGACTGTAATAACTTTGACAATATAGTTCGAAAAAGAAAAAGTCGAAACTACTTCAATGTTTAATTTATGACGTCATTCCTGTGTGACAAATAGTAATTTCTGTTTTCACTTTATACCCACTTATTTCACTTTCTTTGAAATTCCAATTTTTCTTTTCTCGGATTCTTACAGTGCTTAACACCCGGTTTTTATTCTTTATTAACTGTAAAATATAGAAAGAATCGATTTATGCGGCTTCTCATGTCTTGTTGGCAAGTACGTTTTGTACTCCAGGTATTTTCCACTAGGACAATATTACTGTATCATCATGAAAAACAAGACAGAAACTGTTTCTTTCCACATTTGCACTATAATGTGGGAAAAAAATCTGGAATATGGAAAAAATTTTTGAGGTCTTTCCACAAATCTAGAAGAAGAATGTTGGGTTTTCATATTGAAAAGATGCATTTTGGTGCATTTTAGGAGGTCCGAATCTCAAAATAACCTTAATAATCATTATATTATTTATTACCAAGCTCAGGCGCGGCTTTTAGCATGTCTACCTTCACTTACCATTTAATCTTCAATAGTTTTCATCGTCTTAAACGTATTATTTAATGTTTAATGGGCAATCTTGCATATTATATATCTCTATTTTAATAAAGATCTGCATTTTTTCCTTAGATTTTTTTGAGAAAAATCAACACGTCAACTTTCTCAACTTTTTGCAGCGTTTCTTCTTTTCTTAACATAAATTCAATTAAAAGGCTTCATAGAAGAATTTTTGGAAAATTTTTACACATACCTGTAAGACCTCCGACCAGTTTTGGGGGGGGGGGTAGAAAAAAGTCGAAATTTTTCCCGAAAAAGGCCAAAAAACATATACACTTTTTTTGCAAATTTTTTTAATTTTTTCCAAGCTGGGGGGGGGGGGTTGGATGATGTTGGCTACATGGTTGGCCAAGTTGGGGGGGGGGGGTCCCCCAACCCCCCCAAGTACAAGTATGTTTCATTGCTCATTGATTTTCGGCTAAATTTATTAGAGGTTACCATATCTGTTAAAGATCCGACCAGTTGAGGGGGGGGAGGGGAGGGGTAAATCCGAAATTTGGGGGGGGGGTCAAGGTTAAAAAACACACTTTTTTGCAAATTTTTTCAATTTTTTTCAAACTCTGGGTGGATGGGTATATGGTTGGCCAAGTTGGGGGAGGGTTCCCCCGACCCCCCCCCCCCAAGTACAGGTATGGAGGTTACGAACAAATGGATGGTTTTAAAATTTTTCGAATGATAAATTTCTAGAAATTACGATCTATTAACCAGGGTTTTTTTTTGACCTACGAGTCACAAGCCAAGTGGCTTGTTGACCTAAAATTTTACAAGCCATTCCAAATTTTTACAAGCCAATTTTATAATATCAATATACGTGAATAAATTCCAATTCTAGGTTACTTTTTAAAGAAATGTATATATATTGAGCATCATGGCAATCGATCAAACTCATGAACTCGGCCGAAAAGAAATGAATAAGAAGAATTGAATTTCCAAAAACTACTTCCATGAAGCTTTTGGATTGATTTTATGTTAAGAAAGGGATAATCGCTTCAAAAAGTTTACAGACTTGACGTATTGATCTTTCTGAAAAAATGTGTCCAGGAAAAAATGTGAATCTTCATCAAATATCAATAAGAAATATTGAAGATTACCAATTAAAACATGAGATAATACGTTTAAGATGATTAAAACTATTAAAGATTAAATGAGAAGTGAAGGTAGACATGTTAGAAGCGGCGCCTGAGCTAAGAAATAAAGAATAATGCTTATTTAAGTAATAACCGGCGCGAAGCGCCGGAAAATTATGAGATTATGACCTTCTAAAATGAACCAAAATGCATCTTTTCTGTATCCAATGTGATCAAACACATGACTCAAAAAATTCTGACAAGCCATTTTGGCTTGTTGGACTAAAATTCTACAAGCCATTTTGTCAGTCCAACAAGCCATGGCTTGTAAAATGCTAAAAAAAAACTATGCTATTAACACAAAATTTAAATCTAATTTTTGAGATCTATGATCAGAATGGATATCAGGCTGCTTTAAAAAGCTCAAAAATACTTAAATAAAGCGTTTATAAGCATTTTCAAGCGAAAAAACGAGGATTTTAAGACCAAAAAAAATTTTTCTATACCTATATGGGAAAAAAAATTTTCCATACGTATGTGGGGAAAAAAATTCGACCCCTTTCCGCATTTATGGGAAGAAATTCGTGGAAAAAACAGTGGATTCAGATTATTTTGTCAGAAAATCCCTCCGCCGTTTTTTTCCTCAAATAGGGTCTTTTGAGGAAAAAAATTTGGAAATCAGGAAAAAAATGTTGGGTATGGTTCTCATTGTGGAAAAAATTTGGGGAATTCAAAATCGAAAAGGTGAGTTTTAGTGGATTTTAAAAGGTGAAAATTTTTTCGCGCCGGTCAGGTGCACCGCTTTTCCCACATAAGAACCGGATCCAAAATTTTTTCCCTCATTTTCTAAAAATTTTCCTTGTTTTCAAAAACGCTTATAATGTGGCTACAGATGTTTTTTATACATTTTAGGAGCATAGCCAAGCATTTTGGTGTATTTGGAGTCAGCCGGAAAAATTTTTGGATTTTTATTTTCTAAAACGCTGGAAAATGAACTTTCATAACGTTGAGGAATAAATAAAAATCAGAATGATGAAGTATAATTTGTTCCCCATTCCGGGGCGGAGCGCCGGAAAAATTTCCGGATTTTTATATTTCAAAACGCTGGAAAATAAATCTCTCCAACGGATATTCGTTAGCAGAAGTTTTAAAATCGCATTCTAGAATGATATCTTACATTTCCACCTTCAATAAAGTTCAGGTAGCAAATGTTCAAAAAATTGCAAGCATCGAGAGAAAAAATTGGGAGAATTGATGAAAAATCTCTTTTTCGGCGACATAATTGACTGTTAACGATTAGCAAATGAAACGAGCTAGCTTGATTGATAGAAACTGTTGAGCATTAATTAGTAAGTCGAAGTAGGTATGCTAACGGTCGCGCCTGATAGAAAATAGTTATCATTATATACTCATGACGGGCGCGAAGCGCCGGAAAATTTTGAGATTCTGACCTTTTCGAGTCCACCAAAACGCATCTTTTCGGTTTTGAATTCCCCAAAATTTTTCCCACAATGAGAAACATACCTAAAATTTTTTTTCTCAAAAGACCTCATTTGAGGTCTTTTGAGAAAAAAAAGGTATAATGGTCAAGGGTATAATAATCATTATTTTCTATCAGGCGCGGCCGGCGCAGCATAACTTCCACTTACTAATCAATTATCAACAGTTTCTATTAACCAAGTTAGCTCATCTTATTTTCTAATAGTTAACAGTCAGTATTTCGCTGAAAAAAACGATTTTTCATCAATTCTCCCAATTTTTTCTCTCGATGCTTGGAATTTTTCCAACATTTTAAACATGATCTTTTATGTTTATTGAAAATGGAAATTGAAGAAATCATTCTAGACAGTGATTTTAGAACTTCTATTCACGAATATCCATCGGAGAGATTTATTTTCCAGCGTTTTAGAATATAAAAACTGAAAAAATTTTTCCGGCGCTCAGCGCTGGAATGGGGAACAAATTATACTTCATCAGTCGGATTTTAATTCATTCCCCAACGTTGTGAAAGTTCAATTTCCAGCGTTTTAGAATGTGAAAATCTAAAATTTTTTCCGGCGCTCCGCGCCGGCACAAAAATTGAATAAAATTGGATAATCCTAATTAAAACCACGAAATATTAATACAGGATAAAGTCATAACATCTCTGTCGTTAGAATGCTTTCTCTGCTCTTGTAGAACATCAATATGTTCTTCATCAGCTCATTTTGACTAACTTAACCAGATTTTTCTCAATTTTTTTCCTACTTTTTGCAGGTTTCTGAATCTAAAAGCATCAAAATGCTTGGGTATGCTCCTAGAATGCATAAAAATGCATCCGTAGGCAGTGTTTTTTTTGTACTCGGTCCATTTGTACTGGTACAAACGACCTCTCAAAAACCGTTTGTACTCCAAAATTTGCGAAAAATTGCTAAAAAAAGCATTCATATTTATAAAATGCAACAAACATGCTGTGAAATACGTTGGCTACCACGAGACACATAGGAAGGCTATGAATTCAGACACATAAAACAGTTGATCATGAGACACAGAACACGGACTAGTGAAATACTCCACAAAAAGCTTTTATTATGCTATAGCTGCTAGTACGTCGTTATCGATGGGGACGCTTAAAAACAAGTCCATTATTGATACTGATGGCTGTTGAGTGACAAAAAATTTTTATGTCCTAAAAATTTTGTTTGTATCAGTACAAACGAAGCCAAAATTTTCGTTTGTACTCTGGACCATTTCTTTGTAAAGTACAAATAAAAAAAACACTGTCCGTAGGCACATTATAAACGTTTTTAAAAATGTGTAAAATTTTTGGAAAATGAGGAAAAAAATTTTGGGTCCGGTTCTCATGTGGAAAAAATCTTTGAGAAAATAAAGGTGAATCCCTTCCTTATTGCTTCATTATTTTTCGACAACGATCGCAGTACTCCCTCATTTCCTAGTTCTACGTCACAAATTATGGTAACTTCACGAAAATTAACAGACTTTTTTGCATTACCCAAAAGAAGAGAAATGCTAAGAATCTTAGTAAGTAATAAGTATAGTCATGAAAATGTACATATACTGACAATTTTGACGATCAAATGGAAGTTGGAACATCTGCCCAAGCCGAACCTGAAATTCATGATGAAAAAAATTTGCCGAAACAGTTGTTGATGCAGAAGCTTGTGCTTCACAGAATTCTGCGATTAATTCAAAAGCCGAACGGTTAACTGATCACAGTGATGATGAAGAAATGCTGCTTTATGATATAGAGAGAAAAAGGCTCTGCAACACAACAAAAAAGCGGTCGCTCCGAATCCATTAGCAATCTGAATTCACCTGGCTAGAAAAGTTATCAAATAATGATGTAAAATGTACAATCTGCTAGTAAAACATATGAATTATTTTCTTGGTTTGCTTGACTCTTGTAAACTCACTTAGATATTTATTTATCAGCAGGTCACAGCTGGAAACTTTTTGTAAAATATGTCGGTTTTGTGGCGGAATAAGATGCCAGTTAATGAGAAACGTTCAAAAAACACGTCAGAAATGATTTTGAACGATTTTTAAGCAAAGAAACTAGAAAAATTGATCTTTCGTCATCAGGAAAAAATTTTTGGGTTTTTTCTCAAATGAGGAAAAAAGTTTTTGGCGAAAGAAAACACTTCTAAGATTAAGCATTGTCAAATGCCGAAATTGCCTGTAATTGGTGGAGTGGGAGCAAGGGGCATATCTGTAATTGGAGAGTTATTGGGGGGACCCCCCTTAACAGTCAACTTGGTCGAACTCTATACCCAAATGTCGGAACCCCTCCACAACTTGGTCAACCCTATACCCAACCCCCTCCCCCAAACACAAAAAAAATTGGGAAAAAGTAATTTTTTTGGCCTTTTTTGGGAAAATTTTCAAAAATGTTCGACTTTTTCACGATTTTTTTGACCCCCGCCTAAAAAAATTTTGGAACTTTTGGGTTCCCCATACCCAAATTTTGGGTTTATATCCCCCAACTGGCCTGACCTACCTCTTAAGGGCACTGTTATTTCCCCGGGCCTTTTCCCCAAATAGGGAGAAGGGTCAAAAATTTTTTCCTTATTTTCCCGAAGTCGTTTTTCCGCTTAAAAATGCTCATAGACGCTTTATTCAAGTTTTTTGAGCTTTTTCAAACCTTCTGGTGTTTTTAGAGCTGTTAATTTAGAACAAATATTAAAACGACGCCACTTAAATTTGTAAAAACAGAATCAGACACAAAAGAAAGCTCAAACGCGATAATTTTGTCACTTTTTGAAACCTTTTCTTTCCTGGTAATTTACTTTAACGCTCCGTTTTCTGGCTCCTGATAAAATTCATTTGTACGATCGGATATACATAAAAAGATTTTCTTGTTTTGTCCGCGATCGCCATCTTTGCTCCCCTTTTTGCGATGGTTTACCACTAAATTCGTCGTCCATCTTACTACGAAGTGTTTGGCATGGTCAACTGAAAGAGGAACTAATTTAAAATGAAACGTCTCCTCCAAAAACTCTTCAAAATATACATAGCTGTCAGTGTCACTCCCATTGAAATATAAATGTTTAACAATTTTTACTCGCCATGTTTTTGACGTGAAATCATACCAGTGTTCCTAAATGACTCTGAATATATATTCAATTTTTTATAGGCCGTTACTAAATCTTATAGTGATCTGTCAGATCAAAGGGTATTTGAATTGAGTTGATCGATGAATACCCTTAAATGGTAGTCTTATCAAAAACGATCTCAAGAAATACAAAAAGTCAAATCAAAAATCATTTTTGATAGAAAAAAACTAAATCCAGCTAATTTGATATCCAACTGACCACCTCACAAGCCCTGCATGCGATAGTTCTGAGTGATGATTGCATTAGAAGATTTAACTAAAAAAGGCCGACTCAAATCCATTTTTGGGTTTTTTGGAATCACTAGTTATCCAAAACAAGACAAAGATAACACAAATTTCGAAAAGAATACAGAATATAATACCTGGCAGAAAATAAAATTGCATATCACGCAAGACAAATTAGTCAACGATTTAAAATATGTCAGCTATAGTAGGGCTGGTTGAAGCTGGGTGTTGGGGTTTTTGTGGGACGAAATTCCCCGGATTTTGGAATTTTTCTGTGATAATAAATAATAATATGCTTTTTTGACTCTGTTCTTTTTCATTTTTAATTTTATTTTTTATGGGGTATATCAACTTTAGCTGAGGAGTATGATAATCTTGACCAGACCTGGGAAATGTGATGGTGGTTTCAACCGGCTAGAAGACCAAAAGTCAGCTATAAATCAACCATTTTCAAACAAAAATTAAATCAATTTTGAGCTGAAAACAGTAAGCCAAAATTCATAAATCAGACAACCAACCAAAGATTTGAATTTGAATTTATGAATATATCGATAACCGATGAAAGTCAGTCAAAAAGCAACCGAGAATAATTTTTTTCTACTTGAACTAAAACTAGGCACTGCATTAATGATAGCCCGCAAGCTCGGCGATGACATCTTGAATGAAAATCGTGAAATTCTTATTCAAATGTCATCACAACGTCTCATTACACAAGTATTGAGATGTCAATAAAAGGGTCTAATTTAAAAAAAAGAAAGCACATTCCAGACTCGTTGGTACCAGCCGCAAAGCTCTATTTCGGAAAAAAATAATACTTTTTTGGAATGATATCTGTTGGAAACAAATTTTTGAGCAATTTTCGTTTTCGATTGGTTCCAGCTTGCAACAGGTATATTGTAGGGCATTTTGGAATGTTTTTCAGTGTTCTCGATTAGAATGTCAGCTTACTTGACAGAAAAACCAAGGAGAAATCCCAAAACCCCAAAAGCCGTTATTTTGAAAAGTGGATTTTTACCAGCCCCGGTGTATATGCAGCCTCAGATTGATAAACCGAATTTTAACAAAAAAACAACAAAAGCAGAGGTAACCGAATAACAAAGTTTTGAAGCAAGTTTTTGATCGAGTGACTTGAGTCGAGTCAAGACCGATCAAAATGAGTCTTTGTTTAAAAATGTTTGTTATAAAATATGATGAGGCATCTTATAAAATGAAAACTGATTTTTTGCTTGTTATTAGTGTGGTTTCCAGTGTTTTTGATGAGTTTTTCTGTCGGGTAAGTTGACACTTGAACTGACAAAATTGATGAACATTATAAAATCACACAACCCACAAAAACAAGAGAGAAAAAACAAGTATTCTATATTATGGGGTCGATTTAACATTTTCTAGTGCATAGGCACGTTTCTTGGTACGCCGACCGACTCAACTCCTTGAAATTTCGGAAAATCAGCTACATGTACAGCTTAAAATCGATTTTTAACCCCGCCCTGAGCTGGTGAAATGAAAACGGGGCAACGGATATCAGAAACGTGACGTAATCACGCTTAAAACTCACTAAACTGACGTTCGACCGAAAAAAAACCATTATTTTAACGTAATATATGTACCAGACGCGGCCGTGGGCTGTGACGAATGAATAGAACACTGTTCCATTTATTCGTCACGGCGCCGTGACTGCGCTGTGGCCGTGACCGTGATTCACGGAAACACTTTTTTCTAGAAAATTGCGTTCCCACGACCGTAGAAGCCATGTTAACGGCGCAATCTGATTGGTTACGTGCGCCGTGGCCGTGGTCCATGGACCGTTAAGTATAAACGCGGCTTTATAGTCATGACCGACGCAAAGTGCCAGTAAATTTTTAGATTTTGACCTTCTGAAGTTCACCAACGTGCATCTACTCGGTTCTGAACTCTCAAGATTTTTTTCCACAGTGAGAACCATGCCCCAAAAAAAGAAGGAAAAACGGTGGTTTCGATCAATCAAATCAGACTTTTTCCAAGCCAATCCCAAGCCATGGCTTGTAAAAATCTCATTTGGCTTACAGTAATTTTAACCCATAAGCCAATTTGGCTTGTGCAAAAATTGGTTTGTTTCACTTCAGAAAGTTGTATAAACATATTCAACGCCGTTCTTACGTTTTTCAGCAGTGTTTGTAAAGCAACATATATAATTCTTTTCAGTAATTAATACCTTATGTCGTATTCTATAAAACACTTTTTTGACTCGTGCTAATAAAAACCCCTGATTTGAGTTGAGGAGTAATGAAACTTTATGATATCGTAGGTAGTTTGGATCCCATTGTCACATTTGTTTTTAAGCTTAAATGCGGAAGTTTTGATTTTAATCTTCGAAAACTTTTCGATATCCTCAATATTATTCTATTGGACAGTTTTTGTTGCGTTTGTAGATAAAAACGATTTTTTCGTCTCATTACCATAATTTGATTCACATTTAGTGAATGGGGAATAGATGCCGAGAATTAGAAACTTGGTTGTTAAGTTGAAACTTTATAATGTTGAAGTCAACGTTCAAAATGGAATTTGAAATTCTTTCTTTCCTTTAGGTTCCATCCCATCATGCCAAAATATTTGTTCTATATTTCGTATTTGGGCACGCGTTTCTGCGGCACGCAATTTCAACTCAATCGCATTGGTGTTCAAAACGCTTTCAATGTGAGTGGCGCACAAATTGTTATTATGCTGATGGACAGAATTAATTGTACAAGTCGCGAAAAATGTTACAATTTTCAACATTTGGCTGTTTCTTTCCATCTTTCTATATCTTTTTTTTCTTCTTTCTTGTTTTCGACCTTCGCCAACTGGGTAAAATTTCTTTCGTAGAATGCCTTAGCTTTAGCCTTGCAAGTTCCTAGTCAAGCTATATCGACTCGTTTAGCTTCGAGAACTGACAGCGGCGTGCACGCTTTACGCACGAGTTTAGTTACGCGTTTGTCATCGAAAATTACTCGGAATCAAACGGCTTTTGAATTAAAATTACGAAACTTACCGGGCGATGAGAATTCTTCCACTTCTCAAAGTACGAATACGTTAGATAATAGTAACGTCGATGATATTCCATTCGATCCGGATCATTTAGCGGCTGCTGTCAATCATATTCTCAAAGAAATGGATTTTGATGTTAGGTAATTCTATATGAACTTGTTGCAGGTCTTATCTAGACACATGTCATAATACTTGTTATAAATTTTTACACAAGATATTTTACGTGTTTCTGTTATTCTAAATTGGGTAAAATTTTGCACCTGAACAAGTCGTATATCTAACAATTTTTTGCTAGAAACCTGAAAAATAAGTATTTAAGCAGAACTGACGGGTAAAGTTCGGAACCTAGCGCTTTTGTAACCGAATAAATTTTGGGTTAAAATCCAGAATCGAATAAAAAATTACTCGATCCGACTTTACTCGAGTCTGACTCAACCGAAAATAAAATATTTTCGTTTAACCCTTGATTTAGTCTTATCTGTAACAGATTTTACTTGCCGGGTTTTCTAACTTCCGCATACGTATGTTTAGCGGCACAAATTTGGATTTATAAATGTTTTCGGTCGGATCGAGGTCAGAATTCGATATTGTATTCTGACTTTCCGGGTTCTAGATCTCTATTTTATTTTACAAGTTTTGTTCCCTGATAGTTGTTTCCAGTGAGATTCGATCCCGGATTTTACCCGTCGGATTCGAGCTTATACATTTATATCTCCATTTTACCCAAAACATGTAGATCAGATGTTTCCGGATCCGGGCTTGTATTTGGATTTTCCTCCGAGATTGGATCAATAAAATATTGATTCAATCTGTTTTATTATACCCCCGCCACCAATTTTTTTACTTTTGGCTTAGGCTTAGACTATATTGGCAGATGACTGCCCATTTGATTCTATGCTACGCGATATTGCTCTTTTTATGTCACCCGAAAATTAGTATTTTATTATGATTAAAGTAAGTGTTTTTACACGAGCCTGTGGTCGAGTGGATAGAACATCAGTCTTCGAGTCTCAAGGTGTTTTGGGTAGGAGGTTCGAATCCAACCAGAAAAAAATTTGATTAAAATAAGGTCTTCAGTAAGAAAAAAAAAATTGGTGGCGGGGGTATAATAGAACAGTACACAATATTTTACTCTAATTTTTGGGATACGATAGCTCGTTTTTCATCACATCTCCGCATTTATCCACTGGACACGAGTCTATAAACAAAGTTTTCATCTTTCGAAATCTGTATCCATATTTTACTCCAAGCATTTTGTGTTCCAGAAGTTTTCTTTCGGTCAGATCCGATTCAAAGCTTTATTTATAGAATCCTAGCTCGACTGTTTTGTCGTTGTAAAATTTTTTTTAAAAAACTTTTCTTAGAGTTTTAGCATGCCGAACCGTTTCGGACGGTTTTTGCCCTCGAAGGCACGCCATTCTGCGCACTTATTTATACCGCTTAGCCGTTTTGAAATCCGAGTACGATAATCAGATCGATCGCCCACGATTCTTTCGCGACCCGAACGCCATCTTACCCGTCGTCGAAAAAAATCGTTGCTGGGCTGTCGATTCAAATTTCGATCGCGAAAAATTCAGCGCTGCCGGAAAATTGATGCAAGGTGTTTGAATATTGCACGAATTTAAAATTTTCCAGATGGAGAAGGGTTATTTCTGAGGTGTCGATTTAACAATCGACTAGATTTTTACCAAATTTTTAAGACTATCGTTTTCTTTTGGTAGTTATCAGAATTTACAATATTTTTATTCTTTCTCAAATTTCGTACCTATATTGACTGACCTTTTCAGTTTTTGATTTTCGGAACAAATTGATTCGAATCTTACAATTCAGAATGAATTTCGATTTGCCTATCATTATAATTTATTACAAGAATTATAACAAATCATTAAGGCCTACATAACTTCGAAAGTTTCTCGTGTACAACGCCCAGTATGGAGAAGGGACCGCCCAAAAGCATGTTCCGAAACGTAAAATTGGTCGAGTGTTTACAAGGGCAACCGCTGATAAATCCCCGATACGATCCGTTGGCCGGATGTTTCGATTATATCGATGTTTTAATTCATTCGAAGTCGTTCGTTTATAGACAGGTAGGCTGAAATTTCGAAAGATTGACGCGCAAATTTTTGTAGAATGGCCAAAATCAAGATTTCATGAGTCAATTTTTCGAGAATCAAAGTAGAGATATTAAGCTATAAAAGTAAGTGAGGAACAAGAAATATTAAAGAAAATTGTTCAAAGTTTAAATCTTTGATATAATGAAGTGTTGAATGAAATTTTTCCTAGATTCGGAAAATGGTTGGATTTATGGTTCACGTTGCCCAAAATAAAGCTCATTGCTCGGACGTTCGATGGCTTTTGGATCACCCGTCGCCGAATAATTGGTCGAAATACGGCGCCGATTTAGCCCCATCCGGCGGACTTTATCTCATGAATATCTCCTATAATGAAAGCGGTAAGGCTTTCTAAATTCTATTCAAAGTATACTTCTACGATCAAAGATAATACAATAATTCGTCTGCAAACTCTACAGATTTTGATAATCCCAATCCTTGTTACGAATTCGTCGAGGAACCCGAACGATTTGAATCAGAAGCAGACGAAGAAGATTTCGTTAAAAAAGGCGCCGAAAAAAAGAATGTTGCGAAAAATAACGAGTAAAAAGTGGAGCCTAGATTTGTCGATTTTTCTCCTGAATAAAATTTCATTTGTTCTCAAATTTATTTCTGTTTTGATGCGATTAGGATCATTTGATCTACTTTTTTTATCACTTTTCTGTTGATACTCAAATTGTTGTGAGCTCATTTGTATAATTCAGACAGAAACAAAAAGTAATGCACGTTAATTTCTGAGGGAAACATCACCTGTCGAACGCATTTCCCAAGGTTGACATTTTTCGTCGGAAAAATGACATACTGTGGCGTGGCGTATAATGTAGCTGTTGAAGAAAGTGGCGGCGAGTGTTCGTGTTTTAATGAGTTTTCAGTCAAGCGTGGCGCTATAATTCACTTGAAATAACACTTGATAAGTGTTACTTTTCTAGTTAATCTTGATGTACAACATCATAAGGTGATGCTCCAGTTGCCTGCGGGGTATTCTCTTTTGAGCTATTAGCGAATTCCCAAGTGAGTGAATTCCCAATCGGGCGATTCCAAACGAGCAATCGAGAATCTAACACTTTTTTCATATTTTCCTTCTTTACCTTATATTTTTCTTTGTATATATTTCTTCTTCATTTCGTTCTGTGTGTTGCAATTATGTTTTCGTATATGTATGTTTTTGCATTTTTATCTTTTGTCTCTGTTTCTTTTTTCTTGTCATCTACTTTTTTCTTTTTTTGCTCATGAGACAATAAATTACAAGTTGTCATTTTTAATAAGCATTGTCTTCAAATGTAATTGTTATACAATTCGGCTTGCTCCATCTCCTATTTAAATTTATCTTTTGTTATTTTTCTCTATTCTTATCCACTTTTCATCTTTGTTTTTTGCTTTTACTTCTTTATCTTTTTTTATTCTCTCGATTCTTTCTTTTTTTTGTTCTTTTTCACATTATTTTTTCTTTCTACCTTGCTGCATTCTCCATCTTGCTTCTTCTTTCTTCCCACTTTTCTCGCGTTTTTTCCTTTTATAATGCTTTTCCACCTATTCTCACATATTCTTAATGTCTCCATTTTTGTTGACGTTTATTTTCTCTTGATGTTTTCTTCCTTACTGCATTCTTTTGTTTATATTTTTTATGACGATTTTCACACTTACAACGATAAAAGAACCAAGCATTGTACAAGAATTATATGGAAGACTACGGTTATTTAAAATTACAACTTGTAACGTTCATGAGCAGAAAATAAAAAATTAGATGACAAGAAGGAAGGAAAGCACAGACAAAAGATGGAAACGTAAAAATATACATAAACGAAAACATAAGCGATACACACAGAAAACGAAAGAAAAAAGAAATACAAAGAAGAATATGAGGTAAAGAAGGAAAATTTGAAGAAAGTGTTACTACATTCTCGATTCGCTCGTTTGGAATCGCTCATTTGGAAATATCCTCGGAAATCGCTCAATTGAGAATTCGCCCATTTTAGAATGCGCTCGAAATCGCTCAATTGGGAATTCGCTCTCTTGGGAATCGCACACATGAGAATCGCTCACTTGGAAATCGCTCTTATGAAAACACCCTGCAGGTAACTACATAGCATCACCTTATGATCATTTTCAGAAACCCATGTTTTCTTTCCATACTTAAATGATGCTCCGAAAATCGATAACAACTTAAGAAAAATCCAGTTTTTCCCGGATATTGGACTTTTTTTATGATTTTAAACCGTGTAATTAAATTCATGTCAATTTTTTCTTCCTCCTCACTCTTGTGATCATCGCCGATGTGCAGCTTGGCCACGTCGTTTCCGCAAAGTTTTGAAGCATGTCTGGGGAAAAAAAGAAGTACAATTCAATCATAACTCTCATCAACTTTTGGCCAAAGAATTTGGAAAAATTGCTACGTCAAACACATTTTTGTTTTTTTGCTTCTCCTGCTCTGCATGTTTTATTTATCTATCGGTGAAAAGAAGGCAGGCGTGGGCGCCGTGCCACCAATGACGTAATGGCGGAGAAAAGAATCGAAAAGTTTTGAAAACTTGGCAATACAAGCTCTCTTCGGAAAAGTTTATCATCTTGGTAAACTTTATATAGTTTCGAAGTTTCTATAGGTTTGTTGATTTTATAAGCTGGTTCACAAAAGATAGGTAGGGATGAGACTTGAATGATTTAGTGATCCTAAAAGTCAAGGTCAGTCCAGAATTAGGCACCGGTGATCAATTTTTAGACATCGGGTAGGGGCAATACCCCTCTCACATCCCTCCCTATGGGGCAGTCTGGGTCAGTCTATATTTTGTTTGTTGAAAAGCAGACGCAAGTGATTGATACACTCAAAAACGAATAAGTCCCTCAGTTTTTCTATACACAAGAAATATCTCGAGTTCTATCCTGTGAAGTACATTTCACTAGAAAAATTACATGGTATTGCAGATACCAGCTCCTTTGTGAGCGATGTGCGTCCCATAGTTCGAGCCATACATGTAACGGAGCCCCGAGGTCTGGGGGGGGGTCGGGGACTTTTTTTAGGCCGGGTGTCAGTAATTCCCAAAATTTTGGGGGGAGGGGTCTCTGAAGGAAAAAAATTCGATTCTTTTAACGAAAAAAGTCCGAAAAACGGTTCAAAAAACAGTAATTTTTGTCTAAAAATAATAAAAAATGTATTAATGGAGCGAAGCGCCGAGAAAATTGACGTTTTCGACCATTTGTTGTTCAAAAATTGACATTTTTCCGATCAAAAGTATGGGGGTCCCTAGGGCTACCCTATGGCTAGCCATAGGATTGAAAAATCCTGGGGGGCGGTCGCCCAATGGCTAGTCATATGGTCGACGATTTCTGGGGGGTCCCATAGCACTCCCCCCCCCAATTACATGTATGGTTCGAGCGCAAATCGTTTGTGTCTGTCTTTTGACGAAAAAAGTATACATTGGAGCATTACGAGCATAGAAAATCTGAATTTGGAATTTTGAATCTTGCCTTTATATCGCCTCGTTTTCTATCCGATCATTTCAATTTGCGTTACAATTATTGCTATACCGACGCGAATAGGAATTGTAGTTCACGAAATAATTACATTCCTGAAATAACATTTTTTGAAAATCAACTCTTTAAATCCGTTTCTAGGTTAATGCATTACAGTAAAAATATATTCAAAACGACGAGTTTCGGATTGTAGTCAATATATTTGATGACTGTTAACTTTAGACTTTCAGTGTGTCGAAGATTTTGTCAGTTTTGTTTACCACTGCTTTCTGCGAGGCTGAGTCAATATTTGAGGGTGTAACTGTGGAGTAATAGAGCTTAAAAGTTTGCGGGAAAAGGTGAAAAATGACGTGTGACGAGAGATCAGAAACCTTATACTGTGGTGGGCCAGACTCTGGGATCTTTTTTTTTGTGTGCAGTTATCGGTTCGAAGTGATCGGAGAAAGTGAATTATTGGCTTCAAAACTGACAAAATGTTTCATAAATTGGCGTGTTGCTCCGAAAAGCCAAAAAAATATCGTTTTTGTCACTTTTTTGATCAAAATGTAAAATTACCAGAACAAACCTTTGTATCTCTTTCAGTTTTCAGTCAGAAGTAAGACTTGAGCAACTGTCCACGGCCCTATTTGTATGTACTCGGAATTCCAAATTCTAACTTTTCCTGGACTTGGAATTTCGAAGTTTCAGTTCGTGTGCTCAGCAAAAATTTCCAAGTCGTTTTTTCTCTTCGACTTTTATAAATGACAAAAATATTTTCCTACTCTCGAAGTCTATTTCCCAACTTTCCAATTATGGGTCTCCTCATATCAAGGACTTGGAATTTCGGAGTAGAAAAGTGTCGATTTTTTCAGGTCCCATTGACATTTTGTTCATTATCTTGTGTCGCAGTGTACCATGTGGTACAAAACTTATAGAAGAGCGCACGAATGAGTACGATTCGAGCAATAAATCGAAGATATTTTATAAAACAGTCAATCTTGAAATAGAAGTATGATATCCGATACAAAGTTCATGATCGCAGAATTTTATACCGCAAGAATATTTATGTTATCATTTTCTGATTTTATCTGTAGGTTGTTTTCATTTCATAAGCTTCTGTGTTTAAAAATTCTCCGATGGTACGCACGATGAAAGTTAAAATTTTATGGTTTTCATGATTCAAAATTTTTCATCCCATTTAGCTGTCGGTAATCTTCAGTTTTCGGTTGAAATTTTGTTGGAAATTTAGATTTTTTCATTTTTTTCGCTTGAAATTTTCTGAATTTTGTGAAGATAATTTTTTCATTGGGATAGGAAACGACAAATATGCGATTTTCGACTGAAAATGTAGGCTTTCATTAAGAGTTGAAAAGGGTCAATTTCCAGCGTTCTAGAATTATCAAAATCTAAAAATTGAATCGATTGAAATCTAAAACACCAGCTCTAATCACAGAAATGTCAGTATACAGCAGTAACTATTTTTTCGCACAATCACTCTAAAATAATGGTATGGACTTTAAAAAACAGATACGTTTGGAGATTTTCTGGGTTATCTACCATTTTTGCTCATTTTGCGCATTTTTCAAATGATTTTAACTTGGAACGGCCAAAATTTTCGTGTGCGAAAAAAAATTTTGGGTCATTTCTGTATATGAAGGCGTGCGGAAAAACCCTTCCTGGAACTTGGAATTCCAAGTACTGGCGAATCGGTGCCAGTGCCCTGCTGCAGCCATTGTCGGAAAACCGTTGGTTTACGACGGCCTATTCGTATGATTTGGAGGTCTGATCATCTACGTTTCAAGAAGAGTCTTATCAGTTTTATGCTCAAGATACCCTGTTCCAACTGCTACCTAGAGGTTAATTGGGAACGATGTATTGTCGATAGATCTTTTGCATACCAATACTTCTTTAAAGTTTAATATCGACTTTTCAAAGAGTATTTTGCGTTTGAAGATTTTGATTGCAATGCATTCGAGTCCCATTTCTAGCTTCTGTCTCATCCATCCTCATGCTTCCTGAAACGCTGAGAATGTCGAGCTTTTATCTTCTATTTCTCGTCTGTGTAGTCTTATCTTATCCGAGCACAACAGATTTTAATAGTCTCCTATATCAATCTTATTGATTAAAAATTTTGCATCGGCAATGAATGAATGATGCCGGCTTTTGGAAACAGTAACTGTGGTAACAGTCTACTATATCGACTATTTTTGTAGGCCGTTTTCGTAACATAGAACTCGTCAGTTTAGACGCATATGACATGCACTAGTTTCCAAAGGATGACGTGGCGGAATGGATGTCGATGATTCATCGTCATCATCAACTATAGGCTAGGACTCCGTTGTTCGCCTACTTTTCATTGCGCTCTGTTATAACGTGTAGAGTTAACTTTTTTGAAAACTAGAATCTACTTTTTTTGTATTACATGAAATTATTCCATAGTATCTATCTATCCGCAAAGTTTTACAAAAGAAAAGTTTACCTGTAATTTACTAGTTGGGTACTGTACCGCCAACAAACAACTTTTACTGCGTGTGTGCTATGTTATGTATAGCGAATGGTGACGTTGTACTAGAACATAATTCGTCTAATCGAAATGTGCGGGGAATTGCTTTTTGTCCTGTTTCTGCATTAAAAACTCGAAATTGGCAAGTTTTGTTATGCAATGTGCTAGTTAGAGTAAGTTGAGTCGTTGTGAATAATAAGTTCGGTGGCTAGTAGGTGCTCTCGACTGCCGCCATGCTTGAACATGTCATGCAAAGGACGTACACGGGCGACCCGGCCTGGGGCTTATTTTTGGCTAGGGCTCAGATCCGCAGCCTACTGCACATCAGCAACCTACTGCACATCAGCAACCTACTGCACATTAGCAGCCTTAGTCAGATCCGCAGCCAAAAAAGATAGTATGTATTCATATCTCTTTCATTGCAGGAACATAAACGCATGAGTTACGGGTCGAAATTTACTTTTAAAACAAAAAAAAATTACGCATGGTTTGGATCCTGAAAGACTACACGCGATTTCTTACCAACCAAATGACGCATAAAACGCAAAAAAACGGATTTCATTCATCAAAAATTGAGAAATATGTGGCTGTAAAAGCTGCACGTTGTAGTCGTTCACTTGTTCACCGATTTTTTAAATTTTGAATTCAAAACAGAGTTTGCTTCACCAAAGTCCATTTTTGTACGCAATAAGAGGCGAATTTGGCAAATAAGAAAAGTGGAATTTGCTCTGGTATTTTTTGTAACACAGAAGCATCATGTGTGTGTGTGTGTTATGTTGTGTATGTGTGTGGTCACTTTGATGTGTTAATTACATTTTCTGTTGTTCCAGAATGATATAGATTTATTACGGGTCAAATTCCACTCTTTTTAGTTGCCAAATTGAATTCGGGGCACCCAGTGCAGTTGGGCATGTTCTACAGTTGGCCATGTGATACAGTCGGCCACCCGCTACAGTCGGCCACTCGCTACGCAATCTTTTTTTTTTTGATCATAACTGTATATATATTTCGTTTAGGCTATTAATACAGTCTGGCAACTAAAGACGTCAAATCGAATTATACCATTGACGACGACATTATCGTACTTGATGATGAAGTTAATATTGATCGTTCGATCGTCGATTTTAAAGCGGCAAAACACAATTTTACTGTAGATATTTCCGCCAATTCTATTATGGGCGTAAATACGACCACTATAACGACGACATCGCCGTTGAACGGCCATTACGCCGAATTGAATACTACATCGGCCGCGTCGAGTAACACAATCAATAATAATAATAATAATCGTCCTAATATTATAACTCATAATAATAATAATGGCGCTAATAAATATGCAAATTTACAACATTTTAATAATTTTGTCGGCGTGGGCGGCGGTTTCAAATTGCCGGCCGATCCGACGGCGAGTTCGGCGGTCGTACAGGGCTCGTCGACAACTCCAGATGGCAAATCTATTCAGGTGAGATACTAACTTTCTATCAGATTTCAACCCGATTAATTAATAAAAAATTGTCATAATTGAATGATGCATACGTGTAATTGGAGTACACCCCCCAACTTGGTCAACCCTATATGCGACCCTCCAAACTTGGATAAATTGGGAAAAAAGCACCTTTTTGGAAAATTTTCGACTTTTTTCGACCGCCCCCCTCCTCCCCAACTGGTCGGACCTCTTACAGGATGGAAGGATGTTGCAATGTGTTGCCAAAATGGGTCATTCCATGTCAAGTGATCAAGTTTTAAAAAGTCGCCCCGCTCGACCATCTCAGATTCTGCTAAAATTTTTTGTTAAAATTTGATAAAAATGTAAATTTCTTGGCATTTTCCACTTCTGGTTGAAAAAAAATTGAAATGTCAGAACAGCACACTTAACACAGTGTAAAGCATACATGTAATTTGGGGGGAAGTTCTATAGGAACCCCTCCCCCCAGAAATCGTCCGCCATTTGGCTAGCCGTTGGGCGACCCCCAGGATTTTCTAATCCTATGGCTAGCCATATGGTAGTCATAGGGACCCCCATACTTTTAGTCGGAAAAATATTGAAAAATGTCCGTTTTTTAATGAAAAATGTCAATTTTTGAACAAAAAATGGTCAAAAACGTTAATTTTAATGGCGCTTCGCTCCATGAATACATTTTTACGATTTTATAGACAAAAATTACAATTCTTAGAATCTTTTTTCGGACTTTTTGATGAAAAAAAATCGATTTTTTTTCATTTTGAGACTCCTGCCACTAAATTTTGGGGAATTAGTAACCCCCGGCCCCAAAAAAAGCCATCCGACCCCCCTCCAGATCTCGTGGCCCCGTTACATGTATGGTGTAAAACCACTGAATTTTATTTTTGCGCATCTTCCACGGATTTTTTGTTTTTCAGGAACTCAAGCGTTCCATGCGCTTAGATTTTTCGAGTCCGGACACGTTGAAAAAATCCTTAGCCACGCCTGAAATTTTGTCCGTTCTCCATTTCGCTTCGCCCGATTTAGAAAAATTGATTACGCAACACGTGACGACGTTGGCCAATAGCGGAGCCGCCGGCGCCAATACACCGACGCCGACGCAATTTTTCTACCCTAAAAACGTGACCACGGAACAAGAACAGTACGCGCGCGGATTCGTCGACGCTTTGAATCAATTGCACGATTTGCGCGGTTCGTACCTTTTGCCGCCAAATTTATTGTCGCCCGGGTTCGTAACGTCGACCATAAAACAACAAGACGGTGCCGGCAAGGACGAAAACAAGCGGGAAAGTATAAAAACGAGTAAGAGCGGTTTTGAGCTGGAAAAATTTGCAATCATACGTGTAACGGGGCCCCGAAGTCTGGGGGGTCGGGCAACTTTTTTAGGGCCGGCGGTCAGCGACCCACAAAATGTCGGGGAGGCGGGTCTTTTAAGGAAAAAAATTCGATTTTTTTCACAAAAAAAATGCGGAAAACAGTTCAAAAAATTATAATTTCTGTCTGAAAAGATCGTCAAAAGTGTTCATAAAATTTATGTTTTTGACCATTTTTTGTTCAAAAATTGACATTTTTCATCAAAAAATTGGTATTTTTCAGTATTTTTCCTACCAAAAGTATGGGGGTCCCTACGACTACCATATGGCTAGGCATAGGATGGGGAAACCCTGGAGATGGGGTCGCCCATTGGCTAACTATATGTTCGACGATTTGTGGGGATGTTTCCTATAGCACTTCCCCCCAATTACATGTATGTTTACAACATTGTCCAAAGTCTCCAATTTTATGGTATTTCAATTGTAAACAAGAATTCCGGTTAATGTTTATTTTTTCCGTGAAAAACGTCTGTAATTTTTTTTGTTAAAAATTTTTTTTAGCTTTTAAAAGCTTTTAGTGAACGTCGAAAAAATTCATTTTGAGTACCGAAAATCTTTACGGAAAAGTCGCTCAGACAAAAGATTACTGCAAATTTTTTTCCTCCAAGGTTTGAATTATTTTTCAAAGTATTTCGGTCTAACCCCAAGAAGCCAAAAAATAATATCGAAATTGATAGCGTTTCTGGTGTTTTCATGCAATTAGGCGATTTTTACAGAAAATTCGATAAGTGATCGTGGAATTTGAACTTTGAAGAATAGCATTCGAATTTTCATCACAAACTAAAATCCTATGCAAAATTTTTTTCATTCTGTCGCATGGATAGCTTCTGGAGTCCCTATCGCCCAAAATTGCAATTTTTTCAAACCAAATCAAGAAAAACTCGTAATTATTTTTACACTAGCTCAATTACGTGGTTTTGCATTAATATTAACAGAAAAGTCTATCCTGGCTTCTAAAATTTGCGTTACGAAGAAAAATATTCGAGTTTTCGTCAATATTCAATCCCAAAAAATGATTTTTGGGGAATTTTTTGCCTGGAAAGGTCTAAAATTCTTTTTTGCCAAACATTCTAACAGTTTTCTAGATGATCGAAGTCCAAGCCCGAGAAGAACGTGCATAAGACCGCTATTCTTCTAGCATTTCAATCATGAACTTTACAAAATGTTTACAGAAAAGTCTATTTGTTACTCTAAAAAATCTACTGTTGAAAAATATCCGAATATTCATAGTGTTTAAATTATTAACAAGAATTTGTTACGTTATTTACGTCTGAAGTATGCTTCTTTTAAACATCAGATGGCAAAACGAAAAGTAATTTTGACACATAGAGGAAGAAATTCTAAATCGCAAATGCCTATTTTTTATTATTTTTATCATCCATTGCAGTGTAAATTTGTAAATTGCATCGTAATATATTTTAGATGATTTTGACAGTTATCTTCAAATTCTGTGAATCGTTAAGAATTCAGAATATTTAGAATTTCATTTATTTCTTATGGCAAATTCTTCTCTTACATCGCTATGAAATCTGAAACTAGAGTAGAAAACGCTTTGATGCTATTTTCCTATGAATTTCACAAAATTTTCAAAGGTTGACAAAGTTTTCAAAGTTGTTCTTCTATAACTTCATACGAATAATTCAATATAACATTTCAGATTTTATTTTCTTAAATGTGCAAAAAAAACCGAAAATTTCTCAAAATTCGGTGAATTTTTTAATTCGTCTCAATTCGCAGTTTTATAAAATTGTGCTCTATGGACAGAGAAAAATCGAATACATTTATCAATTCGAAAGTTCAAGATGTCAACATATCGCACTGGCTCTTTAAATCAAAATTTCATGACTGTCGACGAGAATCACAAATTGATGTAGCTCCGCTTTTTCAATTTCTCTGGAAATTGCGAAACTCGTCAGAATTTTTTTTTTATTTTTTGAATTTCAGCCGTGGCTTCCGTCGAACAACTGCTAAGAACATTGAACGGCAGTGCCGTTTGGACGTCCAATTTACCTTACATTTATTCGTCTTCTTCTGGTCAAACGTCGTCGACACACCATCCGACCATTCCTCCGACGTCCACTGACGTCGTTTCTACGCCGTTTAATCATAAAAATTTGAATAATATTTCGCCGGACAAAAACGAACGCAAAAATCCGCAAGTTTTAATAATCGAAAATCCGGACGCTTCTTCTTCCGCCGCCATCAAAAGATCGTTAACCGAAAATTTTTCCACATTTTCATCGCAAAATAAACGTTTCAAATCCGAAACGTCGAAAAATTCCGCCGCCGCCGCCGTCGACGTTTCATTACTCGATCAAAATCATTCGTCGTCGAACGCTCTACCGATGGTCGGCGAGAATCTAACGTTAACGACGTCGGATACGCCGCCACCGTCGGCCGCGCATTTCGTAACTTTGTCGACGTCAAAAACGGCAGCGGCGTTAGCGATGAATGGGAAAATGCCGAATGAGAAACGACAATTGGCACGTGTTAAACTTGAAAAAAATGCCGCGGTGGGAAATGGGAAATATAGTTCTTCAGGAATACGTAAGGTTTCTGTAAAAATAAATAATCGATGTTTGAAATGACGAAATCGGAAAAAATTTTCAGAAATCACAATTTTTTGCAAAAATTTTTCTGATATTCAGCATTTATGATTTCAAATCTGAAGCGCTGTTTTTTTGGCGTGGCGTTTAGTAAAGTTGGGCCTGCACCAATAAAAAGTTTAGCCGTGCCAAGTAAACTAATAAAAAATGTGGAAAATTAACGGCTGCGCTAATGAGTATGCCGCTTAAAAGGCAGGGACCTGAAGAATGGGAAAATTTTGTTTTATGAAACTTTTTCGTTGGTGATTTTTGTACGAAATAGAACCCAAATTTAGAATAAGAAATTGAGAGAAGTCAGGAAAGGAGATACATGTTCATAAATTGTGGGAACACCTTGAGAACATATAGAGAGCATAATCATATCGTTATGTACTCCCGTAGATTTGCCAATAGTGTAACAAGTAGGCTAGCCATAGAGCCAGTATTTTTTTGTACTAGGTTCATTCGTACTGGTACAAACGACCTCTCAAAAACCGTTTGTACTCCAGAATTCTCGAAAATTTGCTTAAATTTTTCTTTAAAAAGCATTTATTGTAATAAAATGCAACAAACATTATGTGAAATACGAATATGTTGGCCATTTTCACGAGACACATAAGAAGACTACGAATGTACACACATAAAACAGTTAATCATGAGGCACAGAACACGCACTAGTAAACTACTCCACGAAAAGCTTTTATTATTATGCCATAGCTGCTAGTTTGTGGTTATCGATGCGGATGCATAACAAACAAGTCCATTGATACTGAATACTGATGGCTGTTGAGTGACAAAATTTTTTTTGTGCAAAAATTTTCGTTTGTACTCTACACCATTTCGTCTGTAAAGCACAACAAAACTCTGCATAGAGCATACCTGTGAAGGTCCTATCAGTTGAGGCGCCCGAAAGTCCCAAATTTTGGGACGGGGTTCCCCAAAATCCTCCAAGAAGCCGAAAATTTCGAACGTTTTCCCAGAAAAGCCACTTCTTCCACATTTTTTCGGGTTGGGGTGTTCCGAAATTTAGATATAGGGTTCCATCAAGTTGAGGTTCCCACCCCCAATCCTCCAATTACAGACATGCCATAGAGACTCCATCGTTTTGGTAAAAAAACTGAAAAATTCTAGTTATTTGTTTTTGAACAAAAACGGTCAAAAATATCGTTCTTGTTTGCGCTGCGTGCAATAAATGCGCCTTTTTATGAATTATTAGACAAAAATTACCATTTTTTGAACCGTTTTTATGTCTAATCAGATCAAAGAATCAAAATTTTTCTCTACAAAATATTTTATCAGAGATTCTACAGATTTGAATATTGAACGTCAAAAATTGAAAAAAAAATAAAAAGAAAGTTCACTGTAAGACTCAAAATTCTAAAGTTTATGAAACGTTAGAAATTCTTGAATGTAGAAAAGATTCTATTAATTTTGGATGCTGTAGAAAGTTCTAGGAATTCTAGTTTCCGAAAAAAAATTTCACAAATTTTTATTTATTAGTTTTTGATTAAAATTACATGGGGTTGTGAAAAATTTTAAAATCCCCCAAAATTTTTCGATACTCGATAGTATAGTCAGTTGTCGACAACTCCCTACATCAACATTCACTTCTCGACACGTACCCCCCCCAGCCGGCCGGAGTTCGACGAAAGAACTTACTGGTAGAAAATGACTTTTTTGGTGCAAAAATCGGTCAAAAAGTGAACATTTTCCGGCTCCTCGCATCGAAATAATGCTCAGTATTACTTTTAAAAGTGAAAATTCATTGATCAGTGGCGTATTTTTCAATTTCTGATCAAAAAACGCATTTTTGAACTCTTGCGGATCCCCTTTTCCAAAACTTCTTAAATTTGGCTACTCCCTCCCCATGAAACGGCTTTTATCGTGTACCCATTTAGTCGGACTTCTTACAGGTATGTTCCGGATGAAATTATCGTGATAATTACGTTCGACATTAATTTTCATGTTCATTTTTCCAATTATTATCATTATGCTCTCTCAGTGCTAGAAATTCTGAAATTTCAGTACTGCGAATTTCTCAGAAACATTCATGGAAACTGTGCGACAAGAAGTTTACTTTCCTTTGACTTTGAGTATACGCTTAGTAACAAATTACAGTAAAATGAATCATATAATATTAAAATAATGATTTTCTCTAAAACATTGAAATTTTCAAGTTACTGGAAAAAACTAGAGAAGAGACTGTATCAAAATTTGCCGCTTGACTGATTATGATACTGAAGGTTTCTTAGTTGATCTATTTTTAAACTCAAGCGTATTCCAGATAATGTAACTGAAGCCATGGAAGCCTGCACATTCCAATGATTATTAAATGGGGAAATTTTCACCCACTTGATTGGTACTCTCTAATCTTCGAAAAGCATCACAGAAATGTCGATTATTTTTTTGTGAAAAATAAGTTTAAAAATGTAAGCAATTTTTGAAACTTTTTATGAACATTCATTGTGCGCTGGTTGACTTTGTATTTGAATTATGTATTGTAATATCTCATCAATTTTTAGCATCATCGACATTATCGACTCTAAATCTTCCTTCGACTTCCAATTCAATTATTGTTTCTCAATCTGATCGGCCGATTTCGGCAGCAGCGTCTTCCTCCAACGAAGAATCGAAAATGCAAAACGACGAAGAAAATGACGACGATAGTTATTTCGACGATAAGGCCAGCGGTACGACGGCGTCCGGTACGCCTTGTTCTACACCGTCGTTGCGACATCCCTTGAATGTGGGGCCGATTGATCCTGTGGTTCAAGTATGATATACTTGCGATAAATTCTGAATTTCGTTTTTGAGACTCTGATCTCAAAACGAATTTTCGTTTATCACATATCCTGCTGTTATATTTTCAATTTTTTTGGTTCTTATATTTTTTCCAAATTTAAGTTCTTTATCTTCAATTTTGTAGAACAGATTCGAACTTTCATTTCACAAATTCTACTTTTTTTCTTTCTTTTCGCATAGGAAAAACTGAAATTAGAACGAAAACGGGCTCGTAATCGTTTAGCCGCCTCGAAATGTCGACGCCGGAAACTAGAAGTCATCGATCGATTGTCCGACAACGTCCACGAAATTGAGTCGAAAAATGAACAGCTACGATTAAAAATTGAACTTTTTCGATGCGATATAGCGGAAATCAGGCTCAAAATCGAAAACCATAGAAAACACGGGTGTAACGTTTGAAGCAAAGTTTTACGAGAAAACATAAAAAAGTTTTGTAGTCGAAATTAAGGTAATACATATATACCACGTATGTATAGCCTGTTTTTCTTGAAATGCTTGTTAATAATTGCAGTGGAACGCAAGTATTATTTCAAATTTGTACGTTTTCTGTTGAAACCTTTCATCATATAGAATTAACAATTGTGAGGATGCTAAAGTAAGCTCCAGCATTTTTAGTATAGATTTCAGAGTGAAAGCTTCTTGTCAACCATATCAACAACAATACTAATTTCTGTCATTTTTACAAGTTAACAAGCATTTAATATAAAACATATTAGGTATAGTGAAGCGAACTGGCATATGGAAACTTTGAATTGATTTCTCGATAAAGATATGCATTCGTTTAACTTCTTTCGAAATCATAATTTCATTCGGTGTTTATAGTTGTTGTTTTATCCGAAATATATACGTATAATTTTCGAGACATCGTTATTTTGGAATTTTATCCCGAGGTTCTGAAAATTTACTCGATATTATTATGCAAAATACGGAAAAATTTTCATTTCGTTCCGGTTTTTGTCGCGTTATTCGCCGGTCGAGTGCCATAATCGAAGGGAAAATGAAATGGCATTTTTTGTACTTAATTTCTAATTGATTCTTACGTTATAGATGTTTTTATCAGAGTATGGTTCAAAATAAATACTGTTACAGCAAAAAGGAAGCTGGTGACGTTTTATTAAGCGTCTTTATTGTAACAATCGGAAAATAGTGTGTCCTAGATGCAACTGACGATGGTTATTAACAATCATTCCGCTTTAGCTGTTGTCATTTTGAAATTTGATCAGCAGGTTTGTTGTTGTAGAACGTTTTACCGAGCAGATGTGACACGTTTACTGTGAACAAATCCGCTGGTCAAATTTCTCCGAGTTTTGGTAGCTGTGTGAATTGAAATAACCGGCTGATTCTAGCAGTAGCATTCACGCTGCAGGAAGCTGTTTATTCCTAATCGTCAAACATTGGCTATTCTCATTATAGTTCGAAGTGATGGCATTTAATCCGCGCTTTGGTGTCGGTCCGTTTGTTAGTGTGTCTTACGGAACTGTCCCTGTCGGTAAGTTTTTTTCGTTCGCCCAATGTTGACATTTTTCATATGTTTCTTCGAGTTACCTTTTCATAGTGTATTTCGAATAATCGCAAATATCTATCCTAACGCCCCAGGTTGATTGGGTGGGGGAAGGGCCTAGACATGACCTCAGCAGAACGAAGAATTAGAAAGCGGAAAATTTATCCGGAACACTGTTTCCCCCTCAAATCGTGCTTTTTAGGGTAAAAAATTCGGAATCACGGTAAAAATTTAGGGTAAAAAATTCGAAATAAATTTTAGGGATCTTCCCTCATTTAGGGAAGAAAATTTCGGTGATCGAATACAGAAAAGATGCATTTTGGTGCATTTTAGAAGGTCGTTAGCTCAGCAGAAGTTCGATCCGACTAGGCGGAGGGTACGTAAACCCAAAATAAGCCGAAAAAATTTCGAAAATTTTCTCAAAAAAACATTTTTTCCTATTTTTTATCGTTAAAATTATCGACCCATATCATTATGTTGTGTTACATGTAAAATTATGGAAAGAATTATTAATGATAAAATCACATGCAACTTACTCAGAATAAGTTGTTAAGTAGTAACCAATTTGGTTTCCAGAAAAATAAATCATGTGAAACACAGTTTTTAGCTTGTAAACATTCCTGGGCTAGTTCGATTGAGGTGGGTCAAACTGTAATAGATGTGGTTTATATTGATTTTTCTATAGCTTTTGGCACTGTTTCACATCCCAAGTTACTTTGTAAGTTGGATAAAAATGGGATCTTCGGAACTCTTTCTACCTGGCTTTCGAATTATTATTCTGGCAGAAGTCAAAAAGTAAAAATCAATAACTCATTCTCTGAACTAGATAATGTTCTCAGTGGTCTACCCCAAAGTAGTGTGCTTGGACCTACACTTATTTGCTGATGATCTTAAAATGTGCATCTCTACGTCTTCCTCTACTTTACAAAAGGATCTCAAACAAACTGAAATTTGATCTACTGCTTGGCAATTGGAAATTTCAGGATCTAAAAGTTGTATTCTGTACCTGGGAAACAATTTTCATATTCCGTATGTTATGGGTGGAAAAAATGTACCTGTCCATACATACCTGTAAGACCTCCGACCAGTTGGGAGGGGGGGGGGGTAGAAAAAAGTTTTTTCCCAAAAAACATACACTTTTTGGCAAATTTTTTTAATTTTTTCCAAACTGGGGGGGGGTTGGGGGGGTAAATGATTTTGGGTACAGGGTTGGCCAAGTTGGGGGGTTCCCCCCCCCCCCAACCCCCCCCCCCCCCTAAGTACAGGTATGTGCCCATGACAACTACGTTAAGGACTTAGGTATAATGATTAATCCTGATTTTAAATTCAGGGAACATTATTGTGTCATGGCAAAGAGGGCTTACTTCCGTTCTTCACTGATGTTAAAATCTTTCTCTTCTACAAATAAAAGAAACCTTACTAGAGCTTTTGTTACATATGTCCGCCAAATTTTGGAATATTGCCCAACAGTATGGAACCCTCATTTTGGTGCTGACATCCAATATTTGGAAGATACTCAGAGAAAATTCACTAAAAGAGTAATGGGCTTAAGAACAGGGTTATCGTATGATCAAAGACTCAATGAGTTAAAATAACAAAAACTTGAGACTCGTAGATTGCACTTTGCCCCTTTTATTATGTTTAATATAATACGTGGTAAATCACATCTAGATTTCGATAAATAGTCAATGTTACTCGTCAGAAACACAATTATAAACTAATTCTAAATTTTGCTCGCAGTTCAACCTTGAAGTTTGATTTTTTAAGTTGATATTACTTGGAAATCTTTACCAAGTGAAGTTGTTAATGCCTCTAGTTTGCAATCATTTCAGGATAAACTTAAATTTCTACAAATATGAAATCCACGGGGGGTATGCATTAGATGTTACATTTGTAACCTGCGCACCCTATTACGTTTACATTCCTTATTTACTGTAGTTTAGCCTTGTTTATTTCATATGTTCGCTTAATTTACTTAATCTATTTTGCCTCATATTTAGACGTAATATTATTATTAATTTTTTCCAATTTTTCCGAGTTTTGGGAGGGGAGGGTTGGGTAGAATTGACCAAGTTGGGGATGGGTGGGGGTCCCCCCAACCTACCTCCGATTCCCGAATCTACCTGTCTGTAATTGTGGGGCCCACCCGCAACTTGGTCGAACCCTATACCTAAATGTCGAGATCCCAACCCCCAACTTGATCAATCCTATACCCAACCCGCGCCCAAGCTCGGAAAAAAGTGGCTTTTTTGGCTTTTTTTGGGAAAATTTCTGAATTTTTTCCGATTTTTTTTGGGGGGGGGGGGGGTTTCGACGCCCACCCCAAAATTTTGGAAATGTTGGGACCCCCACCCCAAAATTGTGAGTTTACCCTCCCTCCAACTGGTCGGACCTCTTACAGGTATGCCCCCAATCACAAGTATGAAGGTCAGGCGCGGCTTTTACCATGTCTACCTTCACTTATCATTTAATATATAACAGTTTTCATCATCTTATACGTATCATCATCTCATGTTTTAACTGGTTATCTTCAATATTTTATCTTGATATTTAATAAAGAATCGCATTTTGTCCTTGACACATTTTTTAGAAAAATCAATACGCCAGGTCTCGTGGGATTATTCCTTTCTTAACGTAAAATCAATTCAAAAGCTTCATGAAAGTAGTTTTTGGAAATTTCTACTCTTCTTACTCATATCTTTTCGGCCAAGTTCATGACAGTTTGAGAATAAATTACTAGTTTTAAAGTTTATGAAATTCTAGAAATTACGACTTTTGAACACCAAATTCGAATCTAATACTTGAAATAAATTTTAAATTGATTTTCCATCGTCGCAGAATGTCAATACCGAAAATTTTGAAGGATTAATATCTTTTTTTGGGCCCTCAATTAATTATGCTCTTGAATAGTCTGTTAGAAAATTTGTTCCGCAATGCTTGTAGATCAGACTTCATCAGACAGATCAGACGAAAATTTCAATTCGGTGATTTTCTGCTCCAAAAAAACATGCAGATCAGACTTCATCAGACAGATCAGACGAAAAATGAATTAACGGCTCTAAAAACACCAGAAGGTTTGAAAAAGCTCAAAAACACCTGAATAAAGCGTCTATGAACAACTTTAAGCGAAAAAACGATTTCAGGAAAATGGGAAAAATTTTGACCTCTTTCCCCATTTGGGGAAAAGGCCCGGGGGGCCCCGATAGAATGCTATTTTCGCCCAACTTTCGAGTTGGGGTTACCGGAAGTGGTGGGTGTCCCATGTCATACCTATAAAAGGTCCGACCAGTGAGGGTAAACTAATTGGGGTGTTGGGAGAAAGCCCAACTTAGTGGAACCCGATACCCAAATGTCGCGGATCCCATACCCCCAACTCGAAAAAATTTGGAAGAAATGGCTGTTCTTTTTGGGAAAATTTTCGACTTTTTTGGGAATTTTTGGGGACCTTTCTTAATTTTGGGAAAATTTTGGGTTTACCCCTCCCCCTCAACTACTCGGACCACTTACAGGTATGGAGGTAAAACCAGTAAGCCCAAAATTTTGAGGGGTCCCCAAAAGAAGTCGAAAAAACCCGAAAATTTTCTCAAAAAGGCCGCAAAGGCTACTTTTTCCGAATTTTTCCAAATTGGTGGGTCTGACATTTGGGTACAGGGTTCGACCAAGATGGGGGTTCCGCCAATTACAGGTATGAGGTGCCCCGACATTTAGGCACTTCTTCCGATTGAGTTTATCGTGTCCCCCGACCCCCAATTTTAGGTATGAAAAGATTTATGCGTTTTGCTCAAAACTAACAGCCATTTTTGACCGTTAATTCATAATTATGTGCTGATTAAGAAAATTATGTCTTCTGCGTATCATACCTGTAGGAGGTCCGACACCAGTTGGCGGGGGGAAAGCCAAAATTTTGGGTGGGGGTCCCAAGAATTTTTGGGAGTCCCCAAAAAACGACGATTTCGAAAGTTTTTCCAAAAAGGGATACTTTTTTCCGAATTTTCCCAAGCTGTGGCATATAGTCGCCCCAAACCCCCTCCCAATTACAGGTATGAGCCGTATCATGAATATCAAGAACTTTCAATACTAACTATGAGAAGCTAATTATTTTTGCAAAGAAACTGTCTTGCACATGTGCCACCTTCATTCACACTCTCTGAAGGAAAAGTACACCAATGACAAATGATTTGTTTGCTGTAGAAATTTCTGATCTGACCTTGAAAAATATGATTTTGTAAAAGTAAAACTTCCTGAATTTTAAAAACTCTTAACTCCTGTTGTAGTGGTGCGTCTAGCTATTCATTACGC
Source organism: Romanomermis culicivorax (assembly GCA_963922205.1). NCBI lineage: Eukaryota > Metazoa > Nematoda > Enoplea > Mermithida > Mermithidae > Romanomermis > Romanomermis culicivorax. Next base: position 52,044 of record CAWUHX010000185.1, read on the forward strand.
GGCATGCCCCGCACTCACCACCACCACTACGATCGTGCCCCAACTCCGCCACTTTCTTGTCCTAACTTTCACAATCTTTCAAAAAGTTTGTTTTTTGTAACTTAACAACATGACATTGATAATTCATAGGATAGCAAAAACTGATATTATCATTAAAGCAATAAATACATGGTATATCTATATAATCTTCGTTTGTATAGTTGTACTTAACTATACCAACGATTTTATCGAAATAACAAAAAATAGAACAACGAGCGTGAGACCTGAATTTACTTCATTAGCATATTACCAAAATAACTGTGTGCTTTGCACATTAAAATACAAATATACGTGTCTGTTTTCATTTCTTGTTGTCAATTGATTCGAATTTGTGTAATCAAATCATGGGTGACTTTGGTCCTATTGAAAATTTTATGAATCAGGAATTAAAGAGTAATTTAGTGATAATTGCGGCGCATGATACATTGACACGGAAAAATTATCACTTATATCTTAAAATATTGTTCATTCATAGATCTGATAAGCACATTTGGTTAAGTTTAACGTGTTACAAAAAAATAAACTTTTTGAAAGATTGCGAAAGTTGGGACAAGAAAGTGGCGGAGTTGGGACGGTGGCGGTGTTGGGACACGAAAGTGGCGGAGTTGGGACGATGGCGGTGTTGGGACGGTACCCACCACTACAACCTCAATTTCGGAATCTTTCTCGTGGCTCGGTTGTTAGCGCAGTTGGTAGCGCGTCTGCCTTGTATGTAGAAGGTCGAGGGTTCGAACCCTCACCTACCGTTATTTTTCTGACGCACTGGTCACGTGGATTTGGGCATACGACACTCCAACCATGATGTAAAGCGTTAATCTAATCGTACCTGTCGATAAGAGGATTGGGGGGGAAGGATCCCCCCAAAATTTTCAATCCTATAGGCAGGTGTCTACAACTCCCTCCCCAACTTTCAGTTGTCGATAACTACTCCCTCCCCAGCCGGGCGAAATTCGACGAAAATGACTCTTGAGCAAAAATCGATCAAAAAACTAACATTTTCACGCCCAAATAACGCTCAGTATTACCTTCAAAGCAAAAATTCATCGATCAGGGGCGGTTTTGTCCGTTTTTTGCTCTAAACGACGCATTTTTTCAGCACTTACTCCCCCTTCCCCCAAGCCCTTCCTCCCAAGACATTGGAAAGTTGGCTATCCCCTCCCTCCAAATAGAGCTTTCATATTGCACCCAACTAGTCGGACCTCTTACAAGTGTGAACCTTACCCAAAATTTCCATGGCAAAAGCATACATGTAATGGGGCCCCGAGGTCTGGGGGGGCGGGCCACTGTTTTTGGGCCGGGTTTCAGTAATTCCCAAAATTTTGGGGGGTGGGGTCTCTGAAGGAAAAAAATCGATTTTTTTCACGAAAGGAGTCCGAAAAACGGTTCAAAAATAGTAATTTTTGTCTAAAAAATGATAAAAAATTTATTTATGGCGCGAAGCGCCGAGAAAATTGTCGTTTTTGGTCATTTTTTGTTCAACAATCGACATTTTTCAGTATTTTTCCGACCAAAAGTATGGAGGTCCCTAGGGCTACCATATGGCTAGCCATAGGATTGGAAAATCCTGGGGGGCGGTCGCCCAATGGCTAACCATATGGTCGACGATTTCTGGGGGGGGGGTTCCCATAGCACTTCCCCCCCCCCCAATTACATGTATGGGCAAAAGTCAAATCAATTTATTGAAATAGATAAGTACATTGCGTCCAGTGATCGTAAGGGGGCAGAATTTCGCCACCGGTCGGGGTCGGAGTCGGGGTTTTACCCGGGGTTTTGTGTCATGCATGAAAGATGCGAGTGAGATATAATGCACGATAAAGGAAGCGTGGGTCTGCAGAGTAAGTACAATACACGTGGACCTGTGGGTAACTGATAGTGATACATGTTAATACACGGCCATAAACATGAGTAATATATAATATAATTAAAAAACAAAGCAACGACGTTTTTTAAATTTTTTGTTCAATAATTTTTTGAATAACTTGAATAATTCTACCCCCGAAAAAACGCCCAACCCCGACTCCTAAAATTTAGCTCCCGGTAGGGGTTCGGGGTCGGGGTCCCCGTACGATCACTGATTGCGTCAAAATTCATATGCTTGCATTTTCCTAGAAAAAGGGAAAATATCTGTGTTTACAAAGGATATTTAGCACAGTGTACCAGACTACCCCATAGGGAGGGTTATGAGGGGGGTATTATCCCCACCTAAAGTCCTCAGAATTGATCACTAATTGTCTAATTTTGAGACAAAATGACATGTCTAGTGGAAATTTAGCTACACTACCCTCGCAAATTTTCAACTTTACCCCTACCTGAAAAATCTGACTTTGGGGACTTCTGTAGTGTACTATGATTTTTAGCTCGCTACGACCTCAATGCTTATCATTTCGATTTTTGTCGTTATTTTATCGCATAAACGTCTATTCCAAGTAGCCCTTATACATAGGAGGTCATGGGGGGTGGGGGTAAATAGGGTGGGTCAGGGCGAGGTAAACCCTCCTACCTGAGACCCTAGACAACCCTGTCTAGCCGGAAAAAATATGATTTCTATGCATATTTTGTATGAAAAACATACTTGCGGAGCTTTTTTTCTTGTTTTTTTGCTCACCCACCTCTCGATGAAAAATCCAAGGACCCTCCTTCCTGGAAAATTTTTGCCATGCATGTCTAATCGCCCTGCTGTGTAGCCAGCAGTATTAAGTCGCTGTACACTGAGAGTCGAAAAATTTCATATTTCTAAATATTTTTCTCTTCATCATTGACGATACATTTTTTCTTGTTCCAGTTGTTCCGGCCACTCACTACGTTGTTGCGAATCCAGTGATCGTTAGCGGTCCTCGATTGAAGAAAAAACCGGTAAAGTATATTTTAGAGGGAAAGTGTTATCAAAAAAAGGAACTATTCGTTTAGTCATTGCTTGAATAGAAGAGGTCCGGTAAAATTACCTCAAAGCGGAACTGGAAGACTGTCAAGTCGAGAATAAGGCATTTGAAATATGATTTTCACTGTTATTATTTACAAGCGCGCATGTAATTGGGGCGATGTCCCGTAAGAACACCCCCCCCCACAGAAATTGTTGGCCATATGCATGGATCATATGGTAGCCACAGAGACACTCGAAGTTCTCCTCCTGAAGAAAACCTGAAAAATGTCAATCTTTTGAACAAAAAGTAGTCAAAAATATCAATTTTCTCGGAGTTTTGCGCGATAAATACATTTTTCCGATTCTTAGACTAAATTTACTTTTTTTTTTATCCATTTTTGTGACTTTTTAGTGAAAAAATTGGAATTTTTCGTAGAGATCCATTAAAATTTTGGGCAATCGGTGATTTTCTGCTCCAAAATCTAAGAATAACAGACTATGGAACTAAGAAACAGCGGAATAAAAGTAGGAAAAAGTTGAATCTGCTTTTCTCGAAATGTGTGTAAATGTAACGAGTGGGGAGCAAAGTCATTATTTCACTATTTTCTACTAAACAATACCGCATAGGAATGAAAATCTGAAAGCTCACTCAAGCCTTTCTATTTTTTGAAGAAAAAATCCAACAGTAAAAGCTCAACGTAAACGACCTTTGAGAGCTGTATTTGTAATTTTTAAATTAACAAGCATTAAAAAAAAGCGCTAAAAAAACTAAGAAACAGTGAGTAATTTATAGTCAGTTTCCTATAAAATACTTGTAAATCGCTTATTGATTAAAATTAAGACTGCCATTGAGGTAGCTTACACCAAGCAGAGTGTTTCCTTCAAAAAACTATTAAATATGCTCACAAATTTTCAGTTCTACATAGAGCATGAAGTCGTTAAAATACAAAATGGTACTTGGCTAATGCATTCAAATGTTATGATTTACAAGGGTTTCAAGAAAAACAGACTGTAGTGCTTACCATTATCTAAAAAATGCATGTCTCATAATCTTTATTTCTTTCTCCGTTGTTGAGTATAGGCGAAATTGCTACTGTAGACCACATTTATACTAATTATAGTGTAGCTATTTCCTTATGGGCGAGAAAAATCACTGTAACGTTACTGGCATGCCTGTAGGCTATCGAATGCGTAGCATGTAAATGTTTAGAATTTACACCTGAAGATCCTCGTAAGTCAAAGATTTTGAAAATGAAAATATCTGAAATTAGAAAAGCAAAAAAACTCGAAATTCGCTATTTTTAGTCTAAAAATGGCAGGGTGTCTGCCGAACCTGGAAAAGTCAGAGAAAAAATTGCACTAGAAAACCTGGAAAAGTCAAGGAATTTCGATTAGGATTGTTAGTTTTTTATTGAAAAATTATCCCAAGTTATTAAATGATGAGCCCAATTTGCGTCTCAGGAGTTGAAAATCCCTAAACTTTTCATCATTACCTGGGTTTGGCTAAAGTGTGGTCCTGATGAAGTGTTGTACTATGAATTACTTCAATTCACTTCGCTTCTTCACTTCAATTATGAATGACACGATGAATCAAATCAAATTCAAATTAATTACTTCAATTAACGTTTAAGGGTTTTAGTACATCGGTAATTCTTTTTCGTCTCCAACTATTAATATCTAACGTTTAATAAGTAGTAATTAGGATCCTGATATTATTTTCGCTAACTTGATGATTGTTAAATGATTTTTATTTTGAAAATTCTTGAAAGCTTACTTTCAATTACGATTTCTATTTACTGATACCAGTGATGCAGTGAGATTTATTGTTCAGGTCGAAGAAATACTAAACGTGATACCCTTATGATAGATAGATGCTTTGGAAAACATTTATGCATGACGAAATTTTAGACACTTCATTTTTCTTTGATTTTAAGAAATTTCTTTCATTAAAAATGCACAGAATAAGAATGATAACACCAATTGCAGCATCATTACTAAAGTGAACATGTTTTACTATTGTACGGATATTTCATTAAATTTCCAGTTTTCTGGTAGCATTACACCCAAATCTTTGGTCCGATTGTGTGTTTTGAGCAGGATTTCATCATTAATCCTGTGTCCATATTTCGGATTGTTGCTGCCGAAATGCAGTTGATGACAGATTTAGTTGATATTTTACTGACCATTTGGCCACTAGATTTAGAGTACATTCTGTTGTAGATTCTTTGATATATTTCGACTATAAAGATTTTAACATCAGCGAAGATAAACATTTTAATATGAATGCTGTCGAAATGTCATTCATGTAAAGTAGTTCAAGCATGATTACTTGATGAAATATAGTCAGCTACTGAAACAGCTACAGCAGCTGAGATTAAACTGTTGAAGCACTGTAATGCGGAAGAAAAATAGAATGTTCTGACAATATTGTAAAATCAATTCGATGGATTTTTTCATTATCACTTCTACATCATAATGTGCGTGTTTACAGCTCCTGATCAGTACTGGGAACTGACAGAAGTTCTAGCTTGTCAAAAAATCTCAATTTTGTTTGTTTCACAGATTTCTGAACTTTACTTGCTTTTTTCAGTATAAAACTGATCTAATTTCTGTCGTTTTAACGCAGTTCATTTAAAATAACTTATTTTTAGTTTTATAGTTTGTTAGCGGCATTATCTAACTGACTGGAAAAATGAGAACATTGTTGGGGTACCCATATTTGATGTAGGAATTTAATTTTAGCCCCGTAAAAACCTGGAAAACCTGATGAAGTCAGTGAATTTCATTTCTAGAAAACCGTTGGACACCCTGAAATCGACATTTTTCCCGATTTCCCGTGGGCGAATGTGGGCAATATGCTAATGTGTACCGTTGATGCATTCAATCAGCTCGATTGTGTCTCGTTCATGAATTCAGGCAAAACAGCCTTGTATCAATTTCAACTCGAAAACAGTCGACTAAAATTAGAAAATTAGACAACCAAACCAAAAGTTTGGTCTCCTCATCCGGCAAAAACTTCTGCTAGATCATTAAATAAAATAAAACAAGTATATTCATGTTCGATCAATATTAAATCGTCATATTCTTGTAATTTGGAAATTTTTTAGTACTATGATATGAACGATAAAGCGCCGTCGACCACCGTTTTCGTCGGAAATATCCACGAAAAAGCCAACAACGATTTGATGCGTAGCTTGTTGTTGAAATGCGGCAATATCGCCCAATGGAAGCGCGTTCACGGCACGAACGGTCGTATACAAGCTTTCGGTTTTTGCGAATTCGATCATCCGGACGCCACATTGCGGGCGGTCAGATTATTAAACAATCTGAATTTGGGCGGTAAAAAGCTTCTGGTATGAATTAATCTTTGTAATAATTTATTGAACAATGTTTAAATTAGTATCAGAATTTGTGAATTTTTTCAGAAAATAGATGAAAGAATCATAAAAAATCTGGCAATTTATTTTGGCTCCTAAATTTCTGACTTTATTCATTAGGCAATATTTCATTTGAATTTTTTGTACCATTTTCTATCTTTCGCTTCTTACGCTTAGTTTTCTTACGTTTTTTGTCCACTTTTTTTACTCCATTTTTCTATTTTATCTATTTTCAGTTCTGTATCTTGCTTTTTTCACCGGATTTTTGTCGTACTTATAGTTTTTATTGTCTTCAATTTTCTATCACATTTTCTTAAGTTATTTTTATCATTTATTTTATTATCATAATTATAATTTTCGTTTTTTAGAGTTTCTCTTCTTTTTGTATTCTTCACACAGCATTCTTTTCCTTTTTAAAGCCTGTTAAATATTTTAGATTTCATTTTTGTTTTACCCTATTGGGTTTTTTATTTTTTTATATCATTTTTTTATTTTTCATCTATGTTGTTGTTCCTATTAATCAAAATTTTTTTATGTTTGTTCTGTCCATGATTTATTTGTTATTCATTATTCCCTGTATTTTTCTTTTCTTTATCATTTTTGCTTTCTTATTTCATGATATTTTAATTTCTATATTTTTTTGTTCGATTTATTTTCTTCATCCCTTAAATTTTCATTTTTTGTATATTAACCAATTTCCCCTTATTTTCCTTATGTATTTAGCTTTACCGGTTCCTTTTGTTTTCTTTCATTTTTTGTTTTTCAAGTAAGGCCTATTTTGGACAAACTACTTTTCATCATTGAGACACGTATATATGTTTTCTCGTATATTTTCCTTCATTGGCAAAAATCTTGAAAGTGTTGTAAAAAGCATGCGTGGCTTTGAAATCGTTAAATAAATAGAGTTCAGCTGCGAAATTCGAATCCATTTAGTTGTTGAACGAAATACTTCAAATTCTCAAAGCCCTAAACTCGCTTTGATTCTTATTTAAACAGTCGCTCGAATGTTTATTAGTCATTGTATTTAATCGCTTATCCAAATAAATAGCTGCGCGTAATCTATAATATAAAATTTGGCTTTTGCAATAATATTTTTTTAGATCAAATGCGACGAAAAAACTCAAACGACCATTAAAGAATATATTAACAAAAGAAGAACTATTTACGGCAAGGCACCTCTAAATTTGGAGAAAATCGAAGACATACCGGTCGAAGAATATTTCCACGATAGAGATTCGTCCCAATTTCATCGCGAATGTCGTCAATTGGTCGTGACAGCTAACGAACCGGATTTATTGTTGGAAGAATTACGTAAGATCCATAAATAACGTATAGATGCCGAAAAAATAATGTATTTAATTTTTAGTAAAATCTCATCGGTAACAAGCCTTTCAAACCAATGGGACGCCCAGTTTTTCGATTGTAATTTGTGGGATGTCCAGAAAACCTGGAAAAATTGAAAAATTGCTTTTCCGAATTTCGAAATCTCAAAACTTCTTGACGCTTTTAGCACAGTTGTGTCTCTTTATCTGAATTGAGTAACAGTATGCCAGAGTTAAAAAGTCTTGTATTATTATTCAATTATTTTAGTGCATGTAATGTTCTATTTCAGCTCTGATCACTGAGATTTAACTTTTTTTCAATAATAGTAATTTTAACCACACATGTAACGGGGCCCTTAAATCTGGGGGTTGAGCAATTTTTTGGGGGCCGGGGGTCACTGATTCCCAAAATTTTAGGGAGAGGGGTCTCCGAAGGAAAAAAAATTTGACTTTCTCACCAAAAAGTCAGAAAACGGTTGAAAAAATGGTAATTTTTGTCTAAAAACTGAAAAAAATGCATTTATAGCGCGGAGCGCCGAGAAATTTGACATTTTTGACCATTTTTTCGAAAATTGACACTTTTCTTCAAAAATTTTACATTTTTATGTGTATTTCCATCCAAAAGTATGAGTGTTCATATGACTACCATATGGCTAGCCAGATTTCAACTTTTCTGCTTAATATTTTTTATCAAGCTATAGAGAAAGCAGAATATGGTTATCACAACGTCATCATTGATGCACATGAAGATACATTTTAAGCGCTTACTTCTCTAATTTTCGAATTTTCATATACTTAAACGTGGGTTTCGAGATGTGATAATTCAGTCAGATTTCCATTTAATTGACTCAACTAGAATTTCAAATTTTTTCATGACTTTCATCGAGATATTTTTGCTCTTGAATATTATTTTGCACATATTCTTTTTCTGAATTTTAAACCAACTAAAAAATCCAATTTTTCCTTAAGTTTTTGAGAATTTGTCATGTGAGTAACAATGTGTTGCAAAATAATTTAAAAGATGCATAGAAATAGTCACCATGAAGGGTTTTTATACAGAAAACACGCTTTAGAACAAATCTGTCATACGTAAAAACACATTTGTGTCCTTTACACAATTTTAGAGAATAATTCTTATAAAAGAACAGTGATTTTTTGTTAGCGGAGATAATTAAAGAAAAAAGAACAGTTTTAATGTGATTGGAACGTGAAACTGCAGAAATTTTTTTTAAATTCCGCTTGAAAAACAATATTACGAAATCAATTTAAAATAATAGTGTAATCATCATGTCTGTTCTATAACGTATTAATTAACAGCCTCTGGTCAGCACTGGGAAATACTAGAAGTTCTCACTGATGGGAGAATCGCAATTACTGGTTAGCTGCCTAATTTATGATTTTCACTTGCTTTTCCAGTTCGAAATCGATTTGATTTCTGCTGTTTTGTAAATTTATGAGAAATGTTTGCTTTCTACGTAGCTGATTTTTTTTTTGTTTTTTAACTGGTTGACCCCAGTTTCTAGCCGATTGGAAACATCAACTCGTTGCTCAAGTCTGCCCCGTTCACATTTTTTGCCGTTTTACGTTCGAATTATCAATGATTTTTGGCCTTGGAAAACAGTGAAAAAGGATTTTTAAAACCTCAAAAAATCAGGGAATTTGATTTTTGCCTGCCTATATCTAATTTACGGGGTAAAATTTTTGTTCATTTGCCTATTTTCTAGCCGGAGATTCGAAATTTCCGTCCAACGCTAACTTGACATCCCAATTAATCATACCCGAAACTGAAGAAGCCGAAAAAGACAAATTGGGTTTGATCGAACGCGAAATAAAGCAATTTCGATCGACTCACAAGGTAAAAATTTTTTTATCGTCAAATTGCCTCTAAAAACGCTAAAATTTCAAAATTTATCTGAAATTATTCACATAAAAATTTCTTTTCCGTTGTCCAAAGTCTAGACGCCTTTTCTTTAAAATTCTGTATAATATTAGATTTGATTGTTGGATCTCTACTGCTATTATTATCGAAAACGTTTAGATCATCGAGCCATACAAACAAACATTTTGTTGAACGGTTCGGTAAGATGCAACATTTCATTTTTTGTGCGAAATTTTCGTTTTCCGTATACTTTTGAAACGTCCGATTTTCGGCTTCAAAATTTCTTTCATGTTTATTTGAGTTAGAAACCCCAAATTTCGTGGTTCCAAAACCTTGGAAATTTGCCGTGTATATGGAACTTGTGAATTTTCTATGGAAAGCTTGATGATCGCTCATCTCTGATGCTAATAATTAGTTGAATATCTTGATTTAGCATTCATAACAAAAGTTTATAATTTTTGGATTCAAGTCAACTTTTCAAGTTACCAAATTTTAATCGCGAAGTATATCTACAATGCTTCATACATGTAACTGGGAGGAAGGTTACAGAACCCCCCTCCCAAGAAATCGCTGACCATATGGCTAGCCCTATGGTGATGTCAGTTTTTGATGAAAAATGGTTTTTGTACAAAAATAGTCAAAAACTTCAATTTTGACTGAATTTTTTATGGTTTTTTAGAGAAAAATTACTATTTTTTGAACCATTTTCCAAATTTTTTGGTGAATAACTCGATTCTTCTTCTTCATGGACCCCCTAAAATTTTTCGTAATCGATGACAATCCACCGCAAAAGTCGCTTGCCCCCCTCCCCCACAGACCTCGGGACTCCGTTACATGTATACAAGGCTTCATTGTGTGTGTGTGAGGTTTCGATGTGATTGATTTTTCGATATTTTTGTATAATTGTTGCACGTGCCACAAAGTTTCTTGTTATTTACAGTTTTCTCAGGGGAAATTTTCTCAACTCCTTGAAAGTCCCATTATGTGGCACGTGTAAACGAAATTTCCGAAAAATCCGGATTCTGCACGCCTTGATCATGTTTGTTCACCTTAGATGACGCGTCATAAGGATCCAGATCGAGCAGCAGGTATGTTTGCTATACCGCACATCGTTGCACGTTTTTTATTTTTACCAACATTAATTTTTTTCTTCAAGCTTTCGGAACTCGCCAAATTTACCGTTTTTCGCCGTTTTAAAAAAGATTTTTTCCATTTTTTCCAGGACGAAAAAATCAAAAGCCGCCACAGGCGTTCCTCCCGAAGTCCGAAGAAAGATTCGTCTTCGAACGACGTTAAACAACAAGAAACGTCGGCGACGGCGGCGACTGAGAAAGAAAATAGTCGACCGCCGACGTCGACGGCGTTGACGGACGGAGCGGCAAAAACTAGCCCGGTTTCGAGTCGAGCGTCGAGTAAGGCGCGCGATCGACGTACGACGGCGAACGGCAAACGATCGCGTAGCCGTGAAACACCGCGCGTCGCATCTAAGCGCCGTACGACGCGATCGCGGTCGAAGTCGAAGTATGATTTTTTTCGTTTTAGGATATTGCGTGAGATTCGAATTGGGAGCATAATTCAAAATTCTTTTAGAATTTTGTAATTTTTTGTATATTTACATTTTCCTTCGTTTAAGCTCGAAAGACGAAAACTACTTGCAATTACAATCACTCCTGTCCTGTATTATATAAAAAAATTGAAAATTTATTTGTAATTGAATATTCAAAAAATCGATTTTCAAGGAGCAAAATTACAATGGTTTACTAGTCTCAAACGAACATTTCGATCACAATCGAAATCAAAAAAAGTCCGGAAACTTTTCTGGAATTTCAATTTCTTGTCGGAAAGACGATTCTGCTTAAATATTCAATGTACAAAAGTGATTTTTGTAGAATTTCAGAACCATCAATTTTTGTAAATCTGATTTTCAGCTTCTTTTACTAATTTGTTATAATTCTGTTGTAAAATTCTTGACTACCGTAATTTTCCTCTGAAACTTTTTAAAACAGACGTCGAGATTCTGAGGACGAAGAAGAATTGCGTTTAAGGAGCCGTCTTGAACGTAAAATTCGCGAAAAAGAATATGCTTATCAAGAACGTTTGCAAAAATGGGAAACGCGCGAAAGGAAGAAAAAACGTGAATACGAAAAAGAAAAGCATAACGAAAAACAGAGACGTAAAGAAGAAGTAAGTTAAATAGTTTGTAAACATAATTCCAGTTACTTAACATTTTGATTGCATATGAAACATGAAATTTCGATCTTGTTGATCGAAAATTAATTTTCTCAACTTCATATTTTTCAGTTGCGTGAAGCTAAAAAGTTGAAAGAATTTTTCGAAGATTACGACGACGATACCGAAGATCCCAAATATTACAAGTTGGTTATTTTAGATTGAAAACTTATAGAATCATTGATTATAAATGGACATCTTTCTTTTAGAGGAAAATCGTACGAAATTAGGCGTCGGGATTACGATCACGAAATGGAATTGGACGCTCGAGATAGGCACAAAGAACGAGAAGAATTGGAAGAAATTAGAAGACGTTTATTATCGGAGGGAGTCGAAAATCCCGATGTAGAAATTTTAAGGGTAATATTGTGTTTTTGCCAAAAATTTTCGTACAAAATTAAAAATTCTTCTTTCTAACAGAATATGTATAATGTTCACTGTTCAGTGTTATTCAACAATTAAGTTTTGCGCAGTTTTAGATGATGTTGATTTACAAAAAATTTATTCCCACGTATAGTAGTTCTATTGATTTTTTTCAATCTGTATGCATCAGGTTGAGAAAGACTGACTTCTGGGGTTTGAGTACAGGATTTCAACCCTTCAAAGCGATTTGTCTCACTGTTGAAGCATTGAACGTTTCATGAAGTTGAATTTACCAGTATTTCAAAAAAATATTCTACTGGATGGTTGTACATCACATACAGTACACTAGTCAGAAAAGTCATTTTTCGGGTTGTTTATCAGACCGCTTATCCGCTTTAGTTCATCTGTTTTGAAATTTCATGTCCTAATCTGTATTACACCATGAGCTAGACTTATAATGTAGCCTGTTTTTCGTGTCCATTTTAGCTTCACTTTTTTCTTCAGCTATTGTAACATAATCTCACAAAAATGAAAACTGGATGAACCAAACAGTGAACTGCTCTTATGACATGTTTCAGCAAAATTTTCTCATTTCTGGATGTCTATATTTCTGCAATTCAAAGATTGCAAACGGTTAAAAATTTATTCAAAAATGATTATAGATGACGACCACATTAATTATTTCTTTCAAAAAAAGCTTTTCATCAGTATTTTCTTCCTAATTTGTTGATCTTTCGTGTCTCGATCAATATCGCAAAAGTGAATAGTTTTGCTTTAAGCTATGCCAATAACTCCGAAAATTTTGATGGTGTGTCAATCTCTGACGTATAATACTAGAGAAATTTTGCTATCGAATGCAAAAAAAACAAATATGGACGTGCATATTTAGACGGGTCGTTTTTTGAACCACCCACTGAATGAATATAATCACTGCTAAATTTCTCCGTGGCTAAAAAACTAATATAATCGAAAGTCAGTTCGTTTTAAAACTTGCCCGTTTTGGAAGAATCATTCAAAATTGATTTATATTCATATCGGTATATTAATATTTTTCGAAAATTTTTGTAAATTGAACTCGCCTGGTTGGCAATACGTCATCGAAAAGTCACATTTTTCTATTTTTAGATCCAACGAGCTCAAGAAGAACGTTTATTGAAACGTTTGCGCGCCGATTCGGGCAGCGAATCCCCCCTATTATCGTCGACGGCGGCCGCTAGCGTCGCCGAGTCGCCGAAAACTGTTCAGCCGTCGCGGCGAACGCGGCGCGATTCGGCGGCATCTAGCGAAACAGAATCGTCGTTGTTAGCGGGCGGCGGCGGCTTGGCCGACGACGCCGTCGAATCGACCACCGATCAACAAATGGAAGCCGTCGTCAAATCGTGGCAAACGATGAAAGAAGAAGCGACGACGGTCGACGGTCAATCCTCGACGCCCGGCTCCGTCGGACAAGCGAGCGGACCGAAAGCAACGAGTTTCGGATTTGCGGGGCTAAAAATAAGCGGGTAATCAAGTGTTCATCAACTCAAAAATGTTTGCTTCCATTTAAAAACTTTCTGTTTACATTTTTATTTTTTATTTTTTATTTACACTTTTTAAGTTCACAGATTTTTTCATGTAGTTTCAATTTTTTTCTTCATTCAACATTTCTTCGTTTTTCTGTCTTACTCTTTTACTCTGACTTTTCTGTCAAAAGCATTTATGCCGGTCTTCAACTTGCCGGTCTATGTCTTCATTCTTCGTCTTATTTGGTCGTCCTCTCATTGAAATTATTTATTTATTTGCATCTGTTTTTCTTTTTTGTATCCTTTGTTGCCTTTTTGCTTAATTCTCTTTTCATTCATTCGTCATCTTTCGTTTTTTTATCATTTAGATCAGTTTGTACGCATTTATTCCTTTTCCTGATTAATTCTGTTTTTCTAGAATCTGTCTTTCTCGTGAACTTTGTTAACTTTTTTTTGCATGTCACTATTCCGCTTCGCATTTCTATTTTTTTGCTTGTTTGTCTTGTTTCTTCGTTGTTTTCATTACTTTACTCCTATTCAAGTCTCTTCCTTCTTATTCATTATTTTTTGTTTTACATTCCCTGCTTATTGGATTCGCTGTTTCCTCTAATTTCAAAGCTTAAATTCGTTCTAACTTGTTGTTAATCGGTTTTCATTCGAATTTTCCTTATACTTTCATTTTTCTGATTATTCATGTTACTATCTCTATCTTTTCTGTTATCTTTTGTGTTTTTCTTTATTCATTTTTATATTATTTTCTTGAGCTTTTTTTGTTTCTGTTGTTAACCTTCTGGTGTAGTTTTTTCTTTGTTTCCCAGATATTTTGTCATTTAGATCTTTTTTGTATTGTCTTCAATTTCTTTGTTTTTGTGTCTAATTGTTTCTTTCGTTTTTTACGCCTTTTTTCTGCAACATTTGCTTTCCAATTTTTCTGTGAGTGACAGGTATTGTTTGTATCAATTTTTATCTTCATACCCAGTTCATAGTTATCTCTTTGTATTATTTCTGCTCGTTCTTTCTTCGTCGTAATCTCGTCCTTTTTCCTCTATATGTTTATGTTTATGTTATCTATATGTTTTCTTATTTTTTTCTTGTCCACTTTTCTATCTTTTCAGTTTTTTTATTATATTGTTCTATTTTTCCTAATTTTAATTCAGTTTTTTGTTTCCTGATTTGTTACTAGCGTTTATCTTCAAGTTTTTGATTTTTACTTTTCATAAATTTTCTTCTTTTGGAAATTTCAATTGTTTCATTTTTACATTTCGTGTGTTCATTAGCCGCGGCGCCGCTCACGCTTCTTCGTCCTCGTTGTTAGCTACATCAGCCGGCGGTGCTAGCGTGGCCGCCGCCGCCGACGATGACAACGACGACGATTCGTTGTTGACGTCAAAACGCCAACGGCCGTTGGTCAAATTAGAGTATAGTGAAGCGGAGAAACAAGCTTTGGAAGATCAACAACCTAGTCTCAACGTAGCCAATATGACCGTAGAAGAAAAACGTAAAGCTATTAAAAATTTGATCGAAAAAATTCCTACCAATCGGGAAGAATTGTTCGCCTACGCGATAAATTGGCCTTTGGTGGATCAAGTAATTTTATATCATATTTGAAATGTAACTTCGCGGGTTGAAGAAAAAATGAAATTTTAGTAAAATTTCCAAATTCGCATTTTTATCTCTAGATTTTAATCGAAAAACGACTCAAACCGTGGGTTAATAAGAAAATTGTCGAATATATCGGCGAAGAAGAACCCAGTTTAGTCGAATTTATATGCCAAAAAGTGGCCGAAAAATGCCCGCCGCAAACGATTTTAGAAGATATTTCAATGGTGAAGAGATTTTTTTGTTTGCAAAAATTTGTCCCCGTTCCTAATTTGCATATTTTTCGAACAGGTTTTGGACGAAGAAGCTAGCGTTTTCGTTATTAAACTTTGGCGATTGCTCATCTACGAAATTGAAGCCAAAAGATTCGGATTGGTGAAATTGGACTGATTTTTGAATTTAAAAAAATGTATTTTCATTTTTTCGAAGGTTTTTGCCGTTTGTTTTTTTCTATGTTTTAATTCTTCGTCCTTTTTGAACGTCTTCTTTTTTTAGTTATACGTTTGTGTAATTACGTGTATTGAGAGTTTACGTGATTAAAATTCCATATTTTTTATCTTTTGATTCAATGATGCCTTCACATCATTGATTCTTTTCGTAGTAACTTTCGGAACAGTTTAATGGTTTCACCCCTACTCGGCGAAACTCGATACAGCGAAGTCTCAGAACGAATTCCGAAAATGACGAATTTTCAAAAAAGTTCTATTTAGAATGGTGATCGGGTGTGTGCATGGCCTAATTAGTTGTCCATTTCGATCTGGCGGATGCTGGTTGTCACACATTTCGGCGTCAATTCGCCAGATTTCTGACATTATGGCTTTTGCAGCATGTGTTTTTAGGATATTACAGCTTTTTATTCTACATGCATGTTTTTTGTTTTTTTCCTTTATTGACTTATTTCCTTTGGCATTCTTCTTATTTTGAACCACTTTTTTGTTCATTTTTTCTAGGTTATGTACTTTATTTCGTTCTTTTTCTACCTATTTTTTGCCACATTATTTTACTTTTCGTATCTGTATTTGTCTATTGTTCTGCCTCTATTGCTCAATTATTTAATTCAATTCATTTTATTTGCTTATTTCATTCTGTCGTATTAATTTAATTTTTCTTGCAATTAAGCTCCAGACAAAACAATTTTAATCGGGATTCCAATTCTTCTTGTTTTTATCAAACGTTTTGTAAAAATGTTTTTCTGACAGATATTTTTTTGTGATTTTGGAATGGTCCGTTTGTGCGTACCTACCGCAACTACAGCACTAAATCATGGCCATATGCAACTAAAAATAGACGATCTGAACTAGCTAAAACGATTTTAATATACCTAATTAGCATATTTATCATAAAAATGATGCGTGCGTTTACTCTAATGCACAGAACTTTTTATTATTCGCTGTCGCTCTTTTGAGAATCATTGTTCTGAGACTTCACTGTTTTGAGAATCGCTCTTCTGAAATCTCGCTGTTATGAGAATCGCTGTATTGAGATTTCGCTTTATTGACATTTCGCTGTTGTGCGTTCCGCTCCATTGGGGACACGTCCGTAGAGCGGGTTGTCGCAAAAATATGCAGGTAGCAAATTGTTTTCAAAGATCATCTTGAGGTTCTCATTCACTATAGTCCTTGCATTTTATAAAATGCTTGTAAATTGAATGCATTTAGTGAGGGGTGTCTGATAGGCCCAAGAATTTGCAGTCTTGGTTTTGCAAGAAATGATGGAGATGATTTGTTTCGTACTTTCGATAAAAACAGACTATAGTAACAAAAAGATATGCTATTTTATCAAGTTTCTTATCGTATCTTGCTGACGTCAATATAGTTTAGACATTTGCATAAAAAATATTCGTTAGGAAATTCCTTCTGAGCTTGTATAATATAAATTTAGTATCATCTTTCATCAAGATAAATGGCAGGATGTTGATGAATCAAAGTTTCATCCTTATCGTCATGGAGAATCGTCCAAAATTTATCGTAGAAAAAAGTTCCCGTTTGCTTCCTAGAAATTCTTTTTCCAACGTTACTTCCGGTGTTGAAATTAAGCGGAATTTTTGCTACTATCTTTTAACACAATTCTGTCCTCCTATCATACTGTAGCTCTACACTCTACAAAATTTACATGGCTCAAAAGCCAGTGAACTTATTCACCATTTTGATCGTGTGTATTTTATACGTCAAGTTTTTTAACGGTATTAGTATTGCCTGTGTATATTTTCCTTACTGTAGGCATAATCTATAATTTTAGGTTCAACGACGTCGAATAGCACAGAAGTAAGATGTTCGGCATCTAAAATATCTAGTGATGTATTTTCAACTTAAAAATGATCTGAGTTTGATAACGACTTTTAAATAAAATTCTGCTGTATAAAGTGTGAGTGAATGGAATTCAGTCGGAAAATTTCCATTATTAATCGTGATGTTTTCAAAAAATTGTTGCATGGAGCCAAAGTATAAATATATGAGGTATTACTCCGTCTCGTTCACACCCATCTTATAACGTTATACACACTTGAGCATACGGGGTTATTGGAAGCAGGGAAGTAACGGGACCGGGCTCCTCAGGCCTAGGTTTGGGTTTAGGGGTATTCTTAGGCTTAGACTTGGACTTATTCTTATTCTTAAGCTTAAGCTTAGGCTTAGGCTTTGACATTGTTTAGGCTTGCGTCCTAAGGCTAAGCCTGAGCCTAAGACTATGCCCAAGCTTAAGCCTAAGCGTAAGCCTCAGCCTAAGAATAATTCTAGGTCCCGCCCGTTACTCACCATCCAATAACCCACTATGCTCAAGTGTGTATAATGTTATAAGATGGGTGTGAACCAGACGCAGTAATAACGAATATGACTCAGATTTTCTTCCCCAGTTCTGATCCACTACTCATTTTATCACGTTCCGTAGACGTTATTCACATAAAACCATATTTTTTTACCATATTTAAAACCATATATCGTTTCAGGTACAACCGATCAATACGACATCCTGCAAAAATTGTAAGATCGTCAATTAGCCTATTACTGTAGCATCAAAGCATGTAATATTTATTTTAGGCGCTGTAAGCAATGCTACAGTCGTTCCATTCGGTGAACGTGAGTTATCCACATAAATTTCAATATCATTTTTCATTTGAATATACAAAATTAAGACAAAGATTCCGATTCCATGAGCTTTTCACAGTTTTTTGCGTTTTAGCTGTCTCTGGGAATAATACAACGTCCCCTGAAATATCCGCTTCGAAGGCGATCTTCACTCTTCACTCTTCGATCCCCGAAAATCTAGACCCTGGAAAATTATCCACTGATTTGATGCCCTTACCCACCGATTCGACTGGAACAACCTTGACTGCTAATTCTTCGAGATTTATAAGTATGTCAAGTTGCTATATTTCTGAATGAATTCGTTGACGTCAAACTACGTTTTATGACTTTTTCGAGAATTCCATTCCGATTCCTTATCATAGTTTTTGAATTTAAGCAGCGTTTGTAAATTTTACAGCGTCTTCGGATAGTGCATTACTTTGTGACGTCAAACCACGTTACCTAACTTTTTTAGTGGTAATTATTATTATAGTTTACAGGGTTTATGATACATATAAAATACGAATCAATCCTCAATTTGGAAAAGTTGATTTTCTAAGACAAAATTTTGAATAACTTGATCATGTATTGTACCTGCATCCCAGAAGTTTGGGCGGGTTGAACTCACGCCGGAAAGTTGTTGATTCCACAGGAAATAGAATTTTTGAAGGTTATCAGGTTTTTGTCCGAAAATTCAATTATTGGGGCACCAATGGACAGATCTCTCGTTTCGATCTATTCGAACATATAAACCCAAAATGTCTATCTCTATTTTTAGCTGAGATGTGGTCAAAGTTTATTAAAAATTAGCTTACCTCTTTCAGATTTTTTTCGCTTCTGATCTCAATGCTCATTACAGGTATACGAATCACAGGCAATGACAATTACAGTATTAACTCGTTGGAATCGGAATCGAAAATGGTTGCTGATGTTAGTGCCCTCAATGACGATACGACTAATGTTACTACTTCGGAAGTTCGGACAGAAGAAAGTACTGTACAAAATCTGTTTTTCATAAGTTTCTAGATTTGAAAGAGCGAAATATATTTCAGCTGTAGAATTTTTCGAGCAAGTTGTTTTTCTAGAGTCATGTGACATCCTACAGTAAACGGAATCGACGGAAATTTTTTGATTCAGCTTTTGTGCACCCACTAGGTGACGTGTCGCCAATTATCCCAACGTTCAAGTCACTGAATGAAATATCGGGAGTTGACCTTTATGGTGTGATCTCTGCAGCATCAACCACGGGAGACGTTTGGGGAATGTCTGCTCCGGTCGAGACATCGGAAAAAAAATCGGGAGTTGACCTTTCAGCCGTGACCTCTGCAGCATCGACCACGGAAGACGTATGGGCAATGCCTGCTGCGGTCGACAGCTCGGAAGAAAAATCGGGAGTTGAACTTTCAGCCGTGACCTCTGCAGCATCGACCACGGAAGACGTTTGGGCAATGCCTGCTGCGGTCGACAGCTCGGAAGAAAAATCGGGAGTTGACCTTTCAGCCGTGACCTCTGCAGCATCGACCACGGAAGACGTTTGGGCAATGCCTGCTGCGGTCGACAGCTCGGAAGAAAAATCGGGAGTTGACCTTTCAGCCGTGACCTCTGCAGCATCGACCACGGAAGACGTTTGGGCAATGCCTGCTGCGGTCGACAGCTCGGAAGAAAAATCGGGAGTTGACCTTTCAGTCGTGACCTTTGCAGCATCGACCACGGAAGACGTTTGGGCAATGCCTGCTGCGGTCGACAGCTCGGAAGAAAAATCGGGAGTGGACCTTTCAGCCGTGACCTCTGCAGCATCGACCACGGAAGACGTTTGGGGAATGCCTGCTGCGGTTGACACCTCGGAAGAAAAATCGGGAGTTGATCTTTCTGTCGTGACCTCTGCAGCATCGACCACGGAAGACGTTTGGGGAATGCCTGCTGCGGTTGACACCTCGGAAGAAAAATCGGGAGTTGATCTTTCTGTCGTGACCTCTGCAGCATCGACCACGGAAGACGTTTGGGGAATGCCTGCTGCGGTTGACACCTCGGAAGAAAAATCGGGAGTTGATCTTTCTGTCGTGACCTCTGCAACATCAACCACGGAAAACTTAAGGGGAATGCATGCAGAGGTCGAAGACCTAAACGAAGAATCGGAAATCGTGGATTCCACTGCGAATGAAAGTCAAAAGTCTTCCTCCTCGGCACCAACGACGACGACCATCGATGCCGAAAAATCCTTGACGACGATTCAGAATTTGATGGAATCGGATTCTACTGCCGTAGAAAAAAAAGTGTCATCGATAGCCTGCAGATGTAATTGCTCGAACAAAGTCCAGTCAACTGCGACCAAAAAGCTTGTTCAAGGTTAATCATTAGTTTATGAGTTTATGAGTCAAAATGAAATTTAGTGGTCATAATTCGAAAAATCTGCAGCAAAAAAAAATTATCGGGAACTTTAAGGACTCGTAATTTCCACAGAAATAAAGGTACAACATCCGAAGCTATGTTTTTGAATAGATTTCGGCAAAATCATTGACTGATATACAATTTTTGCACTTTGGATCGAAAAATTATTGTCCACGTATCTAAACCTATAGTAAATTATGCAAACAATCAGTCGCGAACAACCCGCGTAGATTAGCCAATTTTGTTTCTATTAAAATTCAGTGAGTTTGCCCAATTAGAATACTTTCGATTCTCTCTCAAGGCCATCTATGAAAAAAAATTTTGTTTTGTGTGCATGATTTAAACCGGAATCAGTGCAATTCGACCAGGAAATTCCAAATTGAAAATAATATGCCTTTTTAGAATCATGCAAACTTTCACATTTTCGGTTTACTTAATTTTTGTTTGTTTTCTGGTTGATTTTTCGACCAGTGTTTCAAAAATTAGTCCTTTCTTGCTGAAACAATACTGATTAGATGCAGAATATTTTTGGAAATAAAGACACAAAAAACCAACCATATTGCTACAATACTACTTTACTGCGGAAAATTTGGCATTATTCGTGCTGCTTAGCTTTGCAAAAGTGGAGGAAACTTGAAAATGACTTTTCAAAAGAATAACTATAGTTTATTTTTTTATAAAATGCTTCCAAATAGAAAAGTGACATAAATCAGTACTGTTGTCAAAAGCGTTTACATAGAACTCTTACCCTAAAATTTTCCACTCGAAAAATTGTTGGAGGTGATGTCAGTACGTTGACAAATTTCCAGTCCTATATGATCTACTGTTATTCAGAAAATCGTGAAAATCTGAAATACTACTTGCTTTCCAGTTTCACTCTTCAGAAGCATTCCAAGAATAACAGATTATAGATAAGTCAACTTTGCACAGTTGATACTGAATGGCATTTTCGTAACAACTGTAAAAACAGTCAGTTTCATCAAAGAAGGTTAAGCTTCAGCTAAACTGCAGTTCTCTTTGATCAAACCGGACCAGATCTCATTTGTTCTATTTGGGATTTTGTGCTGCAAATAGTAGCGATAGGCCGGGTATCCGGATCGGGGTCCGGGAATATCCGCTTAAATATTTGGATCCGTGTCATCCGCTAAACCAAATTTTTTTGGATCCGATCCGGATCCGCTGAACCACATTTTTTAAGCTTCGGATCCGCTATTGTCAATGATTAAGATCCGGTCATAATCGAATTTTTATTCATTTCAATTCACATAAAGTTTTTCAAAAATTTCAAGTCAATGGTAGCTAAATTATACCTGACAAACATTAATTTTTCAACAGTATCACCCTTCAAACGATTTCTGGTAGGATTGTAAACTTGACCAGCACGACACTGAATAATTGATCAGAGGGGACACTTGTTGCTGGTGCTAATTTAAATTTACTTTCTACATGAAGCAATTGTCCAAAGACGTTTGAGATTTAAATTCACGCTTTAATTTGGTCTTTGAATTGCTAGGGTCACTTTTTGGCTATCCTTTAAAGAAAAACACAAAAATTAATTCTCTAACATAACTAGTGGCAATTTGTTCTATAATTACTTTTATTTTCATTATCTTTTTTTCTCTAGCCGCAAAGTGCTTATATATATTGCTGGATGTTTCCTGTCCAAATGTTTCCTTTGACATCCGCTACTGCGACCTTTTCTGGATAACTATTCCGCATTGATTGCACTTTGCTTTTTCTTCATCATCTAGGAACGCTGTGAAGTAATCCCTCACTCTGCTAGTTAAAGAAGAACTTGAATCCATAATTTCTGAACAACATTTCCATTTCCATTTTCATTCATTTCTTTTCTGATGAAACCAATATTAATCTAAACATGAATACAATTTAATAATGAAAATTAGTACATGTGAACTATTTCGATAAACGAACACCTCAATCATCAATAATTTATTGATGCCAATGAACAACTCTCAACTGTACACAAATTAGACATAATACATAAATTTATTGAAAGATCCGGATCCCATACGGATCCGGTCCGATCTGTCCCTCAAGATCCAGATCTGGGTCCACTGAACCAATTTTCGATTTGAATCTGATCCAGATCTACTAAACCAGATTTTTTAAGATCCGGATCCAGATCTGTATCCTGATCCGCTATCGTCAAAAAAGTCGATCCACCACGTCCCTAAATAGTGATCTGTCTTCTGACCTTTTTCGGGATCTCATGCTGTTTTCTTTTACTCAGGTATTCTGAGCCAGATTTCTGCCCCGGAAACTTTGCCGAGCACCACAGCAGCGCAACCATCGTTTTCGGCGCAGTCGTTGTCAGAAGCGCAGCCGTCGTCGATCCGGACACATTCGTCGTTTCTTGTTCAACTGCCGACACCGGCGCAGTTGTCGTTTTCGGTGAAGTCGTCGTCCGTGACGCAGCCTTCGATACGAACGCAGTCGTCGTTTTCTGTGCAACCGCCGATTCTGACGCAGTCGTCGTTTTCGATGCAGCCGTCGTCCACGATGGCGCAACCGTCTATACTGCCGGCGCAGTCGTCGCCGACGACTTCGACCACAATTTCGCCGACGTTTTCTAGTAAAAAATCCGAACCGTCGTCCTCCTCGTCAAAAAAAGACAAACCGAAAAATATCGTTCGGACTTGGCAAGGCGATTTCGAAGTTGAACGTTTTGGGAAGGTAATTTTTTGGAAACCTATTTCGACGAGTACGACGACGACCGAAAGCCCTTTGGAAGTAGTTCGGAGTGATGGTCGAGTGAAAATTTTCAAGTACAGGAAAAGCTGGACGGAAAGAAAGACTGCCCATTTGTAGGACGTTTTTATAACTTTTTTGTTTTCGGCTTGTTCAATTATTTTTCTTTTTTTTAAACCGACAGAGTTTATATTTCGCGTTTAGTGTATCCGATTTTTATTCGACTTCTTGTAAATTATTCAAAAAATACCATAATCGTTTTTTTTCAACCAGAATAAAATTGGAATTTTCAAAAAAGCGGAAAAATAATGAAGATTTTGCTTTCACTTTTGGTATATTACTTATTCAAAAATTATATGTCTCCTCCTCCTTATTATTTTGTTCTATAAGCGAATGTATCATTTAAATATGTTAGTGTGTCGATTAATTAATGACTCCGAAGTTGTTATTTTACATCAGATTATACTCTCTACTGTATATGTTTGACTGTATCGATCGATAGTTTCATCAGCACTTGACATATTGGGATCTTTCTTGGATTTTCTTACTTGTTAGCACCGTTTTTTTTCTTCGAAGATTTTTTTCCACATAGGAACCAGATCCAAAATTTTTTTCTTCATTATCCAAAAATTTTCCACAGTTTTAAAAACGTTTATAATGTGCTTACGGATGCTTTTTTGTGCATTTTAGGAGCATAAGTACCCCAGGAATTTCGACGCTTTTGGATTCAGAAACCTGCAAAAATTAGGAAAAAATTGAGAAAATTCTGGTTATGTTAATCAAAATGAGCTGGGTTGGCCGAGTTGGGGGGGGGTCCTCCCCCAACCCCCCCCCCCAAGTACAGGTATGAGTTGGGGGGGGGGGTAGAAAAAAGTCGAAATTTTTCCCAAAAAGGCCAAAAAAATACACTTTTTTGAAAAATTTTTCAATTTTTTCCAAACTGGGGGGGGGGAATGATTTTTTGGGTACAGGGTTGGCCAAGTTGTCGGGGGGTCCCCCCCAACCCCCCCCCCCCTAAGTACAGGTATGCTTTATTAATATTTCTATGATTAGGATAGGATTATCCAATTTTATTTAATTTTTTAAAATTTTTTGGATTTTCACTTTCTAAAACGCTGGAAATTGAGCCTTCACAACGTTGGGAAATAAATTAAAATCTGACTGATGAAGTATAATTTGTTCCCTAGAAAAAATTTTCAGTTTGTATATTATAAAACGCTGGAAAATTGATCTCTCCAGTGGATATTCGTGAATTCGTGAATAGAAGTTCTAAAATCACAGTATTGATTGATATCTTCAATGTCCATTTTCAATAAACCCAAAAGTTCATTTTAAAAATGTTGGAAAAATTCCAAGCATCGAGAAAAAATTGAGAGAATTGATGAAAAATTGTTTTTTCAGTGAAATACTGACTGTTAACGATTGGAAAATGAGATGAGCTAATTTGATTGATAGAAACTGTTGATAATTAATTAGTAAGTGGAAGTAGATATGCTAACGGCCGCGCCTGATTGAAAATAATGATTATTATACCCCTGACCTGCGCGAAGCGCCGGAAAATTTTGAGATTTTGACCTTTTAAAGTCCATCAAAACGCATTTTTTTGATTTTGAATCCCCCAAATTTTTTTCTACAATGAGAACCATACCCAAATTTTCTTTCTCATTTCGAAATTTTTTTTCTCAAAGGACCCCATTTGAAGAAAAAACGGTGCTTGTTAGTCATAGTTAGGCCTGTAGGGGGGAGGGGTAGAGGGGCACGTCCCCCGAAATGTTTGAAGTGTTAAAAAAAGACAAAGGTAGGGGACCTTTGGGTTTTTCCCAACTCAAGTCAAAAATAAGGAAGTCAAGTCAGAAATGCCAATTTTACAGTAATTTGTGTGAAAAAAATGTGTGCCCCCTCCTGAAAAAAATTTCTGGCTACAGGCTTGGTTATAGTGTTAGTGTTCCTATTTGTGCCAACCACCGTTTGTTTTTCGGGGACTTTTTTCACACGAACTATACTGAAAATTCTTCTTATCATTTTCCAAAAATTTCATAGTTTTGAAAACGTTCAATGTGATCACGACACGAACGAATACTCATTTGGAATTTTTAGGAACAAAACCCAATCCAAACCATACCTGTAATTAGGGGGGATTGGGGGGGACCTCCGACTTGGCCAACCTTGTACCCAACCCCCCTTACTTGGAAAAGTTAGAAAAAATTGGAAGAAACGTGCTTTTTTGGCCTTTTTTGGAAAGTTTTCGACTTTTTTTCGCCTCCCACCCCGAAATTTCGGGTTTACCCTACCCCCCAACTTCGGACCTCTTAAAGTATGATCCAAACTAGACATTCTGATCACCGTTTTTTCCTCGAAGATTTTTTCCACATGAGAACCGGACCATACCTGTAAAAAGTCCGACCAGTTAGGGGGGAGGGGTCGAAAAAAGTCCAAAGGCCAAAAACATACACTTTTTTGCCAATTTTTTAAACTGGGGGGGGGGGTTGGATACATAGCTGTACTTGGGGGGGGGGGGGTTGGGGGGATCCCCCCCCAACTTGGCCAACCCAGTATCCAAAATCATTTACTCCCCCCCAACCCCCCCCCCCCCCAGTTTGGAAAAAATTGAAAAAATTTGCCAAAAAGTGTATGTTTTTTGGCCTTTTTTGGTAAAAATTTCGACTTTTTTCTACCCCCCCCCCAAAATTGTGGATTTACCCCCCCCCCCCCAACTGGTCGGATCTTACAGGTATGGTTGGATATACGGTTGGCTAAGTTGAGGGGAACCCCCCAACCCCCCAATTACATGTATGAAGTGGACTCCAATTTTTTTTCCTCGTTTTCCAAAACTTTCCCACTTTTTTAAGAACGTTTATAAATGAGGTAAAGTGTGAGGTTGTCTACACAGCAAAAATGACCTGATGATTTCAAATAGTTATCAAATGCCATACTTTGATCAAAGTCACCCCGCTTTACCTTATAATGTGGCTACGGATGCCTTTTTATGCTTTTTAGGAGCATAACCTGGCATATTGTTGTTTTTGGAGTCAGAAACCTGCCAAAATGAGGAAAAAAATTCCGGTTAGGTTAGTCGAAATCATACCTGTAAGAGGTCCGACCAGTTGGGGTGGGGGAGGGGGTCAAAAAAAGATGAAATTTTTCCCAAAAAAAACTTTTTTTGCAAATTTTTTTAATGTTTTCCAAACTGGAGGGAGGGGGTTGGATATATAGTTGGCCAAGTTGGGGGAGGGTACCCCCCAGGGCCGTGCACAGGGGGGGGGGGCGGGGGGCGGCCGCCCCCCCCCCCCCGTTGAGGCAGTAACTCCAAACCGAAAAGATGCGTTTTGGTGGACTTTAAAAGGTCAAAATCTCAAAATTTTCCGGCGCTTCGCGCCGGTCATGGGTATGATTATAACTATATTCTATCAGGCGCGGCTGTTAGCATATCTACTTCGACTTACTAATTAACGCTCAACAGTTTCTATCAATCAAGTTAGCTCGTTTCATTTTCTAATCGTTTACAGTCAATTATGTCGCGGAAAATAGAGATTTTTCATCAAGTCTCTCAATTTTTTCCCTCGGTGATTGGAATTTTTTAAACGTTTGCAATCTGAACTTTTGCGTTTATTGAAAGTGGAAATTGAAGACATTACTCTAGAACGCGATTTCAAAACATTTGTTCACGAATTATCTGTTGGAGAGATTTATTTTTCAGCGTTTTAGAATACAACAACCCGAAAATTTTTACGGTGCTTCGCGCCGGAATGGGAGGCAAATGACGCTTCATCAGTCTGATTTTAATTTATTTCCCAACGTTATGAAGGTTCATTTTCCAGCGTTTTAGAAAGTGAAAATCAAAAAATTTTTCCGGCGCTCCGCGCCGGACCATTCTATAGAACACCAATATATTCTTCATGAGCTCATTTTGACTAACATAACCAGAATTTTCTCAATTTTTTCCTCATTTTTGCAGGTTTCTGACTACAAATACAACAAAATGCTTGGGTATGCTCCTAAAATGCATAAAAAAGCATCCGTAGCCACATTATAAGCGTTTTTAAAAATGTGGAAAATTTTTGAAAAATGAGGAAAAAAATTTTGGTTCCGGTTCTCGCGTGAAAAAAATCTTCGAGGAAAAAAACGGTGATGCACACAGTATATCCGCGTAAGATCAACATTTTCTGGGGCTATTCAGTGAAAAAATCTAGTCCGCCCCCCCCCCATGAAAAAATCCTGCGCACGGCCCTGGTCCCCCCCAATCCCCATCCAAATACAGGTATGGTCGAAATGAGCTGATAGATTGGTGTTCTACAGGAGCAGAAAAAGCATGTTTGCGACAGAGTCCTCAGTTCTCATATCATGGATTTATCCGCTATTAACATTTCTGTGATTCCAGTCAGAATTTTCCGATTTGATTTAATTCTTAGTCCGGCGCAAGCGCCTTTTAAATTTTTTGTTCTTATTTTTCGCACTTATTTTGTTAATTAGTCAAATTTGGATAAGAGATTTTATCAAATGTATCGTTGGCGAACATCGAAAAATATTTCAAAGGCGTGCTATTCCATTTTACAATGTGCACACCAAAAGGCAGATTTTGATTCGTCTGTTTTCAAATACAACTGGAATTCTAAGTTTTTTCCGACGTTCAATTCGAATACCGCTATAGAACGCCATTTTGCACTTATTTTCGATTCAGATTTTTTAAAACTTTCTAACGTCTGATTAGGAACATCAGAATGTTTGAATAAGCCTGAAATGAATAAATAAAGCATCTGTGGTCATAATATTGAAGTTTCAAAAATGTGAAAAAGTTTTCGAAAAATATGGAAGAAATTGGGTATGCTTCTCATGTGATAAAAAACAAAAATTTGCACGTGGAAAATTTAAAAAAAACGCGTTTTTTCGCTTAAAATGCGATTTATATGAGTTTCTGATCTATATTGGGTCGTTACTGGCGTTAAAAATTCTCAAAATCAAATAAAAAATTAAGTTTTCCAAAATTCGCCTCGATTTTGTATTTTTTTTCATTTTCGCCAATACGTGTCGATTTTCTATAAATTTTCTCTTAAGGAGATAATTGCTTAAAATAACTCCTTAACTTCCGAATTTTATTTCGAAACAAAATTTAACGATAATGGCGTCCGTTTCTACACAAACTGACGTTAGCGCCGGTTTTTTCGTCATTGTTTCCGGCGCTAAAAAAGGCCCGTCGAACGAAAAATACGAACTGCCGTTAAATACGGACGGTAGTCTCAAATTGGAAACGTTACGCTTAACGTTCCCCGGCGTATCGGCGCTTCAATACAAGTAAAATGTCTTGAAAACAATTCAAGGTTCTCGGATTAGCATGATACAATGTTATCCGAATTTTTATTTGCAGAAATCCCGAATCTGGAATTATGAGAGTTTTGAAAGAAGAAAAAGGTTTGATCATGCCGCCCCCCGAAGGTTGGGGAAAGACGGAATTTTCGATCTGTCAACCGCCGGGTAATAAGTCTTCGAATTTTGATCTTCTTCGAATTTGAGGTTTACGTAGTTTTCGTACCCTTTGATTAACGCTGATTATAGTCATGTTTTTGACATTTCCAGAAGTTAATTTTATTGCGAGTTATTATATAATGTAAAAAATTTTCGCTTTTTAAATTTTTCGTAAACGATGAGTTTTCAAAATTCAGTTCCGAAAAGTTGAACTCTTGGATTTTGTAGAACCTAGATTATCATATCAATAAAATTGTTAGAATACCTCAAATTCAGAAATTTTCGGGAGTCAATTTCGCTGTCGCGTACAGTGTAAAGGCTCATCTATACTTTTTTCGCTAAAAAACATACGCAAGCGATTTGCTCTTCAAGTATTGGGGCAATTTCAGTATGTATACATCGCAAAGTAGATATTGAAATTTCCGATCGAAGGATACCAAACACGTTGATTAAGTTTCTACTGTGTGCTTTAAATCCAGCTTCGACGCAAGAAACGCAAGATGCTTACAGAACAACCGATTTCTGCAACACTATGCAAATTTTTTTTGCAAAATATACTTCACTGTATAGAACTCGTCAAGACCTTTCTTGCGCACAGAAAAAATGAGGGATTCGCTCGATTTTAAGCGTTGCAATCACTTGCGACAGATTTTCGAGAAAAAAGTATAGGGCCTTAAGGTTTAAAAAATTTGAACTGAAAAAATAAAACTTTTTATATTTTACGTTTACACAGTAAAAAAAATTATTTTGAAACTAAATTCAAAATTCAAAGCTTACTTTTTGTACATAGAAAAACCAAGTATATCATGTTTTTGACATTTTCAGGAGACTTTAAGTTCCACATTATTGATATTAATATTTATAATAATCAATATTGTATTATTAAGATAATAAACGTCCGGCGACCGAAGCTCCGCCTACTCAAGCGCCGCCCTCGAAAGTCGGTCGACCACTGTTGAGTACGCCCGGTGGAGTACCGCCGCCGGCTTTGATGGATTTGAACGGTGGCGCGGCGCCGCAGGGTCAGCAACAACATTTCGGCGGCGGACCGCCGCAGCAGCAAATGATGAACGGCAACAACGGTTTCAACGGCCCGATGATGGATTTTCAAAATGACGACTTTGTAAGACTAATGTTGAAATTTTTCTTCTTGAATCCGAATTCTGTACGTATAAATTATCATGCTAGAAAGGGATGCTGAAGGGCTGTCATTACATAAATTTGACATCAATCTAGCAGCAACAATACATCGGCATGGGGGTTTGACCTCACCCAAATAGTAACTTTTCGAATCGAGTCGCAATTACTTTCTTCCAAAATACTAGAAATTGGGTACAAATCGACAGGTCTCGTTTAGATCTAGTCATAAATATAATTTAAATTGATGCATATTCATTTTTGACGCATTTATAGGCGGTTGACGTTCACCAAAAATTTGTAAAATCTACCACAGAATTGTTTCGTGTAGTCGCAATCTTGAGTTGAAATTTTATAATGATGTCGAAAATGAAAATGATAGATGCTATTGATATTATACGATAGATTTCAAGAGGATCTATCGATGGGTTTCTGATTCACCTCGTTTTCGACATTCATACCATACTTGTAACGGAGCCCCGACTTCTGGGGCTCACCGATTCCTCAAAATTTTAGGGGGAGGGGATCCCCGAAGGAAGAAATTATTTTTTTCCACTAGAAAAGTCCGAAACATTGCTCGAAAAATAGTAATTTCTGTCCTGAAAACCCCTAAAAATGTATTTATGGCGCGACGCACCGAGAAAATTGACCTTTTTGATTATTTATTGTTCAAAAATTGACATTTTTCAGTAATTTTCCGACCCAAAGTATTTAGGTTTTAGTCAGCCATGAGATTATTAAACCTTGGGGGTATCATCCAGTGGCTAGCCAGTATGACTGACGATTGTCGGAGGGAGTTCCAATGGCATTTTCCCATAATTACATGTATGCTAGACATATGGTTTACGATTTCTGGGGGGATTCCAATGCTAGTTCCCCCCAATTACATCTATGCCAAGTCAAGAAATATCTCGAGTCAACAAAATTTAAAAAGTCGATATCAAAAAATTAAAATTGAGACAATCAATAGTTTTATAACGTTTACAACTTCTTTCCATATTGTCAAATAGTCATCGACGATGATGAAATTCTTGCTCAGGGTATGCAAGGTCCACAATTCACGGTCAACGGCCAAGGTATGGACGCCGGCGCTCTGCCCAAAAACGGTCCTTACCCGTTACAATGCGATCTGTGTAAAGTTACGATGAACGGTCAAAATCAGGCGCAACTACATTTCGAAGGTCGACGTCACAAAGAAGCCATTTTGCATACGCAAGGCGCACCGAATACCGTCATGGAGCCGGAAGGACCGTACGGCGGTATGATGGGACCGCCGCCGATGATGATGATGAACGATATGATGCCACCGATGGCCGTCAGTGGGCCGGGCATGATGGGGCCGCCGATGGGCGCCGATCCATATTTTGCTGGTGGGGAGTATTACGGTATTGATTTTTTTCAGAAACAGATTTGCGCGTAAAAACTGAAATTTTTGGTATAAGCTGTCGCATGGATGGCTGAAATTTCCGATTCTCAAATCGTATGAAGAGTATAAACGCATAAGGATATGTATGAAAGGGTATTAGCCCTACCTAATATTCTTAAAGTAGATCGATGTGTGCCCGACTTTTCGAAAATATGGCTTTTTAGTCAGACATGCACGGCAAAAATTTTCTAGGGGGGAGGGTCCATGGACCTTTCCAAAAACAAAAAAAAAGTTCTGCAAGCCTGTTTTTCATACAAAATATCCACAAAAATCATGAAAAAAGTTGTCTTGGAAAAAGTTCAGGTAGGGGTGTTTGACGATGTTTTTAGTGGATATTTTGGTACACTATCAATAAATATACTGTGAAGATGCAATCACAAAAAGGCTGTCAGAGAAGTGTATAAATCTGCCTGACCTCTCCCATAATCTTGCTGCCGACGTATGGTCATCTCACTGTTTTAACTTGACCGATTCTCGTATTTACAGACAATCAAATGATGTTCAACACCGGACCTCCTAGCGGACCACCGCGCGGCGCTCGCGGTCGTTCCTTCATCAATGTAGGACGTCGCGGCCGAGGTAACAGTCGGGGCGGTGTTCATCGGGGCGGTCGCTCTGGCTTTGGCGTTCGCGGTTCGCCGGCCAAACGCGGACGAGGAAAAAACGGATCGTTCCAAAATGACGATATGAGGCAAGTGTAAAGGAAGACCGCTAGTTTAATGAGAACGATTGCATTATATCTCAAATTCATGATTTTGTGTAAAGTAGTGCATGATGGTTGATTTTTTGAAATGAAACTCGTTCATAAGTAATATCTGGGATGGGTATTTTGAAGTATACGATCACCAGATTAGGATGCAATGCATGAACATTGATCCATAGTAAGTACTCGAAATCTTGTGTCCTCTCAACATGCAAAATTTTTCAAACCTCACCTAATCTTTAGGATCTAGCTAGTTAAACTACTAAACGCATTCTGACCTTTACATTTTCTTTCAGCGGCTTCAAACAGTTTTAAAAGTAGTGAATCAATGAACAAATGAAACGTTGAAAATTTTCCACATCGATTTGTAACGATATGCTTCATATTATGTAGTAAGGTAGTCTCAAAAACGATAGCGTGCAGCTATATTGTTTTCTGATTGATAATCACGCCAAATTTCCTAATTAGCATATCGTTACGTAAAAATCGATCATATAACGTTTACGATTGTCGAATCGATTGAAGTCGTCACAACTTCTTGATGTTTAAACGATGTGTGACTTTCGAACTGTATATCAGTGAAACATAATTCAGTTATCATGTTACAGAAGTCTGTTTGTTCTCTATCGCAAATTTCAATTCAGCTGACGTTTAAATCTTTATATTTGTATTTTTAAGTTGCATGTTCAAAGTAGATTGAAAAGTCAAAATCCTCGAGATTTTGACGAGTTTTTTTTAATTGAGCCAGATTTGTTTGAAATATCACTTAAATTTTGTTGTTCGAATAAAGTTGCTAATGATCGATACGAGTATATTTATTTATTTATGTTCGAATTTTAGACAACTCCTTTCCATACTGGAAAACTGGATATATAACAGAACGAAGAGTCGCTGGTGGCGAAAAAACCAGAATTTTGTACAAAAGATACAAAACTGGTCGGAAAAGACAGAATTTTGACTTCGGAAGTTTTGTATGCGAAAACGTCCGAAAAATGAACGTTTTCGAAATCTGTGACTCAGAAATAATCGACTATTTTCGCACGATCAGTCATAAAGAGCCAATATATACGTGAACTAAATCTATACAAATGGTGAATATATTGTTCAGGGACATGCATGGGCCGGAGAAGTGCGGTTCGGCCCATCCAAAGTAGTCCTTCGGCCCATTCATGTAACGGTGCCCCGAGGTCTTGGAGAGTCAGTAAAATTTTGAGGCAAGAAGTCTCTGAAAGAAAAAAAATTCGATTTTTAACGAAAAATAGTTATAGTAATTTTTTTCAAAAAAGACAGAAAACCATGTGGCTGGACATAGGATCGGAAAATCCTGGGAACGGCGTCGCCCGATGAATATCCATATGGTCCACGATTTTTTTGGGGGGTCGGATTCCCATACCCTCCCCCTTATTAGATGTATGCTCCGGTGCGTATCGGACCCGGCCCATCAACGGATCGAGAAAACAAACCCGGCCAAGCCCGTGAAAGCACATCTTCCAAAATATAAATTCTGCAAAAAAACACATTATAGAATCATAGCCACTCAGAATGACTGCATAGCAATATCATATCAAATCTAGGATTGATTTTTTGTGTGAATCTGTGACAATATGTCCATATGTACTAAAACTGCATTAAATATAGCTCATTCAATCTAAATTACGTTTAGTGGATTTTTTCAATATTGAACTTATTTTCACGGGACCGCTGCATTGATCATTTGAAAATGAATTGAGTATATCCGGGCCTGTAGGCAGGAGGGGTTGAGGTCCATTGCCCCCTCCGAAATGTTTCAAGTGTTAAAAAAGGACCTTTGTTTTTTCTTTGCCAATTTTATAGTAAATTGAGTGCAAAAAAATGTGTACCCCCTCCGAAAAAAATTCCTGGCTACAGGACTGAGTATAGCAGTACTTGAAGCTAGAATCAATAAATTTCTTTATGCAGCAATCGTCACCATAAGAAAATTATTTGATTCCTCTTCAGCCTTACCAATTTAGAATTTTTGGATAGCAATTATATAAATATTTCTCCAATTCACTTGCATGAGCGATGGCTTCTCCTGCAGGTGAGTACTTTTTGAACATCTGAGCTTTCGACAGCAATTTTACTATGATCTTGAACAAACTGATGAATTTTCTCATGCTCTAGAATAGCATGGATAATTTTTTTCATTTCGGCTTTAATAGTAATGCCGCTTCATGAAAGTTTTTAAGACACGATTTCTTAGAGGTTCTACTTTCCCTATGATAAGTTGAAAATTAATCATACCTCAAAATCAGATATTTTGGGTAGTTTCGTGCCCTGAGTTCCATGGTACCACTCGTTTCGCTTGTAAACGAAAATTCGCTCCGCTACAGTATGCCAAAGTTTGAAAATTATGATTTTTTGGCACTTTTCAGTGGTCTTGCTAGCTAAGCAATATTTCAAGATTGGATTGATCTTATTCGGTGAATTAATATTCAATTTACAGAGGAGAGAATAAGTTCTCTCCTGATGTAATATTTACAGTAAATAATTGCATATTATACTTTTTCATAAAGTTTAAAGTGTCAAAAATGAGCCGTCAAAGTTGAAAAAATTTTGTTCATGGTCACTCCCAAGCACCTTCCAATCGGAAGCCGTAGAATTTTATTTTCTTATATTGTAGCTCATCCATTTTTACTGCGTTGGTTAAATTTTCATCAAAATTTTTGTACCTTTTTGGGAGCTGCACTGGCTCTGACGAAGGCATACTTATGAAAATATCATAGAAATCATTCCATGTGCCACGTGGGAATTGTCTACCCCTTGTAATATATTTATTTCGTATACTGTAGAATTATCAAATAACTAACAGGCTATAGTTTGATGTATATTAATTGTTTCTCAAGCAAACATTTTACACTCTGCAAGAAAGTTTGAACAGTCAAAAATTAGAAGCAAAAATAAAGAAAACTCCTGCTTAGAGGCACTCCCGAACACCTTCGCCTACGATTCTGCAGAATTTTATCTTTTTATTCTTTAGTTCATACATTCTTACAGTAGCTGCGAAAGTAACATCTCATCATCATGTGCCGTTTTGGCAGCTGTAGACATTTGCATACACTGAATTGTCATTCAAATGCGTTTTTGAATCTGGATAAATGTCCGATCAATGAAGCTCTGGGAACACAGGATGCCTCCTAACCCAATGTATTATGAGAAAAAATGTGACTTGAAGCCCTGGCAAATTTTCATTGATCTAGGTTTGATGGTTTCTAAACGAATTGCTTCAAATAAAAAATCGAAAGTTCGAAAACTTTCATTAAATTTCAGAAATTGAGCGATTGTTCCAAATCTATTTACAGAAAAACTGCAAGAGTTATTCGGATGCTCTTTGCTTTGTTGGAAGGGCACTGCAATCCACTATCCTTTGCTCTATTTTCGTTTGGCCAACACCACGTGGTATGAAACGGGATGCCTTCTACTATAGAGCACTTTCGAACAGCTTATAGCATAGGCCAGAGTCAGACAGCCGACATTTATTTTGTAACATTAAACTCTCAGCTTCATTTTTTTCCAGTCAAATTACTGAAAAGGGGAATTTTTGATGCATCTCTTCTGAGGCATCCTGTTGCGCAACCATTGTAAATTGATCGATGAAATTTTTCGAGTGACTCGACTCACATCTTTTATTTTTACTCGTCTAATCTGAATGTTTTGAATTTTTCCTACATCTCGTTGATGGCATGTTTAGTGGAGTTAATCAGCATTTTTGTATCAGCTTTAAATTTTAACACAATATGTCAGACATTAGTGGCTACAGAAATCAAGAAAAAAATTCTGCGACATCCTATGGGAAGGTGCCCAAAATAGGCCCCGAAGAACTTTTTCGGTTTATTTTGACATCGGTTTTGACACTTCAAAATGGTATAAAAATTGTAAAGTAAAGAGACTAGAAAGTGTTCTTCATACCGGCATATAGAGCACGGTCTTCTGCATGCATTCAATATTTGGCTTCAGAGTCACATCTTTTCTGAGCTGTGATATTTCGAAACACGTGTACAGACTGAAAAATGCCAAAAAATGTAAAAATTCCAAACTCTGGAGTACTGTAGCTATGTGAATTTTGATTTTTGCGCAGATTGAATGCTGTCACGGTACTCAGCATGTAAAACTACTCAAAATATATTTTTTCAGATATTATTAATTTTCAACTTATCATAGGTCAATAGAGCAGAAGGTAGAATCTCTCAGAAATCGTGTCTTAATTTTCAATGCAGAAAATTGAAATTCGAAAGAAATTATATTGAAACTGTGTTGGTATTTTTCTTACTTCCGTTGCATTCAATAAAGGAGACAAGAAAGTAATTGTCCCTTCAAACAAATGTTTGTCAGTATCGTACATATGATGCTGCGGATTTGTTTCTAATGATTTCGATGATGAGCTGTAAATTTGAGACGTTGGTCTATCATCATTGAAGAAATAAACAATGAGTTACACCACACCTAAAAATATGGCATCTCCTCTCCGGCACGTGAAAATATGCAGCAGAAAAATAGATACGAGCGGTAACAGAAGCACAATAAATTCAACATTTGTGAAATATTAACGATGATCTATAAACATTTTCAGATATAGCTTGGAAGTCTGCTAAATCGACAAACGAAGTCTTGTCCCAGATAAAAAAGCAACAAATTCGGGAAAACTCAGATTGGGAGCACCAGATGCCTTTCTTGTTATAGGCGTAATGCAGGACAGATGACCAAACTGAATCAAATTTTATTTAGTGACTTTACATAAATAAATGAAAAATTTATTTTAATGAAAAATTGAAAAATTACACTCATTTTTCATGGGCTTTTGCAGGTCTGGACTCCAAGGCTCGGCCCTCCATTTTTCCTCCCCAGGTACGGCTCTCTCATGGGCCGGGTCGGATTGTGGGCTGCCCATTCAGGGTCCTTGTGCTGTTACA
Source organism: Romanomermis culicivorax (assembly GCA_963922205.1). Taxonomy (NCBI): domain Eukaryota; kingdom Metazoa; phylum Nematoda; class Enoplea; order Mermithida; family Mermithidae; genus Romanomermis; species Romanomermis culicivorax. The sequence continues at coordinate 89,027 of CAWUHX010000185.1, forward strand.
GAGTGCCCTAAAAACGACCCGCCTAAAGATATTTTTGCGTGATTCTCATTTTTTTATGTAATCGGTTGTTGCAAATTGTAAACATGCTTCAAACATGAAGACTGATCAGCCAAATCAGCGAAAGTCTGATCTATGAGCTGCGATTTTCAATTTTGATAATTATGAACAAAAGTCTGTTTCTGGGATAAGTGACAGTTTTCTAAAATTTCAATGACCTTTTCAGCTCATAGCAGCAGAATGATCAAAGAATTTTGTTTACGAGTAATTAAAATCAATCATTCGTATAGATAATGACCTCATTAAGCGTCATTCATTCACGGCAGTAGTCTCCAATTTTTCTGTGTCTATCAAAAAATCAATGCATTTAACTTACACTAACAGTCTGTGAATCTTCATGATGCATGAAATTTCTTCTGTATTAAAGCAGAATAATTTTGTTCTCAAATACATACAAATAATCGGAATGTCCTATCATTCCCGATTATTGTAGGGTCGCTCTTTTGGGCATGCCGTTTTTCCAACAACTCCAGTTCTTGTATGTGCAAAAAATACTCATATATCTTCTCGTTAAAAGTATGTAGCAGGAATATCCAACGTACATTGAAACTAAAATCCCGATGAATTTATAGTTCACGAAAACCTTTGCGTTTTTCTTTGAACTCGTTTTTGCCATCGGATATATAATACAGTGACCGACGTACCATATCTTATGATGATCAAGCGGTACGGTTTTATTACAGACGTATCGGGTACATACATGTAACGGGACTCCGAGGTCTGGGGGGGTCAATAATTCTCTAAATTTTGGGGGGAGGGGTCTCTGAAGGAAAAAAATCGGTTGTTTCACAAAAAAGTCCGAAAAATGTTCAAAGAATAGTAATTTTTTCTAAAAAGACCGAAAATGTATTCATGGCGCGAAGCGCCGAGAAAATCACCATTTCTGGCCATTTTTGTTCAAACATTGACTTTTTTGGTATTTTTCCGGCCAAAAGTATGGGAGTCCCAACGGTTACCATATGGCTAGCCATAGGATTGGAAAATCCTGGCGGGCGGTCGCCCAATGGCTAGCTATATGGTCGACGATTTCTGGGGGGGGGGGGTTCCCATAGCATTCCCCCAATTACATGTATGATCGGGTACCTTGTTTTGAAAATATCTGGTCTGGGTCCAGAAGTCGGACGACTTTTTGGGCCGAAGGTTAGTGATTCCCTAAAATCTTAGGAGGCATCTCTGAACGAAAAAAATTCGATTTGTCCGCAAAAAAGTCCTGAAAACGGTTCAAAAAACAGTAATTTTTGTCTAGAAACCAAAAAAATATGTTCATGGCGCGAAGCGCCGAAAAAATGGACGTTTTTGACCATTTTTTGTTCAAAACTGACATTTTTGATGAAAAATTCAAATCTTTTTCATTTTAGTGACCAAAAGTACGATGCGGGTCCCTATGACTACCTTATGGTTAGCCATAGGATAGGAAAATCTTGGGGGGAAGGGGTCGCCCAATCTCTGGCCATAGTCGGAGATTTCTGGGAGAGGGGTCTATATTGCACTTCCCCCCAATTACGTGTATGTTTTTGTGTACTTTCCTGTAGGATGCCGCAGAATTTTTTCTTTATTTCTGTAGCCATTACTATCCAACACAGTGTATTAAAAATTAAATCAGGTTTGTGCCGTTTTGGGAGCTGTAGATGACTGCATATCTTGAAAATTGATACAAAAATGCTGTTTGCTGCCACTAAATATTTTATCAACGGGATGCAGGAAGCAATAAAAACGTTCAGATAGGACGTATTAGATGAAAGGATGCGAATCGAATAAGTGGCATAATTCCATCGATTTATTCGTAATGGTTGTGAAACATGGTGTCTCGATAGAGATGCAACAGAAATTCCTTTTTTTTCAGTAATTCAAGTGAAAGAGTCGAAACTGTGAATAATGTTTCAAAGTGACTCCCGCCTATGTTATAATCTGTGAGTAAATTTTTCTCAGTTGATGTCACCCCGTTTCACATCACTTGAAGTTAGCCAGATAAAGATAAATGAAGTGATGATCGATTTTATCGCATTTCAAATACAACAAAGTGCATCGGAATAACTGTTGCGCTATCCTAGAAATAAACGTCAAGGGATCTGATCTGTGGAATTTAATGAAACTTTTTAACATTTTTGACCATTCGTTTGAAGCATGTCGTTCAGCAATTATCACAGCTAGATAAATGAAAATCTGCTGAGACTTCAAGCCACATCTTTTTTTTCTAATTTATTATATAAGTAATGACGAATCCTGTTTTCTCAGAACTTTATTCGTTGTGGATTTATTCAGATTCAAAAAAATGGAAAAGGGATGCTCCCATGGAGCTCGGCGTGTAAGGTTGCTCAACATATTTCATTTCCTAATACGATTAATTTTCAACTTATTATGTCTCGAGATTTTTTCTCCAATTCATATATTCTCAATGAATATGGCAGAAAAGTTCTAGATGCCCCGACGAAAATTCATGAACAGTGGCTTCGTCTCGACCCTATGAATGCGTTTATGTGAAGTTGGAGATTAGTACAGTTTCATCGCCTTTTGAAGACCGAAAAATTTTAAATCTCAATCGAAAAAGACTGACGCGTTACGATTGGACCACAAGTATTCGTAGGTACGAAAATAATTTTTGGCCAATCAAGCTATATTTTTTACTGGTTGCTTCAAAAAAAATTTTAAGGCTCTAGGTACACGCGTTCCCAATTTGGGGCACGTCAAAGTTCACAAGTTGACTCTTAAAATGCTTCAAAAATTCTACTTTTCTTGTGTCACCTAGTTCTTCCTGAAAGATACTAACATTATTCAAGAATCTCGCATTGCAACATAAGTGCAGTTTCTCGGAATTGAGAAAACTTTAGATGTAAAAGGAATCAGCATACAAAATGCTTTCAGATTGAAAAATGACAATAAATTAATATCGCCCTCAAATTCGTTTACACACATATTTTATTTGAGCAACTGCTAATTCAAAAAATTGATAAAATTTACAGTCTCGTGAGAAATACGGTTCGGCAGGAAATCGTAAAACTATGAAGTAATTACTTGTTTTCCCTTTGAAATTTATAATCACTTCGAATGAAACAAACTGAAGGTGTTGTGCACTTTTGGTATATGTTTTCAGAATTTGCTCTATGACTCTGTGACTAGCTAATCATGATTTTCTGGACCCACGACTTTCGGCAATACAACAGTGGGCTTGCGAAGCAAACTCATATGGAGCTTATTTCAGTAACGTGTATTTTTCAGGGTGATCAATAGTTTTTCAAATTTGACAGCCAAGTCAGTCTTCTGTGGATAGGTAGGATTTTGACCTCTTGCAAATAATATCTAGACTCATTCCTGAAGTTGTTGACATCGCCCTAAGACGGAATTTTTCGAGCATAAGGTTTTTTTTGGTTTTGAAACATGACAGATTTGATGTTAACCCGCAACCAGACGTGCGTTCGAAACATTTTCAAAATTTTTGACCACTGTTTTAAAAGCTCCTAGATGCATTTTAGATCTGAAATTCTTGGTGAAATTATTTGTCTCATATTCCTAAATTTTTTCAGTCCTCTCATGATATTCTCAGAAAATTGGGACGTGAAGCACGGTTTCCCGACTCATATTTGAGATTTGTAGCTGATCTACACTACCAGGCGACATTGACCCTCGAAAAGTCGCTTTCGAGACGCGTTCAGGATCATTCTTTTTTATTAAATTCTCAATACTACCACAATGCCAGGTACTGAGATCGTTGTCAAACCACATTCGAATATCCAAAATTTCAAAATCATAACTCAATCTAGAATCCTCTTGAAAAGCTCTTCCTGAAAACGTCATGATAAAAATCATCGGAATAAAATTACAGCAAAAATCTACACTCGAAGAAATTTCGGCTGCATGCCCAAAACTTGGATAAAAAAGGCGCAATTTTTAAGTTTTAATCGATTACTTTTAATTTTGCAAATGATTCCCATTTTTCTGAAGTCACTCACTAACGTGCATGGTGTCCAGGCATCTTATAAGGCTACTATGGCGTATCATTATTTCTAAGCCTTCACAGTGGCCTATCTGGCCATCTCGGCCCGTTAACGCCCGTTTTTTCATTACATGCTGTAAATCATCAAAATGTGAGCCAATCAGTTCGGGCTTACTATGGAACGAATACTTCATTGCCTTAGTTAGCATCTGATAATTCTGGAGGAATTTAAATTCTATTTTAAGAATTCAAAAATGGCACTACAATGAGAGTTAATTCTTTCAAGTGAAGTTAACAACCTGGTAAATTTTAATCAACTTCGCACTGTGTGAACTCGATAGAATACTAAAAAACGAGGAAGAACACTGCTCAACATCAATAAACAGCAAATGTAGTACATATATAACTGACATGCAGGATCTGCACGTTTTAAATCTGTTCACTGCTTCAGATTTCTGACTTGAGAATTTCAGTTAGCTGAAGTGATTCTATTGAATTTGTTTCTTTCGAACTCTTTACGTTTACGTGTGCAAAAGTCGGGTAATTCAACTCATTTTCAATAATAAGAATTACTGAATTGGCATACATTTTTCATTTTCACTATATCGACTTAAATCCATTCTTATTTCGAAAAGACTCATGCAGCAGATCAGAAAATCATTAGTATGATTTCAAAGTCATTTGAAAAGAATCATAGGATGTAACGTGAAAAACCGCTCAAATATTCGCATCGAAGCAATATTGTATGTTCCATTGATAGAAAATACGGAGCCTCAACGGGCCTAACAGGCTGAGGCCCGGGGAGATTCCCTACTTCCCGGGCCGTTCGCGCAGTTCCCTAAAGCAGGGTAAGGATCGTAGGCTTATGGTTTATGTTATCACCGCCTGGTTCATAGGTTGGGTGGACACCAGGGGCCCGTTACAATAAGCAAGTTGGTTTCGAGCTGGAGATAATCGCAAACTTTTTTGCACACAAAACATGGAAAAAGTTTGCGATTATCTAAAACTCGCAATTATCTAGTTTATTGCAATCGGCCCCAGACTTTGGAAAAGGGAAAAATGTTCAATCAACTGCGAAAAACTTGAAAGCATACGGATTAATGTTGGTATGTTTCTTTTTGGCATGAAGTGCTCTCCATTTTCGATTTAAAGATTCAAAGTTTCTAAGCCGACATTTTTCTCCTTAGCTTTTTTTGTACGTGTAGATATGTGGTCTGAGTCTACTTGAATTTAGTATCAGAGAACTTACTGTTCTGTAGTACGAGTACCCATAATTGATTCGGGGGAAGTATGCCCGAACGTCAAAGCTCTGCGTATGTTTTATTTCAGTAATAAAAATTCATACGAATTTTTTTGTTTCTGAAACAGTGTGGATAAACGCTACTATTTTTGTTCTCTTATGTTTTGTCTTGCATTCTGTGCTTTTATTTAATTCTAAAACACTTTGGTCGCAAAGCCGACTCCAGTCATACCTGGACAAATCTATCTGTTCATCCGGTACCATCCAGCCCAAAAATTTGGTTGATTGTCGAATCGTTTTGGTGATTGTGAAGCCAAACAGGTGGGGAACCTACCAGATGTATAGTACATTATCTTGTACAAAAATAGACAGAATGCAGTCAAAGTTGATATTCAAGCTCATTTCAGAATCTACACGGGTTTTAGGACGTACCAGTGTATCCAGCAAACCTGCAAAACCTGGAAGATCAGGGAAAAAATATGCCTGGAACCATGAAAAGTCAGACAGCTTAAAAAAGTGCATTTTGGTACGTTCTAGATGAGTAAAATATCAAAATCTTCTAGTGCATCGCATTCATTGATTCCCTGATAGGTTGGTTGATTCCCTGATCGGTTGGTTGATATCTTGATTAATTAGTTGATTCTCTGATTGGTTGGTTGATTTTCCGATTAGTTGGTTGATTCTCTAGTTGGATTGGGTAATTGCTCGGTTTCATGGTTGGTTCGTTCATTGATTCTCTGATTTGTTTAGTCCAGATCAGTTGATTCTATGATTTGATGGGTTAATTCATTCTATAGTTTATTTGTTGATTCCCTAGTTGATTGCTTCATTGATTCTCTGATTACTTGTTTGATTTCATGTTTAGTTGGCTCGCTAATTCCCTGATTGGTGGGTTCATTTTTTCTGGTTGATTTGTTGCTTCCCAGTTTGGTTGGTCGATTACCTGGTGAATGGTTGGTTGGTTCATTGATTTTGGTTTTCGTTGGTTGATTTCCTGATTGCTTTTTTGATTGACAGGTAGTTCCCAGATAAGTTGGTGGTTGGTTGGTTTATTTCCTAGTTGGTTGATTATTTAGTGGTTGATGAACTATCTGTGAGTCCTCCATCCCGTTTTCACGATTAAAATTGGTTCACACACAAAACATGATCTCGTGCTGAGAGTCAAGTCATCTGGTACCGAAGTCTCTTCATCTGGTACTGTGTTGCATCCAGTTGAACCTATTGTTCAAGTATGACTCCAGTAAAAACCGACAACTAAGACTTTGCGACTTTTCAGGAAAAGTTACCTTGAAACCACCTTCTGGAATTCAATTTATCCGATGCCTTCTACATTTGAAAGTGAACAGAACTTTATATAATTTTTTTTGTAAAATGCTTCTAAATCGAAAAAGGACATGCATAAATCAATTCCAAAGTCCATTACACAAAGCTTTTCCAGTGAGATTCTCATCCTGTTTAAGATTGGTTTAGTATGCCAAATCTGATGTAACTTTTATGCTTTATCGATAAGTCATGAAAATATGAACGTACTTGCGTTCCACTTTTATTGTTTACAACCATATTAGGATCTTTTTCTATAGTTCTACCACCATTATATTTTTGAAATATTTGATGTACATATCAGTTGCGTCTTAGGCTTAGGCTTGGTGTTCATGATGTAAAATTAATAAAATATCGTGGTGGTAAAATTGTAGAAAAGATCCGCCCATTTCAAGAAAAACAGACTATTTATGCTTGCAAGTGTTTTCTCGTAATGGTATTTCGATTCAGACACTGTTCTATATTTTATAATTTCTCAGATGCACACGGATAAATCTCGTGTAAGCTCAAATTTCGTGTGCATAAATTGTGGGAAACCCGCCGACAAGTTATATTTGTGCTACAGTTCGACAGTGCTTCGATTGTCGCAGTGTGTAAGGCTTGCGTAATTTTCGACTAGGCTGATGAATTTATTTTTTTCGATTTAGGCTTACTGTGGCGAAACGGTCGATAAATACGTGGAATATGACACGTCGATCGTGCTTTTGGATCTTTTTCTACAAAAGTTGGAAGCGTACAGAAGGATATTATTCAACTGCAACATAAGCGTAAGTACCAGCATATGGCAGTATATTACGAAATTCACAGTACACCCTGCATGGTTACTGTTTCAAGAAATTAGGATGAATTTCGAGCCGTCGTAAATTCCAGTTTCATTGACTATCCAATTTCAGGCATTTTAATGAATCATTCCGCTTCTGACTACAATAGTACAATAATATACTTTTCGATTGCAGAAAATTTGGCGTATTACCCTTATGTTTTTATTATTCGACGCCTATTATAAATGGATATCAGAAGATTCGGCCCAAAGCATCTACGATCTGGAGTGGAATTTTTACAAAAGTGTCGTCAAATCGTGTGTGGGTTAGAAAAGTTTATTTTTTGAACAAATTCAATATCAAACCTTTAGTGAAGAAAAGTTCACATTCGGGATGATTTTGAAACAAGGGCGAATTTTTATTTCTGAATTGTTTTTTCTATTCTCGCAATTTTCAAGTACGTAAAATCTGATATTTTGTGCAATGATCCGACTCGTGCCCTGAAAAAGGAGCTTCCCAATTCATCGAAATCCTCATATTCGAAATCAGCAAGAAATTTTCCGTATCTCATTTAAGGTTACTGTAGCTGTTTTATATTCCACGGCAAAGTGGAGTTTGCTAACACAACCCTGAAATACACCAAGCCGAGACTTGATTGGTAATTCGGCCAGCGTATAACGAATTCTCAATATTAAAAAATTAGATTTTTCGATAAAATCAGCACCTTCAAATTTACCTTAGTTGACTCCTGTAAAAAAATTCCCTATGCGCGTTGGGCCATTCATGACTATATAGTTGCAATGCACTAAAATTCTCCGTCTAATAAATTTGATTCAGCAAAGATCGAGGTTTGAAAATTGTTAATTTTTTTGGAAGTAAAAATTTACATTATTATTACATATATTAATTATGCAAAAACGTACGCCAAAATTTTTGATGAATCCAGCGTGTAGAGCGCCAGCAAAGGCATCTCGTATTTCGCAGGGTAGGGCGACTCTCGGGCGTTTGCATACCTGTAAGACCTCCGACCAGTTGGGGCGTGGGGGGTAGAAAAAAGTCGAAATTTTTCCCCAAAAAAAGCCAAAAAACATATACTTTTTTGCAAATTTTTTTAATTTTTTCCAAACTGGGGGGGGGGGGGGGCGGTTAGGTGATGTTGGGTACATGGTTGGCCAAGTTGGGGGGGGGGTCCTCCCCCAAGTATAGTTATGGGCGTTTGCAGTAGTGCGCGCATTTCGGAATTTCACTCGAGGTTAGACGAGCGAGAAAAATTAACTCTTATATTTTCAAAATATGTTATCAATTTGGTAGTTTCAATATGATTTAGGATGAAAACTAATTTATTAAAGAATTTGATAGTCAGAACGTTAACCGCTCTCCAGTCAGAATCAGAACCTGGCAAACATTGTTTGAATTTATGCTTATCTACAGTAACTCATCCATATTCATCATTCTAATTTGCTGATTGCTTGGTGTACAATCAATGAACTAGACAAACACTGCAAATGAGTACAGTGCAATATATTTCGAAGTTTTATTTTTGTTTTTTTGTTTCTTACATGTGCATGGTACCAGTTTCAGGCCGGGGATAAGTCCCAAAATCGTTGGGTAGCAAATTTTTTTCGTAATTTTATAAAAATACAGTTTATTTAGGATACCAACATGATGTTCAGTTATTTCTACTAGTTTACTATAGGCCAAACATTTGGCAAAAGTTTCGCAAAGTAAAGTGCAACAAACATTTTGAAAAGATGGATTACAAAAAAAGGTGAATTTAAGACACAGTTTATGATTAAAGTCAGCAAACAACTTTGTTGAGTAGTTATTGATACAAAACTATAAAATTTCATTTTAAAGTAAAAAAATTACTATATACCTGATTTCTGCAAAAAAATTACTAAAAGACCAATTTTAGTCATTTTCTATACCCTGGGGCCCCTGACCGTATGCATGTATGCAACTATTGATTGTACAGCCGAAGACTGCTTGGCCAAAATTGACTGGCAGTAAATCTCTGACCTAAAGGCCAGCCCGGGGATTATGTCCCCCTATGCGCAGGTATGCTCTTCATATTTTCCCCTCTTTTTCTTACAGTCCACGGCAAGAATTTTCGAGGAGGGTCTTTGGACTTTTCATCGAGGGTGGGTTTGGGGGGGAGGTGAGAAAAAATAAACAATGCTCCACAACCATGTTTTTTCATACAAAATATGCATACCAATCATCAAAAAACTGTCTTCCAAAAAAATTCAGTGGGTGTTTGACGATTTTTTCGTGTCACGGGGGTATCCAGTGTCTCAGGTAATGGTGATAGAGTTTACACCCCCATCCCCCTATGTGCCGTCTGGTCAACCTTAAGATTTATTCTACACTTTTTTAGAAAAAGGCTCATTCCTGCTATTATGCGGTTTTATGACTAAAATTCCCGGCAAAACGACGTTGGATTTGATCCGTTTCTTATCTTTACTTTCCGTCAGTTTTTACGGCGTCATATTCAACGTGGCTGCCGTTATTTGGGATCAACACAAAAGTCGTTCGTTTTATTGGCTGACCAATCTATTTCTATTAATTTCGCATATTCGGGCTCTGCAAGGTGCGATCATATTTTTAAAAAAATTTCATCTTTGAATTTTTTGTTCTTTTATTTATTTTTCTTTTAGCTATATCGAATTTCGATGCCTGGTCGGCTGTTTGGGTGTGTTCGATTGCATTTTTGTTGGCCAAATTATTGGTTCATTGTGTTGTATTTTAGAGTTTTGCATTTGAATAAAATTTTTCTTCTGTAAAATATAGGTTTTCTGGAACATTCTCTCCGATGCCTACCTGAATTAGTGTCTGCTCATTGCTCATTCTATGAAAAAATCTTTTGCTTGGCGTCAGTTTAGTGTGAACTGGTTTATTTAGGCACTAAAGACTAAGCTGCTCATCTTTCTCAGCAAGAAATATGCTTGGCTCCACCCCTGTTCAGCGATGTCTCGGAACGGATTCTCAAAATTGCGAATTTTCAAAAAAAGTTATCTTTAGAATGGGAATTTGGTCCTCCATTTCTGTCTGGTGGATGCTGTTTGTCACATGTTTTGATACGAATGACCAGGTTCCTGACATTACGGCTCTATAGCATGTGTTTTCACGACATTACAACTTTTTATTCTGATTTGTTTATAATTAACATATCTACATGCACGTTTTTTCCCTTATTGACTTATTCCCTTCTATTGAGACACTTTTTGTTCAATTTTTCAGGTCGTGTACTTTTGTTCTATTTTTTACGTACTTTTTATTACATTATTTTCCTTTTCGTTTCTTTATTATTTGTTTTTTGTTCTGCCTTTAATGCTCAATTATTGTATTTTTTTATTTTATTTATTTCATTAATTTATTTTTCTTGCAATTCAGCTCCATACAAAACAATTTTAATCGGGAATCCTTATGATAATTCTGTATTTTTATTTTCTTTCAAACGTTTTGCAAAACGGTTTTTCTAGCGGATTTTTTTTGTCATTTTGGAATGATCCGTTCGTGCATACTGTAACGTACCTGCTAAAGCAGTACTGTAAATATGTAGCATACTGTATGTAATAGACATTTATTAGATATTATTTTATTTTCACATTTTATCGTCTCAAGGATGTCTGGGATTCACACCCAAACATTCCTACAAAATTACGTGAAGTACTTCATTTTGATCCGTTCACACCCCGGTAGCCCAATTAAGATGCCCTAATTAATTTGCACAAACGGCAGCTGTTCCCCTAGAACCTACACTAAACTACACATTCCACAGCTACCGTAATCCCCCGTAAAAATCGTAAACAACACCTGCACACAGTAAAATACGTAGAAGCCCCGCCGTACAGTAGTCTCAAGTGTAACGGTAGTGGCGGCCCCACAACATATGTGTATACAGAGAAACTGATACAGGAAGCATGCACAGACGCACAAAGGTGTGGCCAAGCCCACCGTAGAAAGTCAGTGAAGCACAGAAAGCATACGGTACCAGAAAAGCGTTAGAGAGGCGTAACTAAGTAAGCATAAGAAGCGTAGCAGGAAACGACGATTGGCGGAAGAAGATGGACAGAAGCTCGACCTCCGGCGACGCCCAGGGAGTGGCCAAAATCGCTGTATAAAAGAAGAAGCAAAGCGTGATTTGATCATTCTTATTCTTATAATTTTTTTGATTTCAACTCCCGCGCTCGCCCCGTCCTTTTTATATATTTGCAAGCAGCCAACTATCCAAAAGCAACTTAAACCGAGGCCCCCCGTTCGTATTATAAATCGAAATGCGTTTTTATTTGTCGACGTTCAAGCGACCGTCGATCACCCGTTGTTTTATTGTAACCGTTTGCCCGCGCCCCCATCCCGTTATTTGTCCCCGCCGTATCGACCGATTGGTTAGAAGTAAAGTACCTCACACAAATCTGGTCGTTACATATTTTGGTGACCGTACCGTTACATTAACCACTGGAACTCCCTGCCCCCAATTAGGTGTACTCTTATCCGGGCATTTAGAAGCATTAGATAATACAGTAGTAATCATTTCCTACAGTAAGATAGTATTCGTAGAAAGCAAACTGGAAATCCCCTCCAAGGAGACATTAAGTGATACATTTAAACAAATACAGCATGAAGCAAAAATTGAAGCATTTAAGCAGAAATCCCAACGTAAACCAAGAATGACCCACCAAACGCAAGATCATTTAGGAGAAATCTTTAGAGAACAGATAAACAATTTGTTTTCAGAACATTTTCATACCCTACGCACACAATTGAATCAGAATACAGTAAACCCTACCCTAATAGACGATCTAAGAACAGCAAACATTCGTAATAACATGGCAAATAATTTCTACGCGAAACCTACAGTATTCACGGGCGGCGTGACCCAACATTTTGGTGAATGGAACAAAAGATTAGAACAATTCATGGCACTCCAAGGCATGAAAGATACAGACGTACAGTTAAAGTTGGCATGTTTAGAAATTCATTTAGGAGGAGCCGCATTAGCAAAATTCAAAAGTTTAGCAAATTCCGAAAACCCTCCCCACACATACGAACAGTATAAAGTCGCATTACAGGCATTTTTCCCAAACAATAGAGATAATGAGCTACATCAACAATTCTTACGCGAGAGAAAGCAAAAGCGATCAGAAACAGTGACTGAATTCTTGTTTGATCTAGAACATCTCGCAACCCTCGCCTACCCTAACTTTAACACAGACGCACGAGAAATGATTATAAAACCCCTCTTTGTAGAAGGCATGCAAAACGAAATCAGGGGAGCAATTAAATATAGAAGGTTCGCAACTCTAAAAGAAATGTCAGACGAAGCAGCTTACATTGAACAGCAAATTCTTAGAAATGAGTTAAAATCTAACGTCCTTCCCTTCATACCCCCAAAACCCGAACCCATCTTTTCCCTAACCAAAAATACAGATCAACAGGACATTTTGCATCAGTTAGAACAACAAGTAAAAGATTTACAGTTGCAGATCAAACAAAAACCTCAACTCCCACAACAGAGTAGCTACAACAATTTCAGTAACAATACTTTCAGCAGGAATAATGCTTACAGGAACAATACCACCCCTAGGCAACCCACATGCTTCCAGTGTGGACAAATTGGACACGTAGCTCGTAATTGTAAATCAGTAGCCCCCCGAAAATCATGTGAGATTTGTTTCCGTAATAATCACAGTACACGTGATTAAAAAATTCGATGCATCCACTGCTCCCAAACAGGACATAGATCAGATAACTGCCTTTCAAAATCCTACTCCAATTTTCAATGTTTCACATGCAAGCAGAGAGGTCATACAAGCAGATATTGTCCAAATCAGCAAAATCGTAATATTCAAAATTGCATTGAGTACAGGCAACCCCAACCCCTCATGGACATTGATGACCCCGCATTTTACTCAAAATTACCCGCCATAACTAACGGCCCTCAGACTACTTCAGGAACTATCATGCCCAACACCCACCGCCGTAGTGACGAATACGTCCTCGACCTGGATGTACCCGATTGGTGCGCCATGTCACCACCCCCCACGCCTGAAGCCGCAAAAATCGAAAAATCGCCACCCACCATCCCCGTAGGCTACAAGATCCCCCCAAAGCAAGACACTACGCCACCCACCGCCCCCGAAACCCCGTCGAAAACAGGCCGCAACTTGTTATCCCTTCTCCATGGCCTGACCCCCGAACCCTACCAATTCCGCCCCCGCCAAACACTTCTACCGACCCCCATAAGTAAGCAAATCCAAACCCCATCCCATAACTCAACTTCTAAAGTTTTACAGAATGTTCAGATTGCAAACCGGCCACCCCCCAGCTCAAAATCCCAAAACGACAACACCAAAAGCCCCAACACCAAACCGGCCACAACGAAAAAACACAGTGCCCCGCCGCCTCCACTAAAACATTCTATTGGCCGATGTTTTGTATTTTTCTTTGTATAATAATCCCCACATCGTGTAGTGCCCAATTTCAGATGTGTGGAACTTCATTGAGCGGTCACTCAGTCAGCATACCAAAACTTGTATCATGCATGCCCCCTTCCACAGTAGACAAACCGGTACAGACACTCTGAAAAATCTATATCCCCTCCACTAAGCCCCACATTACAGACGCATACAAATGCAGTGTTCGCAAAGGCAAAATTTGTACTAATACAGGATTTTTTGCATCAAAAGGTATTGTCTTCGACCAAACCGAAATGCAAAATCTAACCCCACATGTTTGTAAGGCAATCGTTATAGACAAAGAACACAACGGTCAAAAATTTACGAAACCCAACCAGGATTTTGGTCAACAAATAACTCCCTAAGCGTAGAATACACATGGTGTTGTACAAACCATTGTACCTCAGTCACTAACGTCATCATAGAAATAGGACAAATAGCATCTTGGAATGGAAAATCTATGACAGGTACATTAGGTGACCTAGGGTCATGCAAACCGACATCAGGTCATTGTGTCACAGCCGACGGATCTATTATCTGGAATGAAACAGCATTTGAAAACTTATGCCCTTTTGAATACAAAAATACACAAACCATCAAACTCACGCAAACACACATGATAATAGAAGAGCTACAAGGTGCATTCTCCGTTAAAAATACAGTTTTTTCGAACCCCAATTGCCCAGAAATCCAAGACAGCATTCTAACCGAACAAGGTATTATTGTACAATTAGACAAAAGCACACCACATCTTAACGCATTTTTAACCCCAAAAACCAACGAAACCCATACTACACTATACGATTTTGATGATTTTGAACTCATTAACGCAAAACTCAATTATCTAGCAGACAAAATACAGGAATTCGAAATTCAAAATTTCAAAAATGTATGGAATGAATTATGCAGACAGGCACAGCGTCACCTTGATCTCGTATGGCAAATTTTACGTCTTGATGCAACCCTTGGAGCGCGTGCATTCCTACAGCGAACCGACATAATAGCAGAATTCACAGGAGAAGCCCTCACAGTCTGGCCCTGCAAGCAGGTAAACGCATCCAAAGTCTTTTACAACCATAAAATCAACCAAACATGCTACAAACTTTTGCCCATTCTCGTAGGAACCGAACTCATGTTTTCAAATCCAGGAGGCAACGATTTGACCCCTTTTTCCCAAACCGTTGACTGCCATCACATGCATGTAGCCCTTTACAAACAGAATAATACATGGGTCAGTGAAACAGGATCCCCGCATGTCACAAATTTACCTTCAGAAATCGTCTGGAACCAAAATTTCTCCCTTTTTCATTTTAATACACACACCATTTTTCATGATCAACTTGCAACTATTTCAATCAACTTACTCTTTTTGAAACAATACATTTACAAAACTCACACACTCGAAAACATTGTCAAAAAACTCATCAATTATACTGCCCAGATGTCTCTCAATTCCGATACAGTTTACAACATGATCTCAGGCACTGGCCAAGCACTCGGAAATACACTCTCTGGCGCCGGTCAAGGCATAGAACATGTAATAACCGGTACCACCCAAAGTCTCACGGACGGATTAAACAATTTACTCAAAGGACCCCTGCAAATCATTATAAATCTAGCCGTTATTACTGTAGTTCTTGCAGGCGTCTTTTATTCGTTTCTTGTTCTTCGAAAATATTTCCCCTCTCCAAAGCACCATGCTACAAACGAACATGCATACGAAATACCATCAAACAACAGACATTTACATGAGACCATTCCCCCATCATTCGGCCATGCTCTCTTAGAATTAGCTAATCATCATGGGGCACAAACGCAGCAGAAATACGTCCTTGTCGATATTGATACCCCCCGAACTCCTGCAATCGAACTCATTAATCAAATTCACCAATCTGCATCAAGTAAGCCACCCCAAAATGTACCTGAGAAACATACCCCTCATATTCCAATCACACTTAACGGCAAATTAATGCCAAAAGGCATGATTGACACTGGTGCTGTTTACTCACTCATTGATTCCCGAATCGCTCAACTTTTACAGTTAGACATGAAACCCCCCCTAGTCCAAGCAAAAGCAGCAAATAATCTCCCAATTCATTTTGTAGGGACCACTTTTGTCACAGTGACAGCCCAAACAATCCAGGAAACAATCATGGTCCATGTCCAAAAAGATTTCACAGCAGACATCCTTCTAGGCAAAAACTTCCTCAGTCGATTTTCGGAATACACTATCAACAATCAAAAATCTCAGGTCAAATTTGGCAATGTCATACTACCTTGTGACGGCCTAGAATATAGCCCCATTTCGACAGGTGGTGGAACTTATCTAGACGAGAAATTAGAATTACCACCCCATACAGTAACCGAATTTACTGTCCCCTTGCCCAAATCGTACTTACAGGTCAAACAGCTTGAATTCAGCCCGAAACCCAAACAGAATCCCAAAGTCCATTTTGCAGCTTGTATCTCTGAAAACCAAAACAGTAGCATACGCATATCGGTCCTAAACACACAAGAAACAGCTCAAATTCTTTACCCCGGAACATGCATTGGTACAGTCTCCTGTTACATTCCAAAACAAAATGCTCCTGTTAACATGCCCCCCTCCACGCAAAGTCAGCCCAACCGTTTTGATACATTCACATGGTTAAAAGAAAATGTTAATTTAGCCTCCAGTGACCTCACAGAAGCAGAAAAAACGCAACTCCTACGCGCCCTATCGAAGTATCCTACATTATATGCTAAATCCAAAATGGACGTAGGCAGAACCACCCTCGTTTCACATACAATTGACACCAATGGCTCCCAACCCGTACGTAGACAACTTTATCCGACTTCCCCAAAAGAAAAGCAAATCATACAAGCAGAAGTTGAGCAACTCGCAGCAGCAGGTGTCATAAGCCAAAGCAATTCTCCATGGTGTACCAATACAGTTTTAGTCCCCAAAAAAGACGGAGGCCATCGTCTATGCATTGATTTTAGAGGCCTCAACAAAGTCACCAAAAAAGATACCTACCCCTTGCCCCCTATAGACGAAATTCTAGACACCCTCCGTGGAATGAAATATTTCACCTCCCTTGACCAATCCAATGCATATTATTCCATTCCCATAGCACAAGCAGACAGAGAAAAAACGGCCTTTAATTGCTCAGTCGGCCAGTATCAATTCAATTACCTCCCTTTTGGACCCACCAATGCCCCAGCCACATTCCAAAGGTTAATGGATGTTATTCTTTCGGGTCTGCAATGGAACACATGCCTTGTATACCTCGACGATGTTTTGGTATTCACAGACTCCCATGCCCAAATGCTGGAACGCTTAGACAGTATTCTTGCAGGATTCTCACAAGCAGGCCTTAAACTAAACATACAAAAATGCAAATTCTGCCAGCCCCAAGTCCAATACTTAGGCCACGTCATTCCTCAGCAAGGCATTTCACCAGATCCCCATAAGGTACAGGCCATTTATGACATACCCACCCCCAAAAGCTCAAAAGAAGTTAAGTCATTCCTTGGCCTACCCTCATATTATCGCAGATTCATCCCAAATTGCTCCCAAGTTTCTAGCCCACTCACATCCCTACTCAAAAAGAATTCCGAATTCTCCTGGGGCCCCGAACAGCAAAACGCATTCACTAAGCTCAAAGAACTACTCATTCATGCCCCAATACTGCAGCATCCCGATTTCACAAAACCGTTTATTCTGCAAACTGACGCCTCATAACTCGGAATTGGCGCCATTCTCAGTCAACTCAATAGTAAAGGTCAGGATCGCCCCATTGCTTTTGGGAGCCGCACACTAAAACCCGCAGAACGCAACTACCCGATCACTGAGTTAGAAACCCTTGCAGTAGTTGAGTTTGTCAAGTATTTCCGCCCCTACCTTTTCCAGCAACATGTTATTGTACACACTGACCATACAGCAGTTCACGCAGTCTTACAAAAGGAAAACCCGTCCCCTCGCATTGCCCGTTGGGGATTAGCCCTCTCTGGTATTCAACTCCACATTCGACCTAAGAAAGGCACTGCTAACCGCAACGCAGATGCAGTTTCTCGATTCCCCTCACAAACAGCAAAGCAATCCTTTGATATTGAGCAATTAGAAACCCATCCCAAAATATCCACCATCAATTCTGTTCTTGAGGCTGAAGCAACTGAACAAGAAGAGCAACAGAAAAACTTTGCTGAACTCCAACGCACTGACCCAACTGTCAAAAGTATTTTAGCAAAAGTTGCCCAAAAACACCCCCTTACCCTAATCAAATTCGCAGTGCATCAAAACATTCTCTTCCGTATAGTCGACAAACAGGCAAAACTATACATTCCCAAGTCCCAAGTCCAGCATCTCATCGCCTCACATCATGACAGCAAGTTCACAGGTCATTTTGCCGCCCGAAAAACTTTACACTTGCTCAGACAGAAATATTTTTGGCCCCAAATGAGCCGTGATATCAAACGTTACTGCAAAACTTGCCACCCATGCCAGACACAGAAAGCTCTTAGGCACAAAGTACATGCAAACTTGGTACCAATTCAGCCGACTGGCCCATTTGATCGAGTTGGTGTTGATTGCATGGGACCATTACCCCTCACAGAAGATGGCAACCGATTCATTGTCGTTTTCATCGATTATTTCACAAAGTATGTAGAGGCATTCCCGACCCCTGACATCACTGCAGCCACTATTGCCAAGCTATTCGTAACCAAAATTGTTTGCCGTCATGGGTCCCCAAAAATCATCCATTGTGATCATGGCACCGATTTCGTATCTGATCTTTTCTCACGGATCACCAGTTTATGCAATACTCAGAAAATTCACACTACCCCATATCATTCCATTGCCAATGGGGAAGTTGAGCATTGCAACCAAACCTTAGCCACCCGTATCCGCATGTACATCAATTCAAATCACACTGATTGGGATACTTATCTGCCCTATGCCGTTTTTTCGATCAACATTCATAAAAATGATAGCACTTCGTATCCCCCATTTGAATTACTCCACGGTAGGCAAGCTAATCTGCCGTCAGACGCAGCCTTAAACTTATTCCCCACGTCCTATATGGTTGATTTAGACGATTACGCCCTTCATGTAAAATCGCATTTTACAGAAGCACTCTCAACCGTGCAGGAAAGTTTGCGAAAAGCCCAAGCCCACTATACCCGTCAGTATAACAAGTATGCTCAGAACATACATTACAAGGCAGGTGATCTTATTCTTTATAAAAATCATTCGTGTAAACAAGGGCTGACTCCCAAATTCCTCCCTCGCCAAAACGGGCCCTATACAGTTACAAATTTCATGTACCCCAACATTACACTTAAACACCCCCATAAAAATATTACATTTACGGTGCATGTAAACGAGACAACCCCTTTCTACCCTCGGAAAGTAACTATCGAATCTACCCCCACCCCTCCTCAACCTCGAAAGCCTTGAATGAGGACGTTCAACTCCGGAAGGAGGGAAATGTAACGTACCTGCTAAAGCAGTACTGTAAATATGTAGCATACTGTATGTAATAGACATTTATTAGATATTATTTTATTTTCACATTTTATCGTCTCAAGGATGTCTGGGATTCACACCCAAACATTCCTACAAAATTACGTGAAGCACTTTATTTTGATCCGTTCACAGCCCGGTAGCCCAATTAAGATGCCCTAATTAATTTGCACAAACGGCAGCTGTTCCCCTAGAACCTACACTAAACTACACATTCCACAGCTACCGTAATCCCCTGTAAAAATCGTAAACAACACCTGCACACAGTAAAATACGTAGAAGCCCCGCCGTACAGTAGTCTCAAGTGTAACGGTAGCGGCGGCCCCACAACATATGTGTATACAGAGAAACCGATACAGGAAGCATGCACAGACGCACAAAGGTGTGGCCAAGCCCACCGTAGAAAGTCAGTGAAGCACAGAAAGCATACGGTACCAGAAAAGCGTTAGAGAGGCGTAACTAAGTAAGCATAAGAAGCGTAGCAGGAAACGAGGATTGGCGGAAGAAGATGGACAGAAGCTCGACCTCCCGCGACGCCCAGGGAGTGGCCAAAATCGCTGTATAAAAGAAGAAGCAAAGCGTGATTTGATCATTCTTATTCTTATAATTTTTTTGATTTCAACTCCCGCGCTCGCCCTGTCCTTTTTATATATTTGCAAGCGGCCGACTATCCGAAAGCAACTTAAACCGAGGCCCCCCCCCCCCCCCGTTCGTATTATAAATCGAAACGCGTTTTTATTTGTCGACGTTCAAGCGACCGTCGATCACCCGTTGTTTTATTGTAACCGTTCGCCCGCGCCCCCGTCCCATTATTTGTCCCCGCCGTATCGACCGATTGGTTAGAAGTAAAGTACCTCACACAAATCTGGTCGTTACAATACCTACAGCAACTGCAGCCCAAAAGCATGTGAAACTTAGATGGTCAAATGCAACTAAAAATAGACTATTTCAACTAGCAAAAACGATTTTAATATATGTAATTTGCATATTTATTATAAAATGATGTGTGCGTTTACCCTAATGCATAAAACTTTTTACTATTCGCTGTATTGAGACTCGCTCTGTTGAGATTCGCTGTTTTGAGAATCGCTGTATTGAAACTTCGCTGTTTTGACTCTCGCTATTTTGCATTTCACTGTTGTGTGTTTCGCTGTTTTGGGGACACGCCGTATGCTTAACCAAAAAAACAGTTTTTTGTGTTTTCTTTGTTTATTTCATTTTCTATTTTCTGCATCCTTTTTCTTTTGTCTTGTCTGTGTTCCCTTTTATCCCATTTCTTTTCTCATTCATTTTTTCTTCTTGTTTTCTATCTCTTATTTTCTGTCTATTCTTCTTTTTTTTAAAAATTATATTTTCATCAAGATCAGGGTATATAAAGTGACGGTTGTGACATTCTGCTGAATAAAATTTGTGGATACGGAAAATAGATCGTGTAATAAAACAAAAAAGCGAAAAGCGAGATAATATAAACAGAAAGAAATAACAAGGATGAAACAATAAATAGGAGAAAGAAGGAAACAATGGAACAGTAAAATCGAAGATAAAAGTGGTAAAAGAAAAGAAGGAAAATTTTAGGAAGAATTTACACTTTGAGAATACCACGTTCAGTGTTTTTTGGGAGTTACTCTTTTGAGTAAATTCTGGATTATGTAGGTCATCAAAAACGATCGAATTTCAGGTACTAATGATGAATAAATTCTACGTAAAAACAGTTCGAAAAGAATTCTTTTCATTTCTCAATGAAAAATTCTCTTTTGGCTATTCGTTCTTTTGAGAATCTTTTTTTTGGATTTCACTCTTTAGAGCATTGCTTTCATGAGTTTCGCTCTTCAGGGGTGAGACTTTTTTAGGAAACGGCTACATTACCTAGATTTAGTTTGATCAGTCTTACTGCGTATCAGCTATGTGAAAATTCTGGAAGAGACTGAAAACAGTCAAAAGTGGACGCGCCACAAGCTCGTAGATTTTTCTCCGTCCAGGTCCACGGGTAACAGGTGTGGTATCAAATTTGTCGCATTGAAATTTGAAACGTCTCACATGAAGTTAGAGTACAGGAAAATTTCTTTGATTTTAATCATTTTTGGTACCTTTAAAGGGGGAAATTTTTTTCTCAATTAATCGATTTATCCGCAAAAATTTTTTATGATTGTGTGCCACTAGGTCAACCATCTCAGTAGATTCACCAATAAGCAAACCATTCCATCAGTATAGTCGACTTCGTGGGACAGTCAGTTCATTGGGACTTTCGACTTACTGTGACGTCGACCTTGTTGGGAATTTATATGCCTAAAAACTGATGCTTGTGAAAAAAGGTCAACACGCTGGGATGGTCGGCTAGCTGAGATGATATTTTTTCGAAACGCCGATTTCAGCCAATCAATCTGGGTTTTTTAAATATTAAGAATTCAGGAAACGCTCGCTCAATTTGTGTCTAGGTCATGACCTAGCGTATCCGGAAGTCGAAATTAATAATTTTCCTTGTAGGGCTCAACTTCGATATCAAAAATACACTTTTCTACACTAAACTTCTCGTCACCAACTCTGAGTACCTACCATACATGTAACGAAGCCCCGAGGTCTGAGGGGGGGGGGGGGGTTGGGCGACTTTTTGGGGCCGGGGGTGAGCAATCCCCAAAATTTTGGGGGGAGGGGTCTCTCAAGGAAAAAAAATTGATTTTTTCACGGAAAAAGTCCAAAAAAATAGTTTGAAAACATACCTGTACTTGGGGGGGGGTTGGGGGAACCCCCCCCCATGTTTTTTGGCCTTTTTGGGGAAAAATTTCGACTTTTTTTCTACCCTCCCCCCCAAATTTCGGATTTACCTCCCCTCCCAACTGGTCGGAGGTCTTACGGGTATGTTCGAAAAATAGTAATTTTTCCCTAAAAAGACCGAAAAATGGCGCGAAGCGCCAAGAAAATTCAAATTTTTTACCATTTTTCGTTCAAAAATTGACATTTTTCAGTATTTTTCCGACCAAAAGTATGGGGGTCCCTACGGCTACCATGTGGCTAGCTATTGGATTGGAAAATCCTGGGGGGGGGGGCGGTCGCCCAATGGCTAGCCATATGGTCGACGATTTCTGGGGGGGGGGTTCCCATAGCACTTTCCCCCCCCCCAATTACATGTATGGTACCTACCGTAAAATTGTTGATATTCTTGTCGATTAGCTTCATTTTCTTTCAATTAATGACTAGACATTTTCTGTTCCTATGGAAACTATGAGAAATAACTGTGATCTTTTATATAAATTCACGCTACATTTTCTTGTTTGTCATGCATTTATCATCAGAATTTGATCAAACCCAAACCGCATCAGATCATGCGTTTTTACAGGACGATGACGAAGATGATAGAAATTTCACGCCTGACGATTTTCGGAGTTCTTCTTCGATGCTCAATTATTCTTTGAATTTCCCGACTTATCAATATTCGGATCAAGAAGCGAATAATAAACCCATCGTGGCATTTTTGACATGGGAATACGGCCGCAATATGGAAATTCTGGAAAAAAGGGCCTCTATCTGGAGGAAGCTGGGGTGAGAAGATTTCAAATATTTTACACAATAATATCAAGGGAATATCGAGCAGATCCTGACAAAAATGCCTAATTTTGCCACGACGATTTAAATTTGATAAACGTGATTAAAAATTTAGCATTGACATGTTACTGGAAACAAAGTGACTGTAAGGGAATCCAGTAGATTGCATCTCCTATGTTTTATTCATGAATAATATCGTCAATTATTCAATGTTGTTTGGTTGTAGTCCAGGATCCGGCTGAAACTGAACGGCATAGTCGTGATCAGACTGAAAGATTTTAATGGTCATTTAAATCAGCAGCAAAATTCTGAACATTTTCAACTATAATATTACTAGAGCGAGCGATAAAAACTTGCATCAATGAAGTGATCTGTGATAAGCCAAAATTAACGTTCTTCGCATAAGGTCCAATATTTTTGACCAGAAGATCGCCAGAGTAACCAGTGGTCAGTAATGTTACAAATGATGACGACCTCCAAAAAAATCTAAATGGGTTTGATCAATATGTTATCGGATTGAGCACTGATTATTTTAGTGATCTATGATTAGTCGGATTAGCACCAAAATTCTAAATATTTTCGACCAAAATATCACTGGAGACCAATGGCAACTTCATCTCACTGAATTGACCTCTGATAATCCCAATAAAAAAATGATCATTGCACGATTTCGAATTCAGAAGATCATTAGTGTAACGTTGGCCTCTAAAGTCAACAATGATTATCGTAAAAATTTCTTAATGTCGTCTGTAGGTTATTAATCTAAGTGGTCCGGGGTCACTTGGATAATCGTCAAAATTCTGAACGTTTTTGACCAAAACATCACCCACGTGTCGGCTGATTATTCCAATTCGAGATGCTCATCACGTAAGTTCGATTTTGTGACCAGAAGGTCACATGAGTAAACACTGATCATCCGAGTGACTAATGATTATTCGCATGAGCGCCAAAAACTTCGAACCTTTGATTGAAATATCACTAGAACCACCGATGAAAATTTCTGTCACCAAAATTGGGTCAATACCTCAATATCTCATATCTTTGCATTATTTCGAATATTTTTGAGCAGAAGGTCGTCAGAATACCCCGTGGTCAGCAAAGGCGCAAATAATAACCATAAAATATCTTGATGTGTTTGATCAATGGGTCATCAGAATAACCAATGATCATTTGAGTGATTTTTCATCACTCTAATCAATGCAGAATTCCGAAAATTTTCGACCAAAATACCGCCAGAATGATCCATGGAAACTCATGCCACTGAAATGCTCCCTAATATTCCGAAAATTAAATGATTACTGCACGAATTTAATGTTTCAGATCATTATCAAAGTAACCATTAGTTGCTAAAACCACTAATGGGGATCTTGAAAATTCTTGTGTGACAAATGGCTACGGTACTCAGATAACCGCCAAATTCTTAACTTTTTGACGTATTGTTGGGGATGTACTCAGTGTAGCATTCATCCCTTATCTATGCAAAATTGGTGAATTAGGCGAAGCCACAATTCGACCAAGTGAAGAATGACTTTTCATTCGTTATACCATCATATTTCCACCCCTTAAACGGAGCGTCGACAGCATAGGCCTCATTTGAATAAAAATATATTATATATTTATCATTATTGTTATATTATTTCGTCTCGCCCAATAAGTGGAAGAGGATTACCAGGACCAATACCAGGACAAGACCCAGTCTACCTAGACAGGATTGTAGTGACTTCCTAATGTTTTTGTATTAACCAGGAGGAAGCATCTGGGGCAACCCTGATTGCTTTTTGATTGCAAGCATTGGTTATTCCAGTTACTAATTAATGACTGAAATTTGTAATTAGTTCTGCTAGAGAACTGTTGCACTGTGTTTAGCTAATTACTTATAGGAATTTCCATCGAATGACCAACGGTAATTTGTTGGGTACAAGCCAATAGACCTTTCTAGTTATATTGCTGACGTCTTTTCACCTAAGCAGAGACCTAAAAATAGCAGTGTCACTAGATTGACCGATGAAAATATGTCAATGAAGTGATCTCTGATAGCCCAAACATCAGGTGATCTTCTTGTAAGCCAGAATATTTTTGACCAGAAGGTCATCAGAGTAACCATCAGTAATCTTAGAATTTTTCAAAGTGTTTGATTTGTAAATGGATCATTTAACTGGCCGATGGTCACTAGGATCTCAGCCAAAATTCTGAACATTTTCGACCAAAATATCACTGAGGGACCTATGATTACCCCAATGTCAGAAGATTGTTGCATAAGTTCAAATACATATGGCCAGAAGGTCATCAGAGTAACTAGTTGTCACTATGGTCGTCAATGATGACCTTGAAACTTCTAATTGTATCTGATCAATAGATTATTAGAAGAAACACTGGTCTTCTGAATGACTAATGATCGCTTGAATCAGCGCCAAAATTGTAAACACTTTTGATTAAATCATCAGTAGAGCTACCGATGGAAATTTATGGTATCACTGAAATTGGATCTGAACCCCAATGTCCAGTGATCTTAGCATAATTTTGATTTTTGACCTGAAGGTCATCAGATATATCAGTGGTCACCAAGGACACAAATGATAGCGTTGAAAATTCTTTATATGTCTTATCAATAGGTCATCAGAATGATCACTGGTCATTTGAGGGACCTAAGATCATTCTGACTAGTGAACAACATTTTTTGATAAAGATATCACTAAGGTGACCCATGAAAACTCGTCTCACTGAAGTGACCCCTCTTTATTCCACCCAATAACATAAGATTACTGCATGATTCGAATATTCCCGGCCATCATCAGAGTAACCATTCATCACTAACTGATGACCTTGAAAATTGTTAATATGTTCCGTCAACGGGTCATCATGGTGACCATTGATCAATTGAGTAACCAATTGTCACTTTAGTTAACGGCAGATGATCTTTGTATAATTTCGAATATTTTTGACCTCAGAGTGATCAGGACAACCAGAAGATCACCAAAGATGATCTTGAAAAATTTTAATGTGTTTGATCAATAGGTCTTTCTAGGGATCAATCTTTACTCGGATCAAGGCCCGAATTCTATATTATTTTCATCAAAATATCATTGTGTTTGAGGTGGCCTCAGATAATCCTAATACCAGATAATCATTGTGTGATTTCGAATATTCTTGACTAGGAGATCATCAAATTAACCACTTTTGCCATAAGTTGTTTGACCAATATTTTATCAGAGTGACCACTTGTCATTCAAATGACTAATTGTTACATGAGTCACTCACTAGAACTACTGTAGCCGGTGAAAATCATCTTGCTTCATCTCCCTGACTTCAAACAGTCCATTCCGCTGGCACTTATGCCAAATTTCAGATGCGCTACTTTGAAGTTCATGTGTCCGACCAATGCACTTTTCTGGAATTTTCGCTCGCGTCAAAAATTGATTGGTCAACTTACGGACGAAATTTCATCTTTGTTCGACGGATGTTCATTAGAAAACGAAGATCCTCGACGATCGATCAACTCGATTGGTCCTCCTAATTTCTACAGTAATCGCAAAGATGATCAACAAAAGATCATAATTTACTGTAACGATTGGTCGAGTTGCGTTTTAGCCGAAGATTTTAATGCTAAAATCGTGGGCGATAATTTTTCGAAGGGTTTCGTTTATGAAAACTGTTGGCCTAATTTGGGCCGAAGATTTTGGCCGAGAGCTAAAAGTTACGTCGAATGGCTGAAAATTGATCGAGGTATAGTAAAATCAAATTGAGTATGATAGAAACTTGGGGTTAGTTCTGATCGTCTTCTCATCTATGGAGCTTGGTACTCGCAGGATTTTCAATTTTGTTTTCATTGTAGCCATCCTAGATTACAGTAAACTCGTATTTCGCGAATCTAGACGTGTTTATTACTTTCTGCAAATTATTGTTCTCAAAATTGAGAAAACTGTTAATTTTGAAACGATCGATGTAGCGATCCTATGGTGGTAAGTTCAATACAGAAAAAACTAGTAAGCTTATTACTGTAAAGAAAAATTTTGTCGTCAGCGAGCGACGAACAGAATTACCGAATACGAAAAGGGCCACTTGATAAAATCTTCACCATTTGAAAAAATTGGTTATTGCTTTAAAAAATTGCTTACCAGTTGAAAAAAAATCGTTATGTTCGAACATGATGCTCAACAAGTTTTCAAGATGCTCAAGAAAGTTAAGATATAATAGTTTTTCAATATTCAAGTGCACCACATTTTTTCGACATAATCTTGAAAAAATGCAGGCGTCATCTTGGAAAAATCAAGACCACATCTTGAAAACATCAAGATGGGTGGCACATCAAATGATGAAAGTTTCTGAAATTGGCTAAATTTTACATGTTAGTTCCCGGTCTTCAGTCTAATTATTGTATATGAGCTGTTTGTTGATTTTGAGCATGGATTTTCTATGACTAGTGAGTAGACATTTATTTTTGCTTTAAAATTTTCCTTAAGCTTAGGCTTAGGGAGCGCAGCGCTGTTAAGGCTCTTCCAAATAAAGTTGTTAGTTAAAATAGTATCAAGGGTCTTAAAGGAATAAAGTGTTTATTCTTTCTGGTGAAATTGCGTAGTGGTAAACGCATTAAGTCCATAGGCTGGTGGACCAGATTCGATTCGTGAAGCAGGTAGGATTTTTCTGTAGTGACAAGGACTATGTGAGATGTGTGCAGATTTTATGCAAATGAGTTCCTGAATGCCATGAGCACCTGAATTTTCGAACTGATCTGAATAGCTGACATCTTGAGGAGTCCAAAAGTGCCAGTCTGGACCATAATTTGGAAGGGAACCGACTTGTAAAACAATTCCCGGAAATTAGCCAGTCAAATGCAGTGCTCCGCCTCCTATGCTTATATATGTAGAAGCCCTTCAAAGTGGATTTCTGAAGTCACGGCTTGCTGGAGCAGAGCGCCATTGTTTTTTAAGAAGGATGGCAGAGAGGATGAACTTATTTTTCACGGGGAATCCAATGGGTATATTGGTTTTCGATTTAAAAAATTTTTCAATATTTTTCAGAAAAACATTAAAAATGCTTCTTTTCACCCGAAATGTAGTAATTCCGGAAAAGGAGCCATATTTCTATTTTTTCGGGTTCCTTGGCAGGTAGATAATGGATAACAGCCAAAAAAGTCAAAAATTTTGACTATTTTCCAGAATTGTGCATTTTGGGTGAAAAACAAGCATTTTTGACGTTTTTCTGAAAAATCGCGAAAAGTTTAAGTTTTTATGAAAAACCAATATGTCGATCGAATTCCCTATGCAAAATAATCTTACCAGCGCTGCCACGCCTCGTGAAAGCTCTGCGTCAGTAAACCGTGACCTCAAAAATCTACTTTGAAGGGTTTCCGTGAGATTTCCGTAAACGATTTGGTTGACTAGTTTCAGACATTTTTATCGTTCGATGTGCCGCCCACTTTGATTCTTTCTCAAGATGGAATCCTGATTTTTTCCAAAGTGAGATCTTGATTTTTTTCAAGATGGGATCTTTATTTTTTCAAGATTATATTGAAAAAATTCTATGCACTTACCTTGATTTTTTTGCGATGCTTCTGCGCTGATTCTTGAAAGAACGATGTGCATAACGTTGGAACGTAACGATATTTTTCAAATCGTAACAAATTTTTTTCAAGTTTCGATTTTTTCAAAGGGCCCTTCTCATATTCTATGCATAACAGCTCAAAATTTCCTTCAATAAGCTGTAAACTTATTGAGTAGCACTCAGGTATTGACGAAGTTTTGTCCAAATCCAGGGTAGATTAGCGTGATTTGGCCTTTTCTAGTCTCGTGAAGAAATTTGACGTTTTTACAGTATAAAGTTTACCATTAAATGAAGATTGCATATCAAATTCAACCTAAATGTGTGACTTTTGCTGCATCTATCATGTCAAATTAAATGAACGATAACACTTAGCGTTTTGAGCATATTTTGACTCGGAAAAAATTTTCTAAACAATTGGTAATTCTATATAATACTCAAATGAAATTTTTAGAATATTGTATACTGTAACCAAATTTCAATGGTGTGTCTGCCTAGAGCGACTGTTGAAAAGTTTTTTTGTGGAATTTCAATTCAAGTGAAGTTAAAGTTCACTTTGTGCATGTGTCCAACATTTTTCCTGCTAGGAATCGATTTTTTTCAATAGATATTGTAATTCTGAAATCAGACTCTCACAGCGCTGAGATTCCAGAATTGAAACATTACTTCTAATCTAACTACAGTAATACACTCTTGAAATTAATTTGGCTGCGGTAAAAAAGCTTAAAATAACTGGATAGTGAAAATCAACGAAATCATCCTTAGGGTATGCATCCAGAATCTACGTCTCGCATAGTTTATGATTAAGATAGTTTTTGCAGAAAACCATAACTTAACATCTAAAGTAGTTGATTTTTTGATTCGGTTACAGTTGATCGTTCCAGATTTATAAATTACAGTATGACTGTTTGTTTGAACTGTATGAATTACAATATGAATTATGGATTTTGAAACATTTTTTCCAGGCAGCTTTGGGAACTTGTTGCTGACTTCGTTTTACTGGTTGATCTTTCGCCTCAATGATTTATGGTTCACGATTTGTCGTTCGATCACCGGATCTTCTGAACTCGAGAAGAAACTATCAACGGTCCAGCAGCCTACTGTAGAGCTTTATTGTTCATGGAAAATGGAATGCGCGGAGAATAAATTGATCAAAAATCACATCGACGATCAAATTCGAAAATATGGATCAAGTGGAATCTACGTCGACAATAGTCTAGATCCCAATAGTTCAACATTTGATGATGATTATGAAATTTTAGTACGTAATGCTTTCAGTTTGTGAATCTGATATTTTTTGAAAAATTCAGTAATAAAATCTGAAAGTTTAAAATACGTATAGGCTTTAATCCAAGGGAAGTAAAGAGCAACAAGTGTATATGCCAGGTGTGAAATTCCGTGGAAAACCGTCCGTGAGAAATGTTATTCTCTGAAAGACAGCCTCTGAAAATTTTCCTGCTCCAATTTAGATACACCCTGTTTACTTACCTTGTAAGCGCTTCGAATCTTACCACTGAGACGCCGTTTCTAGCTCTCAAAAAAAGATCTCATGAAAATCCCTGTAATGACTATCAGTTTCTTAAATTTTTGAATACCGTATGGTAGCAACTTTTTTCGTGATTTTTCGATGGCCTTTGCTACACCTGCCATACATATTTGTAGGAGTTCGGGAGTCCTAAGCTCGGACAGAACCCTCGCTGACCTCCTGAATTTACATTCTTCTCGAATATTTAAATGAATACTTGAAATTCGTGTAAGAATATTGAATATTATGAGGAAAAAATTTATTCCTGTCGGAAGTGAAAAGGCACTCTGAGAAACATCTAAAAAAGAAGTTTTTAAGCGATCTAATCAGTGTTGACTGAGTTTTGAGTAGTGTTCAAAAATAATCTTTTTGTATCTTTTTTTGTAAGATGAAGATATCTTTCTTTATCTTGCAATTTTCTTATCTTTATCCATGTCTTTATCTTTATCTTTATCTTTATCTTTATCTTTACCTTTATCTTTATCTTTATCTTTATCTTTATCTTTATCTTTATCTTTATCTTTATCTTTATCTTTATCTTTATCTTTATCTTTATCTTTATCTTTATCTTATCTTTATCTTTATCTTTATCTTTATCTTTATCTTTATCTTTATCTTTATCTTTATCTTATCTTTTATTTTTTTATCTTTTATCTTTATATTTGTTCTTTATCTTCTATCTTTATCTTTTATATTTAGCTTTTATATTGATCTTTTATTTTTATCTTTTATCGTTACCTTTTATCTTAATTTTTTATGTATCTTTTATGTTTCATCTCTATCTTTTATCTTCGTAATTTTTTATCTTTCAAATTATCTTTATATTCATTTTTTTATGGCACCTACTGTACATATCTTTGCCGTTTCTTCGAAAGATACTTTTTTTGTGTTGACAAACCTTTTTTTGAAGAAAAATATCATTTTTTCTAAAAATATCAGCTTTATAGTCCGAAGTCAACATTGAAGTGGAATTTGGCATAATTGTAATAAATGAACTGATAAATACCAAGTGAACTACAAACTTTTACTTGCTTTTTCGACAGTCGTGTTGGGTTTGACTTTGTAATTTTCAGAATTGATAAATTTTTCGCTGCGGCCGAGTTCACGATTTTATCGATATTCATGTAATCATACCGTTGATTTTCAAGATTTTAAACAATATTTTATGTAGTAAAAACCTGGAAGTTCTTGCCTTAAAATTCTTGTAAATCGGAAAATGACAAAAAATAGCAACTTTTTACATAAAACTAAGATTGCTCAGAGTCTTCGAGCCCTAAAGATATATATTGAAGCAGAACATTGTAAATAGTACCTGCTCTCCACTGCTACTATTTACAAGCATTTTAAGAAAAACACATCATAGTTATTGTAATATAATTTGCGAAAAAATAATGTGCTTACCCAAAAGATTATCGTGCTCGGATTTTTTTTATGGCGGACGCGATTCATGTCCCAAAAAATAAGCTGCAGTAAAAGCTTGACGTGTTGTTGATCAAGAATTCATGGAAAAAATTACCAACCCCACGTTTATTCTATGCATGTAACGATGGTCATTAAAATATTGTGTGATCGTAGGAGTGTTTCAAGATGACTGCTGCTACTGCAGACTGATGAACCTAATCCTTAAAAATCAGCTCAAAAAACATAAGATGTCCTACGGTGATCCGTTGTTTTTTTATTTCGGCGATAAAGGAAAATAATTAATGAAAAGCGCTTTTATCTTTGTTTATTCCTCCGAGTTGTATACAACAAGAAAAAAATGAGTAAATGGTCTTCGGACATTTTTTGCTCATTCCCGTACACGTTTGAATGGCTCATTTAACCCTCATTAAAAATGGCGCAGGAACTGCGTTTATTTAATCAGCACGAGCAGATTGAGTGAATATAGCGAAATTGACAAAAGTGTGTTTTATTGTCTCTTGTGATGAGTATTATCGATGACTTCTTGTGTTGCATATTGTGCAGATCTGAATTTGGAATAAAAAATGTCATATTGAATTGAGCAGTCTGTTTTTCGTGAGACGCCTTTTAGTCAGTATTACTGCCTCCAAATCAGTGCCGCCTTCTAAGTTATTAGCATACAGCTTTTACTCAAGGATTTCTTACTCAATCTGGAGATTGATTGAGTAGGTTCAATAATTTTCAATCACATGCGACATCAGTTTAACCGGATCTCGTAAAGATATGAAATAAAACTTGCTTTCCGGTATTGGTATTTACAGGCATTTCAAGAAATTTATACCATTTTGACATTTTCTAATTTAAAAGGCATTTCGCAGAAGGTAGATTATTGTACTCATGCTTGTGACTTAAAACTAAACTTGAATTTTGTGATAATTCGGTCCAACAATCGCAAAACTATATACTCAGGTTCTTCCATGTTTGATAAATCAAACAATACAACTGCAGTATCTCATGAAAAATTATCATCTGAGTTAGTGCTCCATTATTTGAAGTGATATTAAAGATTCACTCCTTGAGGAAAGATATTCAGGTGACTACATATTTACGTGAATTCGATAGCATTTAGGCATGTAAGTTATGTTATATTAATTTTTTTTCTCCACGTGATGTATTTACACTACAATTTGCATAAATATGGTATACAGTGATAATTTCGCCTTTAACCCATCTCAGCAACGACGAAGTTAAAAAGCTGCTGAGATATGCACTAGACGGATGATTTTGAGGACCACAATGATGCCTAGAAGAAGCTAATATCCAATGAAATACACAGTTCTAAACTTTCATGAAGTTCATGCATAGATCCAAAATGATGCCTACCATTCCGAAATTTTTTTTTTGATATCAGCAAGCTTTATATAATATGTTTTTCCATTTGTCGATTCAGCTAAACTTTCGATTGTTGAGCACATTTATGTAAATTTCAATGTAAAGACAGCCGGTTAGCAAACATGATCAGTGTGATATTACTCAAGTTGATGGTGGCTATATGGAATGCACTATAACACTCATGATTTCAGAATTTGTACTCGGAGACCCTCCCTCGTAAGAACTATAATTCTGTTCATGAAGTTTAAAATTCATTCCTGATGTTCTTGCAGTCTCAAAAATTTTCAAGTTTGGAAGCTTGCAAATCGAAATTGATTTTTGATTCCTCTGTAATCACATCTCAAGAGAACCTATGGACTTCAGAATCAGTCATCGAGTCTACCATATGTACATTTTCCATATGTCCGAATAAAGTCTCTTTTTATAAATGCTTATAAATAACAAAAATAAAAAATCAGCACTGTCGCCGAAATTTTAAAATTTTTTATTTGTCAATATTTCTTACTTTTATCATTTATATTTTTATATATTACATTATGTGCCTCACCATTCTATACACATTAGACTATATTGTTTACAGTATCCTGAGTATCATTGGTTTCAAAAAAGTCACGCCGTCTGACGAAGTCCAATGATTTCAATTTGATCTCAATTAATAATTTTTCACTAGTGCTAGAGTCTCATTTGCTCGCCAAAACCTCGTTCTTCGACACCATTAGGTTTCCTCAGATTACTGACCTGGAAGAAGTGTGTGAATATAATTAATTAAAAAAAGGAAATTAATTCACGATTTGTAGCTGAGAAATGTGAAAAAGTGATCCCTGTGATTCGAAAGATGATTCGGTTTGTGGTTAGGTCTGATGGATTTTGTTTATACAGAATTCACAGCATTATACAGTTCTTATACACTTCGATGGCCTAAAGGTGTTACTGTATAGAAGCTAGAAGCAGACCCGAAGTTCAAGGATTATGCTAAGTTACAAAGTTTCGTACATTTTTTTAAATTCGCAAATTGCTTACTGCAAAACTACTAATTTTTTTGGTTTTCAATGGATTATTATGTCAAATTGCAGAAAAATAGAAAATGAAAGAGGGAATGAAGACATTACCTATGAAGATTTGATTTTGATTGGTTTTAAACAGATTCCAAAGTTTTCTTTTTCTTTTGTTTTCTTCGGTGGAAAAGAACTTTTCACGGCAAGCTTACAAAAAGGCGTATGAAAAATCAGCATTTTTCTATGAGTCATTATCGCTCATGGTGTATTTTAAATATGGCAGATGAAAGTATGAAGCTGGATCAACAAGAAAATCAACAAATTTTTCTCAATGCCTTTCAACCTGGACGTTTGTTTAGACCACACTGTAGCCGAACACAGTCTTTAACATAAGTGCATAGAGCATGGGTGATGATGGAAGCACTGTTTCTGAGATAAGGAGTAAATTTTTCGTTTTGTACTGAAGTGTGGTTTTGCATTAATTACAAAAATATGGAACAATACTTGCAGCTTCCAGAAAAAAACTACATCCCACTAAAACTATCCTTGTTTTTTATGTAGGTTTGTCCAGGTCAAACTTTTAATTGGTAACAATTTCTTTAATAAGGATCCCTGAATGTGTTACACCCAAAAAATAACCAACCCTAATTTACACATATATTATTTAGTACAACTTTCGTCCTCAAATTAGAATTAGATTTTCATTTATTATGCGCTCATCAAGGAATATGAGTGTAAAGTTGCGAAAATCGAAAAATCTGGGCAAAATTACTTCCACTAACTTACCAATACTTTTTGGCATGGCGAGAAAAAAAACAAAACTGACATAGTCTTACAGTGAGTTTGCAATAAACGTCAAAAAACACATTTCTGAAAATTAGGAGAAATTAATATTTTTCATTTTTCTTAGGCTCAACTGAATTTGGCAACTTGAAACTACGTGTTGCTTTTAAAGATCCGAGCACCACCAATCTAAAGTTGACTCAAAAAGTTGGAGGCAGTCCTTCGATAATATTAGAGTGATTACAACTATTATTGAAATAATTTTTTTGCTTTTTACTTTTTTACATTTTTCTGTGGCCGAATCAAACAAATTACACTTCAATGGATAGTTCCCACAGAAACTTATCCAAGAACATAAATTGAGTTCGATTTGGTCTATAATAACTATACCTGAAAATCATTTATTTTAAATTAATTATCACAGCAGTGCTTTTCACTCGAATACACATTATGTCCAGAAATGCATTTACAATTTAGAATTTCTAGCATTAACAACTTTCCATAATGATGCATTTTACACTTTTCTTGAAATTTTAAAACAGGAAAACAAGATGAAAAATGCTGAAAAGTCAATGAAGTTAGTGCACCGCACATTTTTCTATTAAACCCATCTAAATTCTTTATCTACTTCAACAGTTTTTTTTTTTGATTCAAAGACTATACACAAGTTTCAATCCAATTTTAGTACCCTTTGATATCAAGATTTGGAGATACCGTAGTTTTATACAAAATCTTGATATACCCTTGGCTAGAAAGAAATCTTGAAAATTTCACTACATTCTCAAAGTTTTATTACAATGATTAATGATCAAAATATGCCCATTACTATCAATCACACGTTGTCATTTCACAGGTAGCTTTGCAATGCCTGCATAATAAAATGATTGGGGCTTTGAATCAAAAAATTTCTGGATGAATGTTTCAAGCTGGCCAAAGTTTTCAAATTCCATATCGACAAGGCTATTCTGCAATGACCGAAACAAATAATAATCTGATGGTACAATGTCTGGTCAATATAGTGGATGGGGTAACATCTCCCAATTTAATTCCTGGATTTTTGCTAGGACAATGGCAGTGGTATGTGGATGGGCATTGTCATGGAGTAGAAGTACTGATTTACATTTTACCAATGCAGGCTGCTTTTGAATCAAGGCATTTTGTACATGATCAAGCTGGTATTGATAGACATTAGCAGTGATGGTCAAGCCAGGAAGCAATTCAAAGTGGATGATTCCCTGGGTTGACCACCAAACACATAACATAGCCTTGTATGGATGCAGATCAGGCCCTGGCATTTGTGCTGGTTAAGAGCCTTTGCTAAGCCATTGTCGCCTCTGGATGGTGTTAACATACACAACGCACTTTTCATCTCCAGTGATGATTTGATCAAGGAAAGGCTTGATTTTGTAGCGTGAAGTTAACAACATGGAAATAATAATATGCTGTTACATAGCATGATCACTCAACTTTTCAGACGCTCATGTTTGGAGCTCGCAAACCTTGTTCAGCTGCTTGATTCAATTTTCACTAGTAGCGTGGGTAATGGTGAGGATGTCTGCTATTTCCCTCATGGTTGCTTTTGGATCGAGGTCCAGCTGTTCTTGTATGTCTGCTTCTAATACTTCAACTGGTTGCCCATTGTGAGGTTCATCATTGATACTGCAGGTGCCAGTCCTGAGCTTTGCAAATCACCATTCAACTGCACCTTTGGACACAACAGGTTCACCACACGCTCGTCATGTATTTTTCATTGCCTCAGCTGCAGTTCTGCCCAAATCAAAATACAAAATGCAATAATGTATATCGTCGGGGAGATAAAACTTTGTTTTAGGTATCTTTTTTAGGTATATTTTTCAGAACAATAATGTTTGCTCTTCCAAACAAACAACCAACAACCCAATTTATTTCGCTGGATTTTAAGAAAAAAGCTGATTGATAACAGTTAGCCGAAAATCGAAAGTACTTTCTTGCCAACCCAATAAATATAATTAAATCTGCTACTTATGGGATACTGTAGATACTTGATGCATTCCAAAAAGTGAGTCAAAGTACCGG
This sequence comes from Romanomermis culicivorax, assembly GCA_963922205.1. NCBI lineage: Eukaryota > Metazoa > Nematoda > Enoplea > Mermithida > Mermithidae > Romanomermis > Romanomermis culicivorax. The sequence goes on from CAWUHX010000185.1 coordinate 125,529, forward strand.
AAGAAATTCGTTCATCTTGGCACAATGGTTGGTGAACTATAGAGGCTCAAACAACCAAAGAAAAATTTGAAAACTTTCATCAAAATCGCTGAAATTTAATGATGCAGTACCGTGATTTCTGTTCATAAGAAAACGACAGTAGTTACACTGATGTCTTTTTCTACAACGAAAATACCCAGTAGTCCACGATTCTTTCAAGCATTTTTTTCTATTCGATTTGGCTTTATCCGAAGAAGGGTGTATTCAATATTAGCTCATTTTTCGCAGCTTCAATAAAGGAGGTACTCAAGGGGCAAGCTAAAAATTCTAACATTAAACTTCCAGCACTAGTTTCGCCTAGGTTCTGCAATTAAAGAGAATAAATTCTTGGTTTTTCTTTTTGGATACCTTGTTTAGCATTTTCGATAAACATCTTTCCTTCCGATTACTGCATTGTCATCGCTTACTCATTGATTAAGGATTTAGCAGCAACTGACAAGTTTCATAAAAAATTATCGAAAAATCGAAGGAAAAATCGAAAAAAGTAAAATTAATATTTTACAAAAATTAGAAAACTTGAAATTGAAGTTGACAAAATCATCCAAAGGGCTGAAAATGTTTCACAAAAAACAAAAAAGATATATTCGGATGCTAAATTTCTCATTAAGAAACCCACTGATGAAAAAAGAGTCATTTCGAAAAGGCTGGAGTGCAGAGCGTCGAAAAAGTATTTCGATTTAGGCAACAGAGCGCATATACGCCGAAAAAACAGCTTTTCACAGTAAATTACGCATTTTTCAACCTAATGGAGCAAATTGCATAACCTTTTGATCAACAGTCGCAAAGGTGACACGGTTTTGGAATTTTTATATTTTGAAGTTATGCCTTCAAAGGTTTAAATTCCGGCAGATGAAAATCCTGCCGCTATTCTGAAGGTACACAAAGCCGATTCAAACTTCAACAGAATACATTGGACTGGAGCAGCTGCCTATGCAAATTAGGTGTAAGCATGTTCTCATGACCTGACGTTGTCGTAGCAGTGAGAAAAATGCCATTGGACGAGTTTCATATGGAAAAATGACGTGGCCAAAACAGAATTCTGCTGTCAAATTACATCAGCAACAACACTCAAATATGTGTTGGGACATCTTGTTGGGACATCCTGTTTCAGGTATCACTTTTCTGAGAATATTCTCGAGATCTATGCTTGAATCTTGTTCAGGAATGTGAGACATATTATTCCGTACGGCTGCTGAGAATTTTAGATCTCAAGGGCACACTAAATTTTTGTAAAGGGTGTAAAATTTAAGATTCGGGAGACTTTTTACACCAATTTACAGAGCATTATCTTAAACGTATATTTCAGATTTGACCATGTGTTCGGCCATTTACAGACCAAAAAAAGCTGAAAAGAAAAATTTCGAAATTGAGAGTACTGTACATTTGCGATTTTAGATCATAAAAATAATAACCAACATCTTTTTGGCCGTATGAAGCAATCCAATATTTCTTATTTTCAGGTATGATTAATTTTCAACTCAATCATAGCTCAGGGTCAAACTTCTGAGGAAGTTAATTCCTCTTATAAACCCTGACAGAGCTAATGGTTGAAACCCAGTCTAGTTTTTTTCGAAACATCGTGTTTATTAACTTTACGTCCTACATGCTACAGGTCTATGCTTTCGGCTATCTAATTTTCGCATTTCTAAATTATTGTTATTGTGTACGTCAGTAAAACTGCACCATTTTGAATAACTCAAACTGTGAATGGGTATTTTTCAATATTGTTGAACGATTGCCTCAAATTTTTTAGTCAGTATAAGTACTCGAATTCTCGAAACATTATACAGCCTCAAGGTCCAAATTCAGGGCTTCACTATAGAAATAGTGCACTGTAGTCTTTATTGAAAATGTGTTCGATTTTCGCTCGATCAAATGATTGTGTGTCGATTCATCGAACGTCCCTATTCCTCGAACGTCCCGATTCACCGAAAGTCCCGATTCCTCGAAAGTCCCTGTTTTTCGAATAGTGCTTAAAATTTTATGTACAAAGTCCCGTTTGAGCGAAAGTCCCGATTCGTCGAAATTTTTCTGTTTCAAAAAATCCCGTTTCCTCGAAAATGTTTAAATTTACCATTTTGTGGTTCTGGTTCCCACGACATAAAGTTCCCACGGTCTTTTCCACCTCGAAAAGTAAAAAATTGTGGTAAAACCTAAGCCTGAGCATAAGCCTAAACCTAAACCTAGGCCTACGCCTACGCCTACGCCTACGCCTATGCCTATGCCTATGCCTATGCCTGAGCCTAAGCCTAAGCCTAAGCCTAAGCCTAAGCCTAAGCCTAAGCCTAAGCCTAAGCCTAAGCCTAAGCCTAAGCCTAAGCCTAAGCCTAAGCCTAAGCCTAAGCCTAAGCCTAAGCCTAAGCCTAAGCCTAAGCCTGGGCCTTAAGCCTAAGTCCTATGCATGGCCATCAACAAAAAATCTCCTGATGCTGTTGAATCTTGATATCATCAGATATGGTAATTTTGAAATTATAGTACCTAGTTATGGCGATAAAATTTACAGACGTTTCAAGAAAATCGATGTGTTTGTATATGCACTTTCGATGAACTGGGATTTGTGATGCACCAATGTTCGATGAATGATAAATTTGATCTTTTTTTCGAGGAATCAGGAAAGAAAATTCATGATGCACTAAAGCATGTTTCGAAATCGGGAATTTATCTACTTTTCGAGGAATCGGGACTTTCGAGGAAAGGGGACGTTCGAAGAATAGTGCTACAGCCAATCAAATTACATTTCTGTGAAAAAGGAATATCGAATTCATATTCTGCAGCAGAAGTTGTATTAATTAACAGCGTACATTTTTTGGATGTCCTATTGTTTGTTAGTTGAAAAATAAGAAAAGCAAGTAGGGCTCTCCAAGTCGTTTACTTAAAGCTTTTACTGTAGAATTTTTAATAGAAAAATTGGTGATGGTTAGTACAGTTACAAATTATCAGTCCTATGATCTGTAAAGAAATCTGGAAAAAATCAAGTAACGCTTGTGGCCGATTGTAGTTACTGACAAGCATTTCAATAAAAACAAATTTGGTTTCGATTTTTGGATTCAAGCTTTAATTTCTTTGGAAGCTAGTATAGTTGATTGAGAATAATTATATTTATCTTGAATTTTCAATATTTCAATAAAAATTGACTCTTATTAACGAGTAGACCTTCAGTCTCATACATGATTATATCTCTATTTCGTGCTTTCTTCACTACTGTTAATTATAGACTTGCAGTATTTTGTAAGCTCGTATTCTAGAAGCACACCTAGTTATTCATAGCACGAAACGTGTAACTTTATATATTTCGCAGTAAAACGAAAACTGTATCCAAGAAACGTCCATACCAATTAATAATAAAATCTTTTCTTTCTAGTTAAGGAATAATAGAAACAATCGCCGGTAGACGTTCTGTGAATATAGAACAATCCCACCTGCTGCAGCTATAGTATACTTTTTGGGAAGAAGTCTTAAGATTCTAACTCGGTCGAATGCAGCTGTCAATCGGACTTTTTTGTTGCCTGACGATGCTGACCGTTGTCCAGATTTCGGAGGAAAAATTTATCGGAACGAAGAGGCACAGTAAGGAAATTTTGAAACTCTGCATATTTTTGCTATTTGTTGTCTTTTCTTACATACTCTTTTTTAGATCCTAGCTTTGATCAATCTCCTTTCTGTAAGTATTGAGGAAGATTTATTTAAAAATTGGTTTTTAGGTATGTGGTAGTCTATTTTCATGAAGATGCTTATTAATAATGAAATATGTACTATAGTCTGCTTTTAAACGCGTTTGCGAATTTAAAAATGACAAAAACGAGAATTGATCTCGTAGTCATTTGCTCAACGCCTTAACCGTAGGATTAACTCAAAAAATTGGTGAGGATTAGTCCAGTAGGCATACAAACTTTCAATCAGCCTGTTTTTTAAGTTGAAAAATGACAAAAAATAAGAACAATTTTTTAATGTTGTTTCACAAAGTTTTTACTGTATGATTTATTCCCAATAAAGTAAAAGTCAAGTAAGCTCACAATTTCCAGTCCCATACCACATATAGTTCAACAAGATATTGTAAAACTATAAAAAAGTACTTGCTTTTCACGCGTGATATTTACAAATATTAAAAAAAAACTGGCTATAAGTTAGCAAAAAATCGTTAAGGTATGGAATAGTAGTTGCTTTCCAAATATTTACAAGTATTTCCAGAATTATATTTCATTTTTATATTTTCTATTATACAGGGCGTCTCACAGGAACCAGACTGCTGCTATTATTGTGAAGTGTATCCTAAGGTTTGCGGTGATTCCCTTTAACAACCGCAAAACTTCATGCACAACTTCATCCGTCTTTGTTGAATCAAACAATAAAACTATGGTTTCTGACCAAGAAGTAAACAGCATCATCAGAAGTACTCCATTACCTTGATTTATTCATCCAGGTACTGTCTTTAGGTGTAGATCCGAATATTTACAGTGCACTGGATAGCCCACAGGCATGCGAGTGATGTTACACTAATTTTTCTCATAGCCTATGTTTACACTAAAATTTGCATTAATTTGGTGTACAGTAGCAAGCGCACCTATTCTCGATGGCGTGTCCCCAATATAGCGAAACCCACAACAGCGAAACTGAAAATAGCGAGACTCAAAACAGTGATTCTCAACACAGCGAAGTCTCAAAATGGCGAATCTCAATACGGGGAATAGTAAAAAGTCATATTCATTAGAGTAAACGCACACATCATTTTTATAATAAATATGCTAATTTAGACATATTAAAATCGTTTTTGCTAGATGAGATCTATTTTTGAGATCTATTTCTATAGTCTATTTTCAGTTGAATTTGCCCATCGAAGTTTCACATGCTTTTTTGCTTCAGTTGCGGTACGCATGCACGAACGGACCATTCCAAAATCATAAAAAATATCTGTCAGAAAAACATTTTTGCGAAACGTTTGAAAAAAACAAAAGCAATTATCCTGTTGAAGTTGTTTCATGCTGAGCTTAATTTCAAACAAATTTAATTTATGAAATAAGTAAAACAAAATGAAATAAGCAAGTAAGATGAAATGAATAACATAATTAAGCAGTAAAGGCAGAACAAAAAACAAATAATAAAGAAACAAAAAGTAGAAAAATGTAATCAAAAGTAAGTAAAAAATTTGAACAAAAGTACACTATCGGAAAAAATTAACAATAAAATAACAAAAAGTGGTTCAAAATAAGAAGAATACGAAAAAGAATAAATCAATAAAGAAAAAAGAGGAACAAACAGGATGCGTGTACATATGTTAATAATAAAAAAAACCAGAATAAAAAGCTTAATGTCGTGAAAACACATGCTATAAAGCCATAATGTGAGAAATCTGGTGATTGATGCTATAGTGTGTGATAACCAGCATTCACCAGATCGAAAGACCAAATGGGTCATGCGTCAAAACGTCTACCCGCCCAATTTCAATTTTTTTCATCCTAAAGATGGCTTTTTTGAAAATTCGTTATTTTGAGAATCTGTTTTGATGATACTTCGCTGTTTTGAGAATCGCTGTATTGAGACTTAGCTGCATTAAGAATTGCTGTTTTGAGACTTTGCTGTTTTGAGAATCGCTGTTTTGAGACTTTGCTGTTTTGAGAATCTTTGTTTTGAGACTTTGCTGTTTTGAGAATCGCTGTTATGAGACATCACTGTTTTGAGAATCGGTGTATTGAGTCTCGCTATTTTAAGTTTCGCTGTTGTGTATTTGGATGAATAGGGGTAAAATCTTTTCGATTTCAGCAACGGGGAAAGTTTTGAAGATGTTGATACATGCATAAGACAGATAGTCGTGAGCTATAAAATAAAGTCCTCAGAAGAAGAGTGCATCCCTAATATCTTATGAAATTCTCATTTCGAATGACATCAGGTCACTTTCCTGTGAGCAACTTTTATCTTGTCAGCGAACTTTATCGAATATGGTTTCCACTTTTCTATGGCTCTTATACCTTGTAAGATCATGTGCAGTTAAAGTTTCAATTATTTGTCACGTTTATGCAAATTTTAGTGTAAAGAAGGCAACTTAGAAAATATAGTCAGTGTAATTTGCTCCATAACACGCAATTGAATTTAGACTTGGAGACCCTTGAACTTTGCAATTTGTGGTGCAGTGCACCCAGACGGCTTACGAAAAAAGTAAGTAGGTCAGTACCACAACTTACAAACTGGAAATGCTTGTCTTCCATGCCAAATCCACCAGTGAATAAAAAGATCGCAGTAAATGTAATATTGTAACCAAATAATTACTGTGGTCTATTCCTTGTAAATTAAAAAAATAAAAGAAATAGTTTTGTCTACAAAATTTTTATTGCCGAATTTCCGAAGGGTTGGTTTGACGTAAAGTAACATGAAGGACAAAAATTCTGAATTTTTGTATAAGTATTGGAGAACGGAAGATATTATCAGTGAATAATTCAATGTAAATGCCGAAGATTTTGAGATGATACTTTGAAAATCATAGCACACATATCCTAGTTTTCAATTCAACTATAGCTTGTAATAACAGACACGCGACGACAAGAAAGAAGGTTTAATTTGATCAGCAATTTTTAGCCAATGGAAAACTTTATACTGTATAAAAACTTTAAATTTCTCCATGACTAGGGAACGTCAAAATCACAGAAAATGCACGACGTTCATCTTATTTTGATTTGGATTGAAATTTTGAAAATTTAAATAAATTATGAGAAGAAATCTTTAACCGCTCTGTCTAAGAGTTCCACTCATTACAGTAAAAAGCTTCACTAGTTTTTCCCTATTGAACTTAATTTCAAATGGGATTGTATAAAAAAGTAGTTTTAGACGGCAGCAATATAATTTAGCATCTATATGTTGGCAAATGGGATATTGAGCTTAAAGCCAGTCTGCTTGAACCAGTGCCGCGAAATACGTAAAATAAAATCATGAAGAACTTATAACTCCGTGAAACCTTGCCAACTTGTTGATATTTTCTGCAAAAAATCCTATCTTCTACTTTTCGCTGATCACGAGATATAAGAGTAAAGATTTCTTGCACCAAAAAATGGTTCATGTCGTTAGTTTTTGATATTTGAAGCTGCATAAAGATTGTGTAAAATCTCATCCGGCTAATAACTAAAAGTTTGAGTATCACACATCCTATTTAAAGCACTATATACAGTATTATTTGATTTACGAGTACGTATGTCAGTTTTCTTCAGATCAAAATTTCCGTCGCAACGCTCGGCTATCATCCGATCTATTCGAACAAATAAATGCCATCAACAAATTAGTTCACATGGCCCAACAGTGAACAATAAATTTTGTTTCTTTTTCTTGACATACACGCGAATTAGTGCTTGATTTTTTTCTATTATCAGGGACGGCTGCAAGAAAATCGACGAATTTTGTTCGTGGAGCGAATCGGATAATCTCGGCTGTTGCCACAGGTTGATGTGCAGGTGCAACTTTTTCGGCAGTAATTGTCGCTGTGAACCGCGATTGGGTTGAGGAAATAGAACAAAAAAAGAAATCAAATTTACGTTTCTGCCCGATAACTGGAAAATATATGTACTGCGAAAATGCTTGTTTTTCAACACATGCTGACTTGCATAAAATAAACTTTAATGTGACAAAGTTCATAGAGTCATGAATTTAATATGGCTTACATAGCACGGAAAAGCAAATAATTCATATTTTTGATGAATTAATTTTGCATAAATTCAGTCTACTGGATTTTTTCTGTTCTGAAATATGCGCGAATTGAAACGCTTTTCATCTGGAAGTAATCACATCAGCGGTTATTGTATCAGTTTTTATTGCAATAAACTTGACTGGTCATATACAGTACCCAAGCCTGGAATGGTTGCGTTTCCACAAGAATCCTGATACTCTCTTCTGGACCTGCACATGGTAGAGTTCTGGACATGCACAAATTTTCCACAAAATGTTTTGGACACCAAATAGTGCCCTGACCGATTCCCACAGCACCTTGCAGTGGTAGGGCAAGTTTTGCTTTCTCTGCTAAAAATTCGTAGGGAAGTGCCTATGTTTCCTTCACAGCCACATTCACGTGACTAGGGAAGTGAAATTTTTGCGAAGTCTCAAGCAATATTTTGATCTTTATTCTTCTCCTAACCCATACTGAATACGAGAAGGGTCACTTGGAAAAAATCGTTACCACTTGGAAAATTTCTTACCACTTAAAAAGAATCGTTACCTTTGAGTATGACGCACAACATTTTTTCCAGATGCATCGCAAAAATTTCAAGGTGCATCGCAAAAAATCAAGATGTAAGTTTTTCGATGTTCAACTTTCTTTTGAAATGCACCTCATTTTTCTCGAGACAATCTTGAAAAAAATCTTGCCATCTCGATGAAATCAAGATGCCATCATGAAAAAGTCAAAGGATGAAAATTTCTGAAACTAAGGTCTTGCTCAAAGGCCTCCGCCTCCTATGTTTATATATACCGGAACATATCGAAGTGGATTTTTGAGGTTACGATTAGCCTGACCGAGGGCACCCTTGATTTTCGCGAGGAGGTCGCAACTCGAGGGAGGTTATCTTGCACGTGGAATCCACTGGACTATGGTTTTTCAAAAAAATAGCGGACGAAGTTCAAAATTTTGATTATTTTCTGGAGTTACTGCATTTTGGGTGAAAAACAAGCATTTTTGACGTTTTTCTGAAAAATCTCGAAAAAATGAAAGTTTTTGTAAAGAACCAATATTCCGTCGGATTCCCCTTGTCAAATAGCCTCCCTCCTTTCGCAAGCTCCTGTGAAAACCAAGGAAGTTCTCGGCCAGGCAAATCCTCATCTCGGAAATCCACTTTGAAAAGTTCCCGTTAAGGGGCGGAGCGACGCCTTTAATTGGCTAATTCCAGAAATTTTGATCTTCTGATATGCCACCCATCTTGATTTTTAAAAATAAGTTTGATTTTTTTCAAAATTATCTTTGTGATGCGCTCGAAAAGAAAGTCGAACATTGATTGGAAACAAGATGTAAATCTTGATTTTTTTGTGATACACCCTAAAAATTTTGTGATGCACCTTGAATTTTTTTTTGTTATGCGACGTGAAAAAATGCTAACGTGACGCTTTTTCTCGAATGCTAACAATTTTTTTTCAAATGGCCCTTCTCGTATTCCGTAAAATGCAGGCTGACATTATGCGGTGTAAAAAAGAGCAAAAATAAGTGAAGCTGCGTCCATAAAAAAATTTAATTGTGTCCATGGTCACATCAGCACTATGATCTGATGTATTGATTCACAGAGAAAGAATTTCAGTCAGAACTCCACTCTGACCTTTCTGCTTGATTTCATACCATTCGGTAAGTGTTTTGGTGGAATATAGACCTATGATGAATGTTCCATTTTATATCGAAATCAATCGAAGGATCAATTCCGTCACACAAAAATCCTGCAATATCATCAGGCAGAAACGTTTTAGGTCACTTTTGAGATTTACTAGGTACCGTCCATCAGTTCATGGGTTTCCTGAGATTAGGCGGCATTATATTGTTTTAACACTTGTTTTACCTGATTTTGCAATATTTTTTACCTTTGGTGGGGCCATGAACCATAAAAATCATCCCAAATGGTCGAAGAATCATGAAACAACGGACATGGGGTCAAATTGGCACCGTGAGGCGTTAAGGGTTAAGGGATAGATAGTCTTGATTATAGGGCAGCCACATCCCCGATTTTTTCGATGTAGCATATGAAGATGTAAATTAAGCTCTCTGGAATTTAGGAAAATTTTTGCTGTAGCCCATTGATGAAACGTTAGATTTTTAGTGATTTTTTTAAGTAGACAATATCCAAATCACGATTGCATTCACAATAAGACCTAGTTGTAGATACTACTACTTTAATGTATGATTTTACAGATTAAACAAATGGGACCGGTTTCATTAAAGAGACTTGAGCTCCAGCTGAGCTGCAGCTTAAGCAGTAGCTAAACTCATGCACACAAAACATATCGAGAAAGTTAAGCTACAACTGAACTGCAGCTTAACTGCAATGGTATAACATATAGAGTTAAGCTATAGCTTAAGGTGCAGCTCAGCTGGAGCTTAAGTCTCTCTGATGAAACCGGCCCCTGGTTCGCAAAACCTGTAAAAAGTCGGCATTCCCCATAATATTTTTTCTAAATAATCAATGCACACGCGGCATTGCCAAGGAACTTGCATTGTTCCGGCGGCCGGTTACCTTATCAACGGCTTTGCTCATTTATTTTTCTTCTCGTGCCGTATACAGTAGCCTCCTGCCGCAAAAACAGCGGTGAAAAAAATTTCATCATATCCTCCATGAAGTTCGCACGATCGCTCGGGTCGTCCAGGCAACCAACCCTTGCGGCACACAACATGAAGCTCATTATTCTTTGTCCATTGTAATTAGCGAAAGATAGTATCACACGCACGCCACTTCTGGTGCATGCGTATGATCTTCAGGCACATATGATATCAATTCTAGCACCAGAAAGTTCTATAAGCTTTTCCATAATTGACAAATTTTCTTATAGTTTACTGTAATTGAAATCATCTTGTAATTTTCTAAACTACACTATTTTCATATTTCGACCGTAACATCGAACCATCCGGTGCAGGAAAAACTACGAAATAACCCAGGTAACGTGTCTGCTAAAAATTTTAGCCATGGAATTGAGAGTGAATGAAAAAGCTGTTATGCTAGGTGTTGGCAACCTATAGTTGACGCAAAAAGCATGGTTTTCCACTGGAACTTTTTTCTAGGATTATTGCTTGTTGGTTGCGAACGGTTGGTTGTATAGAGAACGTTATACTGTAATTATTACATATTTTGTCGACTAAATGGCCACGAGAATCCGATATTACTTATTATTGTATAATGTGATAATATTTTTGATGTTCAAAAGTAAGTACCGATGAGACATTTGAGCAGGATAAGAAAATGCGGTTCAAATGGTCACCGCCTGATATGAGTGCATTTTTCATACTTTTGATATGCTGAAGGTACACGCCGAGCATATTAGCTTGATCATGATGTTATTAAAATATGGCTGGATGATGGGCACAAGAACTTATATTCTTGCAAAAATGAAATCAGCGCAACATGAATTTGTCCAATGCAAGCACTGTTTGTGTACATACATTGTCAGATTTTAAGTGGAAACTTTTTCGTCTGTGGCCATTACTCACGTAGTTGTGCTGTTTGTCTCCATTTTTTCTGCAAATAATAACAGAGAAAAGCAAATACTAGACGAGTTTCTCCTAAATCATGTATGTCACATATAATTGATAATTCCTGAAGAAACTTTGAACAATTTTTTGAATAAAAAAATTTTTTACGAAGTAGACGGCAGCGCTAATTTTTGTCATTTTTTGACTCACAAGCACTTCATATAAACAGTAACGCAATAGTGATCGAGTCTTTTTAATTAGATAGCCGATGTAATCCAGTTTCTCATACTGAAATTTCGTATCTGCAACTACAGTATGTCATGAGCTGTACTCATTGATAGTAAACCACTGCTTTTTCGTGTCAATTTTTACTATATTTTTTTCGAAATTACATAATCAGCAATATTTGGCTATCATAATGTGAACTTGCTGTAAGAATATTTCAACGTCAATAAAAATTGAGTGGACTAAACAGTGAATGTCTGGTTTCTAAGCGACAGTTTTTGAGTTTGATAGTCATAAGCAAGTGTTTCCAGGAAAATTTGGAATGTTCTCAAATTTTCAATACTTCCTTGATTGACAGATATAAAACGACCTAAAATCAATGACTAAACAAAACAGAATCAAAATTTCTTTATGATTTCATTGAGGTAATGATTTTTTCTGGAATCTGTCCAAAAATATTTCATGAAAAATTACAGAAATGAGTAACTTAGCCTTGAGCTATTCTAATCAGCCTGAGATCTCCAAACATGAATAAAATCCTGCTATCGAAAACAAAATACCAAAGTACGGTTCTGCTCTGGTTACTGTAGGGTAGCATTTTACGCTGGCCGTTTTTTGGGCCACTCTGTGCAATATACTTTGCAGCAACATATTTCAATTCATAGCTCTGTCAAAAATTGAGTTGCTGATGTTTCTGGGTAGACCTCGACAAGATCATTCATTGATGTCTGATTCCTGCAGATCCACTTTCATCATTATTAGTTTTTGATCGGTGATAATCAACTTTCATATCACACGTGAAAAGAAATTCTTGAAAAGCTTCAACGCTGTGTGATAATTAAAACTTTTAATACTACTAGTATATGATTGTTGGTTGATTATTGCTAATTAGAAATGAATCTCAAATCAGGAGTATATTGTAAAGATATTTTGGCGAAATTATTACGTCATAAAAAGTCAGCTTGACGTTTGAGTTCTGAGCAAAGATACATGAATAGATGATTGATTTTTCTATCTACGTATGTCATGCGTCATGCTGAAAGACACATTGGTGGAGAGCATGAATGATCATTTTTTAAATATTCCATGCCTCTAACTCAATGAATATTAAAGTCTGTTTTTTTATAAAATCCATCTAAAATGAAAAATGACACAAATATATGCAGTGCCTTGAAGATCTTATACATGAATCATTAACGGTATAATCTTTTATTCTAAAAATTTTTGAGTGTTAATTGCGTCTTGCCACAAATTTTCAGTTTCGTATAGCATACGGTTCGGTAGAAAATGCTGAAAAAATAAAATAGTACTTTCTTTTCGGATTCATTATTTAGAAGCATTTTGACAAAAATAGACTATAAATTGCTGTCTTGCACTTGAAACACGGGTATTTGAGAAGCGGATACTTGTAAACGTAGCACTCGTGCAGCTTATTTGGGCATTTTTATATGGCAGGTCAAGATAGACATGAATATCACTATAACGGAGAACCAGATTGCAAAGTGAAGGAAACATCAGTCGAAAGAGTCGTTTAGTCATGATAGACGAAACATGCAATAGAATATGACCTCAGTACCGTGATGAAAGATTATTTCCATGAAATTTATACAGCACATGTTTTAAGATTCTTTAATCAATTTTGCATGGTTCACAATGCTTATATTGTGTTCTAGCCTGTAATACTGTATGGTCATTGTGTTTTAGCGTATATACTGTAATTCTCTGTATTTATTGGGCCCTAGCCTAAATACTGAATACTGTGTTATCCTGAATTTGAGTTAAAACAGATCTCTTATAATCTTTACTTTTATAAAATGCATATAAATTGAAAAATGACAAAAATTAGTAATCGTTCGAAAAAAGAGTACAGAATTTTCATCTGGAAAAAGTGGTTAAGGCTTGCTTTGACAAATTTCCAGTCCTCCAACGTTACAAATGGTTCAACGGAAAATCGTAAAAATATGAAATAGTACTTACTTCTCAGTTTCTTAGAAGCACCCAAAGAAAGACGGACTATAGTTTCAGGTTTGACAATATTTTTCTGACGCCAAAATCGAGTATCAGAAAGTATCCTCAACAACAAGAGGGAAGTAAAATCATTACCATACCCCATTCATTTTAAAATGCAACCATCACAAAGTATGTCCAAGGCGGAAAAATCAGGAAAGCTTAATGCTGTAATGAATTACGAAAATTTCTCGTCCATGAGCGGTCAACAGAACAGCTGAAAATTTCTTCCCATAACCCCCTTGAATGGTCAACATTTTTCATGTAACATTCAGGTGCCAAAGGCCAAATCCAAATCAAATGGGAAAAATATGTGGTAATTCTATGATTTTGATGTTCGCACCGTCATAGAAAAATTTAACGTTTTTCTACAGTGCAAAGTTTTACAGTTTGTAGAAATTGTGTATCATTTCCTAGTTTATTGGGTTATGCAAATTCTTTGCAAACGCTAACGTTTAAGATGAGAAAGACGCGGTGTGTCTACTCCAGAGGTCGATTTCATCGAAGCGACTTAAGCTCCAGCTGAGCTGTAGCTTAAGCAGTAGCTTAACTTTATACCTTATAACATTGTCGTTAGGCTGCAGCTCAGCTGCAGCTTAACTTTCTCGATATATTTCGTGTGCATTAGTTAAGCTGCAAACCGGCCTCAGGAAATTTGGATACTTTGAGGGAGTGGTTTTTGGGTGAAAATAAATGCCAGCCAAAAGTAGTGAGCCTCTAACACAAAAAACAAGAGTTCAATATGAAGTGAAAAGATTTCGCAGCTTGTAAAATCTACCACGTGTTCGATATTCAGAAGAGAACTTTTTTTCCGCAGAACATTGGGAAGCTTGGGCTCTTTTGTGCAATAGCAGTTACCGTTACCCGGAGGATTGCACGCTACAAGACTGTGAATACCAAGTGCGCTGGTCCGTGCAAAAGGACGCCAGTGAAGTGGCCTTCCACATTATAGCTCATTCGACAAGCGGTAACATGTGGACGGGTATCGGGTTCAACACGAAAGCAGTGATGGACGGAGCCGACTTAATTTTGGGGGGTTACATGGATAATGGAACGTTCATTATACGCGACATGACTAGTAATCAATATGCGGTGAGCAAGTACAATAAAATCTGGACTGTTAGATTTTTTGAAGAAGGAAGTTCACTGTCAAATCTTCACCTGACATTCACTATCAGATGTTTACCATCAAATTAAGAGAAAAAATGCAATTGTGGATCTTTTCTTGAAAACATTCATGGTCAGATCCTCAAAAAATTAACCAGTGATATTTTCCGAAATTCTCTGTGAGATACTGGAAGCAGAAAAAGTTGCCAGATCTTTAATGCATCGTCGAATCCTGCAGAAAAAAATTCGCCTTCAGATCTTTTCTGGAATTCACTATAAGATTCTGAAAACCAAACAATTCAATGTTAAACTCCACTGTCAGACATCCACTGAAATTAACTCTCGACATCCACCGTCCGATTCATGGATGAAAACACAGCCACTGTCAGACCTTCAAAAAAATTCACTGTCAAATGTTTATCATTGAAATTCAATGTCAGATTTTGAGAAGAAAGAATTCACTGTCATATTTCACTATTATACCTTCCCTAAAATTTATGAACATATCTTCAGTGCTAGATCCTGCTGATCAGATCTGCAGTGCTAGATTCTAGTAAGGAAAAAAATCACTGTGAGATTCTGGAAAGGAAAAAAATTAATTTCAGATATTTTTCAAAAATAAGACTCGCTGTCAAATTTCTACTAAAATTTTCTACCAGGTCTTCTATGTCCGGGGATTTCACCTGAGGGATTTGTGTTCTCATAGTGCAGTTCTGAAATTTTTTGTCGCCTCATCCGACTACTTGTTTTCGATTGCTAAAGATTTGTAAGAATGCCATTGTGTTACGAAGTTTCACACCTTAGGTTATCTGTTCAAGTAGAACCAGATAATCTAATGGTAATGCAGGTTGTTGCAAGAAGCGTTATCAAAGATTTATCCATCTCTCTTGAACAGCAACAGATACAGGGCCGCGATTTGTCACAAATAGGAGGCCAACATGCCTCAACCAACGTGGCAAAATTTCTAGAAGTTTGAAGACCTTCATTAAATTTTACAACATAATTACCAAAAGTATTGACTTAGTTAACTTATTGAAGATATTATTGGAAATTAGGAATTATGTGAGGAAATTTGTCATTACAGACTCCCACCATCTACCTTTATATATAGAAATGTCAACTTGTTAGTTTTTAATTCATTCCATTGACGATGCCTTTTGTCCGACTGCTTGATTATCGATCGTACAATGCTTCTAATTAGCATTAATTACGCCATATGACCAGATAATTTTTCTACACTTGCATGCAGTCAATCATTCTTCGTACTTGATATCACATTTCGTGCGAAAATTTTTTCTGTTATTCCTCTACAGTAAGAAAAAAATTTGAGCGGAAAAATGCAGATAGCAAATACGAACAATTTCAACGTACGAGTATGTTCAATGTCCAGTTCGTATTATCTTGTTTTGAGGTTTTGATGCGAAAATTTAGAAAATTCAAAAATGAACACTTTACGACAAATTACAATCGGACGACTCGAAAGTCATGAATATTTTGCATGTCTACTATGTATACTTTGGTTTGTAATTAACAGAAAACGCAGCACGATATCTGTAGCAGTTTGATGATTATTTGGATGAGTAACTCTATCTACATGCTTAGTGCATTCTGGATCTTAGAGAAAATGGAATAATGTTACACAAATCGTTCTTCTGTTTCACGTATTAAGCACTCTTTACACAAAAATTTGCATAAATTTGCAGAACAATAGGTAGATATTTGATATAGGGCACAACAAAAAATATGAACTCGTCGCATTTGATAGAATCAATATTAAATAATATGATGAACTTGAGTGATCTTTCAAACTTTCTTTCAACTTGATTTTTCAAACTTCACCAAAATTCAGTATTGTTTTTTTTCCAAAATGATCTATCGAATTCATGTTTCGTCGTTGCTTAAGTAGCTTCTCAGATCGGGTATAGGCAAAGTTTTCACTGTTTACCACAAGATGAATGCAAATTTTAGTATAATGACGGGAAGAAATTACTAGCGTATCATGACATTAGTCAGGTAATATATGGGCTATCCAATTATTTCAGAATTTACTCGTGGAGATTTTCCCTGGAGAGTATTTGAATGTCAAACTTGATTCATTAAGGTCACGTTTCATATTGCATCTCAACATGAAAACTATGAGCAATGCTTTTTGTTCTTCAATCTCAAATGCTCAGTTTTTGTTCAAGCATAACAATCTGTCGTCACTATTTTCGTCACCATGGTGTTCTATTTTTTCTAATCTCGGTTTCCAAGGCAGGAAAATGTCTTTATAACTGAAAATTAATGAAGAAAGATGAAATCAACATTCTGAAACTCGAAAAATGAGCACACTTCATTATTTATTTTTTATTCCGTGACTAATCATCTTTATAGGATCCATGAAACTTTAAGAAATTCGAAAAGATGCTGAAATTACTGAAACACAATAAGTTAAAAAAGTATCAAATTTTAAATGTTATAACATTTTGAAGGTGAAGCATATGACTATCAAATTTTTTCCCACTAAGTTAAAAATTAATATTACTCTCTGAAACTTTGGATATGTCGAAATGGGACTTGGGTTAAGAATAAAGAGAATGAAAGGGCCTAATCAGCTACGACGCTAAATCACATAATCAGGCCGAAACCTCTGCTAGAAATAGTGTGCAACAGTTTGGTCTGTCCCAATCCCAACACTCAATCAACTGCTTTCGTTCAATAGAACTGCTTATGGTCAGACAACTCTCTGAGCTCAAAGAACTTCGAATTCAGGCTGGGAATTGAGTTGTAAATGTAGACTTGCATGCAGTGTGGCGCTCCAGAGATCCGGATCCTAACCTGCATTTTCTCTGCTGCGAGGATCAAATATAATGTCCACTCAGCGGAGGACGTTGTATTTCAGGCCTAATTCGCTCCACAAAATATAACCAATAAAAATAAATAACAAATAAAGACCGATGGGGCCTGCCGATTTATATGCGTGTTGTCTATGCAAATTGGCATCAGCACAATTCGCGTGTACTTTGACTAATTTCCATAACCTGGAGATAGCCTATGTCTATCCACCACAGATTCAGAAAACTAAAGTATATTTTTGATTTATTTAAAAACCATGGCTATTTCGATTGAAAAGTTTTTTCACTCCGGATGATAGCATGGCTGTGAATATCTTCATTTTCCAGATAAGCGCAGACTCCAAAAGCGACATCTACGACACTAGCAGTGTCATGGACAACGAGAACAACAAATCTTTCTTGATGATCAAGTTTAAAAGGAAATTGGACACCAAAGATTCTAATCAAGATAAATCGTTGAGCAATTGCCTCAAATTTTTGTACCCCGTTTGGCCGGGTAAAATCAACGGCAACGGCCAATTTTCCATGCATACCCGAAATCCGTTGGTTTCCGTGGAAGACATGTGTTTAGCGAACTGCAGCGATTTACCCCAAAACGGCAGTTCAAATAGTCCATTGCAAGGTGAACAAAAAATTTGCGAATTCGACGGTTTTTCGATGTTGCAGCATTCTTTCTGACGTCAAAAAAGTTTTTTAAATTCATAATATTGAAAAAGAGTGCTACCAGCAGTGAAATTTTCAGTGATTCACAAAATCTATTGCAGCAGAAAAATCTATTTTCAACAAGGTTTAACGTCAAAGAGTTGAAAAATTGGTATGGAATGATTCATTACCACGAGTGAATTCTTGATCTGCCGATTCACAACGAGCTGCGAATTCTCCGTTCCTGTATTGTATAAAGCACAATCGATAGAAATTCAATTTAGGTAAACAGTGAACCTCCAATTTGCATGTTTCACTTGTTATCCTCACCAAAATTTATGTTTCAGGCGAGTCTACACTTTTGGTGATTTCGAATTTCATTTTAATTAAGAATTTTAAGTTCTGATCAATTCAACTCAGATATTGAACTTGATAGATCTTTTGAAGATGTTTCAAAATTCATCAATTTTTCAAAATCTACCAAGAATAGTGTGAAAATTAAGGATGTCAGTAAATTTTGATTAATATCGTCAGTCATTTTTTAAATGAAATTATGACATTCTAAATTACCTTAGGAGCTATAGTCTGTTTTTTATGAAATACTTCCAAATTGAAAAATCATAAAACTCAGTACATAAAACTCAGTATCATTTACACAAAACTTTTACATTAAGATTTTTCACTCAAAAAATTGCTAAAGGTTAGTTGAGAATGCTTACAAATTCGCAGTCCAGCGTAGCATATGGTTAAGCCGAAAATCGTAAAAGGAATAGTATTTGCATTCCAATTTTATTAATTAAAAGCATTTCAGAAAAAAAACAAACTATAGTCAGTTCAGTAGATTTCTCTTTAAATTAATTGGTTCAGTAGTTCGAAATTTCGACCAAGCCCTCTGAGGATTCAGCCATTCGGTAGCTAGATGTTTTCAGTAGCATTTTTGAACTGTGAAAGTGAGCTATTGAACTACTAGATTACTATTTTGAGTTATTATCATCGTTAGGCTTGTAGATAAAAACCTGCAAAACATGGATCAATCATTAGTTTTGTAGTTCAATAGACCCGCGGACCATGAGGCATCTTTATTTCAAAAAGCATTGTAAATAATGTCTAAAAAGATGGCTAATGAATTTTTGAACTAATAGAAACAACACATGAGCTACTGGAATCTTAGGAAGGAATTGACTTGATACTAGATTTACTAGTGGATAAGCGAACTGAAACACCGATAACCAATCAACTAATAAACTAATAATTCAGCAGATCAGCCCGCAAACGGCAACGTTCCAAATCAAATGATGACGAGTTCTCCTGGACCCTCTGCGACGAACATAAATGCTCAAAGTTTGTCGCCGCCCCCAAGCTGGGCGACGTCCCCAGGTTCGTCCATGATGATGCCCGCCGCATCGCCCACGATGGCCGGGTCCTCTTCAAGTTCCGTCGGTCTTATGGGCTCGGCAGTAATGGCGACGACATTGGCCGCAGTTGGAGGTTCAACGATGATGATGATGAATCAAAGTCGATCGACAATGGCTCCTGCGGGAGTTATGCCTGGTAACGCGATAAATGGCACGGGTGGTGGGACCGCGTCGGGCAATGCGACCGCTGGGAACCAAACGGCGCCCGGTAATTCGGCCCGGTTTGGACGTGAAGGCGACGTTGTTTTGTATACAGCGGCTTTATCTGTAATCTTAGGCTTGATTTGGCAATTTTAAAGTTCTGTAAAATGTGTTCGGGCTGCAGATAGTAAGGGCGTTTTTTGAAACTACAGTCTGTTTTTATAGAATGGGTTTAAACAAGATAGTTCACACAAAGATTTTACTGTAGAGTATCTGATAGAAAGATTTACAATGTTTAGTTGTGTAGGCTAACAAAGTTCTAGTGATGCGGGAAATGTGGTTCAGCAGGAAATCTTGAAAATATGAAATATAACCCGCTTTCTACTTTTATTATTTACTAACATTTAATAAAAATCCAACTATTATAATCTTTTTTCTTGACGTATATTCAAATAAGTTTTGCAATTTGAATATTCGTGAATTTGTGATCAACTTTTTGAGTAAAAGATTCTGCAGCAAAATCTTTTTCTGGAGCCTTTTGGATAAGTATCACTTTTTCACTCTTTTTATAGAAAAACAGACTATAGTCCGTCTTTCTGTGAAATTTCACAACGTTATGTTTCTGCATTACCGCTAGAAACATGAATTGATGTTTCGCTATAGAACAGAAAAAACAAAATGCAATAATATTTTTTGACTCCCGAATTCCCTCAAAAATGGGTCTTTTTGAGACATTTGTTTAAATTTCTTAACGAGATCTATCGTTCGAGACCCAATTGGATAACTTTTGTACAGAATTTGGATAGTCGCTAACTTACTATTGATCACTTAGACAAAGATGTTCAAGCGTTATCAAATCTATGAAATTGTACGTACAGCGTGGCACAAAAACAAAGCCTGCCTAAAAGTACTACCCTGCAATAACTAGATCAGTTATGAGGTTTCGATCTTTAGCGTTCGATAAGTAAATTACTCTTCTATCATATGGAAGAATTTCATCAATTTTTGAGAAACAGAGACTAACTAGTAAAACGAGCAAAATCCGAATGTTCCAGCTTGCCTGGCTGTAGTACAACAGGCTTTTTAGGCGTCCCGTTTTTTGGACCACCATATATAAAGTATTTGGATAAAATAACTAATGCTCGTCGTAGCGAAATTCCTTTACGATTCTCAGAATTTTTTATATGAGCGTTGCTTTGCTTTGTTTTGATTTTTTTCACATTTTTGCCATCATTGCGATTTTTTTCGGACGAACGGCTGTTTTGTAGTGGTTTATTTCGTGGCGCACTGAAAATTGGCAAACAGCGCACTTGGTTTACGGTAAATTTTTAGAGATTTTCATGAATTTATTTTCTTCGCAATAAATTAAAGTTCATTTATATGTTTTTTACGCTTTTGTCAGGCGGGCGCCAAGTTGGGACATATTAGTAGTGACAAGAGCGTTCGGATTCTAGTCCTGACACTTCGACCTACATGGTAATGTTACTATCGAAAAAAGAAGTACATGGGGTCCAAAGCCAGGAGAAAATTCTAGAACTTTTCAATTTTTGCTCCATCCCATTTAAAATGATCGATGCAGCGAGGTCGCAGTTAAACTTCTATTCAGAATTACGGAGAGCTTGTTACTTTATTTACTTTATTTTCAAAAAACTTCTCCACAATACAGACTGCTTGACGATCACTTTGTTCAACTATTTCAAAATTGTCGAAATAGATTTTATGATCTCCAGTAATGCTGCGTTTGATAAAACTTTGACCGCTATCCGATCACTTCAGAATAAATGGAGAATAGTGGACTCATAACATTTCTTTTATATCGGCTCACAAGGCTGAATGCCACGAAACGGGACTTTCTGGGCAACGGGACCTTCGGGGAATCGGAACATTTGGGGAAAAGGGTGTATCCCTATTCCTCGAATAGCCCTTTCCCCCGAATGTCCCGATTACCCAAAAGTCCCGTTGCCCCGAAAGTCCAATTTTCCCGTAGAACGCCCGAAAGTCCAATTTTCCCGTAGAACGGATTAATTATCACTTTTCCCCGAAAGCCTCTATTCACCGAAATTCTCAAATTCTGTTTCCCCGATAATAGAAGAAGGCTATTTTTAGATTAAATTTTACAAATTTGCTAATTTTTCATGGAAAAATTGTGAATTGTGGACTCTCATGGTTCAAAGAAAAAATTTCAAAAAAACTTCACACAAAATTCGCACCGTAATAGAAATTAATTTAAAATGTTGTTGAAATTCCGAAACTCTATGGAAGACATTTATTCTCATGGAGCATCAAAAATCGCAATTACTGAAATGTGAAAGTGGCAAGTTGCACTTATTTTTTAACTTTTCCGCAAAAATAAGTCCACTAATAGCTGATCTGTCGAAATGGGACTTGGGTTAATAAAAATGAGGATGGAAGGACCTAATCAGCTACTCCGATAAATCACTTAATCAGACTGAAACCGTAAGTAGAAATAGCGTGCAACAGTTTGGTCTGTCCCAATCTCGACACTCGATCAACTGATTTCGTTCAATGGAACTGCAGATGTGTCAACAACTCTCTGAGCTCAAAGAAATTCCAATCAACGAGTAAAAAAAGAAGTCAGGCTGAGAATTGAGTTGTAAATGTATACTTGCATGCAGAGTGGCACTCCAGAGATGCGGGTCCTAATCTGCGTTCCCTCCACTGCGGGAAATAAATCAATTATCCACTCGGCGGGGGACGTTGTATTTTGGGGCTAATGCACTCCACAAAAATACGATAATAAAAATATACAAAATCGAAAATAATGGCCGGTCAGGCCGCCGATTTATCGCTTTACCGAAAAGTAAACACAATGACCACGAACATCAACAAACGGCCTTTTTATGTGTGTTGTCCATGCCATTCGGCGTCGGCGTGATTCGCATCGACTTTCAGGCTAATTTTCCTAACTTGGAGATAGACTATGTCAATCCCAGACAGATGGAATAGTTACAGACAGTTTATTAGAAAATGCCCCGATGGGGCAGAAAAAAGGAGAATATACTTGCTTCGATAGTTGCCATGCTAGAAAAAGAAGTGAACTAGATTTTTGAGAACTTGGGTCAAAGTTGGAAAAAATTCACTTCCTTTATATTGGATTTTCATTCTGTCTCAAAAAAATTTTCTATGTCTGTGAAGAAGTATATTCTGCGGCATCGTGCATTTTGTCCTTCCCCTGGCATTAACTACAGCAAAACTTTTCTATATGAAAATTATATGCACATGATTTCAAATGTAAAGAAATGGTAAACCAATAGCTTTCTGACTCCCGACCAATTCAAAACTCCTGCCTCTCACACTAGCTGAAAAATACTGAGGCAGGCATATAATAGTCATTTTCAGAACTATAAAGAAACCTGAGGCTGGTTGCACTAACCCAACATGAGGATAATCTCAACATCGGGATTAAATTGCTGATCCAGAGTTTGAGCTAATCGCAATGTCCAAATTATTCTCTTCCAGTGCACAAACAATACTCACTTCAGGATCAACTAATACTGAGATTTGATTTCGCGTTTGGGAATTGCATACATTTTAATATTTATTCGCCTTAGAGATAAGAAAATTATTCGAAAAAGTTAGTGCAACCCAGGGTTTTTTTGCCGGAGGCAAATGAAAATTTTTTGGGGCAAACGAAATTGGAGTAGTCATTTGTACATGTACAAATGGCTCTTTCCCATTTAGGGAGGAGATAAGGTAGAGAAAATATGCATTTTGATGCATTTGATGCATCTCAAAATTAAAAAAATAACTTTAATAATCATCATTAGGCAGAATATACTTCTTCACAGACATAGAAAATTTTTTTGAGACAGAATGAAAATCCAATATAAAGGAAGTGAATTTTTTCCAACTTTGACCCAAGTTCTCAAAAATCTAGTCCACTTCTTTTTCTAGCATGGCAACTGTCGAAGCAAGTGTATTCTCCTTTTTTCTGCCCCATCGGGGCATTTTCTAATAAACTAGTTCACCTCTTTTTAGTGGGCCTCAACCGCGCACGAAAACTTTCATAGAAGCACATTGAAGTCTTAAATTTGGTCATCTGCACTTCAAAAATACAATAAAAAAAACTTCAAGCAACGAATTCTCACCTCCAGCAAAAGTAAAGGATGTGTAAACCGCATAGTACTTAAAAAACGGTGTAAAGATACTGAAAGGTGACTATATCTATTGAATTCCTCATGGTTTAGAATCCTTCAACCCAAAAAATCGCAGAAATATCTTTGTTTACACAAATGTCTTTTTTTCGTGTAAACTGACTCCGTCCATTGAATTCCCCATGGTCAGAAACATCTTCCCTCAAAAATCGCAGAAATACATTTCTTTACATTCAATATGAATTAGTGTGTAAAGTGATCACTTTCATTAAATTCCCAGTGGTCGAAAACCCCTCCCACAAAAAACTCACGAAAACAGGCTTGGTTAAATCCGGAATAATTTTTTTTATGTAAAATGACACATCCATTGAATTCCCTGCAGTGGAAAGCCCCTTCCATAAAAATCACGAAAATATGCTTGTTTACACCTGCGATAGTTTTTTTTTGTAAGATGACCACATTCGTCAAATTCTCCGTGATCGAAAACCCCGCCCACCGCGAAATCACGAAAATACGTTTGTTTACAACCGGGATAAGTTTTTTGTGTAAAGTGATCGCATTCATCTAATTCCCTGTGGTCGAAAACCTCTTCCATCAAAAAAATACAAAAATACGTTTGTTTACACACGGGGTAATTTTTGGTGTAATGTGATCACATTCATTGAATTCCTCGTGGTCGAAAATCCCCTCGACAAGAAAATCACGACAGTAGGCTTGTTTACACCGTGGATAATTTATTTGTGTCAAGTGAGGACGTCTATTGAATTCCTCGCAGTCGAAAACTCCCTTCACTGAAAAAACACGGAAATACGCTTGTTTACAACCGGGATAATTTTTCGTGTAAAGTGACCGCGTCCATCAAATTCCAAATGGTCGAAAACCCTTTCAGCCCAAGAATGTGAATAAGGCTACAGGTTTATTTGAAACTGCTAAAAAATTAGTAGTGCATTATGCTGCAAAAAATTATTTTTTTGATCCCATAAGTATTATATAACAAAATTGGGGAATTTGGCGTTTTCCGGGACTTTGGATAATCATATAATTGAATTGAGGCCATATTTCAAAAAACGAAAAATTCGCATTTGAGATTACACCCCCAAGATGCTTAGGCCGAAGTATGGAGGTTGGATATGGCACACCGATTGCTGGGCATGGTGGAACCGAGGGCCCTTAAAAAGTGCGTTTTTTACCTGTTTTCAGGGCCCCACCGAGCACCACTTGCAGATAGAGGCGAAATGACGAAAGGCACCCTATAGTTTGCCCCTATGCCCGATATTATGCAAAAAAACCCGAAGGTTCTAGCTCTTACCGTTTTGGCTCTAGGGGGGGACATGAAATTTGGGGGCCGAGTATATTATAGGTTGACGCTGTCGCGCCACCTATGATTATTATGAATGTTGATAAATTGTAAGACAAAGGATATTCAAAAATGATCAAGTTATCAAAAATTCGGAAGCTAGGTATACTGAGCTTTGTGCCTCAATTGATGCTGTTATCGTTGAGGTGTTAACTCTGACAAGGAATAGGAATATGATCCAAATGATCGAAAAAGGGATCAGACCGATCCGAGCTCATAGAGAAGGGCTTGCTGAAATTCCCCGCCAAAGTGTTGAACACGAGTTTGCAAACCAGGTATAAGTGACCGTCCCGGCATTATCGGTTGCATGACCTTCAAATCAGTAAAAAGAATTAATTATGCTTTTCATGCAAGCTAAGTAAATGTGTGTCTGTAATTTTAGTACCAGCAATATATTCAGTATTCGGGGAATCGGGACATTCGGAGAATAGGGACCAATGCATTGTTTGGTGAAACGGATATTTTATTCATTATTTGGGGAATCTGGACCTTCGAGAATATGGATGTTCGAGGTGATAGAGACAAAATGTCTGCGGCATGCAAGAGGCATCTGATGATACACTCTGTTATAATTAGTCTATTGCTTAGGTCAAGTGACGTCAGGTTGTACTCGATCGAATACTGTATGTCACTCAAGAGAGTTTCTTGTCTGCGGAGTCAGTACAGTGCAACCATACATTTAATTGAGGCGAAGTGCCATAGTAATCCCATCGTCGCCCATATGTGGTGATCCTCGCACAAGATTTGCCAACTATATAGCGAGTAGGGATGGGACGAATCCCGGATTC
Source organism: Romanomermis culicivorax (assembly GCA_963922205.1). Classification (NCBI taxonomy): domain Eukaryota; kingdom Metazoa; phylum Nematoda; class Enoplea; order Mermithida; family Mermithidae; genus Romanomermis; species Romanomermis culicivorax. Next base: position 151,333 of record CAWUHX010000185.1, read on the forward strand.
GGAAACAGATTCGGCTGGATTCGGTCCTTTTTTCTGGATTCAGATTTGGATTTGGAATAGACTTTACTGATTTTCCAGATTCGGATTCGGATTCGGTAGTCTTGCCCAAAATTTTAGGCCGAATCCAAATCCATTCTTAATTTGAGGTATGTGGGTAAAAATGACTTTCAATCTCATTCATATGGATTATCTAATACAAAAGTATCTTCAAATTTAATTCAACTTGCGAAAAAACAATCAACTAATATTTGAAATTCACCAATGGCAAATTATATTTCATAAAAAGTAAAAAATCCACTGTTTCGCCGTCAGCCTTTTGCCATGTCGTAAGTCGAGACGAACCTCAAAATATTTTTAAGCAGTTTATTAGGTAAGTATTGTTTCCACTGAAGATTTTTTAGTCTACTTCGTTTTGCTTAATGGCCTCGTTCATTGCTTAAATCGCTGAAGAGTTTCACGTGTGTTGTGGAAAAATGTTTATTGAGTGCACTGGTAGCACCATCGGGCCTGGATAAAACCCTTCCGCATTCATTGCACCTATAGTCTGTTTTTTGTGAAATGCTTCTAAATAATGAAAGTGGAAAGCAAGTATTATTTCAGATTTCCACGATTTTCTGATAAACAATATATCATATAAGACTGGAAATTTGTGGGCATACTGATCGAACCTTTTGGAAGCATTTTATAAAAAAACAGACTATATCTTTATTGTTGTCGTCCGGTACCTTTTCGAAAGACTTTCATATATTACTGGTTGGCATATTCGTATATTAGAGATTAATTATATATCTGAAGTAGGAATAAACTATTAATTGATCATCAAAGCGAATGCATATATTAAAATTCATGCTTCAAAATTCAAACCAGCCTTAACAAAGAAAGAAATTACGCATTGAAGAAAAAGTTCCGAAATAATTCCGAATAATTTGTAGCTGTCTTTAGTTTAAAGTGATTTAAATCTTTCTGTGACATCTTGAAAATGAGCTTAAAAAATACATATTCAGTAAACGTAGCTAATAAAACCTATATATTACTGCCATTATGACAATATCGATAGGCTAATAGACTGGGACTTTATGATAACTGTGAAGAGATACAATTCCATGATTATGCATCAAAGACATAGTATGCTTAATGAGTAATGTATCGCAAAGTGTTCATTCATAAGGTTAGAAATAAGAACCCGCAATGCATAATTTTTGCACAATGCCAAAAGTCTCTTGAGTGAAAAGCTTTTCAAAACTGAAAAAAATTTTAGAAAATGTCCAAAAAGTGGGTGCTTTTGTAAAACTGCAAAAAACCTAATAATAATTTATTCTATAAACAAATAAGACTAAACAAACCGACCTATTCTGATATGTATTAACATGGAAAATAGTAACACGTCCTGTCTTGTCTACATTCCACATCTAAATGTACATTGATATTATGAATGTCTGATTTTATTGATTTTTTAATCAAATTCTGCATATTTCGCCTCTCAAACTGTTATTTTTATGTCTCAACTCGCAATTGATACTAAATTTTCTACTATAGTCTGTTTTTTATAAAATGCTTCCAAATAGAAAAGTGACACAAATCAGTACTGTCGTCAAAATCGTTTACATAAAGTTCCTACTGTAAAATTTTTCACTCGAAAAATTGGTGAAGGTTAGGTCAGTAAGCTCGCAAATTTCCAGTCCTTCATGATATACTGTTCATCAGGAAATCGCAAAAATGTGAAATACTACTTGCTTTCCACTTTCGTTATTTGGAAGCATTTCAAGAAAAACAGACTATAGCAATATTTGTTGAATTAAATGCTCTTCAACTTGCAGCTCAATGTTGAGCTTCGCTTTTTGAAAATTTTATCCTACAGTTTTTCTGCTCTGCGCAGAAAAGCATAAAAAAAATTTCTGTTCCAACCCTTAATAGTCTGCTAGGAGCAGAGAAACCCTGCTTCTATACAATAAAGATGTTAAAGTAAAATAATTACATTCACCTACACAAAATGTCGTTAATAAATGGTGCGCATTCGATTTGACAAAAATTTATGTAAGATTTGGATTTGGATTTGCCCGAATCCTGAATGTCAGATCCGGATTCGAATTCGGTACTTACTAATTTCCTGGATTCGGATTTGGAATCGGATTCGGAAACTACATAAAACTGGATTCGTCCCATCCCTAATAGCTAGCCATGTGGTAGTCATAGGGACCCCATACTTTTGGTCGGAAAAATACTGCAAAATATTGAAGAAGCACCGAGAATAGACATTCGCGTTTTTAGACAAAGATTTTCGAACCATTTTTCGGACTTTTTTGATGGAAAAAATCCAAATTTTTTTCTTCAACGACACCCGCTAAAATTTTGGACAATCGATGATCTTCCGCCTCGAAAAAAGTCGCTTCAACTACGCAGACTTGAAGGGCTCCGTTTAATTCTTATTTTGTTTGAGCGATCAGCTTAACGACACATAATAGTCTTCCTAAAATTCGGAAAAGTGATACATTGTCATGGAAGAAAATATGGCCAAATGTGGGTCTGTTCCACCAAGAAATAATCAATAAACGTATGGCTGCTACCGTAAGTGCATCCCCAACAACTCCACGGCCAAGAACCTTGCAGAATTGGAATTGGCGACGATTCTGACATGGGGTTAGTCAATGCAGTTATCGTCTACCCGAAGCTATTATAATGAATTGGGTATTTCATGAACCGACAGATATCATTGTATTGCTACAGGTAACTAACCCCTAGACAAATTTTAACCGTACACCAAGCCTCGTAGAACATGCTTTAATTGGATTGCCTATAATCAGGACATGTCAGAGGCGGTGACGGTCGGTGACCGGCATCTATTTTCCAAAGTAAGATTTGGTTAGACGACCATGTTCCAAAATCGATCCCTCAGTCTTGCTCGTCTAGACCAGGAGAGCTTGCTGAAGGTTCTTCACACAGCACCAGGTAGATTCGAATGAGTATCCCGCCTCCTAAATTTTCTAGTCTATGCTAGTAAATAACATGAAGTCGGATTTACAAAAAAGTTGATCCAACGTAAATTTTCGATTTTGAAAAGAAAAATTTGCTTAAGAGGGACGTGATTTAACGTAGGAATATCTCTTTGGTGGCTAAACACATGATGCAAATGTGTAAGAGCACATCAACCTGATCAATTTTCAACTTGATAAAAATGAGATGGTCAATACTTGAACTGAGATTATTTAATGAAATATTGGCACGTAAATTGTTTCACATCACATATTCGATCTTTTTCACTCCTTTTCTGATCAAAAAACGTTCAAATTGCAAGTTATGCTTATCCACAATCCTCGCCATTCCCTCAACGAAACGACGTGGCAAGATTGATGTAGAGCATCCTTTCGTCATCTCCTTCATTGAGCAACACGAAAGGGGAATGCTGTCCCTTACCTGGGCTATTCTCATGTGAGCGATTCCCATGAGTGAATTTCCAAGTGAGCGAGAGCGATTCCCATGTGTGCAATTCCCAAATGAGCGCATTCTCACATGATCGAATTCCCGATTGGGCGATTCCCAGATGAAAGATCGAGAATGTAAACACTTTCTTCATATTATTTTACGTTTTTCTTTGTGTTATTTCTTTTTTCTTCCGTTTTCTGTATGTATTGTTTATGTTTTCGTTTATGTACGTTTTTAAGTTTTCATCTTTTGTCTCTGCTTTCTTTCATTTTCTTTTTTCTTGTCATCAACTGTTTTCCTTTTTGCTCATTAACCCATACATTTGCCATGCTCTCTGTTTTTTCACAGTTAGATGATGATGGTTTCGCAGGTTAAATATCTAGACTCAAGAGATTTATTTGCTACAATAGCGACGATTTGTATGAGGGGTATTTAGCCGATTTTATGAGACAAAATTTTACATGCTGAAGACGCAGAGAAAATGCTATATGTCACGATTGAACTTTTTTTGATTATTTGTACTTCATCTTTATCTTTTTTTTTCTAATGGAAGTATGCTGTAATACAAAATTTTTCCTGCAGGAACTATGTTTTCCCCAGTGTACGAGTTTCGAAGCTAGTCATTTTTGTTTCGGGATGGTTACACCCATGGTGGTTCCCTCAAATCGACCTTCAACAAGTAGTAGTACCATACTCCATTTTTTCGAAATAAGTCTCAGAAAGAAAACGTATGTTCATGCAAATAATAAACAACCAGATTGACTGTAGCAGTCAGGACTAAAACTTGGAGAGAGAAAATGTTGGCTTACGATCATACATGCACGTAATGATGTTTGGAGGGTATTGACCTATAATGGACCTTGCTTGACCCCAGCAGATTTGACCTTCCAGTAATGATTGAGCAGATGATGTAAGGAAAATGAGCAAGAGAGAAGAGAATGTCGTCATAAGAGTGAAAATGATGCTGCAGATTAAGGATTTTTTAAACAAAGCATATTTAACTCAAAAAAGTAACATTAAAACTCGAAAAAGTGTCGACCAAGCGAATAGTTTTGCATATTTGATTAATATAGGCTAAGAATATGCTACTTGGATGTTTGAGGACCCATTTTCATGATCAAGAAAAAAATCCCTATCCTAACTCCTTCCCTAGCTGGTGTATTCTCATGTGAGCGATTCCTAAGTGAGCGAATTCCCAAATAGGCGAGTTCCCAATCGGGCGATTCCCATGTGAGCGATTCCCAATTGAACGGATCCGCAAATGAGTGAATTCCCAATTGAGCGATGCCCCTGTTGTCGATTCCCAATTAAGCAAATTCCTTATTGAGCGAATTCCTAATAGGTCGATTCCAAACAAAGAATTCCTAATTGGTCGATTCCAAAAAAAGAATTCCTAATTGGTCGATCAAAAAAATGTAATAACACTTTCTGCACATTTTCTTTCTTTACCTCATATTTTTCTTTGTATGTATTTCTTTTTTTCTTCCGTTTTCTATGTGTATTGCTCATGTTTTCGTTTATACATGCTTTAACGTTTTTATTTTTCATTTTCTTCCTTCTTGTTATCTATTTTTTGGATCATGAGACAATACATTGCATGTTGTCATTTTAAATAACCATAGTCTCCGTATAATTATTGCACAGTTCGGTATGCTTGACTCTTTTCATCGTTGTAAATGTGAAAATCTTCTTAACAAACAAAAGAATGCTCGAAAAAAGAAAACATCAAGAGAAAGGAAACGCCAACAAAAATGAAGACATTAAGAATAAGTGAAATAGGTGGAAAAGCATAAGAAGAAGAAAAAAACATGAAAAAGGTGACAAGAAAGAAGAAGCAAGATAGAGAAAGCAGCAATGAAGAAAGAAAAAACAATGTGAAAAAAGAAAGAATCAGGAGAATAGAAAAGCAGAAAGATAAAGAAGTAAAAGCAAAAAGATGAAAAGCAGGTAACAACTAAGAAAAAATCATAAAAAATATAATTAAATAAGAAATAGATGCCGAATTGTATAAGAATTGTAACAATGCTGATTAAACATGCAACTAGTAAAGTAGCTAATAAGAAAAAGTAGATGACAAGAAAAAAGAAGATGAAAGAAAGCAGAGGCAAAAGATAAAAATGCAAAAACATACATATAGGAAAACATAATCAACACACAGAATGAAAGAAGAAAAATATAAGGTAAAAAAGGAAAATGTAAAAAAGTGTTATTACATTTTCTATCGCTCGTTTGGAATCGCCCAATGGGAAATTCGCTCATTTGATAATTCGTTCAATTAGGAATCGCCCACATGGGAATCGCTCAATCGGGAATTCGCTCACTTATAAATTCTCTGACTTGGGAATCACTAACTTGGGAATCGCTCAATTGGGAATAGACCTCGCAGCTGACCCCAAGCAGAATTTCTAAGCTGTGCATAATGCTCAAGATACATAGTCATTATTTGCCCACGATTTCCTTGGACTTTTGTGCTCCAAGACTCATCTCTAAATGAGTGGACTGTGGTAGTAGTATTGTTAGCAGTAATGACATCAGGTAAAGTAAGGATGTTTGTGTTGATCTCACTACACTCATGGTAACGATAATTTCACACTAGCAGAAGTTGTGACAAATTTGAACACTTCAGCTCAAAATACAATCAGAAAATATTCTTCCACTATTCAAATATTCATTTTTCATTATAGGTATAACTTATTCAAATATTAATCGCCCTTTAGCTTATCAGCAGGTGCTTCTCACACATTGTATTCTACTTATTTTGCATCACAATTTTCTACTGTGCTTAATTACTTTTTCGCGGTATAAAATTCATACCAGCGATGGAAAATTAGTTTTATGCAACATATTATATAGATCTCATGTGTTTCCATGACATTCTAAAACTAGAATAAACAATTAGGGAATTAATAAGCCTCAAACGTCACGTGATTATATGTTTGACGTAAATGCCAATATATACTGTATTATACGTTGGTTATTTTTGCTTGATCGGTTAATTCACGTATACGATTCGACGATATGGAATTCTTGTTTTTGGCGAAGAGCCAAACAAAAGTTTTTACCCTCTAAGTTTCAAAGATACGTCGCATTTCATTATACTCGACTAATTAGCTGTACCCAGGCATTGACAATTAATGATAAGCTAGTTTCGCTGCTCTCTAAGCATTACGTATAGTTCATCATTTGATTGACTCTTTTCCATTCTATTGTTAGCACATCTTTCCTGTGAAACGGTATTGTTTTTGTAGAAATGATAAAAGCTTTATGCTTTATTTTATTTCACATTACTGTAATAATAAGTAAGTTGTTTTTGTGCGTGTGTGTGTGCACTTAAGGATCATCTACACATTGAAGAGACGGGTTCAAAAAGACGTAAACCAAATTCTCTAGCCTCAGATTTCAGGATGCGACCAAAAGCTCTACGAATCATTAAATAGACAAAGTTTCATGAAATTTTTAGGAATTTTGATCACTTTTGTTACAGAGTATAATTTGATGTGGAAAATTTGCATTATGGTTGCATGTCTAATTATTAATGGAATGGGTTATTATTGAAGTTTGAAACTCACATTCTGACTAGTGAAATTTTCATACTCTCCGACCAGTCAGATTCTACGGTATTAAATCTTTTTCTGGATGCCAATTTATTGTAACTCTCATTAAGATACTCCACACGACTTAAGTGCGTAGAGTAAATCTGACATGCACTGTAGCCTTTACAGCTTATAGACGACTGACAAACGTTGGCGGTCTCTAGTATAACTCGTTTTTCCACAAGTGTTTTTGATGCAATAAATAATAAACTTAAAAAAAGAACGCTGTTAGTAAATCAGTCCTCCAACTCCAACCAATAAAGTCTTTTGCACGACCCACAGTAGACTTTTCGACGTGCGATTTCCGGAAAAATGGGTTCTCGAGGTATTGAGACGAGAATAGGTAATTTTTTGATTAGCTTAGTCCAACGCCGATCAGTGTTTTTAGCAATGTTCCACGTGTTCTTATTTTACATAGATATGTCAGACATGTCCGTATGTTCACAAATATGTCCATTTATGCAAATTTACGATCTATATTGGCGAAAATCACCTCCGACAGGAAACTCGTCACGAAATTTGTGAATTCAGTACATGTAGAGAATTCACTGAATTTGCAGAAAATTTTGGCTTCTATGATCACTGCAATCCTATTGTATCAAGTACTCTGTATAATACTGATTCGTGAAAACTGCATTCACTTCTCACATTTCTCTAGTATGCCAAATTTTTAGACATTGGTGTTATTCCTACAAAAATCTGCCATTACAAAATTCTGAACTTGTCAATTTTTTTCTGTAAACGTTAACTGTAATTTTTTTGTTCAGTAAAGCATCTATCAGCTGGTATACCGTGCAATACCAGTTATCGATATCCGGAATTTTGTTCCTTACAAGATTGCGACTACCAAATTCGATGGTCGGTGATCAAGAATACCGGAGATGTCTACTTCAACATCATTGACCGAGTGGATTCGGACAATTATTGGACTGGAATAGGGTTTAATACAAAGGGCGTGATGGAGAACGCCGAAGTGATCATGGCCGGATTTATGCCCAATAGCACTTTTCTATATAGGACGATAATTTTCGGACAGAATTATTCGATGATCCAAGTAATATTTGATATTCAAGTGTTAAAATATTTTGAATGGATACCGTAGTTAGATAAATAGCCTGATTATAAGACTTTAAATCATGCTCGTTTTGATGTTTTTAGTAGCTTTTCTAGGAGAATAGATAATGCAATATATGAAAAAAATTTTAGTAAATTTTTGTACTTGTAATACCAAAATTATACTGCTCAAGAATATGTTTCCTTATACGAATTGTGCCAGATTTCAATACAGTTCTTTCATTATGCTTTTTGATTCTGCTTCCATGCATTTCAATACAGATTAAGCATAAAGTCGGGCTTTGGAGTGTGACTGATTTGAGAATTTAAATAAGATGAAACATATGTTGAGCTTTTTTCTCAGTTGTCCGGAAAAAGCGCAAGATGACGCGAGGAATAGGAATAGAAAAAGAAAAAGTTGCTCATGAGGTACAAATTTTTGGAGTTCGAAAAACTCTTGAAACAATGCACTTTTTAACAATTGTCAGAATTTTTCTGATTGTTTTTATTTCATCTAATGTGAATTGCATGGCCTCTACAACTGCACAAGGATGATAACACACTAGTACAAACACGACGATGTGGAAAAAGAAAATTTTTGCAACGTCCTTATTTGAACCTTCAGGCTTCTTACAAAATTCTGGAATTTTTCCAAATTCTGATTCTGCTGAAGTTTATATTCGTAAAGTTGGTTCGGCAAGAGCACTGGGGCTGTTTGTCTATTTACCCTGCATCAAACACACATTCGTAAAATAACTACGCATTTTGATGATGCAAATTTTAGGTCCCATTATGAATTCACAGATTTTGAGGATAGCTTCGAAAAATTACGACACGACGGACTACTATTGTTCTTTGAAATGGCAGATGCAACAAAAAAGAAAATTCACTTACTTGACGCACAATTTTTACGAAATGGGAAGCTTTATACTGTTGAAAGAATATGAATTTCTTCAGAGCAACGCGAGGTTGTCAAAATAAAAAAAGGATCATACTTGTTTTTTATTCAAACAGAGCTGAATCAACACTAAAGATCAAACATTTTCAGTCGGTCTGTTAGTTGTTGATGGACGAGAAAGTTTTTCCCATTGATTACAGTAATACGTTTTCTATTTTTTTCCGCGTTGAGCTTACTTTGCTTTGGTCATTTCAAAATAAATTCACCATAACCATAACAATTTTTGTAGTCAATTCATTTTTGAAGATGAAAACCAACAACGAAACCGATTTAACCGAAGTCAGTGCTTCGAAGACCATCGAGTCCAACAAAACGTTCATCATGTTCCGTTTCAAAAGAAAGTTACGAATAGACGACGTCTATCATCGACAAATCGGTTTCGACAGGTGCCTCAAGTTTCTATACCCCGTGTGGTCCAACGCGATAGACGCCGACGGCCGAATGAGGAAGCACGCGCGGACGCCATTGGTGTCCAAGGACGACGTGTGCTTGTCCACGTGCGCCGATACGCCTTACTTGGCCGATTCGGCTATACCTACACCAGCCGGAGGCGCGGTCGTAGGGTCGACGATAAATGGAGCATCAACAAGCCCGGGACCGTCACCGGCAGTTTTACCTAGGTCAGATGCAACAGGAATGCCGTCGATGATGCCTGGAACGCCTATGGGGAGTATGACTGGAATGGTCGCTGTTGCAACTGGTGGCGTTTCAGCCGGTTTAGCGGCTTCAGTGACCCCAGTGATGATGAATACAGGGGCAGCTAGTGGAGCACCATTGGGCGTGTCGTCGAATGCAGCACCAGGAAGTCCAGCGACAGCTAATACGATTGTGCCCCCTTCTGGGCCAAATCTAACATCCGCCAGCATGCCAATACAGAGTGGTGAGTGTGCTTTTATTGGGGATCGGCCCGAACGTAGGCCGAGCAAAGGAAGCCCGATCCAGCCCCATAGAATTCCGTTTTTTAAAAAGTGCAGCAATAAACAATTATGATAATGCAAAAAACATGACCTATAAATCACAGAAAACCAAAATTAGATACATCAAAATATATCATACCATCAACTTTATCAGAAATGATTCCTTTTCATAAATCCGTAATTATATGCCCTCCTGTGCTGAAACGACATTCACTTATAACATTGGAAGCTGCAATCACCATAATCTTCTACGTAATGAGAGTTACTTTGAAAGAGTTGGTTCATTTTCACAAAATCATTTTGTATTCTTCAAAAATTTTTTAATTTTCTGAACGTAAGCTTTTTGGTACCGAGACATTAGAGCGCGGAACAATGGAGCGCGGACATTAGAGCTCAGACATTAGAGCGCAGAGACATAAGAGCGCAGAACAATAGAGCGCAGGGACAATAGAGCGCAAGGACATTTGAGCGCGGGCATTAGAGCGCAAGGACATTAGAGCACCGACATTCGAGCGCGGAGATTAGAGACAATGCTGTAGCGGATGCAGGGGCGGAGGCGGCCGCGCCTCCTAAACTCATGGTCTAAAAAAAATTATCAAGATAATGGTTAAACGCCAATTATCAGAAATCTACAAAACTTAATTAAATACTTTAGCCAAAATTCACTTTTTTCGAATTTTTTCTTCTTTAATCTATCCTCTGTTTTCTGGCCAGTTGTTCGATTGTTTCATCCTTTTTCGTTTTGTTTTATTTAAAAAAAATTTAAGAAAACAAAGTTTGCATGTCGAAGCAAATAATTTAACAAAAATATAAAAATTGTAAATGAAAAATTTCCGCCCCTCCCCCAAAAAAATTTTTTGCGTCGGCCACTGAGACAATAGAGCACGGGACAATAACGGATAGGCGCAATAGAGCGCAAGGACATTAGAGCGCAGGATGATAGAGCACAGAAAAATTAGATCAGAGCTAAATTAAAAAAACAAAAATAAAATAATTGAAAAATAACTAAATTTCAGTCAAAAACGCTTTCTTTAATTTTTTCGTGTCTCTGAAGAAGTTCAGGTCAAAGCCAAAGCATTTTTCCACCTATTTTGTCAAAAGTTGCGAAAAAATCGCAGATATTTGACTTTTGAACCTGGGAATAAAATTGTTTCATTTTGTTATTTTCGAATTTATCTTGAATTTCTAACTCGCATTCAGAATCACACATGCAATTTTTTGTCAGCTTTTGAAATAAAGCTGCTTGCTCAGTATTCTTTTTCCATGTTCGAAAGCAATTTAAAATTCGCGTTCATAGCAGATCACGGAAAGTTGGTTGAAATTTTTTCAAACTAATAGATAAGCCCTAATGTCCCCGCGCTCTATTGTCCTGCGTTCTAATGTGAGATTTTTCACTCGAGACATTGTTCCGATATGTTTTGGTATGCTCACACTGAAAATATGAAATAATACTTACTTTCCATTGACCTTTTCAAGAAAAACAGACTTTATGCATTCATGTGAACTATAATGGTTACTTTCAAAATATGTCGATTGTGATAATTTTATTTTTAGAGGTATAATGGAGCCCCAAAAAATGTGGTACCCACATAGGCCAAGTTGCATTTTGCTAGCTGTCGAAATCTGGTATATCAGTTTATATTTTATAGTTCACACTTTGAAGCTTAAGGGAAGGAAAAACTCATTTGGATGGTTGGTAGTTGGAGGGGGGTCTTTTCTTCTACTTGTGTTGATCATACGTTATTATAATGCTGGACAATATTCTGCAATTATTTCATTTTCTCCTTGAAGTGTCTGCCTCGGCTATGATGGGTGCGGCATCTGCAGCCTCGATCCCCATGATGTCAAATACACCAGCACCAATGATGACTATGACACCAGCGGGTTCTATGATTTCCGGAATGACAGGATCAATGCCTATTATGTCAAATGCACCTGTTTCGGCAATGACCAGTGCAACATCAGCGTTGTCCATGCCTAATGCAATGACTGGCTCGCCAACAATGATTTCCAATGTGGCCGCATCAGCAATGATGAGTATGGCTCCAAATACACCGACACCAATGATGAGTATGGCGTCAGCAGGTGCTATGACTTCCGGGATTACTGGATCAATGCCTATTATGTCAAATGCACCTGTTTCGGCATTGACTAATGCGTTGTCTACGCCTCCTGCGATGACCGGCTCACCAGCAATGATATCCAATGTGGCAGCGTCAGCAATGATGAGTATGGCTCCAGGATTGAGTCCAACAGCTTCTGCAATGACTGGCTCAATTGCAAGTATATCCAATGCGCCTGCATCGTCGATGATAAGTATGGCTTCTGCAGGTCCCATGGCTTCCGCAATGACTGGCTCACCAATAATGATGTCCAATGCACCTGGATCAGTCATAATGCCAGCTGGCTCTGCAGCTTCTTCAATGGTTGGCTCTGTAACAATGATGTCCAATGCCCCAGCAATATCCAATTCGGTGATTACCATACCACCTGCGCCAGGAGTAGCCACTATGGGTGGGAGCACAGCAGCACCAGCAAGTCCAGGGTCAATTGCAGTTGGTTCGACCGCACCAAGTGGTGTTTCAATGGCTGGATCAGCGGCTATTGGAGCAAGCACAGGAACACCGATAATAGCAGGATCGGTTGGCTCAACTATCATTGGTGGAAGCATTACAGGTAGCGTTTCAATGGCTGGATCACCTGTTGTGGCTGGCAGCACAGGAAGTCCAATGGTAGGCACTATGGCCGGGTCAGCTGTTGCTGGTGCAAGCACTGCGTCTTCTGCAACAAACCTGCCCATGCAAAGTCAGATGATTTCCGGTACACCTTCACCAGTCAGTGTGGCATCCCCTGTGGTTGGTGCAGTAAGTGCAGGTTCAGCCAATATGTTCACCGGCATGACAGTCATGCCTGGATCAGCAATAACAATGGGAAGCAATTCATCTAATAGTACACCACCTGGGAGCAATGTGGCCGACTTCCGCTTGGAGCATATGGTCGTCTGTTTTTCGTCCGTCGTGGCCTGCACAGCCATGCATTCACCTTGAAATTTAGGACACTGGGTGTGTTCGAAGCGGGTCAAAAGTTGATCAAGGAAATGCTGATTATATCAGAGATATTGAGGTTTAATTTATGTAGTTGCACTTTTGCTTAGATTTTCGTGAATATATCTAGTTATGAGTAAAAAGTCATTTCGATAGTCTTGTTTTCTCAAAATTGGGTTTTCTAACGTGGGTGGCAATAGTGAACTTGCCTAAAAGTAAAAAGCTCAAAAATATATATTTTTGGCAGTTACAAATTTCCAGCCGTAAAATGTTCTGATTGAGCAGTATTTCATTTGATCTTTTGATAAAAACTGGATATATGAATGTAAGGCCGAAAATGATAGCAGTAAACATTCCATTACTGACTTGAGCTTGTGACCTCCGTGATTAATATTCGTGATAATTGTGGCGTGGGATTTCTTTGGAATATAAACTAGAAATGTATTTACTTTCATTTAATTAGTCGTTGATTGACCTTGTGATTTTTGAACAATTTTTATCGCGGGTTAAAATGTACGGTCAACAAGCGTTGATTGCGATAATCGCTGCGTCTTTGGTGCTTCAACTATCACAAGTATGAAAAGTACTAGAAAAGAGTTGTTTTGCACACACCAGCTGAAGAACATTAAATGTGCTTTAATTCCATCTGTAGATTGATACCGGACCATGGTATTATAAAATAAATTGAAACTCAGACTCGTTTCCCTAGGATAAACTAAGAAAAAAATTTTCTCACCAGTATGTTAAAATATTGGATTTTTGCCTTTCATGGGAGCTCCATGGTTCTATGAAAATTAGGAATTGTTATGTATCCTGTGCTCTAATAAATTGTTCCACTCCACAACGTCCTTGGATTAGGGGATATCGTTTCGAATCAACAGTATGAAACTGTGCCCTGGATAAAACAAGTTGAAATGATATTGAAATAGGTGGTGTAGCAAAAATCGATCGAGGCAGTGGGGTTGCACAAAAATCAGTTACATCCTTTTCTACTGTATGGAGTGGCATTTTTAGCTAATTTGCATATTTAGACTTTTCACAAACATTCATGGTATCTTCCCTAAACATCGTAACATTATATTTAATCTTTACCATTCTAAATCAACACGAAATTACAAAGTGATGAATTTTCATCTCAATTTAGTTGTTTTAAAAATGCTATAACTTGCAAATAATCCGAAATTGTGAAACTTAGCTCATTCAATATGCTAATTTCTGTAGCCTGTTTTTGTTGCAATATTTGTAAGTAATAAAACTGGTAAGTTCTATTGCATATTTTTACGATTTTTTTGCCATATCCTATGTCACATAACAACTTTAAAAATCTTTTGGCTAATCTTTTGTTGTTGTCCCAATGATAGCGATTTTGTCGACTGTATTATTTTTTTCATTTTTCAATTTCAAAGCATTTTATAGATATCGTAGATACTGAAATAGATGTTCGAGATCTATTGTAATAGAGAAAATCTATAGTCTGTTTTTCTTGAAGTGCTTCTAAATAATGAAAGTGGAAAGCAAGTAGTATTTCAGGCTTTCACGATCTTCTGATAAACAATATACTATATAGGTCTGGAAATTTATGAGCATACTGAACTCACCTTCAACGATTTTCGAGTGAAAAATTTTATGATAAGAGCTTAATGAGAACGATTTTGATGACAGTACTGATTTGTGTCACTTTTCTATTTGGAAGCACTTTGTAAAAAAAACAGACTATAGCAGAGTATAGATATTGTTATAGGTTAGAAGCAGCTGAATCACAAATTTCAATTGAATATGGATTCTACGCGCAGTGATTCATTTTGATTTCTCAATAATCTATGCAACAAAACCTGTGAGTCCTATAAGATTATTTCGCTTTTCTCTCTCCACTGCTGTCGGAAAAATTGTAAATACAGTAAGACTATAAAAGAATCGCTATCGAATATTCAACGCTGATCAAACCATTGAACCAAATTCTAAGATCGGCAAATAATCTAAATTTATGATGATTCAAATAAGTGCAAAATTTCAATCAAAATAAATGCTTTTCCATCAGAGATTTGCATAAATCTCCAAGTTCAGTTTTTGGTCCAAAGTTTTTACCATTTGTTCGGACATCCTGCTCATGTTGCCTGGAGATCTCCATAAAATACCATTTGGAAGTACAGGCTGAAACAAAATAGTCTCAAAAGTAGACTGCAGTGACTACATATAAAAAGTTACTGTGGCACAGAAAACTGGGGTCGGTTCCATCAAAGAGACTTAAGCTCCAACTGAGTTGCAGCCCAAGCTGTACCTTGACTATATATTATATCACTGTCGTTGACGTGCAGCTCAGCATAAAAAATGACGCGAAAGTTAAGCTGCAGCTGGCTGTTCCTCAATTATGCATGTTTTGACGTTGTCGTTGAGGTGCAGCTCAGCTGTAGCTTAATTTTACCGATATTTTTTGTGTGTATGAGTAACCTACGGCTGACCTGCACCTTAACGTCAATAGTATAACATATAAAGTTAGGCTGCAGCTTAAACTGCAGCTCAACTGGAGCTCAGACCTTTTTGATGAAACCAGCCCCAAAAGTATTAATATGATAGTTGCCGGTGGTTACTGTGTGCCATGAAACCCATTTTAAAATGGAATTGCAACATAAGATCCTAACAATACTTTTGGCACGCGCATATCTGCAATGCAAGACTACAAAGAACAGTTACTATAACATTGGTCACAAATAACTGTAAAAGAAAAGTGCATGCAGCTACGGTATAATATGGCATGAGCCCCCTAAAATGGAAATTACTTCAACATTTCTAGCTTATCAGTTACTGTAACTTCCTGAGTGAAATTTCCACGCACAAAACTGCAGTGTCAGGAGAAAGGTTGCTTACTGCAAACGACACCTTTTCAAAGATCTCTATTTTCTTTAAAGGCCTTCGTTGTAAACGAAGACGAAAGTCAAGTTTCGCACCATTTGGTCAAACGCCAGTGGGATTGGTACAATAACTACAATCGCGGGAATTACGGTCGATACGGCAGCCGCAGCGAAGAGCGCGGCCGAGAAGAACGCCGCCGCCAAGAAGAACGTCGACGTCAAGAGGAACGCCGTCGCCAAGAGGAACGCAGACGTCAAGAAGAACGCCGCCGGAACGAGAACTGGCGCCGGAACGACAACAGAAACCGTTGGAGCAGCGGTGGATGGTAAATTGAACCGTGAAGACAAAGAAGTCCTGATTTTTCGTCCCGAAAAGAAATTACTGTATTGTATGTACACTGTAGCTTTCCATGTACGCATATTTTTAGTATAGTCGGGCAAAAAAATTGACAAAGAATTTATTGTATACGGGGTGGCCCTATAGATGATCATCGAAATTTTTAATGCGAATATGTTGCGGGGTGCAATCACAATTTTGAGTCAAAAATGAACAAGTGAAACTTCAAATAATGTTCTTTCACAGAGATGGAGGATAAGACAGTTTTGATTCAAAGAAAGTGTAAATTTTAAACACAACCATCATTTTTCACATTCAATAAAACATTTCACATAGACACTCATGAATTCAATAAGAAATAATCATTTAGCCACAACACTCGTGATAAACATATAAAAATGCGAGTGACTGATCATCAATAGTTAGAAGAAATTTCATACATCCTTCGAAAGCCTTTTATAATTGGCTGAAGTTCTTGAGGAAGTGCCGAACAAAGTATCACGTTTATGACCAAACGCTAAAAAAATTTCATTCAATTTTTTGAACCAAAAATTTTAAATATTAAAGTCAACAGTTTCATAAGTCTTCGTAATTCTTATGGTGATGATGGTGATGAGAGAACATGCAGAAAAGTTTTGCAACAGTATTCCAAATGTTAAAAGTTGTTGAAGCACTTTGTAGATCCATAAATCATGTATGCAACTGAAGTTTCTGGGATAAATATTTGAAACTTATTTGCACCGTAATCTCTGGAGAAAATACAGAATGCACAGTCTAATTTTTAGAGAAAAATCACAAAAAATAAGTACCGTCCTCAAAATCCTTCACGAAAGCTTCAAAAATAGGTTTTCTTATCGAAAAGACACTGAGGATCAGTTGAATAGACTCACAAGACAAATTTACAGTTCTGGTTCAGCAGGAAATTGTAAAAATATGCATGAGGACATGCTTTCCAGCCTTTTGCAGAGCAGATATGATACTGAATCTGAAAATCTAAAAATCAGATCAGAGAAATCTGAATGATCATCGAAAATCCAAAAACTAGCAACTCTGCAATTGTTGGACTTTTTCTTTGCGTAAAATAAATTGAATGACAAATTTTCAATTTTCTTTCATTTCCATCGCCTTGAACTTGATTTCATTCACTGTTCAACTTTCATTTGTATAAAAAGGCGAATATGGCACGTTTCTTCTCTGTCACTTGATCGTTTTCCCATTTCAGTGCTCATTGACGTAAGAGTTCACTTTTTTATTTTAAAATCATCATTTATCAAATTTGGAATCGACAATATCCGGTCCCTACTCAACAAATTCCCGAAGGAACCTGTTACAACCAAAATTATAATTATTTATGTGATTCTGCGGAAATGTCAGTTCGGAAAAAACGGTCTTGTCAATATTTATCGAATATGGGTAATCAATCTATACATTGCGACCAGAAATTTTAAGTTTACTAACCTTATGATCAATTTGATTTTTGTATGTAATTTTACGTGGGTTCAACACTTTATATAAGAAGCTTTCAACTGGCTCAAATTCATATCCAGATTTGTGGTTTAATTGTTTTTTAGTTTATATCTTTGAAATTCAACGATGAATCGATCACAAGTTTTGTCGTTCATATTGGCGACCTTGTTGGTTATCAAATTCACTGAAGTAGGTTATTCAAGAAAAATTTGTTTGATAGTCAGTCATTTTATTAACTAAATGCATGGGAATTTCGGAAAATTCAAAAGTCCAAAAGTGTTTTTGAAGTCACGATTTTTCACAGAAAAACAGTGCTCTATTCTTTGAAGCCATGTAATACGTAAAAACATCACTGTAACATATAGTATATTCAGAATTTTGACGACTATGACCACACAGAAAATAGATTTTGTACTCACAAAATAATACGTAAGCATGCTTAGATTTTTACAACTTTTCTGAATATTATATAATCGAAAACCTCAGTAATGCTGTGTTCATGTTTTATTCAAAATCCTACATCACAGCCACATAACTGATGAAATTAGAATAGATACATTTCGACCTTTGATCAAAGGAAAAGTTCCATGATTTATATAGTCTGTTTTCTTTGAAATGTTCACATGTCGTAAAATTGGGGAACAAGATTTCATATTTAATTTCATATTTATGAGATTCTATGTCAAACCATGGATTACATGGGACTGAAATTTTGTGAATATGCTCAACTGAAAAACGGTTTTGACTTCAGTATTGATTTTTATCATTTTTCACTTTAAAATAATTTTATCAAAAAGAGATTATAGCTACGGTTGAAACAGAAGACACATTTCTGCCATTGTGGTTGAATAATTCGAAAAACTAAAAAATTGTTTCGCAAAAAAGAAGAAAAACCACAAATTTCTTGTAATAATTTTGTAAGAGGTGATCTTTTTCACGAACGTTTCTTAAGCAGCTAAGAAAAAATGTTCAGAAAGTGGAAAAAGTCCAACACTGACACTATAATGCCAGTCTACGGTGTTCCTTAAGATAAAATTATAATTTTGCCATGAAAATCATGACGTAGTTACAAGTGAGTTTGACAACTTTTAGGATGAAATTAACGACATGAGAATAGAATAAGATGATTTCACAGGAAAAAGTTGACTAGAAAATTCAACACGAAAATTCAACAGATTAGTGTAGGACGCAGTGTGTTAGTGAACTGAGTCTCAAGTCAGAAGTTCACAGCTGGCAGTTTCTTAAACTATAAATAATCCGTAAAAACGGATTCTTGAAAATAATCGTAGTATCCTGTGCTTTGTTTTATGTAAACTGTATCTGCCACCAGATTTCTATATGCTTCTTTTTATCTTGTCCTCTTGTTTTTCCGTTTTCCTATCCTTTATATTTTATTTTTTTGTTTTTCTCTCATTTTTTTCTATTTCAGTCTTACGTCTTGAAAGAAGGAGATGAAAATCAAGACGTAGCCGTTCACAATCTGGTCAAACGAGACTGGGATTGGAACAGGAACAACAACTACAATAACGACCAGTATAGACGGGAGCAAGAACGGAGAGAACAGGAACGTCGTAGGGAGGAGGAACGCCGCAGGGAGCAGGAACGCCGCAGGGAGGAAGAACGCCGCAGGGAGGAAGAACGCCGCCGCAATGATCAACGTTACAGGAACGACTATCGTAATGGCTGGCATTGAAATTTCGCCTGAGTTGGGAAGATTCGGGCTGAAAATTCGCTCCATATTTATGTTGTGTTTTGTAGCCTTTGATAAAAAAGTGAAAAAAGATATCCGAACGTGTTAAGGCATGACCAAGGAATCATGCATGTGAATTTTTTCCCTATTGGCAGCAGTTTGGAAGATGTCACCCAAATTTTGACCGTCTTATACAACCTTAAAAATGGACGTACATCATTTTGAATTATATTCGTGAATATATCTCGACGATACCGAAGTTGTCACATTTCTTTTCGCTCTGAGAAGTCACAATTTCACCCTGAGAAGTCACTCAGACACTATCAGGTAGCGGTTTAAAACCCTCATTGAGAGTTTGAAAACCTCCACCCTGATCAGTGTATTGTGAAAATTGTGAAAAACGTGTCCCGAAAACAATGCTTAAGCATAGGGAATCATTAAAAAACGTGTCCCAAATATGACAAAATGTGTCCCAAACAAAATCTTTTTGAAAATTTTGCAAAAAAATGAGTAAAACAGTTAGATCATTAGAATTTAAAAGTTACATTAAAAACTTTTGGGGTAAAATTCATCAATTTCAATGTCTTGGTTGCTCAAAGTACATTGTGGTCGAATTTTACCCATTGAAGCTTTGGGCGTATTTCCCGCATGGAAGTCAAGTTTTACCCATTGAAGTTTCAGGCGTATGTTCTTCATAGAAGTCCGATTTTACATGTCAAAGCTTCGGTAATACTTTCCACATGGAAGTCAAATTTTACCCGTTGAAGCTTTGGGCGTACTTTCTACATCCCCTGTATTGCCCCACACAGTTAAGGCGGAAGGCTTTGATGTATATGTTTTGTACAGGGGTATCTTTTGTGTACCCCCTGTTATGGCTAATATAACTACTCCCATTTATCCCTAACATAGACTTCCCCAAGGGTCAAAGTCGTCCAAAGAACATCAAATTCCAGCTTTTAGCTTCCTGGTATGACCAAGAAATCGTGCATGTGAATCTTTTGTATTTCGAACATTCCTCTGAAATGCAGAGTTCTGAAAACGGCTAAACCATACAAGTTCATCGGATTTCAGTTTTTAATCTCCCAAAAGTTCATCGGATTTCAGTTTTTAATCTCCCAATGTATTCTGGCGCGTTTCTTATATGTGAATTTTTTAAATTTTGACCCTTTTCAAAAACAAACGTTTCAATCATCCTAAACTACAGTTTTTGATCCTCTTGTTTGTTGGGGGACTATCAAAGAATCAAGTGCAATTTTTACACTTTCACCATAACTTCTATAGGATGGCAGAGTTTCGAAAACGCAAGGGTAGTCATAAAAAAAATATTTTCCAAACAAAGCATGAACAAGGATTCTTTATGTTCCAACCGTTATTCTAAAATTCAAAAACCGAAAAACGTCTTATTAGTCTTATCAGGCTCTTTTTGATTCTTTGAACCTCGGGCGACATCATGTGAATTTCCATATGTTTTCCCTCAAATACCATGTTCCAGAAAATATCTGTCAACCTAATCACAAACCCTGATTTGCATGAGAAGCCAGTATTCATGAAAGAGATTCCACAAATGTCGGAATTATCTGAAAGATATCAGATTCCAGGCTTCAAATCTCATCATAATGTGTTAAAGCACGATCAATCGAAGCATTAAGCGAATTTTCACATACTCTTATAAATAAACACAGAGTTTCAAAATCGCCAATCTTTCAAAAGACATCAGGAGCCGGTTTCATCAAAGAGACTTGAGCTCCAGCTGAGCTGCAGCTTAAGCTGTAGCTTAACTCTATAAGTTATGCCATTGCCGTCAAGGTGCAGCTCAGATGCTACTTTCCCTATATACTTTGCGTATATCAGTTAAGCTACAACTGAGCTGCACCTTGACAACAATGTCATAACATACAGAATGAAGTTACAGCTCAGTTGCAGCTTATGCTTCCCTACATGTTTTGTGTGCGTGAGTTAAGCTGAAGCTGAGCTGCACCTGAACGGCAGTGGTATGTATTGTTTCATGAGAAAAAAAGCAGGTGACAAGAAAAAGGGAAATGAAGGAAAATAGAGTAAAAAGATGAAAACGTTAAAAAATACATAAAGAAAAACATAAGCTACACACACAGAAAACGAAAGAAAAAATAAATACACCCAAAGAAAAATAAAAGATAAAGAAGAAAAATATGAAGAAAGTGTTATTGCATTATCGATCGCTCATTTAAGAATCGTCCAATCGGGAATTCTCTCATCTGAGGACGTGCCCACTTGGGAATCGGTCACTTGGTAATAAGACCACATTAATGCAAATTTTCAGTGCAAAAAAATACATGTATACGAACTTGGTTGACTCGGATATTGGGATCATCAGTCTGTTTATGTCCAACTGAGTCTAATTTTTCCAAGGCCATTTTTTCAGATTGACTGTAGCACTTGGGACTATACAAATTGAAAAAAAGAAAATGTCGGCTTACGATGCATTTTCATCAATTGCTTAAAGATTTGTCCGGATTTTTTTCTATTCCGCGCAAGGCTCATTTAAAACTGATTGAACTACAGTTAACGATTTTATCGAATTCAATTCAGATTTCGTGACTACAATCCATCATGATCTGGATTCCGAAACCGTGTAGAGCTTTTCATTCCAGCGATCAGAAACTTCCAATTTTCCAATACATATTATTCCAAAACATTTTTCTCAAGTTTTCACAGTCACATCATAAAAGCATAGCTCTAAAATGATGGTTATATGGTGTGTATGATATTTCAGTCTACGTGTGTTTTTGGCGGACGATGTTTGATTTGTCGATCAATTTTCGTTCGATTGTTTACCCAGCAGTTCACAGATTTTCGGCAGAAATATTATTCACTGCAAATGCTCCGCGGAGAATACCGATTTTCGCGTCTATCGGAAGTTTTTGCGTTAAAAAAATAGATCATGAACAATTCTGAACTTAATGTGAAATATAATCAAGATATAAGTATTATTCACACTCAGATCCTTTATGAGGAACTGGATTTTTAAATCTCATGTTTAATCTTATTCCAATTTTCATGATTCTCGCATGAATTATGTTCTTTTTTTTAGTTTCGGCACTGCAAGATAATGGCAAGCGGTCTGGATGTCGCTTGTGGTAAGTTTATTGTAAAAGTTCCTATATTGTGGGCAAAGTAACAAATGATGAAATTTTCTGGAAGAACTATCTCTCAGGCAGCAAAGCTATAGATCTTTTTTTTTGTCAGCTGATGGCATTTATTGTAGTTTCTTGGGTTAAAATTAATTTACTGTAGTTTCTTGGGTTAAAATTTCGTATGTATAGCTACAATGTAACAAAATCATGGCAAGCAAGCTAAATTAGGTGGTCATGCGGATATTTAGACTTTACTTGATGTAAATTCTTTATCGAAAGCTGTGCATTAGATATTTCATATTAGCTTGAATAAAATGGCATTAAACTCATTTTGGAATTTATCCTATGAAAGTAAGTTCAATACAAAAGAACTAGTAGGCATAATACTGTAATCAATGGAAAAATTTTCTCTAGGAACAACTGAAAATTTCCATGAATAATCTAGTCAAGTGGTCAAACTTTCTCGAGTAGCATTCTGGAGTCCAAGCAATTGCATTCTATCTAAATCTACAGTGGATAAGCAAGCTTTTTAAATGATTTTGCCCCTCCCTATTGTCATGAAGAAATGTAGCGATATTGCGGTGTAAAAAAATCCTGTATCGAATTGAATATGCGTTTTTTGGTTTATGCAGCGTTTAAATTTAAATGAGCTATGGTTATTCTTCCTGTGAAACTCATTAGTAGTTATACGGGCCCGTACAGGACGTACACAAAAGATACCCCTGTACAAAACATGTACATCAAAGTTTGCCTCCTTAACTGTGTGGGGCGATATAGGGGGTGTAGAAAGTATAGCTGACGATCCGAATTGGTAAAACGTGTGGGGTTATACAGGGGATGTAGAAGGTATAGTCAATGACGTAATACGATCCGAATTTAATTTAGCATGGGGCCATACCAGGGGGTGGGGTATAGAAGGTATGTCCAAAACCGATAAAATTCGGCTTCCATGTAGAAAGTATGTCCGAAGCTCCAACAGGTAAAATTCGGCCTCAGACATTAAAAATTGATGACGCAACAACTCTTTTGGAAAATTTAAATGCAACTCTTGTAATCTAAGAGTCTAACTGTTTTACCTCTAAAATTGTACAAAAGTTTTGCAGAACCATTAAATTTTACTAAAATGTAAAATTTTTTGAATAAATCAATAGTCGTTGACTATAGTGGTCACTTTGTCGTGCATTCTTGGATAAATTTAGAAAAACGCCTGAGGGTCATAGAATCTAATGATCTAAAAGTGTTACTCTCATTTTTTTGCAAAACTTTCACAAAAGTTTTTGTTTGGGACACATTTTTACGTATTCAGGACACGTTTTTTGATGATTCTCCATGCTTAAGCATGGTTTTTTGGACACGTTTTCACTGTTTCGGGATGCGATTTTCTCTATGTTTTGTTTTAAAATTGTGTCCCGAAATAATGAAAAACGTGCCCTGAAAACAATGCTTAAGCATAGGGAGTCATCAAAAAACGTGTCCTGAATACATAAAAAATGTGTCCCGAACAAAGTTTTTTTGTGAAAATTTTGTAACAAAATGAGTAAAACTGTTAGATTGTTAGACTATTTGACCCTCAGACTTTTTTAAACCCAATTTTGGGAGACATTGTGTCATCAAGCTTCAGGCGTACTTTCTACATGGAAGTAAAATTTTACACATTGAAGCTTCGGGCACACTTTCTACACCCCCCTGTATCGTCACAAATTCTTAACGAAATTTGGATTGGATTACATGATTGAATATGCTTTCTACACCCGCCTGTATCACCTCAAATGTTATATGAATTCAAATCCTTGGATATACTTTCTACACCTCCTGTATCACTCCACACAGTTAAGGCAGCAAACTTTGATGAATATGTTTTGTACAGGGGTATCTTTTGTGTACCCCCTGTACGGGCCCATATAACTTCTCTCATTTACGATAAAGCTTGTGTAAATGTGGTGTGCCTTCATCATTTGAGAGCTTTTATGAATAAAAATTTTCCACATATACGTGTGCCGCCTTCTAGATCAAGTTTGAAAATTAAAATTCATGTGTTTAAGCTATCATTAGTATCGCTCTGCTGAACTTGTTGGAGACTGCACAAAGCACCGGTAATGTGACTTTGCTTGACGATTGTAAAGGTAAGATACACCTCTATACTATGGTTACCACAATGTTTCACAAAATGAAAATAATTAATGAGTTTTCAATTGAAACTGAGACTTTTTTCTTCCAAAAAGCCACAAATAGGCTATAAATTGATAAATCTTGTCCTTCAACAAGATGACTTGGAACGGTTTATCTTAATTTTTGACGGAGTTATGACGTTTGGCCGAAATTTGATGAATTCTACCAGATTTTCCTCGCTGCCGATTTGTGCTCCAAACTAAGTAAATCAGATAATTGTTAACTTGCCATAAACTTCTATGTTATAATTTCGACGATTCGTTGGGAAAAATGATTATGAACACAATGATTTTCAACTCACTCTATGAAACACCTTCTATCGTAAAATTACAGATAATGGTAACACCGGTTGCTTGAACGTGGAAGATATGATCGATACAGTATTCTACAATATTTCTAAATCCCCAAGCGATATAGATCGATCTTACATCGGTTTGAAACTTAAGAATGGTATGCAAATTTTGTTGATCAGCGAACCAAACTCGACAATGTCAGCGGCAACATTATCAGTGTTGACTGGTGAGAGACAATTTTTTAATATCTAAAGTAATGCATTTGAAAACTTTTTTTATTACAGGGTATCAAAATAGTCCGAGAGAATATATGGGCATGGCTCACTTTGTCGAACATATGCTGTTTCAGGGAACCGAAAAAGTAAGTATACAGTCATTAATGCTTGTTTGGAACATTGCAACATAAACGATCTGCCTGAAAGTGCTACAATAGAAGAGCTATTGCAGTTCTGAGGTTCAAATCTTTTACGTTAGATTAGTATCATATTTGGATTTCATCCATGTATAAAAACGCAGATTTGCTGGTACCAGCTTAAAGACACCTTTATGTAGTTTTTCAGTCATTATGTTTTAGATATTCCAAGAGATTCAACAAATTTAGCAAAAAAATACCGCTGGAAAGTCTAATTCTGAACAACAACAAAAAACGATGAGATCTTTTTCTATAAAAAGATGAGATCTTTTTCTATAAAAAATAGGATCATTCTGCAGCTCTCACGCGGAAAGGTTCCAAAAATGATAGAAATTGATAATTTTCCTTGAAAAAATTTTTATTTCCGCCAAAATTAATCGTTCCAGCTCATGAAACAGACGTCCACTCTTTATAGTCAGTTTTTTTTATAAAATGCTACTAAAATGAAAAATGACATAAATATCAGATGACTTGAAAATCCTGTAAATTAAGCTTTTACTGTAGATTTTTTCACTCAAAAAATTTCTAAGTGTCAGTTGAGTGTCGTCACAAAATTTTTGTTCCATATGACGTACGGCTTGGCAAAAAATGCTGAAAATACTTGCTCCCAGATTTATTATTTGGAGATATTTTATGAAATACAGGCTATAGTTCATTCATTTTTGACTAGTCCAAAAGCATTTTTAGAGTAAAAATATACTGTAACGGCCGTACATTATTTGGTTACTTAATTTTGAGTGAAATGAAATAAAAGTGACTGCCGAAAATTAGGTACACGTCTTCTGAAACTAAAAAGCAGTGATTTAGTGTGAATATGTACAGCTGATGACATAAGAATCATGATCAACATGACATAAATTTCAAGGTGCGAAACTACAGTAGGTAAGCTATCCTTTGAGCTATACCTGAACACCCTAGCTTGACTGGCTAAAGTACAACCGGCTATTTTGGTGAACCGATTTTTGAACAACGTATATCTGAAAGATCTTTTTTGGATAAAATTTTAATTTTCTCAATTTTTTTGTGATGTGTTTTATAGATATCGCTTTATGCTTCTGATATTCTTTGAAGACAAAGTTCCTCTTTTATCGAAGCTGCAACTAATTAATGTACACAATGTGGTCTTCGAGTTGTTTGTTTCAAGATTTTCCTGCTCTGCGTTCTCCTTTTTTGTTACTTTTTCTACCTTTGGGAATCATTGTCCTTGAATACGTTTTGTCAAGACTTTGGAATTCCTGAATGTTGTAACGTGTATATACTTCGATTTTTATTGAAATGATACTAAATATTAAGATCTGAAAAGCAAGTACTACTGCACACTTTTCGATTTTCTGCTAGAATTTAAGGGCTTCGTGAACACACTCAAAATTTTTGAGTAAAAGTTTATAAAACAAGCTTTATATAAAAAATTTTGACAACGGTACTAATTTCAATTAAGAAAAATCTTTACGAAATATCGATAGGTTAAAATAAGTCTGAACTTCCAATTTCCATTATGAAACATAATACACTGACGAATTCACAAATCGTTCAAGAGTTATGCAGACAACAGCTTCTCTGGTGGTAAGATGATCCATGATAATATAGACATTTACTGTAGGCTAGTTAGTCATGAGAGAGACAATAAATTTGAAAATTATGAATCTTATTCCAGTAAAAATTTCTCTTTTCATTATTGTGTCCAGATTGAACATCAGACATTTATTCATATCTCTAGTGTGTCAAATGAAAATAGAATTATACTGGTGCGGTAGTTATACAGGGTCTGTTCCCAAGTGAGCGATTCCCAAGTGAGCGATCCTGAATGTAATAACACTTTCTTCATGTCTTCCTTCCTTAACCTTATATTTTTCTTTGTATGTATTTATTTTTTCTTTTGTTTTCTAGGTGTATTGTTTATGTTTTCGTTTATGTATGTTTTAACGTTTTCATCCTTTGTCTCTGCTTTTTTTCTTTCATTTTTCTTGTCATCTACTTTTTTTCTTTTTTGCTCAAGAAACAATACATCACAAGTTGTCTTTATAGTCTTGTAACGGTTCTCGCACACTGGATGGTAGCTTCTCTACCACCAAGTGAACAGCCGTGTATCGCCTGTTGTGACTGCAACAGCATCGTCACAGTCTCTTGTATAATTCTTGTGCAGTTCGACATGCTTGAGTTTTTCATCGTTGTAAGTGTGAAAATCTCTATAAGAACATAAACAAAAGAATGCTTGAACAAACAAAACATCAAGAGAAAGAAAACGTCAACAAAAATAAAGACATTAAGAATAAGTGAAAATAGGAGGAAAAGCATTAGAAAGAGAAAAAAATGAGGACAGTGACAAGAAAGGAGAAGCAAAAAACTTAGATGAAAAAAGTAATGAAGAAAAAATCACAAAGGATAAAATTATGTAGAAAATTGAGCGTGCCGAATTGTATAAGAACTATACTGGAGGCTATGCTTATTAAAAATGACAACTTGTAATTTGCTGTTCCATGAGCAAAAAAGTAAAAATTATATGAAAAAACGAAAACAAAAGAAAGTAGAGAAAAAATATGAAAACGTTAAAACATACATAAACCAAAAAATTAAAAACACACGCAGAAAACGAAAGAAAAAAGAAATACATGTAGAGAAAAAAATAAGGTAAAGAAGGAAAATATGAAGCAAGTGTTATTACATTCTCGATCGGTCGTTTGGAATCGCCTGATCGGGATTCGCTCAACTGAAAATTAGCTCAGTTGAGAATCGCTCACATGGCATCGCTCAATTGGAAATTTGCCCACTTGGGAATTCGTTCAATCGGGAATCGCTCACATGAGAGTACCCCGTTATAGATATGGATTCGAAATAAGTGCTTCATGCAGTAGAGTTGTTAAAAATATTTCAGTAATCAGAATAACTATGAACATGGGATTTCATAAGTCACTTCCTTCTACAATGTAGTTTTTGATATTCTATCAATTCATAAAAAGGCGACATGCTGAAGTTTTTTAAATCCGACAAAAACGAATTTCGCTGCATTCAACTTTCGTTTTTAGTATCCCGATGTCAATCATTTCGCAAGTTTTATTAGACAAAATGGCGGCGATAAAAATGCTTACACTAACGACGATAGAACATTCTACTATTTTGATTTACCATCGGATAAATTTATAGATGGTCTTGATATGTAAGCTTTTAAGGATTGAATAATGTAATAAAAAATAATTTTCGTAAATTTCCAACAGATGGGCTCAATTTTTCATTTCTCCGCTATTCGAAAAGTCTACAGTAGACAATGAAATGATAGCAGTGCAATCAGAATTCGACATGGCGTCGGGCATGGACATGAATAGACATTCCATGATACTCAATAATTTGGTCGACGATAGCCAATTTATACCATTCGGTTTAGGGAACTTCGAAACGCTCGCTGAAGCTGCTTCGGAAAATAATTCTTCGCTCAATGAGGAAGCCAAAAAATTTTTCCGCGAACATTATTCGGCCAATTTAATGTCGCTGGTCGTTTTGACGCCGTATAGTTTTGAAAAAATGATCCAAGTTGTGGTGCCCATGTTTTCGCAAGTGAAAAATAAAAATCTGACCCTCGCCAGTTGGCCCAGTGCTTTTTATAATGCTCCGAAGTTTGTAGCAAAAGAAATCAGAATGGAAAGTGTGCAAAACTTGCAAGCTCTGATCTTAAATTTTCCCTTACCAGTAGACTTGGTGGAGCATAGGCACAAACTATGCTCGGAATACATATTCCGTTTATTGAAAGACACAAAAGAAGGCAGCTTCAATGATCGCATGAAAAAAATCGGTCTTATCGACTACGTATACACAACGCAGTTTGACATTCGAGGATCATCAATGTTCAGAATTGCCTACGAATTGACTGATCTGGGATTCGAAAATACGACGGAAGTAGTGAAACTATTCTTTGCTTATATCGAATCCTTGAAAAAGAAAATGGACATGAAGTGGTTGAACGACGAAATTAAAGCAATCAAGAGAAACAAATTTCTTTTGCTGGTAAGTTGTTTTAATTTCACGTTTTTTTCACGAGGCCAGTTTTCTGTAAACAGTGTGTATTGGGCATACTTTCTGATAAGTTCCAACTCGTCTATGACATAAGTCAGAAATTGATTATACCTAAAAATCGGGCATTTTGGGTAATATTTCACTATTGATATATTTAGATATCTACTCGGGTCAAAAGACGTCAGCAATATAACTTGCCTGTATACGAATGATTATTGTAGATCACTCAAAGAAGCTTCCTATTAGCATATGTAATCCAAGAGTTCTCTCGCAGTACTTTACCCAAAGTTCCAAGTTCTAGAATTTATCATAAAAATTATATCCACAACTCAGCATTAGTAACTTGCCATGATCATGCATTCGACACTTTTCACGAAATTGTAAAATATAAAAAAACGAAACGAAAAAATGTCCATCAATAAACATGCTCACTGGACACCTTCCTATAAAATTTCTTCAAATTTTTTCCATAGTTTTACAGCTACTTTGATGCAACATATTATATTAAAAGTTCAATCAGATTCGAATGCTATTTGGAGGGTTTTTGAGAATTGGATATGCTTCAAAAAGAAATACTGATAAATGCTACTAAATCTGCTTCTCATGAGATGCTGGAGACACTAAGACACAATGTCTGAGGGGGTATAGCTTTGTTGTGATAAGTCGAAGTCGGAACAAAAATATCCGCAAAAAAACTTATGTGGAATAGTGTTTGACGCCAAGAACAAATATAACTTTCATTTTGCTTGGAAGTGTAAATTCTTTGTGCCACAGTACACTGAAAATCAGAATTTTACGAATTTTCATTATTTTTGGGACATTTTGTTTTATTATACACCTATCGCTGTGCAAATAAGATTGCTGAATGAATTTTTTTCCTGTAGTACAAAAATAAGTTAGCAACATTTTACATTAAAATTCATCAGCCCTGTGTTTAATGTTGGATTTGGACAAATCACTAAAGTTACCTTTTCACAGGAAAAAATGTGTATTTTCTCTGAAATTAGTATGTCAACACGTCCATCCTGCGAAGCAACACGAAAGATTCCTGAACAGTAGGTACACGTACCAACGTAACACATTATGTCAGAAAACCAAGACAATACGGTAATTCACAATTTATAAACAAGTGCACTTGTTATGAAGTTTCTCATGATGAATACGTTCTATTTTTGACATTTTAATCCAAAGTGTACAGCCAGAAATAGAGAGAAAGAAAATGCACTAAAAATAATAAAAAATTGTGAAATTCTGATTTTCAGTTTACTGTAGCACATCGAATTTAAACTTTCATGCAACATGAATGTCGGATTCTTTCTCAGCGTCGAAAACTACCTCACGTGATTTTGTTCTGTTTAGACTTATCACAACAAAGCGAAATTCTCCCAGCGTACATGCACGCGGAGGGTTAGGGGAATTTTGATCCCCAGCAGACTTTGATTGACCCCCAGCAGATTCTTGCCGACCCCCAGCAGATTTGAGCTTCCCAGCAATGATCGAGAATTTTATGAAGGAAAATGAGCAAAAGAGAAGAGAAAGTCGTCATAAAAATGGAAATAATGCTATAGTTTAACAATTTTTTTAAACAAAGCATATTTGATTCCAAAGAAGTAACAATAAAACTTCAAAAAGTATCAAGAACGGAAAAAAAATTTCTATTCCACCTCCTGTCTGTGTTAACCTCCAGCAGAATTTCTATGCAGTGCATGTATGTCTCTCAGACGTAGTGTTTTAGCATAAAAAGCAAATATTTGGGAAACATGTGGGTCGAAGAACCCAGAAACTTTCATTGGTTCAGGTGCGATGGCATGGTGAAGGGGATGCCTGTAATACCGTAGAAAAATTAGCAAATTTTCGTAGGAATCACAGAACCTCTATTCACTAGGATAATACTAATGTATCCAAATGTTAAACTTCAAGCTCCAGTTTCGCTTCGTTTTTATATTTGAATAATGAGCATTTTTTACACGAATGAAATTTTACCGCCTTCCAGTAAACCTTTCAGTAAATTCTGCAGACTATTGCATAAGTAAGTATACTTTGTTCTTAATCGTCACTTGCTCATTGATTGAACATTTGCTAACACATTAAAAAATATTCGATAAAATTACGCTAGACGAAAATCTTTGCAAGCACCCCCCCCCCCCAAAAACAAAGAATACTCTAATTTAATTAGAAAATATTGAAATGGAGCAGCTACATAACTGAAGAAAAAAATTTTGCAGCGTCCCAAAGGAAGGAAAAATAGGAGAGATCAAAGGGAATTTTTGTCAAACTTCAACCACCTATCATCACTCAGTTAAAAATGAAGGTACGTCATCTTAATTAATAATTTTGAATAGACCACAACGAGCTCTATCGATTAATACTAGATTTATTGTGTTTTGGGGAAAAATATCCTGCTCGCCTCAGTAAATCTCTATCTGGGTCGTTTGGGTCAAAAACGATCTGGGTGAGCTGAATAACCCCATGTCGACGTATGGTTGACATCCTCATCACACACACTTATGCGAATCATTACTCCATGCACTTGAAGATCCTCAATTCTATAGCTTATTGGAACAAATTTTTTTCATCGCCCAATGTTTAAAAAATTGTTCAACTGATTAACCACCTTTTTCTTCCTGAATTTTTAAATGTTAATCTGGCATAAACCTCTGCCCAAATTAAAATTCTGTCTGCAAATATATTAAGCAATAGCCATGCACGCCCCATTGACATGACATGATCTCGGATAGCTTTCCATAATTTTTTTCTGTCAGCACATCTTATTTATGCTATACTTAACAGTAGTTATACGGGCCTTGTACAGGGGGACACAGAAGATGGCCCTGTACAGGGGGTACGCAAAAGATACCCCTGTACAAAACATATACATCAAAGTTCGCCGCCTTAACTGTGCAGGGCGATACAGGGGGTGACACAATATCTCCCAAAACATTTTAATGCGACTCTTAGAATCTAACGATCTAATGGTTTTACTCATTTTTTTACAAAATTTTTACGAAAAATTTTGTTTGGAACACAATTTTTACATATTCAGGACATGTTTTTCAATGATTCCCTATGCTTAACCATTTTTTTGGGACACGTTTTTCACTGTTTGGGTATACAATTTTTCATTTATTTTGGACAACTAAGTGTCCGAAATAAACAGAAATCGTGTCCCAAAACATAGAAATACTTTTTACGAAAACAATGCTTAAGCATAGGGAATCATTGAAAAACGTGTCCCGAATATGTAAAAATTGTGTCCCAAACAAAATTTTCTGTAAACATTTTCTAAAAAAAAGATGAAATCACTAGATCGTTAGATTCTAAGAGTCATATTAAAATTTTTTGGCAGAAATTACATCATCAATTTTAACGTCCCGAGTCGGCCAAGGTGTACTTTCTACATTGAGGTCGAATTTTACATGTTAAAGCTTTAGGCGTACTTTCTACACCTCCTTCCCATATTGCCCCGCACGTTATGCGAATTTGGATTATATTACATCATCGACCATACTTTCTACACCCTCTGTATAACCCTGCACAGTTAAGGCGGCAAACTTTGATGTATATGTTTTGTATAGGGGTATCTTTTTTTACCCCCTGTACGAATCCATACAACTACTCTTCTCACCAAGTGGTATGTTTTAAAAAAATGAAATTTCCTCATCTGGTGCAAAGTATTGAAGAAAATAGTGCCATCAAAACTTAAACATTTGTTATGCCTTTTTTATTCACCCCAAAAGTAATAGTGAACGTTTCAAAAGTGCTCCATACCTAGACTATACAAAGGATAGCACCTGTCTTTTTCGTAATGCGAAGTTTGTGCATTGAGCTTCACTTTCTGTTGATTTTTAACTCCAAAGTTATTAATTTCAACTCCGTAATTTTAAGACCAAACGACAATCCTACAATTATTCTCATTCTTATAAATGATTTTTGAGGCTAAAGAAAGTCCGTTGGAAACCGTTCAAAGAATTATAAACAATTTAGTCAATGGTGCGACATTGGAGGATGCGGTCGATGATGATTTAATGATCAATGAAGCTTTTGATCAAGCTTTTCATAGCAAAATATTATCTTATATCAATCCGGAAAATATGAATATGGCCATTCTAGGAGAAGATATGGGAGGTGACGGCATGATATTTTTCATATTTTGTATAACATAAGCAAATTTTTATCCTATTTTTCAGATTTGGAACGAGAAGAAAAGTATTTCGGAACGAAATATACAATCAAAAATATTTCCAAAGCATTGTTGAACGAACTGCAGCAGCAAAATCCGATCAATGAAGATGATATCAATTTCACAAAAGAAAACCAATATGTGCCGCATAATCTGCAAATTCTAGATAATCCAATCCGGAATCAGAGTCGACAACAGCCTGAAGTTATATTCACAGATTCTAAAATTCGTGTCTGGTACAGCAAAGATACGTCATTTCGCGGACCTCAAACTTTTTGTGCAATTGTCATACGTTCAAAAATGCCAGGAACGAATCTTGATGATCATGCTGCGTTCCAATTGTTTAAAAGTATTCTTTATGAAAAAATTGATGATCAGCTAACGGATGCCAAGGAAGCTGGTTACAACATTGATGTCAAAATTGATAATCACAACGCTCTATCCCTAACTGTTAAAGGCTACTCGGAAAAAATTGATAAAGTTGCTGTGGCTCTAGCTGAAGCTTGCTCCAATATTCAATTGAATGACGAATCATTCTTGAATAAGAAGCATTACCATCTTGATACTTTAGATTATGAACCAACAGTCGTTACTCAATATTATGAATATTTCTTGAAAGATTTCCTATTGAAGAACAATAAACCAGCAGAGCAGATCAAAAATTCAACAATTAGTAAGCGTTTATGAGTGCGGGCCAATGGTGAAGTTTCTCATAATTTAATTTTGCGTGTCAGATTTGGAACTGTCAAACTTACTCGGCTTTTTGTCCAAGTATTTTGCCAATATGCAGATAGAAACATTTATCCATACCGGTGATTTGGATGAAGAGGTAAGCAGTTAGAAAGGAACGAGTAACAGGTAAATTCAAATAGTTCTCAATCGATTGGTACAAGTTTATGAAAGATAAATTCTACACTATTTGACCACAATTAAAGTTCCTTATAGAGAAATGTTACAGCATCATTGTTACTATAGTCTGTTTTTTATAAAATGCTTCCAAGTAGAAAAGTGACACAAATCTGAACTGTCGTCAAAATCGTTTACATAAAGTTCTTACTGTAAAATTTTTCACTCGAAAAATTGGTAAAGGTTAGATCAGAATGCTCACAAATTTCCGGTCCTTTATGATATATTGTTTATCAGAAAATCGTAAAAATCTGGAATACTACTTGCTTTCCTCTTTCATTATTTGGAAGCATTTCAAGAAAAACAGACTATAGGTTTAATATTCAGCATTCTGCTGAAAGTTCCGGTGAAATCTTTCGAATTTCTCACATGATAAATCCAAGTTGTTGTTTGAAAAAGATTAATAAGCCGTCGTGTCAAATTACTGAACAATAATTTCTGTACAATCAAAGCATGTGAAGGAACATGGTGTTTTTTATAAGATGCTTGTGAATTGAAAAATGACAAAAAATAAGATGCTTTTACTGTAGGATCTTTACTCAGGAAAATTCAAGGGTTGCTTGAGCAGGCTCATATATTTTAAATCTTATATGATATATGACTTGGGAGGAAATCGTAAAAATACGAAATAGTACTTGCTTTCCGCTATTATTATTTGCAAGCATGTCAAGAAAAACAGACAAAAGTTCCGATGTTTCACAGGATCGTCTTTATTCAGGCATCTGTCGATATTGCTCGCAAATTTTATGAAGTCATTGAAAGAAAATGGAATTCTTCGCCATTGGTTGCCAATGATTTTAATCCCAATCAAGTGATTTCCCTTCAAAGAAGTGAGTTTTGAAAGTTATTGTTA
Source organism: Romanomermis culicivorax (assembly GCA_963922205.1). Classification (NCBI taxonomy): domain Eukaryota; kingdom Metazoa; phylum Nematoda; class Enoplea; order Mermithida; family Mermithidae; genus Romanomermis; species Romanomermis culicivorax. Next base: position 186,592 of record CAWUHX010000185.1, read on the forward strand.
ATGACGTGAATGTGCATGACACCCAAATGTTAAATTGACTGTCATCGAGCAATCCTCTTCTATGCATACTGTATAATACTTATTATTCTAATTTTAGATCAGAGCATCACTATCACGAAGCGTTTCCCTATTGCACAAACGGTTACTGTAGTAACTTTCCAACTTTCAAACATGACCATACATAATCAGGCGCTGACCGATTTACTCCAACAAGCATTGTCGCCTATGTGTTGGACCCTCCGAACAGAGCAGAATTTGGGTAATTTACTTTTTTGAATACAGAGATATGATAACCAAACATTTGACTTTTAACCCTCCGATGCGCGACGTCGGACACGAACATAAATATGATAAGCGTTTGATCAATTCTAGATACTTAAAGGAGATATATTTTTTCCTGAAATAGAGGTCCAGATCCTCTCAAAACACCTATGTGCATGTACGGTCGCAATGCACTAAAATTTTTCATCTAATTCACTAAATTTGACGGAAATATATTATAGTCCAATTTTGGACGATCAAACTCTAAAAAAGGCTTTGTTACTGAAAAATAACATTATCATAGTTGATTAGTGAAAAAACGTAGGATGAAATAATTGATATTTCAAGTTTTCAACTTTAGTTAGACAGGGAGCCACATTTTTGCACAGATAACCTACTCATCATTACGATAACAATTTCTACAGTAATTCACGCATTGTTGCCCGAATAGAGCGAACCGCATAGCTTTCTGATCATTACTCGCAAAATGACAGACCTTTCAAATTTTAATTTTTCCGGGCCATTCAGGTTCTGATCCAACAATTTGGGAATATGCATTTCTGTGGTTTAAGACACCTGCTAATCGCAATTCGTTGGGTGAAACAGATGAATATGCATCTATAGTGCGTCTTTCTCATGATCTAAAGATTCTTCGATGAAGCGAAGAGACATGCTCTTAAACAATGATTATTTGATATTTTTATTTTCTTCTATAGTCCGCCTTTCTTAAAACAATGCTAGTGAATATCAATGATAGTAAAGAGTGGCAAGCAAGTACTATTTCATCATTTGTGATTTTCTGCTAAAGAATACATGTCACATAAAACCGAAAATTTGTGAACCTTACTATTTTAAATAAAAAATCCTACAATGAAAGCTTTTTGTGTAGAAACTTTGAGGGTGGAACTTATTTTCTGTCACTTTTCGATATTTTTTGAATGAAACGTTGTATCGTAGAAGTTTTATGTAAATATTTCATATATACTGCAATATGTTGTATGTTGGCACATATATTTCACCCATATGATTGATCTTTCTGATAGTCCACGGATTATGAACCCGGGCACATTTTTTCTTGAGCCATAGTTGGGGTAGATGGTTCCATGCCTTTCTCAACACTGGTAGCAGCTATGGTAAGAATTCATTGTGGGCTATTATTGGCCTTACAATAGCATAAAAATGTGAAGCACTTTTATTAGAATAACACGATATAACACGATATAACACATAATCATGGTAATACAGTGGTGAGCATGGTTTTGGTAGTGTACCTAACCTTCTTCAGGCTATGACAATTAGAATAATTTTTAATAAAATCTTTCTTGCACTGGCGGTTGATCTGTGAACTTTGAGCTTGTGAGCTGCAACCACTGTTCAATTCGGGCAAGTATTTACTTGGTTAGATCTTCTATTCAACCTGGTGGGCCATTGCATCCGCTGAGGAACTTCCTCAAGAAGATTCTATTCCATGTGTGGCTATTTCAATGCTTTTTGTTCCTACATTGCTGGAGCCTGCTACTTCCATTTCCATTGTCTCCCTAATTTTTCACTTGAAGGTGTTGTTTTGATGGGCCAATATACTGGTGTTATCAAAGCTTGACCTACACCCACACTTAAGACAATGTTCTGCAACTCTATACCTTTCTTCATCTAGGTTCTTCAATGCATTTGTGTGTTCGGAGACTTGAGTGTTCTATCTGTTTCTCATATGTAAACTTTTGCACATGATTCCATGGGAATGGAATACACTACTCCTTGACTTTCCTGATTGTTCCTTGTTGAGGCTACCTTGCTCAGATGTTTCCTCAGGGTATCCCTAGATGTTCCAACTAGTCTGATCTTACACTGCTTGCATATTCTCTTAAGTTTCTCTGTCACCTGACCACTGTATGGTACAATAGTAGTACACTTATACTCAGTGTCTTCCCTATAAGACTTTTTCACAGCCATGGCCTTTTGGATTAAGTTTTAGGGGTATCCATTCATCTGAAAGGCAGTTTTGATGTTTTCTACCTCCATTTTGTACTCCTGTTCATTACATTTACAAAAATTTATATTACAAAAAATTACATTTTGGCCCTTATGAGCATACCTTTTACTATTCCTATCTTGGTGTTTATTGGATGGTTGGAGTTGAAGTTTAGATATTGATCAGTGTTGTGTTGGTTTTTGGTATACTGTTGTCGTAAGGCCTTGTTCATTCCTATAGTCAGTTTTCTTGAAATGCTTCTAAATAATGAAAGTAGTATTTCAAATTTTCACGATTTTCTAATAAACAACATATCGTGTAGGAATGAAAATTTGTGAGCATACTGACCAAGCCGTTAACAATTTTTCGAGTGAAAAATTTTATAGTAAGAACTCTATGTAAACGATTCTGAAACCATACTGATTTGTGTCACTTTTCTATTTGGAAGCATTTTATAAAAAACAGACTATAGTAACCAGTACATCAAGGAAGAGTTACTTACCATTTTGTTCAACTTCTATTGTAAACTCCTGGGTTTTTGGCTTTAACGAAATCGTCAGCGGGCACAACTTTGGAAACAACATGGTGAAATTTTTCTCAATTTATTAGGGCATGCGTATTTATTTTGTAAATTTCTGAATTTAGATTTTAGAAAAAAATTGCATTTTCAAATATTTACAATTCATCAATTATTGGACAAATTTCTAACTTGTGAGGGTTAATTAAGTTGGGGGTGGGTGTCCCCCCGACTTACATGTCTGTAGGAAAATATTGTATTTAATTTTGCGCATATTTTCACTGACGATTTTCTTCGAAGGATATGGCGTCAAATGCAAATCAAGCAGCTTGCTTGATATCAACCATTTCACCATATTGATCATCGGACCCCATAATCCTGCTTACGTCGAATCAAAAATAGACGCGTTAGTGGAAAAATTACCGGTAAATCGATTTTTCTAATAATTATCGGGTGTTATCACTACTTCTTCTAAATCTAAGCAAAATTTGATAAATATGACTGAATCGTCGTTCGACGAAATGAAAAATTCATTGAAAAATAAGTATATGGAAGAGAAGGCCAGTTTGTTCGATCGAGGTGGAGAATTTTGGACAGAGATAGAAGGTCCAGCAAAATTGTTCGATAGGAGTAAAATCCATTTCATGTTCAAAATTCAATTGGTTCATTAAAACTTGATTTTTGCAGAGAAACTCTTAGTGGATGAAATTGGATCCATAAGCAAAGAAGACTTGATTCTTTTTGTAGAAGTAAGAACCATATTGTTCGATATGAATACTGCATGCATATCACTTTTTTTCTAGAAAAATATGCAAGCTCAAAAAGCTAAATTATCGCTCCATTTTCTGATGGAAGAAAAGGATTAAAAAGTATGAAGTAATCAACTCTACGATAGGGTTGATAAATTGATTGTATTTTTTCGATCTTCTATGAACTAGTTATTGAAAACGTCAATGTCAATCAGTTCAACAAAATCTTATGAAGCAGGAGAACTTATCGCATCATGTACAAATCTTTAAGAATTATCTGTTGCTTCTGGATGACATTTTTTATGTTTGGTTTCTTGTTTTTTATGGTTTTGTCCGTGGTCTTCACTTTCAACTGTTAAGGTTTGTGATATTACCTTTTGTGATTTTTTACGTTATAAACCTTTCAAAGCATTGATTGCATATATCTTTGAATTGAGTTACTGTTATCTATAATTTGTTTTTATAAGGCGCTTATGAATGACAAAAAAGTATTCTTTCAAAACCGTATATTCCAAAATGTCGAAGGTTATTCTACTTGAATTGTAAATTTCCAACCTAGGGTTCTAAAGAGACTAGAAAAATAAGGGATAGTACGAGCACTTGCATTCCCGTTTCAAAAGAGCAGCGAGTTCAAAAGCGCAGCAAGTGTTTTTTGCAGTCTTTTTTGTTTTCTGTTCGTGACTTACCATTTCAGAGAAGAGAGACGATAAAATGAAACAGAAAGAAGGCTAGACTGGAAAAAGGACAAATATTATAATCAAATAGGAAACATGCTAATGGCAATAAAAAAAGAATCCCTAGTTTAGACCTAAATCTATTTAGTGATTCATTTTAAAATGATCGATGCAGCGATCCTATTTAAGTAAGTTCAACTCAGAAAACTAGTAACGCTTATTACTGTAATTTATGGTAGAAAGAACAGCTGAATGTTTCATCCCATATTCTCGTTAAGTGGTCAAGGTTTATGGAGAGTAACACTGGTGTCAAACACAGTTCTATGAAAACCAATAGTAAATAAGAAGCGTGGCCTTTTTACGATTTTGGCATTCCCATTGTCACAGACGAATTTAGCTTTTTTCTGCAGTACAGGGTTTACAACTCCATGAAAATTGTGTATTAAATTGAACCTACACTTTAAGTTCTCGCTGCGACTGTGATTTCAAAGTCAATGGACTAATCTACCTAGTCATTTTAAGGTGTTCTCAGTACTTTTATAAAATTTTTGTGACTGATTTTTCAAAGATTCAGTTAAAAAAGACAAAGTTTAATTTGCGTAAAGTTAGACATTTCGATATTTTTCGAATCACGATAGAAGCCGATTTTTTTTTCTATTTATTTTTGTTTGATGTTTGAAAACTCTATAGCTATTATACATGCGCGAGTATTATTCAGCGGGCTACCTCATCAACTCAATGCAAATTGAAGATTTTTTGTGGAGCAAATAACATATGAAATTTATAACTGGCTGTAATGCTTTTGAAACACTTTTCCACCATTGGCTGCACAAGCACTGCTGCACTTTTGAACTTTTTACATGTACTGCGCTTTTGAATCCTATCCAAAAAATACATAATCTTTTATCGCATATTCATCGATTTATGATTATTCTTGTTATTTCGCTGACTCTTCAATAACACTGTGATCTAAATTTTCTGGTTTAACTTTCATGCTAGTGTAACGTTAGGGGAAGTGGTTGTTTGGGATGAAGTAGGAAAGTAGCGAAGCCTCAAGAGTGAGAGCGAAAGGGTGCTATGGGAGTCGCAGGCAATGGGGTACTGTAGGTAGGAGACGCTACTCATGACCTCCACCTTGTACGTCACAGAGCCTGTCGCATAGAGTGACTGCCCGTGGATGATGGGAGGGAGACGTCAGCAACCCTAGTCCTGGAAAGGGCCTTGTGGAGAGCTATAACCTTAGCCCTAATGTGAAGTCCCTGGAGTGAGAAACCTGATTGAAGACTGAAGGGGTAAATTGACACAGGAGTAGGAGACAGAAGGAGTTGGGACCCGAACCCAATGTTGTAGCTTACGGAGAAGACTTACCAAAACAATATTCAAATTAATTATTTATTAATATATAAAAACGACGTTGGCATAAAGGCACTTCGAAACGATCCAGGCTCCGTAGTATCCAAATACCAGTTTGATGGAACAAACTCGGTATTTATGCTAGTTGGAGTAGGAGTGTCAGTAGCTCCTGAGTATGGTAGGAAGCAGTGACTACAGTAATCGTCGACACTTTTTGCAGGAGAAAAAGGTCGAGGCGAAGGCCAAAAATAGTTGGCACTGGCCTTTCTTAGGCAAGAGGAAGCCAGCACACATGCATTCCTTTAGAGACACAGGAAAGGATCTCTAGAAGGACACCCACTTTGTTTGCTGAAGTCGTTTGTCAAGTATAGAAATGTTACAAAAAGACGCGAACATGAAAGCGTGCAAACAAAATAATAGACGAGCATACTGTATGAGATTAAAGGTATACTCTAATATCACTTGAACGGCTGTCCGTAACACTAGAATCAGCATAAAATCGTTCCATTCTAGTATCGCTTGGACACCTCCTTTCTTCTAGCGCGTTGCTGCACTATCCCTAGTTTTTCATCTGAGTTTTTTTGTTATGAAATGTACTAGAGAGTGTTGGCTATAGTGTAACGGTTCTCGAGCACTGGGTAGTAGCTGCTCTACCACCAACTGCAAGGCCTTGCATCGCCTGTTGCGAGTGCAGCAGCGAAATTTTAAAATTTATCCTCAAAATGATGTCGGATATAAACCAGTGATTCTATTCTCAGGGGATACGCCTTTACAATTTGAGGATCATGTATGGCCATAAGATTTGTGAGTACGCCTGTGGCTAATATAATTTTTCATTAAATATAAGGATATTGAAATAACGTAAAATTTATGGAGACTTGAGGACTTAAGACATAAAAACATGTTTTATGAACTGTTTTACAGCCCTATACATCCTATTGTCACATGCCAATCAATTTTGCCCAATGTCACGTGATTTCTATCATGTTGATATTTTATGTTTTTTGCCACTTTCAATTTGACAGTTACTTAGTTTTATTTCGTTCATCCTTTTCATTTTACATGCATTTTTGTGTGTCATTTTTGTTGTTTTTTGTCCCACACGTAGGCTACAGTATGACCCTTTTAATCAGAATTTCCACCAGGTAAGCTCTACGATCTCATGGACATAATTGGAGCATCACGTGTACCTCTTATCAGTAAAAACTAGTGACGTTTTGCAATGCAAGACGACTAGTTTGGAAGTTCTCATTAAAAGACTTTCATATGTTTAGCATGGGAGTGAAACTCATTCCCAATGCTTAATGTATTCAAACTGGAAAATGTCTATGTGACCATAGGCATCTTCAGTTTCCACTGCAGAAGTTAGCTTGGGCGTCGTAAGCTCTGCCCAGGTCATACTGTAGGCCTATGAGGCTCTTAAAAGGGATGGTTCTGTTAGTTTTATGCTCATTCTCTGGGTTTCAGCCCATATCCGACTTTATACTTAGTCCGCGTCTGCCATCGTCTTGTTAATAATAAATAATAAATTAATAATAAATTTGAATATTCGCCTTTGACTTGCGTTCATTGCCGAATTTGCATATTCGTTGCATCCAGTGTGTCTGCTGCCCGGCCCTTATATAGAGAGAACACCTGTCGCCCTTAGCACCTGGTTTACCCCCATCACCCGTCCGTCCAATTCTAGAGCGTTGCCCCGACTTCCTGATTTACCCATTGCCGAACCGAGTGAACTGTTTCCTCCATTTGCCAACCGATATCCACATCCAAAGGGACCCATTACCCTTGCATCAAATCGTATCTGACAAACAGGAATAGGTCAGTCTTCTCAGGGGATTATTGTTGTTGAGGGTGTATTTTGGGGAACCCTTTCCTTAGTCGGTTGCCCTTTGAGTCTCCCCTCATTTAGAAGGGCCCTTGTTCCCTTTGGGTCAGGGCTAAGAAGGGGACTTTGGTTTACAATCGGGCCCCTATATCAGGTCATACCCAGAGTGACCTTGTGTCATACTGAATGGGACCAGGGATTGCCACACCTGACCTGGCGGCGTTGTACGTTACTCTACAGCAGAACCCCAGAACAGTACCAGAGTACCCTATAGGTTCTCCTATAGCCAGTACTAGCCGGGTCAGGTTCCCAAAATGAAATAAATGAGCCAGTCAACGGGGTCACAGCATGTCACTCACAGTGACATGGCCGTATTCTCTATCAATACAGCATGGGTTTCTTCCCATCAACGTGATTGTCCACTTTTCATTTAATGTGAAAGATATTTTTTTGTAATCTTTCGAAGCCCTGTGATAGGTGTGTTCCCAATACAGTGAAACCCACAACAACGAAACTCAAAATACCAAGACTCAAAACAGCGATTCTCATTACAGCGAAGTCTCAAACCAGCGATTCTCAATACAGCGAAATCTCAGAACAGTGATTATCTCAAATGAGCAAATCTCAATGCGGCGAATAGTAAAAAGTTCTATGCATCAGAGTAAACGCACACATCATTTTTATCATAAATTTGCAAATTAATAATAAGCAAACTAATAAAAAGCTGTAATGTCGTTAAAACACATGCTATAAAGCCATCATGTCAGAAATTGGACGGTTGACGCCAAAATGGGCGACCAGCATCCACCATATCGAAATGGAGGACCAAATAGACCATGCACCAGACCATCTACACTGCCCAATCTCCATAAGATAACTTTTTTGAAAATTCTTCTTTTTGGGATCTGAGACTTCACTGTATTGAGTCTCGCTGAAGAGGGGCGAAAGCCTGTGATATCTCGTTATTTTCAGTTATTATAAGTTTTCAACTTATTATGGGTAGAAATTCAGAAAGAGCACCTTACACTAGAGAAATTTTTTCCAATTAACACCAAGTATTCACCGACATTGCTGCACACTTACTGTAGAGCACTTTTCTCGTGGTTGACGATCATACAGATCTGCAAAATTATAGTATTTAAGAAGTATAAATACAAAGATTACTACATGAACCAATCTCAACCGGTTAGATAAAACTAGAAAGCGACTAGAAGCTAAACTCATAATGTTATGTATAGAAAAACGATAAAACGACGAAATGAAAATAATCACATTGGCGATCCTACAATTTCAATATGGACAAAAAGAACGGCCGTCGGATCTTTGTGGTGCCGCGAACCGGTTCGTAATCGAACGTGGCCGTATCCTGAAATTTTCAAATCTCAAATTAAATTTCAAAACATCGCAAGGAATAGTTAAGTTCCTTTTTTTGAAAGCAAACGCTGTTTCCCATTTTTGTAATTCTCTGCTGTTTCACATGGAACTGGAACGTTTCAACCCATCCGACCAATTGCGAGCGAAAAATACTACAGTAAATATTTTGTATAAACGACTCTCGAGATGCTACCTACTCATTTTTATGATTTACCTCGTTTGTAAGGACAAAGATGGCTGGAAAACTTTGCAACAACAAGGAAATGATGAATTTTAGTAGCGAAATTTTATTTTTACAAAAACATGAACAAAAAATTACTTTCTCAAAATGTTCGTAAATAATAAAATCTGAAAGTAAGTACTGTAAAATATTCTAGCAATTTGCTGCTTGAACTGAAACTTGAAGTGCCTAGTCGACAATTCTGAGTGAAAATTATACAGTAAACATCTTGTGTAAACGATTCACGCAACGGTACCTACTTATTTTGGGCATCGTTATGATTTATTTTGTTCGAGCAACTGTAGGAGAAAATAAACTTCATGCATTAAAAATTTTGCAACATCCAAAGGTAATGGTGAAATACAGAAGCGAAGCGAGATATTCTGTATTCAAAAAATATGAACGACAAATACTTCCTCAAAATGCTAATAAATAATGAAATTTGAAAGCAAGTGTTGTTAAATTTTTTTGTAATTTCCTGATATCTCACACGGAACTAGAACTTTATGAGCCCTCTAGACAATTTTTGAGTGAAAAATTCTGCAGTAAACGTTTTGGTGAATGACTCCCGCGGCAGTTCTCACTTATATTTTTCATTTTAATGATTTATGTTACCGTGGAGGTAAGAAAACTTTATGGCTTGAAAATCGTCAACATCCCAAGGAAATGATAAAATATGAAAGTGAAATATTCTCCTTTTCTCACAAATCACGAAGAAAAAACTTATTTATCTCTCTCTCATTTTTATGGTTTACCTTGTTTGAGCAACCGTACTGGCAAAGAGAATTCGCCGACGAAATCGTTCGACGAAGCAATGTCGTAATCTTCGACCAAAAATCTAACGAAAGCTAATTCCGGGTATTTCAGCTTAAACTGGCAAGTTTCGTTCCAATACGGGTTGAAACCTGTCAAAAATTTGATTTTTTCTTTGCTAGAAGTTTACAGACTACCTATAAGAACAATCTTTGGTTTCGAAATCTAGAATCACGATATTAAGAAAGATTTTGCATCGAATAATCACCAGTGCTCTTGAAGATTTTTTTACGATAATTTTCCAAAAAATAGAAAGTTAAAAATGGAAAACTTTTTTCAAAAAGTACTAATTACCATTATTGTCGATTTTTTTCGTTTTGTATTTTTGACTGTCGGAATAGAAGCCGTAAATCTGGACAGTGACAAACGGATCTACTATATCGTTAACGATCGGCGGATTAGTGGTCGGTTTGGGCAAATAATGACCGCTGATAATCTAAAAATAGAAATGTTATTTCAAGTTTTGAAAAGAACAAAAGTTTAAAAATTTTGGATGAAAAACTCATATGAAAAAAAACAAAAATTAAAAATTTTACAAACCTTGATTTTCAACGTCGTTACATCATTTCGGAATATATTCACGTCATCTGAAGGCAAACAAGAATACTGTTAGCAAAATAGTTTACATACAAAAAATGATCGGAGGTGAGCATACCCACCAAATTAAAAAAATATGGTTCAGCTGGAAATACAAGAAACAGCACTTGCTATCTAGTTTTATTATTTATAGTCTGCTTTTTCCTGAAATCCTTCCGAAAAATATAAGTGGAAAGCAAATACTATTTTATGTTTTCAAGATTTTCTGATGAACAATATGTCATTATCTAATTATGTACACATAATACTCAACCGGCCGTTGACAATTTTTGAGTGAAAAATCGTGCTGTAAAATCTTTGTGCAAACCATTCTGACGATAGTATTGTTTTTCTATCATTTTTTAATTTAGAAGCATTTTATAAAAAACGTAAAATGAAAGTAACCCGCGGAATCTGATCCGAAACATAAATGGCAAATCTGGGATTGTTTCAAGAAGAATAGCAAAGAATTCAAAAAGACAGATTATTTTTGAGGAGGCAGATATTCCTTTCCTCTTTCTTCTTGAAATGATTGAAAATAATAGAAGTGGAAAGCAAGTAGTGTTTCATACTTTCGCGATTTCCTACTGAATCATGTCACATGAGACTGAAAATTTATGAGCGTACTCAAATAACCATTACCAGGTTTTCAAACAACAAATTTTCAACGCTTTTGATCCTAATAATGCACTAATTTTACGCTCTCCGCAAAATTTTTTACCTTCGATCAATAAATCTGGTTTGAGCACATAACCACAATTTCCGTTATCGACGAACATTGCGTCGTTTAAATCAGTCGCATCGTCGGCCGTTTGAGCATTGAGTGAAACTGAAAACATCATAAGTAAAAGAAAACACCAGAGAAAAAGTTTTGAAATTTTTCTGCTTGACAATATTCAACTGGAACGATTTTTGTAGAAACCGAAACGAATCAGCCTCTTTCGACATTATCGCATGATTAAAAAGTAAAAAAAACCTTCAGAAGAATTTCACACTAAATCCAAGAAAAACGCGAGAAGAAAGTAGAATTTGAGGAAAATATCCCCAAGTTTTGAACGTCAACTTTTTGTTCATCATCGTAACGAATAATTTTGTTCAAATTTAGAAGAATTTAAAAAAATAAAATTTCTATCGAAAATTTGAAACATGATGAATGCTTCCCCCCAATGCCAAAAACAAACGTTTCCCTCTATTTGGTAGCAAAATAATGATCACCACAGCCCCAACTCTCTATTGTGTAAACTTTAATCTAATGAATGTCCAAATTTTCTTTGGAATACCTGCTTGTACGCCCAGATTCCAGCATTTGACAGGATCATAATTTGATGACATAATTCTCAACCCGCTCGGATAACTTTTGACGAAATGTTTTTTTGTAAAAGCCTATGAATGAATGTGAAGAAAAATCATTAAAAAGACATAAAAAATTAATCTAAAGCACAAACTAGAATATCGAGGAGCGATTCTTCGCTGCGTAACTCGTCCAACTTTTTCTCGGAAAAAGCGGCGAAACCGTTGAATGGTACTGAAACAAGGGAGAAAAATTGTGGCGAAACATCTTGGAATCAAAACTATTAGAAACTAACGAGTACGGGCGTCCGATTTTATGCTTTTCACTTTTACGTTAGGCATGGCGATGATTTCGCTAAGATCGGGGATCACTCGAACTTTAGGCTACAAAAATAATATTATTTATGTTTTGACGAATGCAAGATCGAGTAAAATAACGGAAGCCAATCGTGTAATCGAAATGAACGGAAAACTAGAAAGCCTTTGCAGTTTGAAAAAACGGCTGAAAATAGTAATCAATTAACAATGAAAATATCAGTATAAACAGAAAGTTCGCAAGAATAGGGGAACAACATCAAAATTGAAAAAAAGGAAAGAAAAGAAAAGAAAAGAAAGAAAAGAATAGAAAAGAAAAGGAAGAAAAGGAAGAAAAGGAAGAAAAGAAAAGAAAGAAAAGAAAGAAAAGAAAAGAAAAGAAAAGAAAAGAAAAGAAAAGAAAAGAAAAGAAAAGAAAAGAAAAGAAAAGAAAAGAAAAGAAAAGAAAAGAAAAGAAAAGAAAAGAAAAGAAAAGAAAAGGAAAGAAAAGAAAAGAAAAGAAAAGAAAAAAAAAAGAAAAGAAAAGAAAAAAAGAAAAGAAAAGAAAAGAAAGAAAAAGAGGAAGAGGAAAAGAAAAGAAAAGAGGAGAGGGAAGGGAAGGGAAGGGAAGGGAAGGGAAGGGAAGGGAAGGGAAGGGAAGGGAAGGGAAGGGAAGGGAAGGGAAGGGAAGGGAAGGGAAGGGAAGGGAAGGGAAGGGAAGGGAAGGGAAGGGAAGAAAAAATTAAGAGAATGAAGATATAATAATTTTTGTTGTGAAATAAATATCCATCAAAATCATACACGTAATTGAGGGGAAGTGCTATAAACCCCCCCTCCCCAAAAATCTTCGGCCATATGACTAGCCATTGGGCGACCATCCAAAGATTTCCCAATACTATGGCTGGCCATATGATAGTCATAGGGACGCCCATACTTTTGGTTGAAAAAATACTGAAAAATGTCAATTAAAATGGTCGAAAATGTCAATTTTTGAACAAGAAATGGTTGAAAATATCAATTTTCTCGGCGCTTCGCGATATGGATATTATTTTTTTTACAGTTTTTTGGACAAAAATTACTATTTTTCGAACCGTTTTCGGACTTTTTTGTTTAAAAAATCAAATTTTTTTTCTTCAGAGACTCCATCCCCTAAAATTTTGGGAATCAGTGACCCCCCTCCCCCACAGACCTCAGGCGCCCATTACCTCTTCCTTTTTGGCGTCAGAAACAGTAATTCTCGTCACGAATGATCCTATATTTTGCGCCGGACTACAATTCGATGTCGAATTATTTTCCTCTTCGCTCTCTTCTGTATCATAAATCTCGTCTTCTCTACCTTCGTCCGTTTGATCCATGGATCTTAAAATGGCGCCTTTCGGATGCGAACTAATTTTTGCCTAAAATTTCAGAATTAGATTAAAACATATTTTAAAAAAATCTTGTACTTTGATCAAAATTTTATTTTTCAATTCCCGCGGTGACGGAAAAACGTCGAAAGGCGCGCCGCTCGGAAAAGTCAATAATTTATCGTTGAAAGTTTCGTGAAAAATTTTGCACATCAAACTTTGTTGAGCTTTACTACAATGATTTTCCAAGGATAAAATAACGGGAAACCTGATAAAGTTAAAAATATTAAGTAAATTATAATAACGATTCCGGTTCCAGGTAGGCAGGATCATTTCACACATGCACGCGGTAGTATGTCTTGGAGTGTATAATGGGCCAAAAATTTGCCATAAGTAATTTTTTCCAAAAAAGTAAATTTACAGCATGAGGTCATTGCAAATGGTCAAAAAATGAGTACTAGTAAAACTCGATAGCCAAAAATCCATGAATAGCAAATCTTACCAGGCGAAAATTGGCTCATTGCAAATCTTACATGGTCAAAAGTTGGTGAGCTAATCTAATGGCCAAAAATCCGCCTATAACAGACTCTCCCTTGAAAAAACTGACTTATAATCAATAGAGGTGTAACATTTAAGCGGAACAAGGTTCGGATACGAGTTCTTGGAAGGGGGTTACTAGGAGTCCTAACCTCGGGCAGAAATCAGGCTGACTCCCGGCAGAATGTTCATTTCTTGGAATTTTTGTGCCCTGAAATATAGAAGTAAACCAGACATGCACGGCAAGAATTTTCCTGGGCGGAGGGTCCTCGGACTTTTCACTGAGGGGCTGAGGTGGGGTGGGGGAGCATAAAAGCAAAAAAAGCTCGGAAAGCATGTTTTTCACACAAAATAGGCATAAAAATCATCAAAAAAAACTGTCTTCGAAAAAGTTCAGGGAAGGCTGTTTGTTTGACGATTTTTTGGGGCCAGGAATAGGTGGACAATGAAAAAGCATTCTGAAAAATGTCTAAAAACAACGTTTTGAAGCATTCTGATCAATTTTTACTGAGTTCTGGGCACTTTTAAAAAAAATAGGTCCGACCCCCAAAAAACTTTTATACTTATATGGTTGTAAGCGGTACCGTAACAACCGGGATCGAATAACTTGAAATTACGGAACTGGAACGGATATTTTTTATAGAAAAATATCGGTTTAAAATAGTTTAACTATTTAATTTTCTTGGCTCTTGAAATCGATAAAAGCCTGGTTTTTGAAAAATTAAGGAAAGTTCAAAATGTAAAAATTTTGCCTCTTGGGGCCAAATTAATGACAACTTAATTTATAGATTTTTGATTGCATTCAAAGTACAATTCTACCACTAGTGTGGTTAAATGATGATTTTGAGTTCATCTAGTAGTTTATATAAAACTCCACAACTTTTGAACTTTGAGCACATCTGAGGTCAATTAGTGAGATAATATAGTGAAGAAATGGAAATGGCTTAAACTTGGAATAGCAAGAAAGATTCATTTTTGGTAGAATCTTTTTCTGATAATTTCTGCAACGTTAGGTAGATTTAACTCCTAGAGGAAAAGTTCGTAATAGGGAGTATAATACAGATTTTTGTTAAATAAACCATATCGAAAGTCATATTTTCGTTGGAAAGATAATTAAACTCCCAGAAGAAGTTTATTTATTGTTGGCAAAATTTTGTGAATAGCTAAGTAACAGACTCACAAGATGAATATGAGCTTTTCATATCAATTGCTACTAAATTAGCTAATCTTCAATTGTGCTTCATCAGCACATTTTATTGAATAGTCAGCAATTGATCGTTCAAAATATCCAAATTATGCTTGGAAATAGCAGAGAGTATTGAAGTACAACTGAAAAAAAATGTTTGATATAGAATCAAAATGGGTTTCAAAAAGTATGAAGATTTCAAGTGAAGCCTGATTAGCGCGACAATCATATTTAAATAGTATTTTCGGCATAAAATATTGATTTATACAGATTGTATAAGAACCGCAACTAGACGGATTCTGGGTTTTTAAAACCAGTACCGTAACCGAAACTGATATTCCAAAAATTTTGGAACCGGAGCCAATATTCCAAAGCAACTAGAACCATTTCTGACCTGTAGTAAACCTCAGCAAAAATAAATAATGCACCCTATTTCTACCCCGAGTGCATTTATGAATAATTTTGTAAAAAAATTTCAAAAAAACTATTTTTTTAACTGATAAATTATTGGTTTTGGTTATATCTAACAGAGTTGCTTAAATCTAATTTTTTTGACGATTTACGTTTTTAGCAACTGATTTACTCTGAAACGCAGAATGCGTAACGGTCGATAGCCTTCGCAACATCTTTCAGATAAATGGGTTTGACTAACGTCATGCCATGCGTTATGACGGGTTCTTCGGCGCCGTCCCAGACGTCGACTATAAAATAAAAAGACGACGTCGAGAGCATATTATCATATGCAAATTTTCATTTACGTTCTAAAAGCTTGTAACCGCACTTCAACGCTGTTATGTACCCTTCAACTGTGGAATCGCCATGGAGTTGGTGACCGCAAAGGTAACTTGGAGACGAAAGTAATTAATAGGGAAAAATGGAAAGATAAAATTTTGAAAATTTAAAAAGAAAGAAAAAAAGAAGAAAAGAAAATGCGAAAAAATATCAAAATTCCAACAGATCTGGGGGGGGGGTCAGAAAATTTATCAGGAAGTTTTATGAGAAATCGAATGGTGAAAAAATTAGGGAGCCACTGGTTGAGAAAAAAAGTTGAGAATTTTTACCTCAAAAGTCGAGATATCATTTGAAAAATAAGTTCGTGTGATCAGTGTTTTTTTGCCGGAGAAAAATGAAAATTTTTTGGGGCAAACGAAATTGAGGTTAGTCATTTGTACATGTACAAACAGCTCTTTCCCCATTTACGGAAGAAAATTTTGGGGATAAGGTACAGAAAATATGCATTTTGGTGCATTTCAAAAGTTCATAATCTCAAAATTTTCCGGCGCTTTGCGCCGGTTATAATTTTAATAATAATTAATATGTATTGCCTAGTTCAGACGCGGCTTTCAGAGTATCTACCTTCACGTATTATTTGATGTACAACAGTTTTCATCATCTCAAACATATCTCATGTTTTAAGTGGTAATCTTCAATATTTTATGATATTTAATGAAGATTCATAGTTTTTCCTTGAAAAATTTTTTGAGAAAAATCAATACGTCAAGTCTCTAAACTTTTTGAAGCGATTATTCCTTTCTTGACGTAAAACCAATTCGGAAGCTTCATGAAAGTAGTTTTCGGAAATTTCTACTCTTCCACTCATATCTTTTCGACCAAGTTCATGAGAGTTAACGAATAAATTACTGGTTTAAAAATTTTTCAAATAATAAAATTCTAAAAATTACAACTTTTGAATACAAAATTCGAATCTAATTCTGGAAATAAACGTTTGGAAAATTTGATTTTCCAGCGTTGCCGAATGTCAATACACAAAAAAACTTTCCGGCGCTGCGCCGAAAAGAACATCTTTTTGGAGTTTTCACTTGCCATCATAGAGGACTCAACCATCGATTTATCATCTAATGCAAATTCATTATGCTATTGGATAGTTTTCTAGAAAATTTGTTCCACAATGCTTGTAAATTAGACTTGAAACTCGAAAATTTCAATTTTAATGAATTTTTCGTAATTATAAATAAAATTTGAAAATTACACTCATTCGGTTATTAGTCTTTGGCCACGACGTAGAGGAACACAGGTTACTTATTTATACATATTTTTGCTATGTACAAATTGTACAAATGAAACATTGGCTCCCATTTGTACATGTGGAGATGGGTCATGTACAAAAAAAATCCCTGCGTGTGATGATGCAATCCAAAAAAATCTGTATTTGTGGCTCGAAGAGGTGCATTTTTTTACAATTTTTTTGTAAAAAAATGACCATTCTCACTAAAAATCTGAATTTTAAAGTTTTTTACATAAGGATAGTCATTCTACGCTAGTTAGCCCTATCCTAACGATACTATTGACGTTTTTTCAATGGAACTTCCTTTAGTTACATTGATAAATGAACAATAAGTAGCTATAATGTAAATTTCTTTAAGTCAAGAAAAAATATATCATAAACAAGAGAAAACAAGAAAAGTGTAAGGGAATTGAAAAAATTAACACATGTAGATAGAACAAAAATCAAGCAAATTCAAAAACAGATTATTGAACTAAAAATTAAAAATAGAAGAAAGACAATGATTCGTGTAAATCGACGAGAGAGAGAGAAATATAGAAGAAAAAACAAATAAGATTTACTCAAGGAGCAATAGGGAATGCGATACAATATAAAATTTTAACCAACATGAAATCTGAAATAAAAGAAAAAACAAACCGGGTAAATAGAAAGAGAAAAAATCAAATAACAAAGGAAGTGAGACTAAAAATAAAAAAGCACGAATTCTAGACGTGAGATAAGGAAAACTAAAACGAGAAAGAGGAGATGAAACCCGGAAAAAAGAAGCTCAAAATTGGGCATTACAAATGAAAATTAGAGTTGGAGGATGTTTAGAAAAACTCAAAGAAAAATTGAGAGAGAAAAAAAGAAGAAACATTAAGAAGGGACTTATAAACAAGTAAGCGAAATGGAAAAAAGAAACAAGAAAAAAATTAAATAAAATAAATAAGTGAAAATTGAAACAGTGTAGGAAAACAAAAGTAGAAAAATCAAAGAAAAGTAAAAAACCACTGACGTAAAGTTTATCCCATGATTTATTCAGTCCAAAATAAGATGGAAGCCAAAAAATCAAGTGTGATATATATAATCAAAGACAAGATTAAAGAATAAAACAATTAAACTTACGTGTTATGCGAAGATTTAATGAAATATTGGACTAACGGTTTGTCCATATCCTGATAGACTTTCAATTTTGACAAATCATAAATCGAGCCATATATTTCGGATAACATCATTTTTCTAAATCCTAAAAACGAAACGACACCGATTATCAAAATCCAAATCCAAATCCATAAAAATTTCTATTTTTAGAATATTTACTTTGAAGTGATAGAAGCAGCGACAATCAAAAAATTAGGTTCAATTTGACATGCAATTTCCGCGTAGTGAGAAACTTTATACTGCAGAAAAAAACGCTGAACATCTTCATAACAACGAGGAAGTCAAAATCATAGAAAAACATCGTGCTCATTCATTTTTAACTTGGATAGTACTGTGTTGATATCTGATAAATTTGTATCATTTAACAATGTTAATGAGAGAAATTCTATGTTATTCTGTTTGACTATCATTGGAAAACAAAGTTTTTTTGATTACAGTAATAAGCTTTCTAATTTTTCAGTGTTGAACTTGCTTTCATGTGATCACCGAATCTATCCTTTCGGAACATGTAAACTATAGTATTATTCTATTACCTTGACAACTAAAAACCAGGCTACGTCTATTGACTTCTTCCGGTTCGAAATCGTTGATCAATTTTTGACATTTCTCCATTGTAATTTTTCCAAACTGAACTGATGGGAAAATGATTTAAAACTTGGTTGTATAACGTAATATTATTAATACATACGCCTTGCGAAATCATGAATTTCTGAAGCTCATCCGGCGACCAACATACGTTATTGTTGTCAGAATATCTAAAACAAGAAGGGCTCCAAAAAATGAAAAGTTCTTGTACAGTATCAGTTCTTACTCTCTCATAATGTCCAATAAATCTGTTCTTTTTGTTAAACCGAGGAAATATAGCTTAAATTCTTCGAAATTCAATACTTGTTTCCCTTTTTCGTCCGCCGTTTTGTCTTTGTTGGCCTCCTGAAGAACATTATTTTTTTAAAATTTAAAACAAAAACTTCTCTAATGATAAGAAACGAATTTACTCACTTTAAATAGCATTTTAGCATGATTGTAACTGATTTCCAAATTCAATTGGTCCAATAAAGCGTAAATTTCATTAAAAGACAATGATCCATTGTCATTAGTATCAGCTTCTTTGAATTTATTTTTCAACCAGCTGAACTCAAAAGGTCACTTTCGTCTCCGAAAAAAAAGTTTACACTCACTTTTCTTCGTTGAAATGCCACGCTTCTTTTTTTATAGAATCTACCAAATATTGTAAACATTTTATCCAAGCGTCTCTGATTTCCACGTTATTGCAAACTAAATCGATGCATTTGTTGAGGACCCGCGGCTTGCGAAAAAGCACGGAAAAGCACTGATTCTCCTGAAAAAAAAGACTGATTAAACTTGGAATCTTTGAACCCAAAGTAAGAATCGCCGTGGTTTTGGAGATCAACAAAGTGCTGAAAATTAGAATAATGATTCGATGCCTCCTTGATATTTGTATCTGGTGACTATTAGTCAATTTTAAAAGAATTCCAAAAACGATGTTCATTCGAAAGTGATCCTTGAGTTTTAGTTTTTCAGATTTTCTACGTTTTAGAATATCTGCCAATTTTTTCATCGGAAATCTCGGTAAAACAACTGCAATGGGATAAAGAAAGCTCTGGAGAAGGCGAATAAAAAGCAGAATTCAAAATTTTACATTCACAATATCGTTGAACCATTTTTTCGAGGAAACCTTATTGAATCCGTCCGTTGCCCATCCGCCTCGAATTTCCAAAATATCGGCAATTTTGACTAGAGAAACAAAGATGAATTGGAGTTAGAAGTTAAAACAGCATTTAAATCAAACGATAAATTTCTGCTCTAAAAATTCTAATCCATTAAATTTTCCAGCCGTAGAATTTCTGAATTGAATTTTGTGTCTTTAGATTTCGAAATGGAAATTTCGAAACAGAGATTTCGAAATTCTAGTGAATGTTCGCTCACTTTAAATAGCTTACTGTTGTTAATTTTGTTAGGTATACAACCACTGCTCATTTTGTAATGAATTTGGCTACGATCGGAATTCGGTCTAATAATAAATTCTTTGCTTAATTTGCCAAATTTAAGTCGTTTAACTTTCGTCCCGCCTTCAATATATCGCATGGACAAGGCGATTTTGTTCGAAATCGACGCGTTTTCTTCATTATTGTTTTTGATCATTATTAATCGCGCAAATCAACGTCGTCGTATACTACATAATGATAAGATCCATCGACTTAATTACCAATTTTACGTTTGTCAAACATCTGTGCAAGCAATTGTGCCACTAAAGATAAAATGGTAGAGTTATACAAACTTGCAGTACACATATAAAAACACGTTTTAGCTTTATATATGTGGCAGAAAATCGAGGGTGCCAAAAAACCGAGTATCGAAAAACTAGATTTTGGTACGTTCAGAATAAACAAATATTATATTGACTTTGATGCCACTTTTTTCGAGATGAGAAGGGTCAAAAGTACATGTGAAATTTATTTTTGAAAATATTTTGTGAAATACTTCATTTCACAACTTAGTATTCCTAGGCCGCTAGCATCAGAAGCCGAAAATTGGCTTACAGCAACGTTTTCATTCTTGAACTTTCGGAGTTCGATAGCATACATGTAATTGTGGGCAAGACATGAAACCCCCGCAGAAATCGTCGACCACCACATGGCTAGCTATATGGTGACCCTCAAGAACTGTCAATCCAATGGCCAAAATTCGCTAGCCATAGGAATCCTTTTGATCAAAACTCGAAAAAACTTAAAAAGTCAATTTTTTTGTCAGAAAATGGTTATTATTCAACAAAAACGAAAAAACAAAAACGAAAAACGATTCAACAAAAACAAAAACGAAAAAAAGTTTGTTTTTTCGCCGCTTCGGGCCATTAAAGCATATTTTCACGATTTTCCAAAGAAACAACTATTTTTCAGGCGTTTTGGGCGAGAAAACCAAAATTCTTTATCTTAATAACCAACCCAAACTCCCAAAAAAATTTTGGGCAATCGATGACCCTAAGACAAAAAAGTCGCTTAGCCCCGCTGAGCTCGAACCGCCGATATATACATAGATGCTCAGGGGGTTGAAGGCTTCCTGAGTGGCGCCGGAACTGTCTGACCACTGGCCAATGTTGAGGTAGGTGTGACTATCTTGACCAGCGCTCAGCAAAAATAGCCAGGTTTGGAAATATTGGATTGGCTGAAACATCAACATTATTGGACAATAGGTTCAAATGGATTCAACTCGGTACCAGATGAGACGACTTCGGTACCACATGACTTGATTCTCAGCACCAGATCATGTTTGGTGCGTGAACCAATTTTAGCTGCAAAAACGGGATGGAGGACTTGGAGAGAGACCTTCAACAATTGAAAACTAGATAATCAGCCAACTAGGAAATCAACCAACCAAGCTATCATGGAACAATCTTTCAATCAACGGAAGAAAACAAGGAAATCAACTAACGAGAGAATCAGAGAAACAACCAACTAACCCGGGAATCAACCAACCAACCACTAACCAAGTAATCAACCAATTAATTAAGGAATCGATGGACGAGCCGTCCAGGAAATCAACCAACCATCCAATACAACCAGGGAATTAACTTACCGATCAGGATATCAACCAACTAGTCAAAGAATCAAACAATTAATCAGGAAATTAACTTACTAATCAGAAAAATATCTAATGATCACGAAAATCTTGAGGTTTTGATTTTCTGAAACGCACCAGAATGCAGTTTTTCAAATTCACTGAATTTTCATGGTTCCAGGCGTAATTTTTTCCCCTGACCTTCCAAGTGTGTCCTGAAATAAGCTTGAAAATTAACTTTGATTGCACTCTGCCTATTTTGTACAAGATAGATGTACTATACATCTGGTCAGTGTTGCCAGATTGGAAAATGAAAATCGGCCAAAGGTGTCTCAAAAACCGGCCAAAAGTTGGAAAAAACCCGGCCAAAACCGGACAATACAATTTTTTACAAATATTATGTTTTGAAAGCACGAGTTCTATCTAAAACTGTATAACATTTTATGCAATCGTATGGAAGCGTGTTGTTTTTTCATTTAATTTATCAACTCATAGTTACAGTTTTCATTTTGTAATTTAAATAGCCTGTAATGAACATTACGATGCAGGCCTGTAAGCAGGGGGTTGGGGGAGCTATGGCCCTCCCGAAATGTTTCAACTTTCAAGTGTTTAAAAAAGCAAAGGTACCCTCGGTTTTTAGTTCAAGAAAAAATTCAAGTCAGAAATGCCAATTTTACGGTAAATTGAGGTGGATATTGGCTTGCAAAAAATGTGTGCGTCCCTCCGGAAAAAATTAATGCTAATTAAAAAAACAATGGAAAATTTATTACAAAATTATCATAAAATTGAGATGACTTGACTTTTTCAAATAATTTTGTGAAATTTTTTATTGCACAAAACTTCGTCCACTCTTGCATGTCTTTGCTACCCACTAACTTTTATGCACCAAATTATATTCTATTCACTTCTCTTTGCTTCGCACTTAACTGCAAGATTGTAGAGCACACTGTTCAAAAAACTGCGACAATATTCAGAAGCAAACACTAAAAATGATTTTTTCAGTTTGCACTGTGATGTAAATGTAAGAAACATAATATATAGTGTAAAAAATATAGCCAAGATTTTACAAGGCATTGTTCACCAGATTTACGTTTAATAGATATCGACATAGGATAAAAATTAACCCAAGAAGTGGAATTATTTTATTTCTACAGATTGAAAAGAGAGAAAAAAAGAAAAAAAATGAAAAATTGAATCATCAGAAAACATACCAATGTTCTTCGCACAGAATGTGCTTCATTTATGCATTTTTGAGCTTTTCTGAACTCATTCATGCTTCTGAAGTCAGTAATTTATCAAGGATGGATAAAAAAACTTTTTTCGATTTTTGAGTCAGATTATGATAAGAATTGATCAAAATTCATAGTAACAGGAACAAAATACCAAAGCGAGGAAAATCTAAATTGCATACAAATTCGACGGCTGACATACCTATCTGTGCTTAGCCAAACTGCATATAAATCATTCCTGCTTCCGACGCCAAGCTCTGGAAAAATTTTTGGATTCCGATACTCAAGAATGTTGAAAGATGAATTTTTCAAGACTGATTTCATGATTTTCATTTCATTGATTTTTCTCGTCTAATGATGTTCATGCTTTTACAATGTGCGGATGTTTTCAACCTGCTGACCAACAAAAAATTTGGGTTATTCATTTCAATCGGCAATACCTGTCGTCACTGTCCCAAACTGATGATGTTTCAATCATTTGCCGAATATAAAAATATTATGTTCACAAAGTTCAAAAATTTATGAAAATCGCAGAAAAATTTTCTGAAAAAATCGAAAAAATCTTCATTTTCGTTAAATGCAATAATTAAAGGTAAGTGATTACGAGACGAGACGGTGATAACAACTATTGAATGCAGCTAACTAGTAAGTAAAGTAGACACAACGTACAGTCGCCCTTGAGCTGGATTATAGCAAACAATGATCAAAATAATCATTATCGGCGCGAAGCGCCGGAAAATTTTAGGGTTTTGACTTCCCAAAATGCATAAGAATGCACCTTCCCGATTTTAAAACCTCAAATACAAACCGGCCAAAAATCGGTCAAGCCATAAAAATACCGGCCAAGAAAAAAAACCGGCCAGCGCATCAAAAACCGGCCAATTTTGGCCGGTTTCCGGCCAATCTGGTAACACTGCATCTGGTTCCCCACCTTTGCTTAGCCTGGCAACCACCAAAACGTTGGTTGGCTGGTACCAGATGAACCGGTACGGTTTGTCCAGGTATGAACATCAATCCTACGGGTGGAATGTTGTATGTTACCCTAAAACAAAGGATGCAGAAAAATCAGCTTGCATCAAGAATCTAGGAATTCCGGAGTAAGCAAAATTTTGTGATTGAATCCTGGAAAGTTGATTTGCCATATTAATCCTATGAATTTTCGTCATCGGCGAAGATCAAAAACGAAATTAAAATTGACCTAAAAGAAGACCAACATCATGTTCAAGACTGAAAGTCGAAGAAAGGTCCAATTTAATCATTTCTAGATTTTTATAAGTAAATTTCGAAAGAAAAAGAAATATTTCGGGAAATGTGATCCTCATATTGGGGCATGAAATGTCTGAAATAAGATAAGAGAAAAATCGATAATTGTCTCTGTTGACCTCATAAAATAAAATCTTCACTCCTGAACTTAGGGAAAACGAACTAGGTACTCTAGGAGTGTTTGGTGCAAGCGAACACTCCTGAACTAATGAACGACTACTGAAATCATAGCTTGGTGCGAACGGGCCGTGTACCTGACGTTCATCCATCAAGTAACGTTACTATCATCTAATAGCACATAATGACTGTCCGCAGGGTCGAGTCCTCATCTCTTAGGCTGAGGTATAGATTCAATTTTAGGCTTAGACATGAGTACACTATGATCATCCGACACCGCAACATGATAATGAATATAAGCACACGACACAGCAATAAACCCATGATAGCAATGAAAAAATCCATTTATACACGCCCCATCTACTCAATAATTTCAGGATTTGGAAAAATATTCACATCATGTGACAAACAACTGACGTATTCACAAAATGTGGATGTGATTCAGCTGTATTGAAGCAGATTGAATCTTACAGAGACAATTATTTTTGTACATTTTAAAAATACAGGTACGTTTCGCATAACTACATCATTAATCGGACTTTCTCAGTTGATTAATAAACTTACGTATTTCAGAGTACAATTTCGTGTATTCATAATTACAAGTATTCTATTTTTTTGTTAAATGCCTGTAAATTCAAAACTGACAAAGATTAGCTTTTACTAGGATTTCCAGCTCTGTGTGGCACGTGGTTCAATGAAAAACTGGAAAAAATTAAATAATTTGCTTCTGAGATTTATTTAGGAGCATTTCAAGAGAAGACAAATAACTTACGATCGTGCTCAAATAGTGTAAGCGAACCCTTCAACCATAAAATTCCAATTTTTCTACTCGAAAAATTAGACAACATTTGAATTCAAAAAGATTTCCGAATTTTTGCTTTTTTTCTGGATACACATAGAATCTACATAAAGGCATGGCATGCTGTAATTGTGATTGCCAGCACCTGACATTGTCAAGACAAAGGTGCACCAACGTGTAAAATTCCCAGCTTGTTTGCAGTAAGGCGATTGCAAAGAAATTAAAAAGAGCCAAGTTTTTAGTTGAAAGAGGAGCGAAAAATTCTGCATTTTTTGAATAAGTAGAAAAATTCGTTACAAAAAACGTCGTTAGATAGACACTTTCATGGATTGCTCATACATATGCCCATACATGTAATTGGGGGGAGTACTATGGGAACCCTCCTGGGCGACCGCCTCCCCCAGGATTTTCCA
Source organism: Romanomermis culicivorax (assembly GCA_963922205.1). NCBI lineage: Eukaryota > Metazoa > Nematoda > Enoplea > Mermithida > Mermithidae > Romanomermis > Romanomermis culicivorax. Next base: position 212,139 of record CAWUHX010000185.1, read on the forward strand.
ATCCAATGGCTAGCCATATGGTAGCCGTTGGGACCCCCATACTTTTGGTCGGAAAAATACTGACAAATGTCAAATTTTTTGATTAAAAATGTCAATTTTTGAACGAAAAATGGTTAAAAAAACGTCAATTTTCTAGGGGCTTCACGTAATGGATACATTTTTTCGGTCTTTTTAGGGAAAAATTACTATTTTTGAACTATTTTCGTGAAAAAATCGAATTTTTTCCTTGAGAGACCCCTCCCCCCAAAATTTTGGGAATTACTGACCCCCGGCCCCAAAAAAGTCGCCCAACCCCCACCCCAGACCTCGGGGCTCCGTTACATGTATGCATATGCCCTCATGGTAGGATTCGTTTCACCTTGTAAAAATTACTCAGAGCGTCCCAAAACACCGATTTTCCCAATCACGTGAATTAAGAGGTGTGTGAAGTTTCATTTTGACATTTTTCGGTCTACAGTTAAGTTTCCCTAGATTATTATTTAAAGCAGTTGATAAATCAATAAACGAAAATTCTTTGAAACAGGAAAATATTTGAAATGCTCCTGAAGTGCAGAATTTTGGGCACGTTTTCTCTCCGATCATGGCGCATTATGAAAAGCCTAGAAATGTATATATGATGAGCAAAATGCGACAAATAAAGCTGCATATCACGATTCAACAGTAAACTTTTATTCCGCACTCATAACAAACAATCCGATCATAAAAAGTGAGCAGAAAGATATAACCGGGATGACCTATTTCAAGAAAAATATTTAATTTTCGACTTCGCCACTCTGTTAAAAATTAGTCATTGTTTTCCGGACGGATCTATTATATGCCTCGAATTTTAACAAATTTTAAATATCTTCATCCGATCATTAATCTTTTCCGTCCCCTCAAACGTACTTCTTCAAATTTGGTCATCGTAGATTTTGCAACTTTCTGTTTTTTTATTTCGTTTTTGGAATTTACTTCGCCTATTATAGAATCGTTTTCGTACGATTTTAATAAAACGTCGAATAACTTTTCTGTATTCGGATGCGTACTTAAAAACGCTCGTTCTAGAACGTACAAATCGACGGCTTTATCTTCGACGCTATTGCCAACGATATAACTGAGACCGAAATCGATTAAACTCAATCGAATATCTGTAAAATGCGAAAAGTGTCAATAGTCATCACAGAAATAATTTAAACTATAATTGAAACAGATTTGAAGGAAAACTGATTTTTTGATAATTGATATTTAGGATAAATCAGATAAAAATATCAATAGATCGAATTTGACATCTGGAATTGAATCTCAAGAATTGAAGGATAAGAAAAATGTCTCTTTAAATCCAAAGATTATGTATAACCTCGATATAAAACATTCATAATTTAAATACTCCGAATTTCACAAATCTGCAGCATGAATGAGATTTAGCAAGATTAAAATTCTGAAAGCATATCAAACTCACCATCATTATTTACCGGTCTATCAATCAACAAATTGGACGTCGTTAAATCGCCGTGTATTATATTATTATCGTGCAATTTACGCAAAATTTGTCCAATTTTTCGAGCCAAAGGTTCGCTTTCGACTAAAAATTCTTCATCGTTCAATTTATTTTTACGCAATTCTATCAAATATTGTTTAACAGTCGTCGAATTTCCTATATATTCCATAAAAATTCTATTTTTCTTATCGTCGATAAAATAAATGGTCGGCGTACGTACGATTCCTAAAGCGCGACATTTTTGTAAACATCGAATTTCGAATTTTGTACGCTCGCGAGACAAATTTTGGTCTAAAATCGGGTGGCGATAAGTTTTAGGGAAACGTTCTTTGATTAGACATTGGCGACCTAAAAATTGACCTTTAAAAAGGCGAGCTTCGGCGCCTTGTTGTACGAGTTCGAAGTCCATTTTAGTTTCGTAAGTTGGGTCTGAAATATCGTCTGAATCGAATTCCCAATCATCGTCAGCGTAATTACGTTTGAGCGGCGAGGAAGACATTTTCCTTGGAAAAATATAAATTATCATTGGTATGTTACTGAGTTTAGGTAGCCGGCGGTCATTGAAAGAAAAAGCTAGCCTCAAAAGTCGAAAAAATGACTACAAACTTTTCACTATAGATCGTAAAAACGTGGACATTTTCGATTACCACGAATTTTTAACCGAAGAATAAACATTTTTCAGTTTTCTATCCCTCTGCACTTCAATCATTTCGTGATAGAATTTTAATATTTCAAAAACAACCTAGATTAGACACTTTGAATGCCATTAAAATCACAAAATTAAGTTTCTAATAGGTTTTTGTTGTGTTTCTTCCGTCAGGTAATATGACATTTGAATTGAGAACACTGCCGAGCACTCCAAAATGACTTAAAATATGTCAGTTGTAAAGTGAAACAAATCAAGAACAAGAATTAAAAATCAGTTTATCCGGGAAATAAATGCTGAAAAGGTTCATTTTCCATCATCCAAGAATATAGAAATTCGGCGCTACGCGTCAGAATTCACGATATTCCTGTTCAAGATGAAATGTTCCGCGGTCTGCTTTTGTGCTTTGGATGGTTTCAAATCAATCTCTTTTGATATAATTATTATGAATATCTTACGTATAGGAAATTTAAAAATTGAATTCCTCTCAATCTCTGGTAAATAACCACCTCCGAATATATTATATACTATTCAAATAAGGCATAGAAGAGCATTTGTCGACATTTTCAGCGGAAAAAAACGACGCGGTGGAAAGTAAGATCAACGATCAAGCTGAAAATGCACTTTTCGAAGTTATCAAGACTTTATTGCAACCAACCAGCCGCTTCGGGATTCAACCAACCAACCAATCTAGGACCCAACCAACCAACAAATCCGGTATTCAACCAATTTAACTAATTTGGAAGCCAACTAACGAATTTAAGAGAGAACCAACAAACTGATCTGGAAATCAACCAACCAACCAATTGATCTGAGAGGCAACCAAACAATTCAAGAAAGAACCGACCAACTGATCTAGGAAACAACCAACTAACTGAGCTGAGAAGCAACCAACCAATTTACGAAAAAACCAACCAACAAATCCGGGATTCAACCAACCGACTGATCTGGAAGCCAACTAACCAACTTAAGAAACAGCCAACAAGCTGATCTGGAAAGCAAATAACCAACCATTTGATCTGAAAAGTAATCAACCAATTTAAGAAACAATCAACCAACTGATCTGAGAAACAATCAACCAACAATTCGCGATTCAACCAATCAACTCATCTGGGTCGCAACCAATCAATCTGGGTATCGAACGATCGACCGATTTAATAACTAACTAACAAATTTGGGAAACAATCAACCAACTGATCTGGAAAGACACCAAGCAACCAACTGATCTGAGGAGTATCCAACGAATTCGGCACCAATCAACCGGCCGATCTAGAAAAAAACCAATCTGAGAAGAACAAGCGGAACAACTAAATAGTCAATTTGGGAAACAACTAAACAGTCCATTTAGGAAATAGCCAACTAACCAGTCAAGGAGTCAGCAACAGCCAACTAAAAAATTCAAAAAGTGAACAACTGTTTTTATGAGTGTGCATTCGTAGTCTTCTTATGTCCCTCGTGAAAATGGTCAATATTCATATTTCACATTATGTTTGTTACATTTTATTACAGTGAAAAAAATTTTGGAGTACAAACGGTTTTTGAGAGGTCGTTTGTACCAGCACAAATGGATCGAGTATAAAAAAAAATACTGAACCATACAAGTAATTGGGGGGAAGTGCATGGGAACCCCCCCCCCCCCAGAAATCGTCGACCATATGGCTAGCCATTGGGCGACCGCCCCCCCCCCCCCCCAGGATTTTCCAATCCAATGACTAGCCATATGGTAGCCGTAGGGACCCCCATACTTTTGGTCGGAAAAATACTGAAAAATGTCAATTTTTTGATGAAATATGTGAATTTTTGAACAAAAAATGGTAAAAAATGTGAATTTTCTTGGCGCTGCGCGCCACGAATACATTTTTTAGGGCTTTTTAGGATAAAATTACTATTTTTTAAACTATTTTTCGGTCTTTTTTCGTGAAAAAAATCGATTTTTTTTCGTTGAGAGACCCCTTTCCGTAAAATTTTGGTAATTACGGACCCCCAGCTCTGCAGCAAATATTCCTAAAGAGAAGTTCTGGAATTACATTCTAGAACGATATGTTCAATCTTAACTGTCAATAAATCTGAAATTTCATGTTGCAGATGGCTGAAAAATTCCAAGCCCAGGGTGGGAGACAAAATTGAGAGAATGGATGAAAAATCTCAATTTTCGGCAAAATACTGAGTGTTAACGATAAAAAATGAGACGAGCTAACTTGATTGATAGAAACTGTTCAACATTAATTAGTAAGTGAAAGTACATTCGCTTGCGGCTGCGCCTAATAGAAAGCAAAGATTATTATACGTATGACCGAAGCGAAGCGTTTGAATTCTTCAAAATGTTCTCCACAATAAGAACCATACTGAAAATTTTTTCCTCATTCAAAATTTTTTTTCCTGCAGTATTTTTTTTGTGCACGGACATTTGTGCCAATTGGCACAAAGGGTCAAAAAAAATTGTCCCAATGGCACAAAAAAATTTCACTCTAAAAATATACTGAAAATCTTTAAAAGGTTTTATGCCAGAAGTTTGAAAAACAAGATTAAAGATAATTTCACTGCATTAATTTGCATAAAAATCTAGCCTAATCTATTTTCTCTAACCACGTCAGTGAGATAAGAAAAACTGATCGAGAAAATGGTTTTTACGATTCGAAAAGAAAGCGAATGATGCGATAATTCAGATATTTTTATAGACTTTTAAAGTAAAGTTATAGTTTTCTTTACTTTTCGGCTACAAATTTTTCATAACAATGATATACTTGAAGATTAAATTAAAGATGTCTTGTCTATAATGGCTTTCTCCTGAAAAAGCTAAGTCGAATTTCGCGTGGCTTAAACTTTTGGTTGAAAAATTGTATCAACAGTGTCAATTTTTCTGTATCAAACACCAAATATAATTTTGGCTAACAATCCACTGAATGAACATAGGAAGTTAACAATTTTATTTTTTCACCAGTCATTCACAATATTATTTGCAAAATAAAAAACTCTAAAAACACCAGAAGGTTTGAAAAAGATCAAAAACACTCTAAATAAAGCGCCTATGAGCATTTTTAAGCGAAAAAGACATCCATGGAAAAATGGGGAAATAAATTTTTGACCATTTTTCCCATTTGGGGAAAAGGCGCAGGGGAAAAAACAGTGACTTATAGCCATAGGGTTAGGAAAAAAACCATTTTCAAAATTTATAATTTGGGCTTCTTAGAGTTTCTTATGGGTTTTATCGGGTTTTTTTTTTAATTTCACAATGGTGGATCTGAACCAAGTAAAAATAAAGCAAATGCAACATCACTAAAGTTTAATTCCTCATAAAACAAAAAATTTTCAGATGTGCCTAATTTTAAGACAAAAATACACAAATTACTCACCGTAGCAAATAAAATCATCTACCTGTTTAAATTAGAATAGTTTTTTGGGTAAATCGATGTCGCTGATTACGAAAATGATATCATAAATTTTATAGGAGCAAGCCTTCACGTGCTTTACTAATTTGCGCACACATATCGTATCACAGCAAGCCAGAAATTTTTTTCGGGGGGAGCACACATTTTTTCACACAAATTACTATTAAATAGGCCTTTCTGACTTGATTTTCTTTTTTCTGACTTGACTTGGATAAAAACCAAAGGAAACCTTTGTCTTTTTTTAACACTTCAACCATTTCGGGGGGACATGGTCCCCCAACCCCCCCTCTGCCTACAGGCCTGCATATATGTATACATATATATAGGATATCATGCGTTGTTTCTTTTTTACTGAGTTGTGCTACTTTCCCATGAAACACTATCGACAACATCCGGTGTTTTATCAAAAGAAAATGCTAAAAATAGACTACTCGATAATTGACGCACATAATAGGACTCATAGATTAATATATTGATGGCTGATCCGGCTATATATGAATCCTACCAATATATGGCAGACGAGAATATGGCAACACAATTTGCTAGGCAAAAGCAACTTTTGATCTCAAATCATGCATGATTTATCTATTTCTTAAAATATTTACATTTCTTGCGAGTCGATTTACTGATCTTATTCTCTATATGACTTTATATTATGTATTTCACTTTGCATTTTTCTTTCGTTTTGTTTTGTGTAACAGCAATAAATATTTTTCATTTCATTTTTTAAAAAATCAAGATTTACAAAGGCAACAAAATCAACAAAACTGTAAACTCAAAATTTTTTTCAATTCATTTTGACCCATGTTAAGACATGCTGTTATAATACCTAACATGATAAAATTAATTTTGCCTATTTATCAATATTAGTCTTAAAATCTGAATACTCTCACAGCAATTTTTTGTAATGAAGGCCACGTTTTGCCTTCCGTCAACCAATATTGCATAGCAGATTTTTGACCGCTTCCAGCATTTTGTAACGGAACATATTTTTTCTTTATCTTCACTTGCCGAGATCATATTCAGTGAGTTGTTTGTAAATTGTGACTTAGCGGGCTCAAAAAATTTTGATGTTTCTTCAAAATTCATACTGCTCACGGCCACTCAATTAGCAAACTTGAGGGCCCATTTTCAGTTTTTTTGGACCCAAAAAGCTGCCAGCTGCCTCTCTCTCCAGGGGGTTTGCCGTCTCCCTCAAAGTTTTAGGGCTGCTCAAGCTCATGAGTGCTCATGACTCGTGAGCGGTCAAATCTGCCTAAAATTTAGATGAACTACCAAAGCGAATCCACTTCAGCCCGAAAAAATAATCAGTCAAAAAACAGTTCAAACATAAGTTAACTTTATTGAAAAAGAATCTTTAGCTTTAAGATTAGAATAACTTAGCAGAACAGTCATACGAACCGAATCGAATAGAGCTAAAAGTTTCCGTGAAAATTTACGATGCATTTGCTTTGTTTGTTGTTTTGTGTAATCTTATCTCAAATCTGTTGTCGTGTCAGTGTCAGAAGAGACTACATTGCAGTTACTACAGTTGGCTCAACTCTCAAATTATTGTTAAATCAGGAAGAAATTTGAATTCTTGAAAACAGGGAGGAAAAAATGTTTTTTTTAAACCCAAAAGCCTAAAAACCCAGAAACATACCATATACTCAACCCCCCCTAGTTTGGGAAAAATTGAAAAAATTTGCAAAAAAGAGTATGTTTTTTGGCCTTTTTGGGAAAAATTTCGACTTTTTTCGACTACCCCCCCCCTCCCCAACTGGTCGGACCTCTTACAGGTATGCACTCAATCATACTTTATAAAATTTTGATGATATGGATCATACCCGTAAGAGGTCCGACCAGTTGGGGGAGTCCCCCCAAGTACAGGTATGATATGGATCAATGGATGTCATCCCATATGATATGAATAATAGCAAACTGGACTCATGTACTAAATGTGTGCTTGCATGATGGATACATAAAGTATCGACTGATTTATATACATCTTTCGTGTACAAAATATATCATAAAAATACGACTTTTTTCTACTTTTTATTTAAGTCAGTTCAACTAAATTAATTGTTTTGCTGATTTAAATAGACACCAATACAAGTCTAGCTAGAAGATCAACTATTGTGAAAAAACAGTTTTCCAGTGATTTTAGAAAAAAACCAAAAAACCAGAGATTTTCCAATTTTTTGGTTTTTTTAAAAAACCAAAAAAACCAAAGCCTTGCCAACCACCGCTTTTTTTCCTCAAATGGGGTCTTTTGAGGAAAAAAAATTTCGAAATAGGGAAAAAAATTTCGAAATGAGGAAAAAAATTTTGGGTATGGTTCTCATTGTGGAAAAAATTTTGGGGAACTCTAAACCGAAAGGATGCGTTTTTGTGGACTTTAAAAGGTCAAAATCTCAAAATCTTCCGGCGCCTCGGGCCGGTCATGGGTATAATGATAACTATATTGTATCAGGCGCGGCCATTAGCGTATCTACTTCGACTTACTAATTAATGCTCAACAGTTTCTATCAATCAAGTTAGCTCGTCTCATTTTCTAATCGTTTACAGTCAATTATGTCGCCAAAAATAGAGATTTTTCATCAGGTCTCTCAATTTTTTCTTTCGATGATTGTAATTTTTTAAACGTTTGCAATCTGAATTTTTGCGTTTATTGAAAGTGGAAATTGAAGACATTACTCTGGAACGCGATTTTAAAACATTTGTTCACGAATTATCTGTTGGAGAGATTTATTTTTCAGCGTTTTAGAATACAAAAACCCGAAAATTTTTCCGGCGCTGCGCGCCGTAATTAGAAGCAAATTACGCTTCATTAGTCTGATTTTAATTTATTTCCCAACGTTAAAAAGATTCATTTTCCAGCGTTTAAGAAAGGGATAAAATCAAAAATTTTTCCGGCGCTCCGCGCCGGACCAAGAACTAAGTAAAATTCCATGATTCTAATCGGAATCCTAGAAATGTTAATAGCAGATAAATTCATGAGAACTCTATCGTTAACTTGCTTTATCCTCTCCTATAGAACACCAACATATTCTTCATGAGCTCATTTTGACTAACGTAACTAGAATTTTCTCAATTTTTTCCTCATTTTTGCAGGTTTCTGACTACAAATACAACAAAATGCTTGGGTATGCTCCTAAAATGCATAAAAAAGCATCCGTAGCCACATTATAAGCGTTTTTAAAAATGTGGAAAATTTTTGGAAAATGAGGAAAAAAATTTTGGGTTCGGTTCTATGTGCAAAAAATCTTCGAGGAAAAAAAACGGTGTTGCCAATCCTGTTTAAACATACCTGTAAGACCTCCGACCAGTTGGGGGGGGGGGGGTAAATCCGAAATTTTGGGGGGGGGGGGGGTAGGAAAAAGTCGAAATTTTTCCCAAAAAAAACCAAAAAATATACACTTTTTGGCAAATTTTTTTAATTTTTTCCCAACTGGGGGGGGGGGTTGGGGGGATGATTTTGGGTACTGGGTTGGCCAAGTTGGGGGGGGGTCCCCCTCAACCCCCCCCAAGTACAGGTATGTGTTTAAACGTTTAACTATCAAGGAAATTTAATGGATCAGCCAAAAATTTTGTGCCAACTGGCACAAACGCTCAAAATTTTTTGTGCCATTCCAAATTTTTTGTGCCAAGAACCATGTTTTGGCAGAGAAAAAACGCCTGACACTGATCATAAATGAAAAAACAGTTCAAAAACTTCAGGACGTCGATTATACAGTAATGAAAGTGTATGGTATGAAGTCATCGAAATAAATTTGTACTTGTAGTTTGTTTGGAGAAATATCTTTTATTTTTCAAATGATATAACTCAATGCAGATGCTAGGAGGATGTGGAAAATAAGATCAAGATTTAAACAGAACATATTGCACTGGAGTAGCTACTGAACATGAGAAAAGCCTTTGAAAGGAATTCCAGGAGGGAAAAGCATCATGATGGACTCACAATCAATTTTTCTCCCACTTTTTCATCGCATGTTTGACCCTCAAAAATTTTTTACAGTTTACAAGAGTTGAGAAATATATTTAAACTACATAATAACATATCGTTTTCTGAACGTTATCATGATGACCAATGTCTCTGCACACAAACATGCTGAGAGATGTATATACTAGTTTATTAGAAAATGCCCCGATCGGGCAGAAAAAAGGAGAATATACTTGCTTCGACAGTTGCCATGGTAGAAAAAGAAGTGGACTAGATTTTTGAGAACTTGGGTCAAAGTTGGAAAAAATTCACTTCCTTTATATTGGATTTTCATTCTTTCTCAAAAAAATTGTCTATGTCTGTGAAAAAGTATATTCTGCAGCATCGTGCATTTTGACCTTCTACTGGCATCAACTACAGTAAAATTTTTCTGTATGAAAATTATATGCACCTGACTTCAAGTGTGAAGAAATGGTAAACCGATAGCATTCTAACTTCCGTCCAATTCAAAACTCCTGCCTTTCACACTAGCTGAAAAATAGTGAGGGAGGCATATTACAGTCATTTTCAGAACGATAAAGGAACCTGAGGTTCATTTCACTAACCCAACATGAGGATAATCTCAACATCGGGATTAAATTGATGATCCTGAGTTTAAGCTATTCACAATGTCCAAATTATTTTCTTTCAATGCACAAATCATACTCACTTACGGATTAACTAACTGAGGTTTAAGTTCGAGTTTGGGAATGACAGAAATTTTCATATTTATTTGCTTTAGAGACAAGAAAATTATGCGAAAATGTCACTTGATTCTTTTTGTTGACACCAAATTCAGTGAAATGTTTAACACCATTGGAAGCAAACATGTGTGAGAGGAGACACGAGGGTACAAATTTCCACAAGGGTTTTGAAACTGGAAAATTTGTTATGCAAAAAAATTTTTTGGTCAATTTTTTTAAATTTTTTGTCTCACAAAATGCTAAAACACCAAGGTCCACGCCTGTACTCTCCTAAAAATTTCAGAGATGCACATGCTTGGTTGGAAAGTGTGTTGATGCACTCAGCTGCAGAATATACTTTTTCACAGACATAGACAATTTTTTTGAGAAAGAATGAAAATCCAATATAGAGGAAGTGAATTTTTTCCAACTTTGACCCAAGTTCTCAAAAATCTAGTCCACTTCTTTTTCTACCATGGCAACTGTCGAAGCAAGTATATTCTCCTTTTTTCTGCCCGATCGGGGCATTTTCTAATAAACTAGTTCACCTCTTTTTAGTGGGCCTCAACCACGCACAAAAACTTTCATAGAAGCACATTGAAGTCTTAAGTTTGGTCATCTGCACTTCAAAAAAAAATAAAAAAAAAAACTTCAAGCAACGAATTCTCACTTCCGGCAAAAGTAAAGGATGTGTAAACCGCATAGTACTTAAAAAACGGTGTAAAGATACTGAAAGGTGACCATATCTCTCATGGTTTAGAATCCTTCAACCCAAAAAATCGCAGAAATACCTTTGTTTACACAAATGACTTTTTTCGTGTGAACTGACTCCGTCCATTGAATTTCCCATGGTCAGAAACATTTTCCCTCAAAAATCGCAGAAATACATTTGTTTACGCTCAATATGAATTGATGTGTAAAGTGACACGTCCATTGAATTCCCCGTAGTCGAAAACCCCTTCCATAAGAATCACGAAAATACGCTTGTTTACACCCGCGATAGTTTTTTTTATAAGATGATCGCATTCATCAAATTCCCCGTGATCGAAAACCCCGTCCACCGGAAAATCACGAAAATACGTTTGTTTACAACCGGGATAAGTTTTTGTGTAAAGTGATCGCATTCATTAAATTCCTCGTGGTCGAAAACCCCTTCCATCAATAAATCACGAAAATACGTTTGTTTACAACCGGGATAAGTTTTTGGTGTAAAGTAATCACATTCATTGAATTCCCCGCAGTCGAAAACTCCCTCCACTGAAAAATCACGGAAATACGCTTGTTTACACCCGGGATATTTTTTCGTGTAAAGTGACCGATGGTCGAAAAAAATCAAATTCCCAATGGTCGAAAACCCTTGCAGCCCAAAAATCCCAATAAGGCTACAGGTTTATTTGAAACGGCTAAAAAATTAGTAGTGCATTATGCTGCAAAAACTAATTTTTTTGAACCCATAAGTATTATATAACAAAATTGGGGAATTTGGCTTTTTCCGGGACTTTGGACAACCATATAATTGAATTAAGGCCATATTTCAAAGAAAAAAAATTCGCATTTGAGATTACACCCCCAAGATGCTTAGGCCGAAGTATGGAGGTTGGATATGGCACACCGATTGCTGGGCATGGTGGAACTGGGGGGGCCTAAAAAGGTGCGTTTTTTACCTGTTTTTGGGGCCCCACCGAGCACCACTTGCAGATAGAGGCGAAATGACAAAAGGCACCCCATAGTTTGCCCCTATGCCCGATATTATGCAAAAAACCCGAAGGTTCTAGCTCTTACCGTTTTGGCTCTAGAGGGGGGGGGACATGAAATTTGGGGGCCAAGTACATTATAGGTTGACGCTGTCGCGCCACCTATTATAGGATGTCACCAAAAAACTCTAGAAACCGAAAATTTTCGAATTTTCGAGTACTGCAGCAATTCGAGTCCCTGATTTTCGTGCAAAATTAATATCGTAAGTGCACAACTATCCAAATTTGTGACGGGTGCTGATGCAGTCCCAACGGTCGACGCTAGGTTGAGTGGTCGGTAGTAGAGCAGCTGTATACCATCAGGTGTGCAAGAACCATTATTAGTCACACATGATTAAATTTTAGGTTCATTCAATGCCAGGTGATTTTTTAAGAAAGTGAAACTTAATAAGGAATCTGACTTTTAACTGTTTTAGAAAAGTTTCGTTCCAGGAAAGAATGGACCTGGGATTTACCAACATTTTGACCTAACGTTTTTATCACCAGTCAACATGCACCAATCAACTGATAGTGATGACATTATTCAGCCCAGAATGCTGCCGCTGACAAAGGTTCCACTCGTGGCTGCGCAAATCCCTCCCAATATCTAAAATCTGTTCTGGTACTGTGGACAGAGATTAACATTATTCTTATCTAGGATAAAATATTTGCAGCCAAGTTATTTCAAAATCCGTTTGCTGCAGTCGCTAAATGTTTCAGATCGTTTGGAAATCATCATTTAAAAATGAAAATAAAAATAAAAATCGAGATCGTTTGATGTATTGTTACCATTATCTGAATTAGAACTTACGAAGGTTAATTTTCCTCAACTTTCGCTTTACTCTAGAAAAAATATTCAAACTCAAAAGAGCATCCAACGAGAAAACCGAAGCTCCTATTTCATAAGTCTTGACTTTTATCTTATTTATCATCTGATTCATATTCTGTTGCTTGCCATTTGTACCTAAAAACAATAACAGTCTACGTTTTCATCCATTTTTGCAATCTTAAGTGTGTGCCTTAACGAAACTGCTAGGGAGCTGCATGGGTCGGAAAAGTGAGAAACGGCCAGGCTCAGCTAAACCAATCCTTCGGCCCGTATCCGACCCAGCCCATAAAAGCTCATCTTGCAAAACTTTAAATTCTATATGATTCGAAATCTAAAAAATGAAAAAACACATCATTAGGATCATAGCCAGTCAAATTTTTTTCGTATAATTATCAAATCATCAAGTTTTCCAGGCTTGATTCTTGTGTGTTTCTCTGTGACAATATGTCTACCTGTGCTGAAACTGCATTCACTATCTATAGTTGAAACCGAATTTGATAAAAATCTTCATGCAACAATTACCATTTAACGAAATTTATTTGATTCCATTTCCGCCAATTTAAAATATTGTCAATTTCCAATTTTTGACAGGCAGGTAATATGAGCATATTTTGTACGACAGTTGAGTACTTTTTGTACACCCAGAGCTTTCAACAGCAGTTTTGTTAATAAGATGTGGAACAAACTGATAAGTTTACTCATGCACTACAATAGCATGGATAACTTTTTATATTCTGGCTACAATAGCAACGCTGCTTTGTGAAAATTGATAATTTTGAATTTTGAATGAAGAAAATTGAAAAATTTTTAGAATGATTGCAATGGTTGTGCAGTAGAATATCCAACTGTCGATCATCGAATGAAAACATTACGAAACTTAAGACAGTACTAGCGTTTTTGTTGCTCCAATCAAATTCAAAAAAGGAAACAACAAATTAATCGTCCCCTCAAGCAAATTGTTGTCGTTTATATACATATGATTCTGCTGATTTTTTTCCAATGATCTCGATGATGAGCTGCAAATTTGAGATGCTGGGTTATCATGATTCGAAACGCTATAGGGAAGAAGAAATGGTACAGAAAGTTGCACCACACCTAAAAGAGGCATCTTCTTTTTAGCACTCGAAAAATATTCAGTTGAAGAATACACGCAAATGGAAAAAAAATTATTAATTTAAAGTAATCACTTACAGAACGAAAACTTCTGTATATAAACCAGAAGCCAAATAGAATAGCACATCAAATTTCAGAAACATTAATGATAACGTCTAAATATTTTATGTGGCTTGAAAGTCAGTCGAATCGACAAAAAGAGGCTTGCCTTGACTGGAAAAGCAAAGAATTCGGGAAAAGATGGCACTGAAATTGAAAATCAGATTGAGTGCACCTGTTGAGTGTCTTATCGTGTGCGTACTGCAGCGTAGGTCCCTAAGGCGAATCGAAATTTGATAAAGTAACATGACATACAGCAAATATGTATCTGACCAGAATGAAATTTCTAATGTACCCACTTACCGAACGACCCACTGATTTCTTCTGCCGGCCCATGCCCGACGCGGTCCGCTCATAAGCCAGGACGGACCGGGCTGGAACGGGCCTTGGGCTGCCTTTGCAGGACCCTACAAATTGCGAAATTCTCAGAAACTTTCCCGCCCACATTGATCCAAAAAATCGTGTCGAGCATATAGAGTAATTGTAATACTTTATTTCAATTCGGTCTAGAAAAATAGCATTTGAAAAAACAGACTATATGCCCCAAAAATATCATAAAAATGTAGAAATTTCTTATAAAATCTTATGAACAGAAGTTGAAAATTTGTTTAGGGACATAACGTTTTTTGAAACTGAATTTTAGTTCACTTGAACGCATTGAAAATTATCCATCAATATATACCAGTTTGATGCAGCCATCTCGAATTTTCAGAGAAAGACAAGCAATTTCAACGAATTTCAATTTTACAAGCAATGATCTATCGATTTATAATCCTGAACTATTTCTCGCTCCTGGACGCCCAGACGACTTCTCGAGCTCAGCTTTTTCAATAGCTAAATGTCCAGGATTGGGCGGTGGAAGCGGGCTTTGTCCTTGCATGACTTTCATAGGTACATCATCCTGAATATATAAATAATGGGCTGTAGAAATGGGTAACAAACCAATTCTGTGGAATGCTCGCCTTCATATTGTGGTCCATTCACTTTTTTCAAATGTGCCTCGGAATACAAAAAAGTGCAAACAAATTGTAAGCAGTTGATGACCATGTATCCTTAGCCAAAAATTTCTTTTTGTAGGCGCTGTTTTGAATGGAATATTTTTTTCCTTGCAAAGCTATTGGGGAAAGCGGAATATGATTTTAGGAGCTGAGTGTATGTGTGTTATCCTCAAAGTATAATCCGAAATGTGAGTAAAGGAACAGTTCCTTGATGTCAGGGACTTGAGTATAACTGTTGCAGTGTGTTTTCGTTGTTTCGAAACGGATTTATTTTCAAGCAAGGTTGAAAATTTTCAGAATTTACAAATCTATAGTGTCCTGTTTTACTTGGAATACTTGTACATATTCAATGGATACCAAGCGCCATTTTATATTTTTACTATTTCCTACTGAACCTTATGTCGCGTAACTGAGCCAACTCAGCTACACGAATTGTGTGTTGATCCAGCCACCATTTTATTTTAGCCAATAAATCAATTTAGCCATGGTTTTTCAGATGAAACATCGATTCGTCAGCCGTACTGTTTCAGTCAACAGTATCATCTCACCAACTGCATCGATTTAGCTATTCTTTATACACGTCTACATATAGAATGAAATATGATCAAAATTGAGATCAATAATCTCAGGTGTTAACGATACACCGCATATACTCGTCAAGAATGTATCAAGGCGTAGGCTTGGTCGAAAAGTCCAAAAAGTGGGACTGATGAGCGAAGCTCACTGAAAATGTTCATACTGTGTTGAAAAACGTGGTTTTTTAATTCAAGAAGGTTTACAAGAGTTTGAATTTTCGAATCTTTGAAAGTACAGGAGGGATCAGTTTGCTCATTGACATCCGTATTCCAACAGCTCGTACCTTTTCGAAGTCTATACGACTTTTGGTAGAAAAACGAAAGTTTTGCCAAGAAATTACGATTTTGGCCGAAATCGTCCATTTCTTATTTGAGCAAACAAAAAATAAATTCTCCATAAGGAGAAAAAACTGACTGAATTGAGATAGTAGCTGAAAAGATGGCTGAATCAACGTGGTAGCTGAAGCGAATCGTGACTGATCACTGCACAACCACTCAACCATTTCTGGGTAAAAGTGGTCCACAGTAAAAGCTTTGCGTAAATAACTTTGAGGGAAGCACATATTTGCTACAATTTTTTCAGTTGTCAATAATTACATGCGGACTATTAGATTTACTTGTTCTCTCTAATTTTCACCGCATTGTTCAAAAATTCTGCTCAGGGAGAAGTCTATCATAATATAGTATTCCAGAAAATTTTTGTTCGTCCAGTGATAGAGGGCACTAGTTCATAAGTCTTTACGTTGGCAATCTAGAAATACAAGCTCATGAATCTTACCATTGAGATTGCATTCATGTTTGGCCGCCAAGATGACATTCCAAGCTTGTATGCTACCAATAATTCCGTGAACGAACCGTGCTTAGCCGTAAATCGTAAAAATCGTTTTTGTTCTTCATCATAGCTGTTGTAGCTGAGCTCTTATAGAAAGAAAAGCAAAATTGTTTAGATTTTGATCCTAATATGGAGTGTGTCTCCATTTGTACTATATTTCTTCTTGAATTCCGGCCATTCGACGGCCAATGCCTTGAGAGTCGGCGACGATTCGTGTCCACTCAACAATTTGTCTAACAATTCTTCTTCTGGTTGTTTACTATGATTTTTCGGATCAGCTCCCTTAAATGGCGATAATAGAATGGAAAACGAGCTACTTGAAAAAATGTCTACTGCAAACATGAGCCAGAAGATTTTTCGAGATTAGCAACGCCAAAAAATAAAGATTCAAGAGTTTTGTCGATGATCAACTTTTTTTCAAGTGCAGATGGCATCAAAGCATAGAAATCAAGATGTCATCAAGACTAGCGACATGTCAAAGTTGGTGAAAATTTTCTGAATGGACCAATGCAAGGCGTCCGCCTCCTTGCTGGGAGGAGATGTAACAAAAAATATAAGAAATATACAGAATTTAAGCTTCATCAACATAAATTTTCTAATCTAGATCACTACTCGTTTCCAGAAGAACTGAATTCATCATCATTATTTTTACATCGACTGTTTTCAGAATCAGCTCTTGAGTCATTGTCTGGAGGCGAGTTTGTTGGAAAACATAGTGATTCCAAAACTCTACCCAGTCGCATGCAATTGTACTTCAGGAATATCATTTTGGAGACATTTTATCTTGCATCACTTGCAGCATTTTTTGCACTTATAAGTTTCGCTCCACCAACCACTGAGCTAAAGGGAGGCGATAAATATTTCATAGCAACCTTGAATATTAACTCATTTTATAATTTAAGATAAAATGATCATTTGTATCAAGGTATACTTCGCTTTGCACGATTCAGGAAATTTCCAAATTGTTTGAGACAATTATTTCATCACAAGTTTGATATAGCAATGCTATATTTCTTCGTCTTCGTTTTATTTAAGCGAGATGTTAGAAGCTAGAATGCTGTATTTCACCTTGCAATAAACCTTGTTTGACAAAACGTACCCACCATCTACTAAATTTGACCTGATAACTCTTCAACACCTTCTGGAAGTATTTCTTATCTGGAGGCTGAAAGTCGAGAAATATGCTAGATTTGCCAGACGCCTGAGAGCTCCAATCGATCGTTAGGTCAAACAAATTAAGCACGAGTTCTGCCTCCCCGACGCCGATCTATGATTCCACCCCGCATCAATTGTTATTTCCCGTTGCACTGGGAACTACAGAAGGATCTATAAATTTATCGTCCAGGACCTATTCATTGGTATGTCGCAAAACAAAGGGATACATATAGTCTGTTTTTTATAAAATACTTCCAAACAGAAAAGTGACACAAGTCAGTACTGTCGTCAAAATCGTTTACATAAAGTTCTTACTGTAAAATTTTTCACTCGAAAAATTGGTGAAGGTTAGGTCAGTATGCTCAAAAATTTCTAGTTCTACATGATATATTGTTTATCAGAAAATCGCAAAAATCTGAAATACTACTTGCTTTTTACTTTCATTATTTGGAAGCATTTCAAGAAAAACAGACTATAGTGTTGAAAAACCCGCATCTGCTTCCTCCTGTCCTCTATCTCTTTTTCGACACATTTCCAATTTATAATTGGTGATTAGACTATCCCTATCCGAGTAGTGAACTCTAACCTCTGAATGCTGAAATTCATCAATAATAGTTTACCTGAACAGTCACATAGATGAAGGATATAAATAATGGAACGTACAATAAACGGGGCATCGTCTATATCATAAAAAAGCAGTGAAATATTTTTAAAATTTCCTATTAAATATGGAAAAATAGAATATTTATGTTTAAAGAAAATAAATATTTATGTTGGCTTCTGTGCAAGCGGAATTATATTTCAAAGTGCATCTTATAGTCCATTTCATACAAAGGAGCAGCTCCGATAATATTTAACTATTTTCACAAGAGACGTGGGAATCAGTCATGCACGTCATTAATAGAACGAACTTTTTGGCCGTTTGAGAAACACTTTATGTCGACAAAAAACACTCACACAAGAATGATTATTTATACATTTTTCCGAATGTTGAACGGAATAAGTAAGAAAATAAAGATTGCAGAGCTTCTGCTATTACAAAATCAAAGTCGATTTTCAATGGATTATCAGCCAATGCTATACCTGTATGTAACAGGAGAGGGGGTCGGGAGGGGGAGCCCCAGCTTGGTCGAAACTTATGCCCAAATTTTGGGATCCCCTCTCCAACTCGAAAAAATTTGGAAAAAAGTAGCTTTTTTGGCCATTTTCGAGATCATTTTCGGCATTTTTCGACTTTTTTTGTGATTTTTGGGGAACATTTACCAAAATTTTATAAAACTGGGTACCACGCCCACAAATTTGGGGTTTACCCAACTCCTGAACTGGTCGGACCAGGTGGCTTTATGGTAATGAGATAGCTGATTCTGCTGGAAATGTCTATCGGAATCCAAACTTTGAAGCCTCATAATTCTGTCAAAAAACAAAAAATAAATGAGCCTTCAATTCAATGAGTTTCGAAATAGACCGGCGTTTGACGAATTTCTAATATTTTAAAGACCAGACTTTTTTGTTGAAATCAGCGTATGAATTTTGCAACATACATGATGTGGGCAAGCCAATTAATTGAGAAAACAATTTCATGTTTCCCCAAGTTATTGCATAGGCGATGGGTTGGTTAAAATGAAGAAACCATAATGCGAAAGTCTTCAAATTTTTTCTCTAAAAGGATGCGAAAAAACGCTCTAGCTTGGCTCAAAAATTGGGTATTATAGTTAGTAAGCTAAATTTTTCTCCAGAAATGTAGGTCGAAAAATTGTTGTCTTATACAGGGCGAAGAGTGCGATTTTGTGGAAAAACCCAATTTGAGATCTCGACGACAGTTTTCTTACAATAGTTCACGCATTTCTGAGCCGAACAACGCAAACCACGTTACTTTTTGATCAATACTCGCAAAATGACAGTTATAATTTGAGGTCGTGCATTGGAGGTTTAAATTTTATTTTTGAATAGATCTCAACTAAATCTATTTGTTAATATAATCTGTCCCGATTTTAAAGCAATTATTTTTAGTGTAAGAGCTCGAGTTCATTTCCCATTCCCACATTGCATCTAGAAAATGCGTCAGAAAAAGAAAATGTTGAAAAGTATTAGAAAGATTTCAATATGACATTTATATCATAAGCATGTCATAACTATAATGCGAATTATATAGACCCATCCAAATAGCTCATTTGAGATTATCAATAGGATCTACGATTTGCTCGATGCCAGCTATCACTTCGTCATCTTCTTCAAGCTTCTTCTGCAAGCGATTCAATAGCTCTTCGTTGAACTGTTTCACAAATCTCACAAATGTCGATTTCTCTTTACTGTAGGTATCGAAATTCAAATCTACAAAGAATAATCAACGAACCAGTTTTAAACGTGAGTTTGTTTTCCACAAATCCACTCATTCCACAACACATATGCCTTTGCGAGTTTGAATTTGGCCTCAGTTCGTAGACGTTTTGTCCGTAAGCTATAGGTCTGAAGAAGCCATGTTATCGTATAGTCAGCTTCTGCAGTTCATCAATTTACAAATTTGGAAAACAAAAAAGTTAAAAAAAATCCTCAGGCACATCATTAGCCAACAGTTTGCGGGTTGTTTTTTATTTGCATGAACATTTTTTCTTTTCGAGGCTCATTTGGAAAAAGTGAAACTTCGTCTGTCATTGTATGAGCTACAGTAACCCTGAACTAACAGTAAGATCATTGCTCTGTGCTTGGAAATTCGAATTTAAACGACAAAAAGCTGGTTGCAAATGGTGGCTTTTTGTCTTGAATTGTTCGTGTCATAACATTGAAACACCAAAACTGACTATGGCGCCACTGAAAAATGTGACGATAGGAATACAATACTTTTTGGGTTTACTCTGTGACTTCAAGGTACACACTGTTACTTGATTTCTGTTTGAAATCGCGCCATTCTTGCAGATAGTCTGAAAAAATTTTGGGTGTCTCGCTGCTGAGTACGAGCTTGTTATGCAAATTAAATTCGAAATCCGTGTGATGATCGGCTTCGACGAAAAAAGAATGCATCATGTTTTCGTTTAGGGCATGTCCGCGACCACCCTGAAAATGGAATGTCAAACAGAAACATTTTTCTAATGTCGTCATAACACACAGTGAAGAATGGAGGCGAAGTACTCATCGGCAATGCGTACACAACATTTTTCCTCCCAATTCTTGCAGGTTGACATCTAAAATGTAAGATCGTAACCGTGTTGAAGACAGAAGCTGCTACTGGTGCAGTTGCTTCTAGAGCACAAGTTAGGTTTTACCATACTCCCATGTACGTTCTAATATATACCAAATAGCATCACTTATAGTCTGTTTTTTATAAAATGCTTCCAAATGGAAAAGTGACACAAATCAGTACTGTCGCGAAAATCGATTACATCTCTTATCGTAAAATTTTTCACTCGAAAAATTGTTGAAAGTGAGGTCAGTAAGCTCACAAATTCCAGTCCTATATGATATATTGCTTATCAGAAAATCGTGAAAATCTGAAATACTACTTGCTTTCCACTTTCACTATTTGGAAGCATTTCAAGAAAAGCAGCCTTATAGACTCTTACTTGTAGCATATAAACTAGCCGCTACTAGGTCGAAAATAAGCATTTTCTAGAGAAGATTGAGTACAAGTTAGGTTTTAACATATGTATGATCTGGTCAAGTTTTTCATGAGGTCTGCAGTAAGGTTATCCGTTAAAATGACCCGCCTGAAAGTGCTATTTTACCGTAACTGGATTTCATCCATTGGTTTTATGCTTTCGACATAGCAAATTCTAGTATCTTTACTTCACAGTTTCATGCTTATCCGACATACAGGCCGTCTTTTTTCATTGCTTGGAGCGAAACCACTCATTTTTGCCACTTTTATGTATTATTTTTCAACAGATTACTGAACGAGTGACAACTTCAGAAAAAAATACTACTAAAATGTCCCGGTTTCATGAAAAAAGAGGCTTGAGGTCCCCAATCCTTCATCTTAAACTATAGCTTAGCTCGATATGTTATATTATTGTTGCCGTAAATCAAGGTGCAGAACTCAACTGCAGCTTGACTCATGCACAATCGAGAAAGTTTAGCTACAGCAGAGTTGCACCCTAACGGTAAAAGTAATAGCTTAAGCTGCAGCTCAGCTGGAGCTGTCCCTTCGGTGAGACTGACCTTTTTTTGAATCAGAAACGCTTAATGAGATCATTATCAAATTAATCAGTTTATTTATGATCATTCCATGTTTCGATTGAGGAATGTGGAAAATTCAGAAATAGGCGAATTTTCCAGGAAATGTTGCGTTGACTCATGATTATCAAAATTTGCCCCTAAATCAGATGTTCACATTTTAGTCAATTTGGCGGCAAAGCGACTTTCTAAGAAGCTTGCATTCCAGCAGCTGAATACTGACTAATGATTTCATATTTTGAACAAAAGTAAAAAGTTCGAGAAAAGAGTGGTTTACTATTATTGAGTACAGATCATGGTATACTGCAAACAAAGATATCCAACTTTAAAGTGATGAGGTAAGTTACAAAGGTCATTCATCCAATGAACTTTACTCAAACATGCTAACTCGTCTGGGTGGATTACTACTAGCTGTTTCAGATGAGGTAGACTAGCTAGATCGTATCATGATCAAATTGATCGTGATCATATGACAGACAGTCGACTGACGAACAGATCATGAACTGGTAGTGAGTCGCCACATCAATGTTGTATTCTTTGATTTAATCGTTCCAGATTACTTCAAGCACGAAAAGAAACTGCTTTACTGCTTACCAATGTTGAATAGGACATGACTACCTCGCCACAAAAGAACAAAATGATGAACAAAGCACAATGCATAGCGACTATATTTCAGGTCGTATAATTTTTGCAGTGAACTTTAATATCGTCGACGAATTCCAATACTTATAATGAAAAACTAATTTATTTCAAAAATATTCGTCGAATTTGATGATTTATTATTTATTCAATATAGACATCTGTTATTCACATATTTCGTAATTTTTTCGGAATACTGATTGCTGAATTTTTTAGACACGATTTTTGTGAGATTGGCCTTCTGTTCCATTGACTCATGATAAGCTGAAAATTAATGATACCCGAAAATGTGATATGATGAATAGTTTTGCACGCCGAGTATCGTGGCAGCCTTCATTCTGCATAAAAGTCAAAATTCGCTTTGCAAAGCTACAGCACTCAAAAATTTGAAATTTTCACATTTTTTGACATTTTTCGATCTGTAATGTTTTGAAGTGTCACATATTGTGTTGAAATTGCTTACCGTCCCAATGGTTCTGCAACAGGGTATCTTGGGAAAGATGCAACAATACTTGCACTCCAGTTATTCAATAAAGAAATTGAAACCGAGGGATATAATGCGAAAAAATGCCGGCTCATGATTATGTTATCAGCTGTGAGAAAGTGCTTCACAGAAGAAGGCATCCTGTTTCACACCACGTGACATCAGCCAGATGAAAATTCTTGAAATGCTTGCAGTGAAAAGCTAGGACTATTTCATATTTTGGAAATTTCCGTGTCGTAAACCGGAAAATTGAGAGCCAACTCAACTAACTCTTTGGTTTACTATTTTTTAGTAAAAAATTCTAAGTAAAAGCTTTGTGTGTACGACTGCTAGGGTTGTACTTACTGTTTTTCATTTCTCAATTCACAAGCCTTTTTTCTATAAAAAACAGACCTTATATTCTAATGCAACGCAACCCAACATAAAAAACTTATTTTGCAAATTCTTCTCTCAACATTTCGTTTTAGGTGGAGGTGCGGGTGTGCATAAAGCTACAGTAAATATGAATTTTTATTAAATATTTATGAAATATGAAACAATGAAACAATTTGTAGTTCCACTTATCTTTTTCGGAATTATCATAATTCAACAAAACAAAATTAAATTCTGTGGACACTGGATGTGAATGGATTCCATGTTTAACAGTTTTAGATAAGCTGCAAAATCAGATTAACTTAAAAATATCAAGCAATCCTTTTGTGTTCAATATGCCAGTTAGAGGAATTGAGGGTTAGGAGACCAATGTGATGCACACTGAGTCAAGTGACCATTAGTTTCCTGTGTGATTTAAGGTTTTTCAAAAATTTGAAAATGAATGTGACTTCAGAGAGATAGAGGGTGGGTGGGTGGGGTGCAATATGATTAAAAATATGACGGAGGTGAAGAAAATTAGGGAGAGCAGGAGAGTGTAGTAGAGGGCCGATTGTTGACAGTGTAAACTTGTCAGTTTTACAAAGAGATTTGCAAGAAAGCCTTCTTCGGAGTTCAAAGCTTGCAGAAGGTTCACAACGTCGAAGATTACACTGACAGAAAAAGTTGCGATAAATTCATTCTTGTTTTCTTAGGGCTTTCAAGTGGTCCTATCGTTTTGTTTGCTTTTTGCATTGTGGTCTTACATTGTTAGGTCGATAAGTTTGTTGGAAGATTAAAGGCCGATTATAGTAATCAGGGATTAAACGTATCTTATAATCCAGGATTAAATTTTTTTGGTAAGTTCATTTTCCAATTAAATGCCGATTAGTTTAATCTGGGATAAAAACCATCTATAAGCTCATCTGCTGTTTAAAGCCCGATTATCATAATCGTTAATTGTATCTGTCTTCAATCCAGCCCCGACATGCATGGCAAGAATTTTCCAGGGGGGTCCTTTAACTTTTTATTCAGGGGGTGAGCGAGCAAAAAAACAAAAAAAGCTCTGCAAGCCTGTTTTTCATACAAAATATGCACAAAAATAATCAAAAAACTGTCTTGGAAAAAGTTCAGGGGGTGCATGATGGCTTTTTTGGGCCAGGTGGGTAACCAGGGTCTCAGGTAAGGAGGTTTATCCCCTACCCTCTATGTGAATATATGAGCAAGAGAGCTAAATCGATAAAAAAATTACTAAAAATAAACAAAGAAAAAATAATTGGAAAACAACATTTTTTAAACAAAAATTCTATAAAAATTTTTTAATAAAAAAAATTTAAAAACTTGTAGTAAATAATTTTTTTAAATTTCTTCAAAATAATTCAATTTCTTCAGAATCAAAATTAGTGGTTTTCAATGGACACATGGATTTTGAAGTGAATATCAGGATAAAAATTGATACCGATCAATTGATGACACAAGGTGAGGTACTGAAAGAAAAACTGTATACCTACACTATATAGACAGCATAATCAGCAGTTATACTTTTAATCCTGGATTGTATGATTTTAATTGGTGATTATATTTTTAATCAGCAATTGCGTAATCATTTTTAATCAGCTGATGAGCTTACCAATTATTTTAATTGCCGATTGAATTTTAATCCATGATTAGATAATTGGGAGTTAAATTTAATCTTGGATTATTTTAATCGGCCAACAAACTTACCAGCCTAAAACAGGCCGGCATCTGAAAACCTTGAACGATTAAGGGATGTTCGGAGGAATTGCGACACAGCACGTTCTGCAAGCCAGTCGTTCCCTTGTTGTTGCGCAATTGCCGTAAGACACTCCGAGATTGTTCTGATGAGAGGTTTTTTGGCATTCCACACACTATCTATCTTTATTGCTTACACGACAAGAGCAAAGCGACAGTTATGTAGGTTAATGAACCTTAGGTGGGTTCTACTTTTGCTGTAAGTTATCTTCTACAGTATACCCTAAAAAATTAATTGTCCCCAACCATAAGTGTGGCATTGTTCAAATCATAAAAATCGATATCCATACATGATAGCAATCAGAAAAAACAGGAGCCTGTTTGGAGGTAGCTTCATTAAGGCTTCTCCATTACTTGTTAAGGTACAGCTCGTCCATGGAAGCTCCAGATTGTATGATGGAATAGCGCACTCTTTTTGGCGGTAGCGTGGCCGAGTGGTCTAAGGCGCTGGTTTTAGGCACCAGTCTATTCGTAGGCGTGGGTTCAAATCCCACCGCTGCCAATCCTTTTGAACAATTTTTATTTCTAAATCCTGCCGTAAACAATGAGCTCTTACTGTAGCTTGGATCTGCGATGTGCTAAATTAGTTTGATAGTTTTTCAATTGTTCCGCACGATTCCCTGTAAAAGGTCAATCGTTACAAATAAACTGAGAGTTTAAGGGTCATTTATACTTGTCTTTTCGGACGGAACGGAACGTCAACAGCTTGAAACATTCAGCCTGAAAATTCACTTTCGGTCGGAAAGAATAACTGCAATTTTGTGGCAAACGACCGACGGTGTAATCTCTAATCGAATCGATTGGGACGAAAATTTCCCTTACGTTCAGTTATTTTCCGTCGATTGCATTCCGCTCTGTTCTGTCGGAAAAGGCTAGTATAAATGACCCTTCAGAACCAAAAACTGGCAAAACAGGCATTTTGAGAAAAATGAAGACCAATGCAAAACCTTTGTAAAAAATTCAGTATTCAAGAAATTACCTTGAAATTTTGGCATAATAAGGTACATCAAGTGACTAACAGAGCACGTATGTATGATCGATGTTTAGCCGTTCATTCCTCGAGTTTTCTGGCACAATGCTTCATCAAGAAAATTTGCACATAGCGTCATCTGTGGGACACAAGTAGTTGTACATCCTATTTTACAACATCGAATTTTGCAGAATCATTAATGGCAAATATTACGATATGAAGCATTTAGATGATTGAGTTTTTCAAATTGATAAACTCAAGAGAAAGACACTTAATTGAATTAAACATTGAACTACTAGCGTCATTCGATGGTCATTATCATCAAAATCACTATCGTTGACTTGACACCTGGCTCAGATGCGACATTGTGAGCAGCACGGTTTGAATGCAAGTTTTTGAAAGACTGGTAATGTTGCGAGGATAACCCTCCGTTTTTCTATTTATTTCCACTGTCAATACTTTATTATCCTCTTATCTGAAACACAAAATTTCGAGAAAAACCATCTTCTGTTGATCGAAAAATCAAAATTTATCAACTATGTAAAATAGTTCGCAGTTTGTAGATCTGATTCGATGCAGTACATTACATGAAGCTTTGTCATTTTTTATAGGTAGAGATCGTGAACTTTCCACTGTATACAAAAGTTTTCGGTTCATTTGAAATTTAGCAGTATATACATATAGTCATTCAGATGGATAGCTTTCCCGCCATTTTTACTGTTTCATTTTTGACATTTTCAAATTGGCCATAAAGTGTAAAATTCAAAATAAGGCAAAAATTTTTATACATTATAGAGAATTGTATTTCGCATGTAATGAACGCTCAACAATAAAGGTGTATCGGGTAGCATATTTTGAAAATATTGAGTCCTGGTCCGGGTCTAAAATTTTATGAATACTGGGTCAGGGTCCAACAAAATGGTTGGGTAATTTCGGGTCCCGATACCTCTCCACTCAACAATACAGTTACTTCATGCCTGGGTTGGCACATATCACATTTATAAACAGGCAGAAAGATGCGAAAAAATGCAACTTTGAGGGATTGTAACTACGTGAATTTTTTTCATGCAAGATGAGAATTCAGCATACAAAGCTTGTTCTAATCATTTTTGAAATTTATCAAACTGTGATTCTCTCACAATTGAGGCTGCAATTATCGGAAAAAGGAATTATAAGATGCTAATTAAACTCCAAATCGTGCGACCCCCTTGCAGTACATGAATTTTCGTTTTTTTGTCCCACGTAGACGACATCGTAAACCGCCTAATGAACAGGGAACTTTAGCTCTCAAAATTGAATGTTTCGAGGACCGCTGTATTCTTAACATGCGCTTAGCCAATTCATTTGCATAATATTGGGTAAATTTACAGAACATGATCTCTCACCTGCAAAAGTTGAAAGAAGTGCACGTCGAAAATTTCCAAATCGAAAATTTCCAACTTTTGTCTTACTGTATTACTATTCGAGTTTCGAGCTTTTTTGAAAGAAAGGCATTTATTAAATGCGAAGAAAACAGGGGAGCACATACGAATAATATAGAAAAGCTCATGGACGTGACAAAAGCACGTGCGAGTTGAGCTTAAAAAAAGACTCAATTTAGATCGAAAGCTGGGCACATTGTTCGGACGACTGATCTCATTAGGTAAGGAATTTCAAATATCAATAGTTCACAAGCAAAAGTCATGTTTTAAAGCATTAGAGTTATATTTCGATTTATACAATTTAAATGAGTTAGACACGCGAAAATTGATCGAACTCTCCGTTGAACTTTCTCTACCATTTTAGTATCCCCAACCGGACAAGGATTCCAGACTGGTGAACCATATTCAAGAATAGGAAGAACATAGGATTCAAAAGCCCTGATTTATAATTCATTTAAGTTGGAGTGAAAACATTTTAAAATCAAATTAGCCAACCTATAGTCTGTTTTTTATAAAATGCTTCCAAATAGAAAAATGACACAAATCAGTACTGTCGTCAAAATCGTTTACATAAAGTACTTGCTGCAAAACTTTTTGTTCGAAAAATTGGTAAAGGTTAGGTCAGCATGCTCACAAATTTCCAGTCCTACATGATGATACATTGTTTATTGGAAAATCGCAGAAATCTGTAATGCTACTTGCTTTCCACTTTCATTATTTGGAAGCTTTTCAAGAAAAACAGAATATAGATCCCTTTTTAACCACATTATGACAGTGGGAAGTGGCAGACAATTTTTCATTGAACATAACACCAAGATTCTTCATCTCTGAAACTCAGTAGGAATCAGAAAATCATTTATATAATACTCAACCTTGGGGTTTACTCTCAAGATGCAAAACAAAGCATTTTCTCAGAGAAATAGATAATTGCCATTTCGATGACCATTCAAAAACTTCAAGACAAGTTTATGAAATTTTCAGACAAAATGAATATTATATTTGTTTTTAGCGCAAAAAGTTACACACCAAATATGCGATTTCCAGAAGGGTTGATTTTGAACTCATCACAGCTCTCTGTAAATTTTCTCTCATCTTCTCAAAAAAATGTGTCTTGTTACATTTCAGTTTTGACATGCTCTATGTGGCAGATAGCGTTCTTTGCTGAAAAATGTGAATATGTTATTATTCATGATAGGAATGTAAGATAGCGATGTCCGGCATTGTTAACATACATGCACCTGGGGGATTTGGAGGGTTTTGACCCCCAGTAGATTCTTGCTGACCCCAGCTGACTTTTCTAGCAATGATTGAGAAGATGACAAAGGAAAATGAGCAAGAGAGAAGAGAAAGTCGTCACAAAAATGGAAATGATGCTGTTTCTGAACAAATCATACTTGATTCCAAAAAAGTAACATGAAAACTTAAAGAAGTGCTGTCTAAGCAAATAATTTCACATATCTGACTAATATAGATCGAAGAATATGCTGCTTGGACGCTAGAAGACTTTCTGAGACCTTTCTTTTCGTTATCAAAAACGGAAAAAAATGTATTCCACCCCCTGTCCTGGCTGACCCTCAGCAGAACATATATTCATGTGCATGTATGATTGTTAGAATACGATTTTCACCATATATACTGTCATTGACAACTAGAAATCTGCATGAAATGCAGATAGAGCTTTTTCGCTCTAAAGCCCTACTCAGAAGCAAAAATTCTAGGATTTTTGTCGGGGACTCTATGGAATGAATAAGCAATTTGCATAAAGCCTAATTCAGAAGTGAAAAATCCCTCGGATTTTTGTTGCCGACAATTGCACTTATATCTGTATTGCAAAGTGTTGAATTTTTGAAATTTTTAAATTTCAGATCTTGAACAATCAGCATTATATTTTAACTAACAACCGTGCGATAAACACTTCAGTGGTCGGCCATGGGAGTAGTATAGTAGATCAGAGCCCGCAATGGTTGCTAACTTCTTCCTAGCGAGCGCCGGAGTGGCAATCGAAGTTTTCTGAACTGGCGCTAATGTTATAACATATATTACGCAAAAATTATTGATTACAAGACTTGAAGGGATTTACCGACAATAGAAAGTTTCATATTCAATGTTGAAATTTTTTTCGTTTTTTTGGACTCTTTCAATAAACAAAATTCCAAAATATTCTCAATTTTTGAATATCAAAAAATGGGGATAAAATATACCATGTAATGGGCCCCGACACATCCCCAATTCAGCGAAACACGCAACAGTGAAACTAGTGATTCTGAATACAGCGAAATCTCAATGTAGCGATTCTCAAAACAGCGAAGTCTCAGAAAAGCGATTATAAAAAGAGCGAATAGTAAGAAGTTCTACACATCAGAGTAAACGCACACATGATTTTTATATTAAATATGCAAATTAGGTATATTAAAATCGTTTTTGCTAGTTGAGATAGTCTATTTTTAGTTTCATTTTACATGCTTTGGTGCTACAGTTGCGGTATACATAGGTATGCGCGAACGAATCATTCCAAAATCACAAAAAAAGTATCTCAGAAAAACATATTTGCAAAACGTTTGAAAAAACAAAAACAAAAAATTATAAGGATTCCCGATTAAAATTGTTTTGTCGGAGTTAGTGACGGTGCATTTCTCTCTGAACCCGGTAGACTTGATGTTGCTCATCCAAGTCAGGGGCCCAGACCTGGATTTTTGTGATTGGCACTGCTGCAGTTGCAACAGGCGATGCAGTGCTGTGCAGTCGGTGGTAGAGAAGCTATCACCCAGTGTGCGAGAACCGTTGCAAGTTTAAGTGCAAATAAATTAAATTAGTGAAATGAATAAAATAATTTAAAGCAGTAAATGCAGAACAAAAACCAAAAAATAAGGTAACTAAAAGCAAAATAATGTAATAAAAAGTAGGTAAAAAATAACAACTTGAAAAAATTAAGCAATGAATGAACAATAAGCGGCTCAAAATAAGAATATAAAAAGTAATAAGTCAATTAAGGAAAAATGAAACAAAAAACATGCATGTAGATGTTAATAATGAACAAACTAGAGTAACAGCTGCAACGTCATGAAAACACATGCTACAGTACCATAATGCTAGAAATCTGGTGATTCGTGCCAAAATGTGTGACAACCAGCATCCACCAGATCGAAATGGAGAAGCTAATAGGGGTGAAACTCCAGAAATCTGGCGATTCGTGCCACAATGTGTGACAGACATCCACCAGATCGAAATAGGTCATGCGCCAAAACGTCTACCCCAATCTTAATTTTTCCATTCTGAAGATATCTCTTTGAAAATCCGCTATTTTGACAATGTGTTCTGAGCGCTGTATTGAGTTTCGCTGAATAGGGGTTAAACCCGACTTCGTTGGGCCGGTCGGCGCCAGATCCAGGCACCGACCGGCGGAATATAGTTGGGGCTTCACACAAAAATCTGATTACCTCACGTGCTCCAAAAAATTGAAATGAAAAAGCTCTTCACTTTTCAACTAAAAACGAACAAAAAATTAACAAAAACAATGTTTTTATAAAAATTGTGGAAAACTATAACAAAAAACAAATTTCACATATTGTCAGATTGAGGAGGCGCCTAAGGTTCAGCCGGAGAGGGCTGTTGCACGATCGGCCTGTTCGTTTAATTCGACCATTTGTGCGGCTATTTTACGCCTCTCCATGTCCAACCATTTCATCTTTTTGCCATGTTCTTTCATGACTTCGTCGACTTTTTCTTCCATCATTTGTTCGGTCAAGACGCCATCTTGCGACGCGTAAGCGGAGGCCTGGAAAAAGTAGAAATGAAATTTTATTTGTCAAAAATTCCAACTATGTAAAGAATACTGTAAAATGGGCTTCGATTTTCCCTGTAGTGTAAAGTAGAAAAATTTCACCAACATTTTAAACTGATCATAAAATTGAAGAACTCAATGAATTATCTTATGCATGCCTAACCATTACCTATAGTATCAGTTTTGAACTGATGTTCAATATGATAATAATAATATATGAAATAATTTTTTGAGCAATTTAAATTTTTCGAATAAGCTAAATTTCCGAAAAGTATATTGAAAGTATTTGTGTTGAAAAAACGACTTGGAAGACATCCAAGCCAATTTTAACGACAACTTTATAGTCTGCTTCTACAATGGAGAAATGACAGGAATATTACTGTCGTTAAAATCGTTGACAATGCTAACATAGAATTTTTGTAGAAAAATTGATACATGTTAGGTTAGTTAAGTAATATTCACAAATTTACATTATAAAATTTTAAGCATATGAAATATAACAAGCCTTCTAATTTTATGATTAAAAAAGCTTATTAAGAAAAACAGACGATAATTCTATTGTAATAGATCATTTGATGACATTCAAAGTAATAATGTCTGTTAGGAAAATCTTATCATTTTGAAACGAGAAATTCAAAGAATCGTAATGGAAAGTAAGTCAAGTGTATAGTAATCTTTTTTCCTGAAGTTCATTCGCTTCCGAATAATACAAAATCAAGAACGCCTGAAAGAAAAATTGTCCAAAATTTCAACTGAAATAAAAACGAAGAATCATATCATAAAAATTTCACCAAATTACCTGCCATCTAGAGCACAATTTGGCTATTTCACGACCGGAAAGTCCGTGGGTACGCTCGGCGACGTGATTACATTTTTCGACCCAATCGAAACTGGCGAGTTTTAATCTACTGGACCTGAGAAGGAATTCACTTTCGAGAAATTTACATACGTATAACCAAGTAGAAGAATTTACACACGAAAGTAAAGGATGTAAAATAATTCACAAAATACAAAAAATTTACCGAGATTTGCTTAAAGCCGCATCAGCAATATATTTTTTGAAATAAGTCAACAACATCCTTTTACGTTCCTCTAAGCCTGGTAATTCGAATTCGACGATTTCGTCTATACGATCGTTGACGGCCCAATCAAATTGTTCAGGTTGATTACTGGCTATGACTAGCATGAATCTATTAGTAATTGAATAAAGATCAAATTCATCTTGAAACGACTTCGAAAAATTGCAAATTTTACGAACTAGATAGGAAAAAACTCAAAAATTCAACACAGTATCTCACTTATTTGAATTTTCACCCGTTCTGTACAAAAAGGCGTTTAAAGTAGCGCGCATATCTTCGCTAATATTTTCCGTACTTCTTTTTCTCAAGAAAGCGTCCGCTTCGTCGACGAAAAGCAATAAGCTGCAAAAAGACAATATTTCGACTTCTAACTTTTTTCGACCTAAATCGAACTTTTATAGCAGAAAACTTTACCCTCTCTTAGAATTTGCGGCCCAATCGAAGACTTTATGGATAGAAGAAACGCCATCGCGACCTAAAGGTTTCACATCACCGCCAGTCATAATTGCGTAATCCATAGCCGAATGATGAGCTAATGTCTTAAGAATTGAAAAATGCTACGAATCCTGAATATTCAATAAAAACTACTATGGAATTCAGATTTCTGAAAAACTAGGCTTAGTCCGGAACAGGGTTACTGCACATAATAACACACTAACATATAGTTTTCCACTGATATCATACTTCACGTGTACACAATCTATAAAAAAATTTCAAAGATGTTTCTTTTAATCTCATGTCAGCTAAAGATACTGCATGGATTGATAAATTGGGAAAGTTTGTCTTATAATCTGTAAAATATAAATTCTCGAAAAAACTGTCATCCTTTTCTAAAATAAACTGCATTTCGCACATACATGCACACGGGGGGAATAGGGGGCTAAACCTTTCTACCTGAAACCCTGAGCACTGCCCCGGGCCGAAAAAATCGTCAAACACTCCCCTGAACTTTTTCCAACACAGCTTTTTTGATAATTTTTATGCATATTTTGTACGAGACACATTGCGGAAATTTTTTTCTGTTTTTTTGCTCGCCAACACCCATACCCCCTTGATAAATGTCCAAGTACCTTCCCCCTGAAAAATTCTTGCAGTGAATGTCTGATTCCGCGCGCCTTTTTCTTTCCCATTCTCCAAAAGCAAAATACTTCAAGAACCAACGATTTCCTCGCTAGAGTAATTTCTAATCTTGCTTTAAAAGGTATGGACTCGTGAAACATTAAACCCTCTGAATTTGAGCTCCAACCATGATAAAGAGACCTATGTCCAAAATTTCTACAACAAAAGTCAGATCTTTTGATTTAAAGAAATATCTAGTGTACACTCTGAGCTGAAATTATATTGTAGAGAACAATAGTTTTGGGTGAAACAAATAATTTTTGGTTTACTTGGAATAACCATACTTGGAATAATTTTTGGTTTTCCATTCATTCAGCGATCTTTTCAATACATTCCTTCTATCATAGGACTCTTTGCGCCTCACCTTAGCGAACATGGTTTTACCCGTTCCGGGAGGACCACAGAACATAACGTTACGATATAGACCATTATTTCGTTTAGTATTTTTAGTTGTAATGGCAATATCGCGGAGTCGAGCTTCTAATTGAGGCTAAAATATCGAGGAAAAGTTACAAAAACTGAGCGTTAAACAAACAAAAAAATTCTTACGTTGAGCACAACACCGCCTAACGGATCCTTAGGCCGGAATGCGATTTGTTTGAATGTCTAAGCAACAGAGAAAAAACTTCGAGAAAGGAAAAATACACAAAGACAGAAAAGCATGAAAAATGATGACTTCGATAAAACTAAAAAAGTAAGGGTAAATTGAGTTTATCCTTTTATGGGGGAAAACGAGATAGTGAAGAAGATCATCAATTGATGCAAAGCAAACACGAGTATGTAAAAGCAGAGAAAAATAAATATGTAAAGACATAATAAGAAAGCAAAATAAACCAAAGTTTTGGACAACGGAATAAACAGAAAAAATTGGAAAGGTATACGCAAAATAAGAAAAAGTGCCGTAGGCTATAAGATACCTTTATAGGATGTTTTAGCGTTTCCAATGGAGTAATTCTGGATGTCTCGCGGACTAAAGCTGGCTTTCCTATTCTCGCTTCTATATACCGTGCCAAAAGACCAGTACCTCGTTTCGAAGTGTAGAAGCCTACAGCCAATAACGATAAACCCGCAACCTGAATTTAGCGCGAAAAGACAAACTGGGAAACTGTTTTTATTCCTGAAACTGTTTTCATTGCTCACCGCCGACACAATTTTCTGTGGATCTGTAATAAACGCGTTGAAAACTGAACTTCTTGCTCTGAAAATTTGCAAAATATAGTCGCAAAGGAAAGGGTAATAAATTTTAGTAAACTGTACTTGATCGATTCTAAAATCGTCTGACGTTTCTCCGCTTCCGTCGCTTTCAATTGTTCTAGATGAATTTCGCGATTTTCGCGTTCGACTACGCCGCGAGCTTTTACTTCGGCCATAACCCTTTCCATATCGTATTTGTGTTTCATTTCTAATTCTCGTTCCATAGTACCTATCATAAAGTAAAAAATGAAGCTTATTGCATAAAAAATGAATAATTGTTGGCCTGTGCACAACAAGAAAATTTGATCATGACAGCTGATCAATCTGCGTCTCCAAGTTCATATTGCTATAATCTCGCAAAAACTATGTGGACTTGAGAATCTACATCCACCCGCACTTAACTTTGAAAGCGAAGAATATCATCAATAAGATTTCGGGAAATTTAATAATTTAACAATTTTTCTGATCAAATTATGACAAATATTCTGATATGCAATGAATACTGAAGCAATATGCATATCAAGTTGATAAACAAAAAGAAGGAAAAGTATGAAAAACATTGGGAACATTTAAAAATGAAATAGCAAAATTGGGGAAACTGAGAAATCAAGTTTTTTATATACATATATAGTTTCACTTTTTATCTAATTGAAACTGGACTGAAACATCAAATTACGGCTTTCCAACTTACTTCTTCGCAACGCTTCTTGTCTTTTGATCGATTCTTCTTGTTTCCTTAAATTTTCTTCTTGCATACGTTGTTCCTCCATTAACCGTCGCCGAGCGTTTTCGTCTTGTACTTGTTGTTCGTCCATGAAACGTTTCCTAGCCAATTGATCCTGATAATCTAATTTCGCCTTATGTTGTTTAGCTTCTTCTTGTATAGTTTTTCGCCGTTCTTCTTCGGCCACGCGGCGTTGTTCGACTTTCGTGTTTTCCATACTGGCTTCGAATTCCTAGAAAAATTAAAAAAAGGACCGGGGAAATATTTCTCAATAAAAATTCAAGGAAAACCTTTGAACCTTAATTTGAGCCTGCATTTCCATTTGTCGAGTTTGTTCTTGTAATTTGGCTAATTCTAGGGCTTCTTTCGAGTGTTCTAGTAAGAAAAGGATCGAAAAAATAACACTTTTTTTGCGTATAAAAAATTAAAACATTCTCGGCTTACTCGATTTTTCTAAATCCTTCGCAGCTCGAGCCGCTCGTTCTAAAGCTGACGAATCGAACGAATAAGCCATTCGGGAATCTTGTTTATAAGTTTGTTGACCTTTTTGTTGATCATCTTTAGTCGGCGGTTGCCCTTCGCCGCCGGACGTCGCAGGAATGGTCGAATCGTCGCCGATGGGCGTCGGCGGCGGATTAGATTTCATGCCGAATAACCAAGACATAATAGTGATGATTTAGCGGCGCTAGGAAGGCAAAAAACATGAAATGTTTTTGAAGTGGAATAATAAGATTGTTGAAGTCATTGGATAGAATTTTTTATGGAAAAATGGCGTGCGACGATTCAAGGATAATGATTGTATGAAGAAAAAATGGCATAATTCAATATCATCAAATGATGGGAAAATGCTAACCGAAAATTCGATATGCTGATGCAATCTATTGAAGATTACATAAAGTATTTTGATTTTCATCATTTCTCAAAAACCTTAGGAGTCGTATAACTTAAAATTTGAGGCTTCTGTTTGGAAATAATTGTCAAGAAGATTCGTTTTCGAGCGTTTTAGGATACAGAAACCCGAAAATTTTTTTCTGTGCTGAGCGCAGAAATGAGCAAGAATTTAAGATCCAGTTCAATTTATTTCTCGTTTTTGTCAAGATTCATTTTCTAGCGTTTAGAACGTTTTAAACACAGAAAATTTTCTTGTGCTGATAGCCGTGGATAGGAAATAATTTTTTACGCAAATTTTTTCAAGGTGGAGGGAGAGTTCCACCATTTGGATACCACTATAGGTTCAAAGAATTGGGGAGTAGACCCCCAACCCCCCCCCCAATCAGGCCTGTAGGCAGGTAATGTTGGGGGCATGGCCTCCCGTAATGTTTCAAGTGTTAAGAAAAGCAAAGGTAGATTTTTGGTTTTTTCTTGAAGAAAGTCAAATCAGAAATGTCAATTTTACAGCGAATTGAGTAGAAAAAAACGTGTAGCCTACCACCAAAAAATTCCTGGCAACTGGCTTGCCTCCAATTACAGGTGTGACAAAAAGATAAATTTCACTGTTGACTGCCAAATAAATCATTTATGAAAGTTAGGAACAACAGAACAGAAAGAGCAACAGAAGGACAGAAACGAAAAAAACTAAATTGCCTTGAACTTTCACGGCTGTTATTTCTGTCATCAGCCAAGGTAAAGAATTACTTAGGGACTACCCATTTGATTCAGCTTTCTCTACGGCGTGGAGCGCCGGAAAAACTTCTGGATGTCTAACTCTCGAACGCTGGAACATAAATCTTTTCAAGACATATTGCAAAGGTTCAAATTCGCAATCTTAGTATGATGATCTGACTTGAGCAAAGGGCTGATGTTTTCAATCAGCTAGAGAATAGGCTTGAAGTCAACGATATTTCATCAATTTGGGCAAAACAACAGAATGTTATGAACAGCCTTTCGGCGCTTGATATTTGATATTCTAAAACGCTGGAAAATGAATCTTTTTTAAAACCTGTTTCCTGGACAAGCGGTATAATTTTACAGTCAATTCAATCGTTTACCATATTCAAAAAATTATTCACAAAATCATATTGAAAGCAAAAAGCATGCGTTTAAATTTCAAATCGGGTAAGCAACTAAAAATTTGGATTTTTCAAAAAGCAAGAACATGTGTTAGTGACCCAAACAGATGTTTTAATTATTAGCCAAATGCAAAAACATTATGTTCCGAAAATTCTATATAAAAACCACAAAAAGATTTTGTGAA
Organism: Romanomermis culicivorax; assembly: GCA_963922205.1. Classification (NCBI taxonomy): domain Eukaryota; kingdom Metazoa; phylum Nematoda; class Enoplea; order Mermithida; family Mermithidae; genus Romanomermis; species Romanomermis culicivorax. Next base: position 249,522 of record CAWUHX010000185.1, read on the forward strand.
AATAATCGAAAAGAATCTTGATTTTCGTCAAATAATAATATGCAATGTCGAAGATCATATAGATTAAACAATGAGTTGAGACATTATAGGCGATGAAAATTATCAAATGTTAACTAGTAAGTGAAGTAGGCATGATAACAGGGGTCCCCAAGGTCAGATTATTCAGGTAGGGGTAAATTTGAAAATTTGCGGTGGTAGTGTAGCTAGGGTTTTTTTTGTACACGACCCATTTGCATATGTACAAGCGGGAGCCAATATTTTATTTGTACAATTTGTACATAGCAAAAATAGGTATAAATTAAATAAGTTCCCTGTGTTCCTCTACGTTGTGACCACCGAATCAGTATGATTTTCAAATTTAATTTACAAACTACGAAAATTCATTATAATTGAGCAAAAATTGAAATTTTCGAGTTTCAAGTCTAGTTTACAAGCATCGTGGAACAAATTTTCTAGAAAACTATCCAATAACATAATGAATTTGCATTATATGATAAATCGATGGTAAAGTCCTCTATAATGACAAGTGAAAACCTCAAAAAGATGTTAATCTCTCAGGCGCTTCGCGCCGGAAACAATTTTCCAAAAATTTATTTCCAGAATTAGATTCGAATTTTGTGTTCAAAAGTCGTAATTCTTAGAATTTTATCATCTGAAAAATTTTAAAACCAGCAATTTATTCGTTAACTCTCATGAACTTGGCCGAAAAGATATGAGTGAAAGAGTAGAAATTTCCGAAAACTACCTCCATGAAGCTTCCGAATTCATTTTACGTTAAGAAAGGAATAATGGCTTCAAAAATTTTAGAGACTTGACGTATTGATCTTTCTCAAAAAGTGTTTCAAGGAAAAACTGAGAATCTTTATTAAATATCATAAAATATTGAAGATTACCACTTAAAACATGAGATAATATGTTTGAGATGGTGAAACTATTATACAATAAATGATAGGTGAAGGTAGACATTTTAAAAGCCGCGTCTGAGCTAGGCTTTATATTAATGATTATTAAAGTTATAACCGGCGCGAAGCACCGGAAAATTTTGAGATTATGAACTTTTAAAATGCACCAAGATGCATATTTTCTGTACCTTATCGTTCGCCCCAAAATTTTCTTCAATAAATGGGAAAAGAGCCGTTTGTATGTACATGTACAAATGAATACCTCAATTTCTTTTGCCTCAAAAAATTTTCATTTTCCTCCGGCAGAAAAAAAAACATCGAGTGTAGCTAAATTTCCACTAAACGATTCATTTTTTCTCAAAATTAGGCACCCAGTGGTCAATTTTTAGGACTTTAGGTAGGGGTAATACTCCCCTCATACCCCTCCCTATGGGGTTGTCTGCATGATAACATTTGCGGGTGACTTCAAACAAGCAAAATTTTTTCCGCCATTTGGGCATAGAGCGCAATTTTTTAGCATTTCCAGATTTTTTCGTCATAAACATCGATTTAGCAAAAAAACCCTATGGCGAACCGAACAGTGTTTTTAGTGCAAGGACATCACCTGTAATTGGGGTGGGGGGAGGTTGGGGAATGTCAAAATCTTTTTAAGGACCGCAAAAAGCCTTTGAGAAAATAACAGAAAAATCTTGCTTTTCGTAAAATTCTCAAAAAAAACGACACAGTAGCTAGAATGACATTTTCTAATCGCGCATTGGATTGGAATAATATAGAATTCTTAAATAATTATTATCCGGCGCGAACCGCTGGAAAATTTCAAAAATTTTAAATTTTATAGCGCGTAAAATGCACCTCCGATTAGGAAACCAATAAAAAATTTTCCTCGAATTGTTGCCCAAGTCCAAAAAAATTTCTCTCAATTCAAAAAAGACTCCCTCAAAAATGGTCGATTGAGGGAAAAAACCGTGGTTTGAATTGATTTTACGTTCGCTTCAAAAAGTTCAGAGACTTGACGATTTTTCTCGAAAAAAGTGTCAAGGAAATGCGAATTTTTATTGAATATCAAATCAAGGTAAAATATTGAAGATTAAGTAATAAAACATGAGATGATGATGAAAACTATTTAATAGATTAAGGTAAAGTGGGGTGACTTTGATCAGGGGCGACTTTGATCAGAGCATGGCATTTGATAACTATTTGAGATCAGCGGGTCATTTTTGCTGTGTAGACAACCTCACAGTAGGGTTTGCCTACCAGGGTTGGCAAAAACCAAACTTTTAAAATTTCGACATTTTGGTTTTTTATTTTTTTAATGGTTTTTTTTGGTTTCTATTGTTTTTTTTGGTTTCTATTGTTTTTTTCTGGTTCCATTCTTTAAAATGTTTGGTACATCGAAATAACTATGTAAAAAAACTGCTGGAAGCTCCCTGTATATCATCTAAGACTAGTCAGGGAGCCTTAAAATGCCAGCTAGAAGTATTAATCTTACCCGAAGTGCCATTATTTTATGCTATACGAAATCCCTATTGTATCAATAGAAATATAGTAATAGCGGGCACATAAGAAAGGAACGATGAGTGAAGAACATAAGAAAAGTAAAAATGGAATAGAGCATGCGATATGTAAGGGGCAAATTCAAGGAAAAGAAGAAAAATTATAAATAAAGGGAAATATACAATACGCAATGTATGTAATCAAAACTCATAAAAAATCAACCACAGAATTGTATCAATGCATCACATATAATATATATATATACATAATGCACAGGAAAGCTGAAATGACACAACTTTTAAATATACCGTTTTCGATAAGAGGGTTTTAACTTGATAGATTATTACATATGTTATCAATATTACAAACTGCAGTTGAAAGTCACACAGACATTTCAGATGTTTCCAAATTTTTGCTTTTCAAACCTGTCTGTAACTACAGCAAATCGGTCTTATCCTCGCTTGCATGATAGATACATATTTTTGTACGTTTTTTTTTCTACCTAGTAGTGACGTCAAGTCACACAAAAATGAGCCACTCGAAAGCTCTTCTCTTTGTTAACCTACAGTATGCTTTAACTGATCTGCACAAAATTTCATTATTGTTGCCCATTTATATTTTGAAATTTCGAGCTAAGAAAATTAAAAAGCTTACCGTAACAATAAATTCAGGATTATTATATTCAATCATATTTTGTAAAATTTTGATGATATGGGTCAATGGATGTCACCCCGTATGATCAGAGTACACTCTAGGAAGGATTTAGCGTATAATTTTTTGGTGAGCAAATTATAGCAAACTCAGCTCATGTACTAAATGTGTGCTTGCAAGATGGATACAAAGGAAAGGATATCGATTGATTAATATCACATATTTTGTGTGCGAAATGTATCATAAAAATACGACCTTTTCTACTTTGTAGTGAACACGTAAATTCATCAGCGGAGAAATTGAAATTCGTTATACCGTTGCTACAGTAATAGTGAATTAAAAAATATTTCGGATAATTACATGTATCTCAGCAACGAAACAACCAATTTCAGCGTACGATAGTGAATCGTGCATAATTATCAATTGTCTTCAACATAGCATTGGGACATTTTGATATCACTCGCGTTTTTTCATTTCGGTATCATAGTTTACTGTAGCCAAAAATTTCAAATACCGCTGGGCTGATTTTTTTCAAAAATTTCAAATACAAATTTTCCAAATGAAAAATTTCAAATACCGCGTTTTTTCATTTCGGTATCATAGTTTACTGTAGCCAAAAATTTCAAGTACCGCTGATCAAACATTAAATTTCCTTGATTTTTAGACGTTTCAAGGACTGAAAAAGCAAAAATTTTTCGGCGCTCGGCGCCGAATCAATGAATATAATAATATTTCCTACTCATAATATTTGACCCGAACGCGAACGATTTCTTCTCGAACAGTGTACCAGTATTGTTGCAGCAAACTTCATACGCTGTCAATGACTGATGAATGAAAAGAAATTCTGAATATTCTCTGTTCATTCAGTCAGATTCGGATTTAAAACTGAAATTCTTACCTTCTGTGTTTGATTAATTCAAACAGAAAAATCGACATAATTGGTGCAATGTTCGGACCGAAAATCCACAAAATTTTCCACGTTATTTCCTCTAGTATTTACATTGTTAATAAATATAATATAGATACATACCTGTAAGACCTCCGACCAGTTGGGGGGGGGGGGGTAGAAAAAAGTCGAAATTTTTCTCAAAAAAGGCCAAAAAACATACTTTTTTGAAAATTTTTTTTAATTTTTTCCAAACTGGGGGGGGGGGGGTTAGGGGGGAATGATTTTGGGTACAGGGCTGGCCAAGTTGGGGGTGTCCCTCCCTCCCCAACCCCCCCCCCAAGTACAGATATTCGTAGTCGAAAATTGAATCAATTTGATCATCAATTCTAGAGCCCTAATTTTCTCGGCATTTCATTTCCTTTTGAGTCACCGCGAACTATTTTCTTGCACAGTTTTTTCTTATCTCACTGACATGATTAGCTGAAAAATAGGTAAGGCTGGGCAGGGCACGATTTTTACAAAAAATTAATGCGGTTAAACTTAGCCTTAATTTATATTTTTATCAAACCTTTGGCCAAAAATCTTTCCACAGTTTTCAGTATATGTTTCCAGTAGAAATTTTTTTTTTGTGCCATTGGCACAAATTTTTTTGGCCTCTTGTGCCAATTGGCACAAATGTCCGTGCACAAAAATAAACGCTGCTGTTGGAGCATTTTTCTGAAATAATTAACAGTAATATTTGAGTCGATGAGTGATCTAACAAACACCGGTATGCTCTTTTGAACAAGAACAGCTTCATGGGAACATGCAGGGTTTTAAATTCAGATCAACTTGTTGTTTGAATGCTCATTGGGAGAAATTGCGCTTTTCCCTCCGGGCAAATTCCGGTTTTGAGCCGCTATACGCGTCTTTGTGTAGTACAAGGAATTTTTTGTCATCGCAAAAAGTAATGCTGTGATATAGCCTAATCACTTGAGATCACATTCGCTTTAAATATCTAAGACGCCGATGTATTTATTAGAGATTTAATAACATGTTTTACGTTGTGTCATAAAAACAAAAATTTGAGACTGCTTACTGTAGGGTTCGAGCTTCCCGTGTTCTGTCTGAAAACCAAGCATTAGGGACGAAGCGCGTAGCCCACTTTGATAAAGTGTGATTTGCTTCTCATTCCAGGCGTGAAGCGCCGGAAAAATTTTCGGGTTTTTGTATTCTAAAACGCTGAAAAATAAATCTCTCCAACAGACAATTCGTGAACAAATGTTTTAAAATCGCGGTCTAGAGTAATGTCTTTAACTTCCACCTTCAATATTCGCATAAGTTCAGATTTCAAACGTTTAAAAAATTCCAATCATCGAGAGAAAAAATTGAGAGACTTGATTAAAAATCTCCATTTTCGGCGACATAATTGACTGTAAACGATTAGAAAATGAAACGAGCTAACTTGATTGATAGAAACTGTTGAGCATTAATTAGTAAGTCGAAGTAGATATGCTAACGGCCGCGCCTGATAGAATATAGTTATAGACCGGCGCGAAGCGCCGGCAAATTTTGAGATTTTGACCTTTTTAAGTTCACCAAAACGCTTCTTTTTGGTTTAGAGTTCCCCAAAATTTTTTCCACAATGAGAACCATACCCAAAATTTTTTTCCTCATTTCAAATTTTTTTCCTCGAAAGACCCCATTTGAGGAAAAAACGGTGCTTTACAGTATGTGCGTATTATTGGTTTTAACTAACAACTTCATTTGGAAGAGCCTCAACTGCTGTACCCTAAGTCTAAGCCTAAGGAAAATTTTTAAAGGAAAAATAAATGAAAAATACATTTTAAGCGAAAAGACCTCTGGGGGAAAGTATGAAATTAAATTTTTGACTTCTTCCGACATTTGGGGAAGAAGCAGTGACTTATAGCCGACAGAAACTTTATTTTCAAATAATGCCTGATTTGAAATTCTGCGCGAAGCGCTAGAAAATTTTCAGTATTTCCGTTTCAAAAGGCATCATTTTCGACATCTCAAACATTTTGACCAATCAACAAGGGGCGGCAATTTCAGCCAATCAAAAGAGGGCTACGCGCATCAAAAGAGGGCTACGCGCTTCGTCCCCTATGCTTTGTGTTCTGAAATACTAAATCGAGCTCAGTGTTTTTTTGGGCTATATTTTATAAGTGGATTCCCGGCCTTCAGCCGTACCTGCAATTGGGGGGAGGTTGGGGGGGCCCACTCCCAACTTGGTCGGACCCTATACCCAAATGTCGAGACCCCCACCCCCAACTTGGTCAACCCTATGCCCAACCCCCCCCCCCCCACCCAAACTCGGAAAAATTGGAAAAAATGAGGAAAAAAGTGGCTGTTTTTGTTTTTTTTGGAAAGTTTTTCGAAATTTATTCGACTATTTTGGGGGTTTTTCGACCCCCCCCCCCAGAATTTTGGAAATGTTGGGACCCCCACCCCCAAAATTTTAGGTGTACCCTCCTCCCAACTGGTCGGACTTCTTACAGGTATGCGTTCATCCTAATTACCATACCTGTAATTGGGGGGGGGGGCTTGGGGGGGACCCTCCAACTTGACTAACCATATACCCAACCCCCTCCCCCCAGTTTGGAAAAATAGGCAAAAAAGTGTTTGTTTTTGGCCTTTTTTGGGAGAAATTTCGACTTTTTTCGACCCCCTCCCCCAAAATTTCGGATTTACCCCTCAGGTCGGATCTCTTACAGATATGCTAGTTACTGTATGTGAGTTGTTTGTTAATTTTTAGCGTTTGTGCTAATTGGCACAAATTTTTTGACTGGTCTAACCGAGGCTAAATTTCCTTGATTTTTAGTCATGTTAGGAGCTGAAAACGCTAAATTTTATCGACGCTTTGCGCCAATTCAATGAGTTTAATATCAACTACTTACTTCCCTTTGTCTCGAACGCGAGCGGATTCTATTCGAACAGCATATTTGTATTATCGCAACAGACTTCGAGATTATCGATGACTGGTGGTGGAAGGATAGAATTATTAACTTTCTCTGTTCATTTAGTTGGATCCTGGTTTTTTTTGCACAGGCAAGGTTGCGATGTTCTACTTTGGGTAAAATTTTGGCTGCACAGATAAATTTTCAGTTGCTCACTCTAAAATCGATAAATTTGCTTAAGTTTATCGGAAAAACCATCGCAAACTAGCTTTCTTGACATTTCATTCGATCCGCGTCGGTTTTAGGCATTTAAAACCAGTATTTTTCTGCTGAAAATTTTTTGCCTCATTTGAGGAAAAACCCCGAAAATTTTTTCCTCATGAGGAAAAAGCAATTTTCTTAGTTTCCTTGCTTAAAAATCGTTAAAAATCATTTCTGATGTGTTTTTTGAACGTTTCTCATTTACTTGCATCTTATTCGCCCAAAAAACCGACATTTTTTGGCAAAAAGTTTCGAGCTATGACCTGCTTGTGAATAAATATTTAAGTGAGCTTACTTGAGCCAAATGAGAGAATATTTCAACGGCGTAACCTTTGTTTCTATTTTTTCTTTGACGACATAAAACAACCTAATTTTAACATAACAAGTAAATCAAACAGTAAACTTTGATAAAAAGATAACGAAAAATAATTTAAAATTTAACGAATTTTAAAGCTGATTCCGAAGAGCTGACAATCTGACATAAAGGTATGAACTTGACCACAGGGCTTTCTTTCTGCAAAGGGCAGCTTCCAATCTGCAACTTGGGGAAATAATTTTGGTTGCACAGATAAATTTTTGGTTGTTTACTCTAAAGTGAATAAATCAGCTTAATTTTATCGCAAAAACCACCAAAAGCTACTTTTTTTCTTTTTCACTCGATTTGAGTTGGTTTTAGTCTTTTAAAACCAAATTTTCTGAGTTTTGAAGAGAAAATGAAAAGATTTGGTATGAGCAACTTGCTCGACGCCTAGTGCCGAAAATTTTTCTAGGATCTGGAAAATGAACCTTTTTCAACTTTTATTTCCCAGACATAAGGTTTAATTTTTCAGTGAATTCGATTAATTTTCAGTCGGACAGGGCAGACTACAGTTTTAAAACTAGGAAAGCAATCTAGAATTTCGATTCTTTAACCAGCACGTCAAGAATTCCCATTTGGACTCAAAATGTTTTAATCACACAAATGTCAAAATCTTTTTAAAAACTGCAAAAAGGCTTTGGGAGAATGATGAGAAAAATCTTGCTTTCCGTCAAATTCCCAAAAAACGACACAGGATCAAGCATTATCTATAAAAGGGTTAATATGACTAGACTAGTGATTTCAGTATTCTAGAATGCTGGAAAATTAACCTTTTCACCTTTTATTTCCCAGACAGAAGGATTGATTTGAGTGAATGAACGAAAGATTTATTACTGCAAAATTTAATGCAAAATTAAAATACAAAATACAATTAGTCAAGAAAGAGGAAATAGTGAATAAGTGTGAAAGATAAATTTTAGAAGATTCGAACGACTAATTATTAGTCAAAAATAGGGATATTTTGTGACAGGTTATAGGACGCGCAGGTTACATTTCTGTAACAGGCTAACGCACTTCCCCAAGATAATCTGAGAAATCAATTTCGGCAATTTTCATTTTGAATTTGTGTGAATAGAAGAACTGAGAATTTAATTTGGAAGTTGATTCCAGATATTAATATACATATTAGAGAAATCATATAACCTAATATTTGTTTTTGCTTTACCAGTTTGGAGTTTGTGGTCATTTTTACGACGGGTAGACTCACAATTGTTGCTAATAAAAAAGTCCGATTTTTGCAGACAGGATTGTCCCTTAATAATTTGAAAATCATACATAATGCAGCACACAGTCGACCTATTTCCAAGCTATCCAAGCATAACTTCACCAAATGCTTTCCATATGAAAGGATGGACCCAAAACCACATATTCTTTTGGTAAACCTTCTCTGAACCCTTTAAATAAGATTTATATCTGAGGCATAGAAAGGATTCCAAATGGTTGAACAATACTCCAATAGAGGTCTGACGTAAACTGTAAAAGCACGCACCAGGTTAGATGTATCATGGGATTTGAATGCTCTAATTATCAATGAACTTAAGCTGTGAGCTTTCTTAGTAACTGAAATTAGGTGATCTCTAAAACTCAAGTTTTGGGATTACGCCCAAGTCTCTGACGTACGGATTATCACCAGGAATGGCAGACAATCCTAAATTGTAGGGAAACTTTGGATTGGTATACCCCATATAAAGAATAGTGCTTTTTTCGGCAGAGATTTCGAGTTGCCATGTTTTGCACCAGTTGAAAATTTGATCAAGATCATTTTGAAGAATTTTGCAGTGTGTGGAGGTGTTGAAAATTTTGACATCATGAGCAAAAAGGTAAACATCAGATTTTAGTGTATCTGGAAGGTCATTTATAAACAAAACAAAAAGAGTTGGGCCTAAAACACTCCCGTGTGGGACACCACTGCTTACGTCTGATGCTAGGGAAAGTTTGTTGTTAATGCAAACCCTTTGAGTGCAATTTGAAAGAAAGGAGATGATCCATTTTTCAAGAAAACCAGAGATGCCATAATTTTTTAACTTCAGGACCAGCTTACTATGGGAGACAGAATCAAAAGCTTTTTTAAAATCAATGTAGACCAAATCAATAGAAGAATCTGAATCAATAAGCTGGGTCCAAGTATTTTTACATTTGAGCAACTGTGTTTCACACGACTTTTCTGGCAAAAACCCAAACTGAGAGGGTGTTAATAAAGACCTTCTTTTGAGGTATCCAATAATAGAACAATTAATGATGTTTTCCATGATTTTACAAACTACACAGCAAAGGGAAATTGGTCGGTAATTAGAAGTTGATGAGAGTCACCTTTTTGTATACGGGGATTACGTTAGCAGTTTTCCACATAGATGGTAATGCTCCAGTTCTGAAGGAAACCTCAAAGATATGAGAAAGGTCAGCCAAACAGTTGGATAGTTTTTTAAAGAAATAGGCGCATAACCCATCAGGATCCAAGGTGAGGGAAGAATTCAGTTTATGGAGAGCAGTACGGACGAGCTCAACACAGAATGATACATATATCAGATATAGTTCTTTTGGGGAGATGTGGCATGGAACCATCCTCATTGGTGAAGACTGATGTGAAATAATCATTGACAAGTTCTGCTTTTTGATCTTCATCAGAAATAATTGTGTTGCCTATGCGAATTGGGGGAATACTTGATTTGATTTTGGAATTTACAAATTTAAAGTTCTGGGATCTGATTTATCAATAAGTTTCTTTTCAATCGCGATTTGATGTGATTTGATCTGATTTTTTAGAAATTTGCAGTGACTGCTGAAAAGAAACTTATCAAGGACTGATTTGGATTTTCTATAGTTTCTTTAAAGTTTTAATTTTTTAGCGAATGACTTCTGGAGGTATTTGGGAAATTTTTTTGCCTTTTTTGATTTATATGTGGGCACGTGTTGTGCAATAATGGGCTTCAAAATGTCAATAAAGGTACAATACATGTCATCTGCATTTTTACATGTAGAAAAGACATCAGACCAAGAGGCTTGGAATAACAGCGCAGAGATATTGTCATAGTTTGCCTTGGGAAAGTTCAAGAGTAGAGATTTTGCAATAGAGGGTGTTGTCTTAAAAATTATTTTGAACTTTACACTTGATGGTCACTGGTAGAAAAAGGAGGGGCAACATGGTCATCAAAGACAGATCTATCACCAAAAATTAGATCAAGGATATTGCTATTATGAGTGGGTTGTAGAACTAGCTGTTGGAGACTCGTACTAGACAGACACTCAAATAACAATGTGTAGGTGGCTTCATTGGGATTGACCTTGATTGATTGGGATTGATGGTAGAATTGACGCAGTTAACCTTGGGCAAGTTGAAATCTCCAGTGATGAGGATAGGATAATTAACATTTGATGACCATTCTACAAAAGAACAGAGCTTTTCACAGAAATCTAAGTTAAATTCAGGTGGTCTGTAAACAAGAACAATGCGATAGAGAAAACCAGAGAAAGAGAGGTCAAGGGTTAGTGTTTCTTGAGTATCAAAAGAAGATGGAACTTTGGAGAGGATTGCAGGGATAGATTTTTTGACAAACATGGCAACCCCGCCACTCTTTTTGTTGGATCTATCCTTTCGGAAGACATAGTAAAATCTGAAATTGCATAGAATACCATCAGAAATACCATCACGCAACCATGTTTCAGTACAAATTAGGTCACATTGATGTGTTTCGAGAATCATATTGAGTTCTTCCAATTTAGACACTAAACTTCTAGCATTAAATAAAATACATCGCAAAAAGCTACTATCAATTGGGTGTTTTACCTAAAATAAGTTAGACCTGTTATTATGTAACCCTTGCTTACTTATACAGTTACAACGAAAATCAATGTATAAACCAGTTTCGCCTGATTGTTTAACCGCGTTTAATTGGGCAACTAATTCTTGTTGGCATTGGCGCTTTAGAAAAGAAAGATCGGGACATGAACGCAAAAAATATAAGGTGTTAGAACAGGATCATTATGCCCTTGAAGTTTAACAACTTTATTTATTAATTTTATAAAAGGACATTGTGATTTGAAGATGAACAGCGTATTTTCAAAAAATGGGGGCGATTTGGAATTGTTGGTCCATCTCGAAAAACTTTGACTATATCATCTGCCGTAATTGCAGTATCGTTTTCAGTCAATTCAGGTCCAAAATCGGTTACAATTTGACGAATGCTTTCGAGGTCATCATGGTTATCTTTGGCTAGGCCAAATAGAACCGCATTTAATTTTTTCGATTGGCGTTCTATTGAATCCTGGACTAACATTTCTATGTTCAAAGCATTAAGGTTTTGGGTGGTTGAAGGACGATGTGATTGATTTGTGTCGATTTTTGATTCAATAATTGAAATGCGCGATTTTAAATCGGAAATATCTTGAGTCATATTTCTAAAAGTCGGGGCACACTTCCGACAAATAAATGGGAAAATAGAGCCGGAATTTGCTTTTGATTCGCTGTTGAAAAAAGAAATAAGTGTTTTGGATAAGTTTGAACATTCAGAATGGGCCCATGAACCCCACATATCACATTGTAGCACGTTTGTATTATTGTCAGTAACTAATTGCTCGCAAATTAAGCACGGGCAATCCTTGGATGTGATATTTTTCGGGGGTAATGGTGGTGGTGTAACTGTGCTAGATAGTAATGGTTGTTTGGGTTTGACGGCTGGAATTTGAGCTCTTGAATTCCGTTTGGAGCCATTTGATGATTGAGACATTTGAGAAATAAGTTGAAGATGGAATCAATAAACTCTCTTGGTAGAGCACGTCAACTTAATATTATAGGGTGAAAACTTCTCGGTGAATTTAACAAATTTTCAGTCGGACAAACTGAAATTCAAAAACTAGGCAAGCAACTTTCAACCGGCAAAAATTTCTAGCATTGTCTTACTCTCAAAATGTTTTAATCACATGAAAGTCAAAATTCAACATTTTTGTGAAGATCGCAAAAAATTTTGGGAAAGTTATCGAGAAAAATGTTGGTTTTCTTCATTAACTTCATCAAAAAACAATACAGTATACAGAGAAAATCATTTTGAAGTTGCATGAAATATCGGGAGACTAACTTTTCTATTTCTTCAATATTTGAATCGGTTTCATTTCGATTAAACTTGAACTTTTAAAAGTTTCGTGGACTTGGAAAATTTTGACATTTTCACGTTCTAACACGCACTAAAATATCGGTTTTACTTTTTCACCGTGAGATGAATCCGCATTATCGACTGGTTGCCACATATTCGAGTTTTGGGCGTCTACGATTGCCGAAAATGTGCCGTAAATAAATGAAGAAGTCCCAAAAATTTTGTCTTTTCCGCACTTTATTGGTCATAATTGGCTGGCCATTTTTAATTTTAGACGAAAATTGACATTTTTTCTAAATTTTCGATAATAATCGGGTTTCGAACATACTTGAACCAGAGAAACCCTATTCGTTGATCTGGTACGTAGCCCATAAATTTTGTTAGTTCATAGAATCTTCAAACCTAACGAAAATAGGGCTAATTAAATAAATATTTCGTACCTCGGCCGATTTTAATAAGATTATTTCAATGAAATGTATCTGCTCGGTTATACTTTATAAGTTCTGTAATGGTTTAATATTTTTGTTTAATTTGGTTCCGTAGAGTGTGATAGTTCGACAGTAAAATGAGATCAGTTCTCAAGTGAAAATGGTCATTGGGACCCGCGTTTGGGAAGTATGACTAACGGAACCTTGGTCGATGAGTCCTGTTACATGTTTGTCAAAAATCTCAAAACTCATGTCCTGCATGCCTTAATATAATCGATTTATATGAACATTATTTTTCATATTCTATTATGTTTCGTTTGTCGATTTTGGTTTCATTTCAGATTCCTAAAACCAAGTACAAAAATAGTTTATAGATAGATTATGGCCTCGAATCAACATCAGAATCAAACGATAAAGGAGACGGCTTCCGTACCGCAATATACCGTACCAAATCAGCAACAAAATCAACCACAATCAAAGTATAGCCAATTGTTGGCGGTCATCGAAGAACTGGGAAAAGATATACGACCTTCTTACACTGGCAATAAAATGTCGGCCGAACGTTTGAAACGATCGATTATCCATGCTCGTATCCTAGTTCGCGAATGTCTCATGGAAACGGAAAAATCCGGCACTCGTTCTAATTGACTTATTTATTCTCAAATGATAGATGCAGCGATTTCATAAATGTTAGTTGAACACGGAAAAACGAGAAAGTTTATTAATGTAATCGGTGAAAAAATTTTCTCGTCCATGAGGGCCAAACAGAAATTATTCTTTTCAATGATCAAAATTTCCCGTGTGGCAATAAAGTGAACATACAGTTCTTTTCAAATCAAGAATGGGTTAGCAAGCATCATGTTTTTCCTATGATTTTGGCTTCTACGTCTCGTGAAAAAAGTCAATGCTTTTTTAGAGTTAAAGTTAATTACTTTGTGTCGCTGCGTATTTCATTTTATTTATATTCTTCAGAAATCTATAACTTGGCTGCGGATTTTCTCGTCAGGAATTGGGATATTGGGACATAGCATGTACTACATGAATTGAATTTTCCGACTTTATATGTGTAAATCGCCCAAATTCCTCGTTTGGTCCGCAATATTCATGTCCAATATTTTATTTTGTACTTTTATCGTGGCATATGTTATAAGTAAAACATTCTACCCTGGTGATTTGCTTTTCCATTGTAGTCGTACTAACGATGTCTTGTGCATCAACTTTACTTCAAAATTTGGAGATCAGGAAGCATAAATGTAATTACGCAGTCTGTCTTATGCCCAAATCCGCGTAGCTGGAGCGTCAGAAAAATAATGCTCGGTAAGGGGCTCGTACTCTCGACCTTCTGCATACAATTCCCCTAATATGGACTAAACGCACGTCTGTTTGAATGAGTGGAAAAGGACTGTTGTTTAGACTGGAAGTGATCAATTTTGTCCGGTGGATAATTGATATATGTCATCTTGAACATGAATTTTTGCCGGAAAAACTCATGCGAATTCTTGAGCTGTTGAATTGTTGACTAAGTTATAGTCTGATTTTATTGAAATGCTTATAACTGTTAGCTGGAAAGCAATTACATCTCATATTTTCTTCTAAACCATGTGAGGATTCGAAATCTCTCAGTGGTACTCAATTTCAAATTTTTTTTAGTGACAAGTCTTACAGTAACAAATGACTGAAGATGTTACTTATTTTTTAAATTTACAAGGCTTTTATGAAAAATAGAGTGCAATATCCTTAACCCTATAATCATGTTTTCACATTCAGCGAAAATCAACAGGTCGACTGATGAGCTTGTAGTTCTTTCCCTTGATGAGGTCATGCATTTTTAGCGTAAAAAGATCAAGATTCTGAAGTTCATTTCTGAAGAATGCGTGAAAAAAGATTTTCTAACTGCTAGAGGATATCTCTTCACGATTGTAATATATGCTGATGTGTGACGACTCCAAAATGTAAATTCTTTTATGAAAGTCGACAGTGGCATATAGCATTATAGATCTCAGAAAAGTAGGTGACGTAGGTCCGCAAGGTCAGATTTTTCAGGCAGGGGTAGTGTAGCTAAGTATCCACTAAACACTTCATTTTGTGCCAAAATAAGGCAACCAGTGATCAGTGTTTAGGACTTTCCTCCCCATGGGGTTGTCGGGTAAGTGAATTCGAAAAAGCTGCCATATTTCTGTTTTTCTTGAAATGCTTGTAAGAGCAAGATTCGATATTTTTGGAACTTCCTGGTAAATTAAACTAAACAGCCATACGGTTTTGACAGGCATGAAAATTCGTGAGCCTACTCAACTAGCCCTCACCATTTTCCAAAAGAGAAAGTCCTACAGTAACAGCTTTGTGTCCTTAACAGCGGTACTAACTTGTAATTTTTAGTTTACTAGAATTTTATAAAAACAGACTATATATGTCAGGACTTTTGTCGACACGGGGTACATATCGGTCCCGAGCTTGAATCACAGAGGCCGATTTTGAACTTCAGCATTTTTCTCCTAGGCTGCGGACATATAATTATGAATTTCGAGCCTCTAAGATTAAAATTCTGAATTTCTTTCCTGAACTATGTCTTATGCTCGTTTCTAAACAGTCTCTTGGGACATTGCTCTTAACGTTGTACATTTTCCATTCTTGGAAAGATGTCTCAGGACACGACAATGTCTTCGAGTGTCTGTAAAACACTGGAAAAAACAAAAATGAACATACAGTACACTTGATCATGAGTTTATACTCAATTTTCCTTGGTATAGCCGATCCTACCGTACCTTTCATCTTTTTTATTATGCACACAATATTTATTCTATTATCTTTCGAATTTACCTAACTTTTATTTCTTTGAAAGTAACATAGAAGCGAATTAATCAATTTTCATAAAAACGTTTTAAAAACTTATTTCTCTTCTATTTCAAATTCCTTCCAAGTCAACGTCATCCCCTGTATGATTTTTGTCCTGCAATCATCTGTCGTGTGACAAGACGTTGACTGCACGACCTGAAAGAAGAAGAGGAACTGCCTATCACTTGATCAAAAAGAAAATTATCTTGAAATTCCAATTTTACTTTTTGTTTGTTTTCATGTAACTTTTTGTGAATGTATTGCTGTGTTTTGCCTTCTTTTGGATTCCATTGGTTTTTGTTCATCCTGTCCGCGGCTTGTTAGTATTTGCCCACTTTTTCCGTTGTGTTTAGGGTGACTGCCAATAAATTAATATTTAGCATCCGTCTGTCGACTTTGAGGTTCACAAAAGAGAATAGAAGTTGTCCACAAGATTCCATCCAAATTCCATTTTCCTCCTTATTTCTGAGTTCCTATCTAAGTCTACAGTAATCCTTGCAGATATAAACCTGTTTGGATTTCAGAAATCAACCCAATTTGATTTCTACACCTACAATGACGCCAATAGATTCAGCTTCCAACCGCTTGACTTTTCTATTATTTGAATTTGCTCTTACTGTAGAAATTGTCTGATTGTATGATTCCTGCTACAGTAACCTAACCTCTGCGTGCCACAACCCCCATCTAACTCTTACATGTCTTAAGGCATTGCCATGTCAAGACATTTCTTCAACATGGGAAATATACGACATATCATACATGAACATGAAAGGATACCTGAGACCCCAGACACCTCCCTGGCCCGAAAAAAAATCGTCAAACACCCCCTCAACTTTTTCGTTTTCTTGATGATTCTTATGCATATTTTGTATGAAAAATATGCTTGCGGAACTTTTTTTGTTTTTTTGCTCACCCACTACCACCCCTCCTTTGATGAAAAGTCCGAGTAACTTCGCCTCTGGAAAATTCTTACTGTGAATATCTGCAGCGTATCAATCTTCTTCAGAATTATTCAGAAACTAGACAAAGGTTTTATTATTTCCGTCCTTTACAGTGTTTCAATTTTCAGAACAAAAATTCTCCATGACCATCTCGGCATGGCATGTTTTGCCATTCAACACCAATTGTTTGGAATTTTTCCCGACTGATCCAAATTTCCTGGCATGCGGTATGTATCAGTTTGACGAAAAAACCAATCAACGACTAGGCGGTATAAAAGTTTTCCAATTTTTCGACGATAATAGTTTTGTCGACCATTCGATGGTCGAATGTTGCGGAATTTTCGAAATGAAATGCCTTGGAAATCGATCCGGTTTAATAGCAGCCCTATCCGACGGCACTTGCGCATTCTACGATTTCGCCGAACGAAAGTTGACCAATTTTCATACGATAGATGTGGACAACAATAGGATGTTGTTGAATTTGGATATTTTCGCTGAGTCGATCGACTACTACTCAATCGCGGTTACTGATAATTGTGGCGGACTTAATTTGTTGAAATTTGGCAACGATCGTGGTTTTGAAATTGTTGAAAAATGGACGGCGTTTGGCGATAATTCGGCGGTTAGTAGCACCGAAGTTTGGACTTGTTGCTTCGATCCGGAAAGCTCGGGTTAGTTCGGAAAAATTTGAGTGAAATTTTTTTTTCTGAAGCTACTCGCTATAAAGACAGGAAGGAGACAACGGAAGGAATAAGAACAAAAGCTGCATTCTTCAGTGCACTATACTTTAGTACCCGATGGACATGAATTCATGTGGAATCTTCCAAATACACGGAATATTGTGGTTTTTTGAATACAAATAAATTTTCTTTGTACAAAGATTTTTTCGCCGATCTTTGTAGATGTACGAAGAGGCTTGTACCAGAAAAACACTGGTTGAAAATAAAATGTTGAACATTAATTTTTCTGAACACTTTTCATTTGATTGAATATCCAAATAATTACATACTACAGGGTGTTACAAGCATATTTTTGATATTCTTCAATTATAAATTTTTTGCTCTCAAAATTTAAATTAAAATTCCTAAACATTTAGGCCTTGGAGCCATTTGGCTTATGATTTTCAAAGCAAAAAGCCTCTTTTTAGGTACGAAAAATTGGTAGATTAGGTGCAGAAAAAGGTGCAAAAAATTTTCAATTTAGGTTCAATATTAGGTGCAAAAAATCTCTTCATTTGACATATGTACAGTGTTCATTTTATTTCAATCAACATAGCAAGTAAAATAGCGTCTTTATTATAACAGAAACAATATTTTCAAGCGTCAAATTTTGTCAATGGTCAGAAAAAATTGATTTGTACAGCAAAAAAGGGTGCTCTATGTCAACAGATATTAAAGGTGCATACAGGCCTGTAGACTGGGGGTTAGGGGGGGGCCATGGCCCTCCCGAAATGTTTGAAGTGTTGAAAAAAGACAAAGGTAAGAAGGACCTTTGGTTTTTTTTCAAGTCAAGTCAGAAAAAAAGAAAGTCAAGTCAGAGATGCCAATTTCATGGTAAATTGTGTGAACAAAACGTGTGCCCCCACCGAAAAAAAGTTTCTGGCTACAGGCTTGGGTGCATACAAAGTTTTTTAATGAATTTCATGGTTTTTCCAGTAGCAAACAAATCCACATCAGGGTTTTAAGACCAGGCTTGAAGTGAACTTTTCTCCAGCGAACCCGTCCAAGCACTGCGCTGCATCTGTGTATACCTTCCATTGTTCTTTTTTCAGACCATGGACTTCTAAACTACAGTTAATCTGACTATAGTTATATACTATCAGTAAATAATAAAACCCGCTTATTTTGAAAATTTTGAGCGAAATATCAATTTTAGCTGCAAATCAAAAAATTTAAATTATGTACAAATGGATCTTAGACAGAACACCCCATGAAGGGGGTATGGGGGGGGGTATTACTCCCGTCTTAGATTTGAAAATTCATTTACTACCCCCATAAAAACAGCTCACTATACCAAAAAATTTTGGTAGACTTCATCCTCTCCCCAGTAGGTTATACTAATTCGAGAAAAATTGCAGAATGTGTGATTCTGAGGAATTACTCACTGCTCTTTTTGACACATTTACTGAGCAAATGATAATGGTAAAGTATGCAACTTTTGTGCCATATAGCGATTTTTAGGAAAGGATATCAGCACATTAATATTTGTAGGAAATCATTATAAATATAATTGGGAGATGAAATAATGACTTTATGTGATTCAAAAAATCGCCCCTTGGGAAGAAAAACATTATGTTCTTAAAATTCTTCCTCTTCATGCTCTCCTTTCCTTTTCCCCGCTTCTGCGTTGGGTCTTCTGTACGCGTATGGTTACCCAAGCTGTGGCATACTTTTCTGCTATGAGTTGAGACATGTGAGGTCTGTTGACGTGGATCAGGAGTGGTACTTGGTTTCAAACTCGTAGTTCATAGTCTAATGGGATTAATAATACTAAAGTCACATCCAGCATCAGGACTTTCAAATGGAAGCACTGTTCCAAGCCTAATCAGCGATGGGATAAGCCCATACTGCTGAAGATGCTGGTTGAAACAATGTTTCCAAAGGTATGTTGTGCCCGATTCTTGAAATGTGCAGGAATCAGTTGGCACAATAGTGTGAAAAGTGTGACTATTCTGTACGTATAATTACTAATTACTGTATTAAAGTTGCATCCTTGGGAGCTGGAAAATGGAGTTGAAATAGTAAATGTTATTTGACTGTAAAAAGCATAAAGTAGGGGCATTATTCATTTTTGTAAGTTCTATGTGGTTAGAGTACTACAACTCCCCCCTCCTTGGCAAAAAGTTGGGAGCAAAAAAAAAGGTCACGGCATATTTCAAGTACTACCCTTAAAATGTACGATTTTACCCCTACCTAAATTTTCAACCTTGGGGACCTCTGATCTTAGAACCCCAAAAAGAAGCAATCAACATGCATACATTAGTACCAGAAGCACATCATTCTGTCATATTTATGCTTCTTGAGCATCCTCGATTCAAAAAAAGACTTTAGATGTAGCACATGGAAATCTGGTCTCTAGATGAGTTAAAGAAGCCTAGTGAGATAATTTTCTTTGAAAGTTTAATTCTAATTTCCTTCGAACTCAATTTCGGGCCATTCCGCAGCTCGCAATCAGTGAAGTGTCGAAAATTTAAAAAAAATCGAAATTTTTTCCGTATAAAAATTCAGAAACCAGAAGTGTACTGTTTTTTCCATTTCATTTTCATTCATGTGGAAGCAATTCAACTGTAAAAATACAATATAATAGGCTGGTTAAACAATTTGAGAGAAATACAGTAAAAATTTACATCAAAAAGCAGTGATTCACTATGAATGAATATATATAGCTCCTGGTATACTGTTGTGATAGGTATGAAATTTTGAGGTGAGGAATCGGAGTAGATGGACTGTTTAAGGAGCGAATCTCGAACGCCCTAGTTTGACTCTCTGAGGTCTCAAAAGCTTGTTAGGCGGGCAGTTTTAATTCGTCACAACCGTAATTGTCTTTTTTCGATTTGTCATTTTTCAATATTTATGAGTCTTGTTTTTGAACACTGATATCCAAGTACAAATAAGGACAAAATCTTCGAAGACAGTTTTGTCATGTTTTTCTTTATTTCCAAGATGAAATCGATGGTTGTTTTGAAATTTTAGATAATTGTTTTTGCTAAAAACTCTGTATCAGAGTAATTTTGCTGTATCGAAGGACCAGAATCTCAGATCTGCTTTGTATACTGTAAGATGGCACCATACATTTTTTTCGTATCATCCTGTAAACATTCGAATAGTGAATTCGCTTTTCTTCTACGTGCCGCAAAATTCCAAACTTTTTTCAGGTTGCGTCGTAGTGGCTGGCGCCGAGAACGGACAATTGAAAATTTTCGACCAACGATGCTCGCCGCCCAGCGTCCAATACGTTAAAAATCGCTGCCACGAAGCCGGTGTGACCCACGTCGGATGCTCGAGCCAAAATCCGCACGAAATTCTAACGGGCGGTTACGACGATAAATTGAAAATTTGGGACAAAAGGAATATGAATTATTGCGTCGACGAAATGAATCTTGGCGGCGGAGTTTGGCGCGTAAAATTTGAAAAATTGACGACGGCGTCCTGCGGCCGGCGACGTTTATTATGCTCCTGTATGTACAACGGATGGGCTTTGATGGACATTGACCAGTCAGGTAAATTGAAATTGATCGAACACGAAAATTACAATGATCAGTTGTTATACGCCGTTGATTGGTACCCGAATTCCGACGGGCATAAATTTGTGTCGTGTACTTTTTATGAAAAAACTTTACGATTAGGTTCAATAAAAGAAATTTGAACGAGCTGGGAATTTTAATTTTCGGTTATTTGTTTTTAGTGTACTTATCGACATGAATTTTAGCGATGTCATTTGAACTAGAGCTCATTTGATTTAAAATGTTTCACCCCTATTCAGCGAAACACGCAACAGCGAGACTCAAAATAGCGATTCTCAAAACACCGTAGTCTCAATACAGCGATTCGCAAAACAGTGATGTCACAAAACGACGAAGTGTCAGAGCAGATTCTCAAAATGGCGAATTTTCAAAAAAGTTATCTTCAGAATAAAAAAATGGAGATTGGGCGGGGTAGATGTTTTGGAGCATGGTCTATTTAGTCCTCCATTTCGATCTGGTGGATGTTGGTTGTCACACATTTTGGCCCTATAGCAGGTGTTTTCACGACTTTACAGCTTTTTATTTTTGGTTTGTTTATCATTTAAATGCGTGTTTTTTGTTTCTTTTTTCCTTTATTGACTTATTCCCTTTTAAACTCCTCTTATTTTGAGCTATCCGTTGTTTGTTCTTTTTGTTTAATTTTTTCATGTTGTATACTTTTGTTCTATTTTTTAACGTTTACCTACTTTTTATTACATTATTTTACTTTTCATTCCTTTATTACTTGTTTTTTGTTTTGCTTTTACTGCTTAATTATTATATTCATTTCATTTTATTTGCATATTTCATTTTGTTTTCTTTATTTCATTATTTGATTTTTTTCAATTAAGCTCCGTACAAAACAAATCGGGAATCCTTACGATAATTTTTTGTTTTTGTTTTCTTTCAAAGGTTTTGCAAAAAAATTTTCCTGGCAGATATTTTTTGTGCTTTGGGATGGTCCGTCCGTGCATACCTACCGCCACTGAAGCACAGAAGCGTGTGAAACTTAGATGGCCAAATGCTACTAAAGATAGATTCTCAACTAGCAAAAACGGTTTTAATATACCTAATTTGCATATTTATTATAAAAATGATGTGTGCGTTTACTCTAACGCATAGAACTGTTCACTATTCGCTGTATTTAGATTCGCTCTTTTGAGACTTCGCTGTTTTGAGAATCGCTATATTGAGAATTCGCTGTAACGAGAATCGCTGTTTTTAGACCTTGCTGTCTTTTGAGTTTCGCTATTTTGGGTTTTGCTGTAGTGGGCACACGCCATTTAAAAACTTTGTGGAAAACTTTATACGATAGAAAATTTTAATTTCTTCATGAGAATAGGAAAGGCTAAAATAATTAAAAAACATACGTATCCATTATTTGGACAGAACGCCGTCGATGCCTAACTGAGTTCTATTCGAAAAATTTCGACCTTTCAATCAGGTTATTGAAGAACATTTCCAATTATTCTGTTCACCCTCAGTACTCGCCCATCCTGAATAGGAGTGATACCTCATCAGCTTTCAATTTTTGCGTATAAAGCGTACATATTTTCAAAAGTTATGCAAAACTTGCTGCCTCAGAATTGCAATAGAAACATTGTACGTCATGTGCCTAATAATACACAAGTGACTTATGTACTGGGCTCATCAGACTGAGTTATGGAATCCCACTATTCTCAATCTATTTCCTTTGACATGTCAGATGCAGCAAAGACATTGCAAAAATTCTCGAAAACAAAACCCATCGTCGACTGCAGTCGTTTATTTTTGATTCAGAGTCACCGATAATGATCATTTCCAAGGGCTTTGAGATTACTGTAAAAAATTTCCGAGATATTGAAGTCGTTCTCTGTCAAATTTACTCTTGCCTTCATATGCCATTTCAAAGTAAATAGTCGACACAGATACTCATTCGATTTTCTGTTCAATTATGTCTCTTTTTTGCATCAATAAAGTTTTCTGGCTTCAATAGACAACAGGACCGGCTTTGACACAATGTCTGGCCTGCTGTTCGTTGATTCAACTTTTTGATTACGTATTTTATTCATGGGAACTACTGTTTGCAGTGCATTTTGAGAAGATGATGACGGTAACAAAGGTATGCCGTTTTTTACACAATTTCGTCGCTTCTTCAGTCGAATTGTTTATCTTTCGTTCAGTTTATAATTCCATTTTAGGAATCATTGTTTCGGGTATTTTTGTTGTTTCGATATCTTTGGGATCCGCTGTTTTGAGAATCGCTGTCATGAGTTTCACTTTTTAAGTTGTAGACCGTAGGCCTTTCATACTACCTTATACATCTTTACGCTTATCCGATGCCTTATAGGATAGAACATCTATAGGGTTTAGGTCTAAAACAGCGGTTCCTAAAACAGCGTTTCCTAAAACAGCGTTTCCTAAAACAGCGGATTCCTAAAACAGCGTTTCCTAAAACAGCGGATTCCTAAAACAGCGTTTCCTAAGACAGCGGATTCCTAAAACAGCGTTTCCTAAAACAGCGTTTTCCTAAAACAGCGTTTCCTAAAACAGCGTTTTCCTAAAACAGTGGTTCCTAGTATATGATATATGGGCACAATTTGTCATTCAGTTTCTTTACACTAGATCGCTGTTGAAAAAGTTTATTTTGCTCAGATCGTGCTTTTATAAATGAAGAGTGTCTGTTTTTGTTACATAATAAACGAACATTGACTAACCATTAACTTAGTAAATATGTAGTCATTGGCCTATATCCACTATCTTTGCAATTGTTCTCCAACGACGTGTCTTATCCGTATGCAAATGCATGGGGGTTTAATCATTGCGAAATTCGCAATTTTTCATTCAAAATGGAAAAAGTGTCAATTGATGCGAAGCAAAATTTTAATAGCTTTTTATTTTTTTGGGCAAAAAATGCAGATTTTTGTAGACTTTTGAAAGAAAACTGTTTTTTCAAATGCAAACGCTTGTAGATGCTTAAACGTTTAAAATAAACACCAAAAAAGCTATGTGCATGGTTTTCGGCACAGAATGAGAGCCCATAACGATAACATTCAATTTTGTACTACAACAATTCGGCGCAAAATGAGAAAACAATAACATTCAATTTTTTATTACAACAATTCGGCGCAAAATGAGAGCACATAACAATAACATTCAATTTTTTACTACAATATTCTTTTATTGAAGGAAAACGCTGTTTTAGGAATCCGCTGTTTTAGGAAACGCTGTTTTAGGATACGCTCTTTTAGGAAATTTTTAGGAAACGCTGTTTTAGGAATACGCCATCTACAGTCTGTTTTTTTTCAAATGCTTGTAATGCAAAAATGCTAAAAGTAAGTATGCATGCAGAATTTCGTGTCAAGACTATATCGTTGTTGACTGTATGTTATGAATCGATCAACCGGCGGCTGTAAACTATGACTAAACCCTCAACTCAACTCAATAACTCTTAAAAATACTTTTCGTCCGATACGAGAAATGTGTCACATTAACTGAAATTGGGAGCCATGTCACATTAGACAGAGTGGTGATCAGTCACATTGATGGGAAACCCCATACCATATTCCATAGGAAATACAGCCATGACACTATAGGTGACATGCTGTGACCCCGTGGGGTGGCTCCGTTAATGGTTTCAGCTCAGGAACCTAACCCAGCTGGTACTACCACAGGTAAACCTATGGTGCACCTCGGCCTTGTCCTAGGGTTCAGCTGTAGAATAATGGACAACGCGGCTGGGTCAGGGGTGCCAATCCCTAGTTCTCACTCATCCGAATGAGGGACGGTGCCATTTGGAGAATGGCGTACAGTAGGGGACCCGATTGTTAACCTAAATCCCCTTATTGGCCCTGACCTTAAGGGTCTGCGGGCTAACTTAACTGAGGGTACTTCCGGGGGAAACTAGCTTAGGGGAGACTCCCACAAATATACCCTCAACAACAATAACCCCTGAGAAGACTTACGAAACCTCTTCTCAAATTACTCGGCGCTGGGTGACGGGTTCTTGGGGTCAAAGCGGGGTCCTACGGACGGCGATGTATGGGAACAGGAATCAGAGCGATTCAGCGTGGGGTAATGCGGCTGCGGATCGGCAGGCGGCGGTAGCAAACAATTCCTCGGCGAGGGCGATGGGGTTCTATGATTAACGGTGACAGGGACGGGTTCCTGCGGTCGGGTTACTGTAGTGGTAACATGTAAGGAGGCCGGAGGCAGAAATATGCAAATTTTATTCGACGAGCGGCAAACGCAGTTGACAATATAAAAATATAATAATGACGGCAAAACGCAAGACGCAAGGCTAAAAGACGAAACACCAGTTAGGCCCAATAAATGAGTGACAAAAAGACGAAACATGCCCTTTTAAAGGGCTCCATAAACTACAGTATGCCTTGGGCGGAGTTAACACTCCCCCAAGCTAACTTCTGCAGCGGAAATCGTTGCAGAATATGCCTATGGTCACATAGACATTTTCCAGTTCACAACGTTAAGCATTGGGGCGAGTTTTCACTCTCCATGCTTAACATAGGAACGTCACTAGTGAGAATTTCAAACTAGTCGTTTCACGTTGTGAAACGTCGCTAGTTTTTACTGATAAAAGGTGCACGTTGTGCTCCAATTACAGCGATGAGCTCGGATAGCTTATCTCTAATGGAAATTCTTGACTAGCGGGCACATACTGTAGTCTACGTGTACAACGAAATAATAATTCGAAACGGAAATAAAAATGTGCTCAAAAGCAACAGAAATAAAACATGAAAGTACACACATAAATTGCATGTAAAAATTATAAAAACGAAACGCAAAATTGATGCAAATTACTGTAACACAAAGTGTAACGAAAAACATAATGAGAAATTGTGATGTGAATCACGTGACGTTTGACGAAATCCATCGGCACGTGACAAATGTTTAAAAAAATCTCGCACGGCTAAAAAAAATATTCGCTGCTCTGTGCAGAAAAAGCTAAGCAAATGACCAGCTCTGTGGCGCGATGCGCCGGATTTTGAGGTTTCAAGTTTCCAAAACGCACCAATTGTATCACGATCTTGATTCCCGAATTTTTTTCATTAAATGAGAATCATGTGCGAAAATTTTTTCTAATTTCCAATTTTTTCCTAACAAATAGCCTTCAAATCCGTCAATAATTTCAACGGTAATTGAACAAGCAATGCATACTTCATTTTGTCTTTTTTCGGTTACAAGCATTTCAAAAAAAACAGACTATATGTGTTACTACCACGGCTATATTACGATATATATATCTTATGGAATCATGAATACTTTCTCACAAATAACCCTATTTGTGGAAATTTTTTCACAATGTGAATCCACATGATCCACAAATCTGGAAAAACTTTCTATGACTCAAGACGAAGCTTAATTGAAGATTTGGATTTATGGATCCGAGAACAATGAAGGCCCATCACATTTATTTTCCAAGTTAGCGGTTACGTAGTAACATCATCGTCATTATCTTTATCATCACTTTCAATTACAGCTAAAGCTCAGAAGCACCAAAAATTTCCCTATGCAATAGATAGTTTACAATTCTACCTGCTAGCAAAAAATTACGAAAATTCGTGTACTGCTAGGGGATCGTACCACTTGGAGTTTGAACAACATCTTACAATTGAATTTTCTGATAATTACATCCTCTACTGTGGGAAAATCACAACTTTGTAAATTTCAAAAATTATACATTTGAACAAGTTTCGTATACTGAATACGAAGATGATTCTCACCTTGCATAAAAAATCAAATTCGGTTATCTACAGCACCCCGAAGTTGGGAATTCCACATTTTTTAAATCTTTTTTGTCTATTTACGAGATTTAAAATGAATCGATCCACGCACGAACCAACTTCATGCTTAAGCATTCAGTGCTCTATAATTTGGCACAAAAACGTTTTCCCTGTCCTGCGTTTCACACTTATCAGGGATTTTAGATTCCCTGAAAATTAGACTGTAAAATGAATGAAAAATGTGTTTGTTGCGCATAAATGACTATGCCTACTGATAATCTTAAAATATGATGAAGTTGCTCATGTGTTTTATAGTTCTGAAATAATGCAAAATTTTTTAAGGTCTCTCCAGAAAAATGGAATGTAGGTCGGGGAAAAACAGTGTGCCAGTAGAAACTCCAAGTTTAGATTATATTCTGGAACCGATTCAGATTTGGGCATTTCAACCATAGGAAGCTTTTTTAATATATAATTTTTTACCTGTAAACCGTGGTTAGTAGTATGGTTTATGTGTACCTAGAATGGTATGTTCACTACAGCCTGTCTTTCCTGAAATGCTGCTAAATAGTGAAAGTGGAAAGCAATTACTGTAGTCTGTTTTTTATAAAATGCTTCCAAATAGAAAAGTTACACAAATCAGTACTGTCGTAAAAACCGTTTATATAGGACACTTACTGTAAAATTTTTTGCTCGAAAAATTCCTAAGGGTTAGGCCATTATGCTCACAAATTTCCAGTCCAATATGATATATTATTTATTCAGCAAAGCCTGAAAACCTGAAATACTACTTGCTTTCCACTTTTAGTATTTAGAAGCATTTCAGGAAAAACAGACTATAGTTCATACCAAGCATGTAATCGGCGGTAGGTAAGTGCTATAGGACCTCACCAGAAATCTTCGGCCATATGGCTAGCCTTTAAGCAACTCCCAAGATTTTCCAATCCTATGGCTAGCTCTATGGTAGTCATAGGGACCCCCATACTCTTGGTTGCAAAAATGTCAATTTTTTAATGAAAAATGTCAATTTTCTTGGCGATCTGCGCCATAAGTACATTTTTTAGAGTTTTTCAAACAACAATTACTTTTGTTTGTACTCTTTTTCGGAACTTTTGGTGAAAAAATCAAACCTTTTTCCTTCAGTAATTCTTCCTACTAAATTTTTGGGAACCAGTGACCTCCGGCTCCAAGAAGGCGCCCGACACCCCCCCCCCCATCTCAGAACCCCGTTACATGTATGCTTCATACTATTCTTGGTTTTCTGTTAAACCATGTGTCACAACGAACTGCAAATTTGTGAGCATGCTCAGATACCCGTTAGCAATGCTTTAAGTGAAACTCCTCACTGTGAAGGCTTTGCCCGGACGATTTTGGTGATATACCGATTATTGTTTATTTTTCAATTTTTGCATTTTTTGCATTTTTTAAAAAACTGACTATAGCCACAGTGTCAGCAACGGAAAAAGTTTAAATGATGCTCAGCCATTAGGCAGATAATATGTTTGAAAGAAGCGTTCATCTCTAGTACTATATGACACTTTGATGAAACTCGATAGCTCTCAGATCAAAAAGGATGCTAAATCGGTTTGTCCTCCTGTGAGAAACTCTTACATGGGCAACTTTTATCAAATGTGATTTTCATATCTGTTATAGTTGCTCAGATGTAGATTGTCTCGTATATTTATGCAAATTTCATTGTAAAGAAGACCTACGGAAAAGAAAGGTCAATTTAATCTTATTGAGGCTGTTGTGAGCTATTGAATGCATGGTTTAGGACATTTCGTCGCCGCTGCGAAAAACTGACAATGCGGTAAAATAAAAGCAGTGGAAAATTTATACAGAATCAAAAACAAGAAAAATCAGCGAAACCAATAAAAACACACGAAATTTACTAACAGGGGCGCAACCAAGAAAGAAAGGAAATTAGAAATGAAGAGAAGTAAATGAAATAAGAAAGGAAACAGATGGTCAAGTTTGGAAACAAAAACAAGTATCATTAAAATCAAGAGAAACGAATTGAAATGTAAAAATATCACCAAGCATTAGGATTATGAATATGATAAAAAAGAGTATAATATAATCGGAACATAAAATACTTGCTTTGATCCAAGCAGTATGATTCATTCCGAACTTTATTTTTTATTTTATATCTTTAGAACATAGAATGATCGAAAATCTTTCAACACTTGTATCACCCGTTGTGTATCGGTATCCCGAATGTATCAGTGTACCGAATGCGTTGTTATCCCGTATGCATCGTTATCCCGAACAATGCATTAATTCTCGGTGTTCCGAACAAATGTAATTTTACTTTTTATTTCGTCACATTAACTGATTCTCGTTATCCCGAATACAAATTTTTTGTCTACGTTGTCCACTCTCATTCTGCCTAAAAATTAGTCTCAGGCTTTGTCTTAGCCTTAGGTTTAAGCTTAGGCTTAGGCTTAAGCTTAGGCTTAGGCTTAGGCTTAGGCTTAGGCTTAGGCTTAGGCTTAGGCTTAGGCTTAGGCTTAGGCTTAGGCGTAGGCTTAGGCGTAGGCTTAGGCTCAGGCTTAGGCTTAGGCTTAGGCCCTGACATTCTTCACGTTACGTTCGGTCTACAGACAAATTTTTTTATTGTGAACAATGTTCGGGATACTGATACATTCGGTATACTGATACATTTGGTATACCGATAAGTTTGGTTTTTATTGTATAACACTGTTCGGGTTACTGAAACATTCGGGAAACTGAAACTTTCGGGATACTGATACATGCGGGATACAGGTACATTCGGGATACATTCGGTATGCCGATACACAATCGTATATCACCTATACTTCTCTGTAAAACCAGCATATGACTTTCACTTTCAGAGTAAAAATTTTACTGGCGCCGAAATGTCTCATTCCGTCGAACGCACCATAACACGCATCAGGATTTACGCTTGAAGACCGATCATTTCTGGTAAGAAGTTGCGACAGCACTTCTATCCTTTTATTCTACTTTCTGACTAAAGCGTTCATTTTTACAAAATGATAAATCTGCATGGGAAATGCATTTTTCGATCAATAAAATTATTTTCAGACCACGTGCGAGGACTCTATCGATGTAACAATGAACTGGAAAATTTTTCATCAATCGAGATCAACACTTCAATACAATACATGTTTTGAAACACGGCACACTGGATTGCTTGATTCTCCAAACTCACACCAATCAATAATTTTCGTTATTCATACAAAATGGCTGGATCAAATTTTATTTCTATTATAAGTACTGAGCCGAGGTAGATCGATTGAACTAGTTTCTTCAATGACCTCGTGACTAAAATTAGCGTACCTCTCATCCTATAAGAGTCTGAATTTTGATTTTCATTCTATATCGTGTTATCGTCTGTCTACTTTTATTATTGAACAATAAAACTCATGCTAATGAGATCAAGAATATCATTAGCGGTATTTGTTTTCGTTTGTCTATATGCGGCTGTTTTGGAAGTAGATTTTTTAAAATCAAAGTCGCAACTCAGGTTTTTCATGACTTTTTCCATCTTTTTTAGGCACGGAGAAATAAGTCGAAATCTGCAAAATCAAGTTCAAGTACGTTATTTCGATATTTATAGTCGATCGACTATACTTAAATCTTTCATTCTTCTGTCTTTTCATAGTACGGGGCCCAAATTTTTCGCCCGCTCAGCTTCATGGACGGAATAACGCGGCCAATAAACCTGGTGAATTAGTCAGAAGACCGAGTAAATATCGACACGTTGTGTGCAAATATTTAAATTTTGAACTTTTAAAAAATCGTGCAGAAAATGATAATTCAGTTCATAGGTCACAAAGGGAATATTTATCAGATTTGGTGTCTTGTGAAATTTTCAAAGTAGCTCGGTACACATGATTCCTATTCTACCTGATTACCTAGCTGCTTAATGTAAATTTCAGTGTAAATAAGATTTTACAAGAAAAGTGATCAGTGTAAGCTTATTTTAATTACTAAAAGTTTCACGAGGGAAAGTCTTCTGGTGTAACTTCTAAATATTTATTTACATGTTGTAGTGCGTTCGATAGCCTACAGGCATGCAAGAAAAGCTGTAACGTTTCCATAATCTATATTTACAGTAGCATTTGCACAGTAGTAAGTTCACATGTACCTGATATCAGTAACGGAGAATGTTCAAAAAATGCTGAGACATGCATTAGACGTAGAATTTTGAACAGGAAAGTTCATTAAGCGTTAGTCTCTAATACGCTACGGAATACACAATTCTGAACTCGGATGAATTTTAAGAGTTCACAGATTGAAAATGGCGCCAAATCAGATCGCCTTCCAGTGATAAAAGCGAGTCCAATTGTTCACAGATCTGTTATATTTCCTGAGATTGGTACCTAATTCCACCAACTACTCCTGAAATTCTAGTGAAGTTCAGGAGTTCAGGAACCGAAAAAGCCGCTTGCACTAACGTTTTTACTCCTGAACTACTCTAGGAGTAAATCTGACTACTAGAGGAGTCATTAACTACTTATAAAAAGTAGAGACTTGCACCAAGAATATAAGGGTTCTAGGGCCGGTTGCAGTATTCAGCGTTAAGTGCGAACTCGCCAGTATCTCTTCGGGCGCAACTGTTCCCTAGCTAACCGGCCTAATTCGGGGTTTCTCTTAATTCTGAGTTTTCTAAAATTTAAGGATCCGAGATGATTATATATCCTGATTACAGACGACCGAAATTAAGTTTTTGTAAATACGAATCTATAGTCTATTTTTATATAATATTTCTAAATAAACAAATCTCTCACACAAACTTTTTTGTAGAAACTTTTCGAAAAAAATTGTTAAATCCCGCTGAGTTGCCTTTTAAAATTTGCAGCTCTATGCCGTGTTATTTAGTAGAAAATTACCAAAATATAAAATAATTCATTTACACCAGTTTCATTTTCCAGAAGCATTATAAGAAAAATGAAGAAAAGAAAATCAGACTATAATTATTGTAAACGTAAACCTATAGGATAATTTTTATTACAAAATGGCTAGTAACTCGTTGATTTCTTGAAAAGTCCGAAAAGAATATTCTGATACATATTTCATTATAATTATTTCTAATTATTTTCATTTTATTATTCCATTCCTAATTATTATTTTCTTTCATTTCTAATTATGGTTTTCATTTCTTAATTTCTTAAGTAATAAGCAATTTTCATTGCTTATTCCTTTGGCGTTTTTTTTCAGATAACTTCAAAGTCGACAAACTTCTTCCGCAAAACATGTTGCATCCATTACATTAAATGACAATGATTTTTCATGGAAGCAGAGATAATCGAGAGCTCGGGCTAAGCATTAATAAATCGCGAGTTAAAGTTTTTTACTCCAATCCAAAAAGAAGAAACCGAGCTCGCGATTAGCTGGTGCTCAGCATTAAAGACTTACTAAGTTCGCTATCATTCTCAGCATTAGTTATTGCAACCGGTCCCAGGAGTTCAGGAGTAAACAAAAGTTTGTGTGCAGAGGTCAGGAGTGCAGAAGGCAGAAGTTCTAGGCGTCGAGCATTGACGTCTAGAAAGTCGATTTTTCTATATTCCCCGATCGATTTTCGCTTTCGTTCAAAGTTCAATTGATCTAAACGATGATAAGGCATAAAATCAGACTGCCCCATAGGGAGGGATATGGGGGGGGGGGTATTAGCCCTACCTAAAGACCTAAAAGTTGATCATTGGGTGTCAAATTTTGAGACAAAATGGCGTGTTTAGTGGATATTTGGCTACACTCCCCAGATAAATTTTCAACTTTACCCCTACCCTAGAAATCTGACCTTGGGGACCTCTGCATGAGATCAATTTAATATTCAAGGTTGAGGAAG
Source organism: Romanomermis culicivorax (assembly GCA_963922205.1). Lineage (NCBI taxonomy): Eukaryota > Metazoa > Nematoda > Enoplea > Mermithida > Mermithidae > Romanomermis > Romanomermis culicivorax. Next base: position 282,037 of record CAWUHX010000185.1, read on the forward strand.
GAGAAACGCTTGAATTCGATAATTTGCAGATTTTTATTAATGAACTTGGAATGAGTGATATTGTTCGGATGAGTTGAGATTGAGACATAGCACTGCACGTCTATTTCTGAAAGTCAAATTGCTACGATATCTATGGGTAATTTTTTAGTGATAACGCATAAATGTATTGTTTTATTGACATTTGATCGTCAATAATCTAAAGTTTCCGTAATGTGATTCTCATGTGAACAACATATATATCACGATCTAGACATAAAAGGATGGAACTATGACACAAAATTGAAGATAATTATCTTTGTTGACAACATAAAATTGCACGTTTACTCCTTGACTCCTGAACTCCTAGGTTGATGCAAGCGGACCCAAGCACAGATAAACTTTAGTAAATGATTTCAGAATTTATACATACCGACCTTTTCTCATTAGAAGAATAGTTGCATAGCATAAATGAAGTAAATCCTGAAACAAAATCCTGTTTATTTCTATTGAAAGGAAATTTGGCCAATCCAGAATCACCGAAACCTAATGGCAACGGCAGCAAGGCGAAAAAGAGGAAGAAATTAAAGAAAGATAATCCTAATCCTCATAATGGGGGTAAGTTCGGCGAGCCTGAAGATTCCATGAGCTTTGCAAGCCTCCAATAGCCAGTTTAGGGTCACATGCAACCGACGTCATATTTGAATTTCCAGTATAAGGCCCTAGGGAGAGAGATGGATCTTAAAATGAGGATATTTCATAATCACAACAATAAACAGAAGTTTTTGCGACATGGAAATGATTCGACAAATCTATTACTTTCATAAAAGCTTGAACCTGAGTGTCGATAAATTGTCAGTAGGTAAAACGTTGACTCGCAGCTCACGGTCAACGGCGAACAATAAGAAAGCTGAACCGACGATAGCGAAAGGATCGGTAAACAACCCCCATTCGAAAGGCTCCAGAAGTCAAACCAAAAATGGCGGGCGAAGAGGAAATGACGGTAAGTTGTGATATGAACCATTATTCCTAGTGGAAATGTCGTTGTAAGGTAATAGATAAAAAGTCAATAAATGATGCTTTTAAGCAGCTTTTAACTCGATTAGAAAAAATATTACCACAGTCTTCCAAAACCACTTTCTGAGTACTTTATATTTGAACATTAACTGCAAAAATAATGAATTTTTTGTTTTGCATTCAGATCAAACAATTTTCTGTCAAAATGCTGTTTTCAGCGATTGCTTCTTTGCATATGCCATGTTTTGAGCATTTTTTATGATTGATTGGAAATTTTTTGTATTAATGTGATGTAAATTAATTCACACTTATAGGAAGGCAGCGAAACGGGAGATCGCTTAATAGAACGAGAAATGGCCCGATTTTGAAGAAGAAACAGACTGGATTAAAGAGTCCAGTTGCCGTCGACCTCATGGGATCAAATCAAGATGGAAACGCTAGTAAGTGTCTTCCCTGCTCCACATGGAACTCAATTTAACCACTGAGCTTAGAGCTGAGTCTATTTATAATAATTTTCAAAAGCCACAGAAACTAAAAATCTTCATCAGGATGCATGTCAGAATCGTTTTCACATCAAAGTTTTTTTTGTCTTACCTCATTGAAAAAAAAATTTTCATGGCTAGTGCAAACCAGGGCTTATATCAGATTTTAGTGTTTTCGTATCAACGCCAAAATCTTCTAGTTCCTGATGTGCGAGTTATACTTTACGGCTCAACTAGTCACAACTTGGAAAACTCGGTTCGATGTGGAAGCACTGGTATTTAATTTTTTGTAAATTTCAAGGTAAATTCAAGTGTTGGTTCGAAGCAAAAATCCAACAATAAATTGATGGAAGAGCATAGGTTTGAGAAGATTCTCCTTTTGTGTATTTCTGCAGATTAATGCGCACAAAGTTTACGCCAATGAACACACTTGCACTGTTACTTTAGCAAGGAGCATTAGATCCTTAGCACAATAAACGACACGTGTACAGTAAATAACGAGCTAATTAGGCAATACTTCTGGAGGAGAGTCATTCGAATTTGCAAGTTACCTATACCGACTTTTCCCGACGAACACCTTGAAAATGTGCGCCCATCATCATTAATTACTCTTTATTTTCTTATTCAATATTTATCGAGTTGTTTTTTTGCCTCCAATATTCACTGGTGCTATTTATAGGCTATGTTTATCAAACATCTCCTTTTCGATTTTTGTGATCATAACTCATTTTCTACCGCAATAATATCTCCAAAGCATCTTGGTAAATTGATTCAATATTGATAAAATTGTTTTCGAGCTGCCGAAAAAATCTATTGTTATCTTGACCGCGACAGTTTTTTTTCAATAAGGATAAAGAAAAATTGATTTTTTGATCGTAGTGATAGTGCTCAGTTATTTTGGACAAAAATGTAAAATTTTGAAAGAAATGACAAATGACCACATACACGTGGGAGTGAGTAACGAAAAACGTGCAAAAGATCCACATGATCGGAGGGCTTTGTTGTTTATGAGCAAAGAAAACATGTTGCACATGAAGCGAAATGTTGTTAAATGGTCAGCTAATATGAATGGAAATTCAAATATTAGAGTATGTCGTAGTCACAAAGCATAGATGCTAAATAAACAGATGATAATCTTCATGCTGAACTTTGGATAAGATATACAGTGCACTGAAACAGTATTGCAATTTCAGTATATACATTTTACCTATCATCTGATCCTCCAAGCTGAAGTTCAGATCGCCATATTTGATGCCAAAAGATCGAATTTGAGAAGGATTTCGGGTCTGGTCCTGTGAAAAACGTAGTGTTGCAAAACGATGAAATTTTATACAAGATTAAGGACGTTGACAGGATCAGAAGACAGACATCGTTCATCACATTCTGATTTAAACTCCAATGTTCAGTTGTTATGTGAACTGACTAGAATTCTCACTGAATAGGGTTCTGATCAATAGAAGATAAAAATATTATTTATGCTCGTATCAATATTTCACGAATAGATTTAGAATACTGTAGCTTTTTCAGTTGTTTGGATTTCTGTTTCTGCATTATCGATGGATGCACTTTCTTATTTTAAATCAATGCTCAGAAATGGTTCTTTCTAAGAAATTCATGATTTGTTGCATCCAGATCGAAAAGGAAGTTAATCTTCGCATTTTACGTCATGAAAAAAACGAAATTTCGACATTCGTCAATGGGAGTTTTTTTTACAGTAGAAGAGATCAAAGCTTCAAAATGAATCACTCACTCGTCTCCATCTTAATCTTTAAAATCTGATTGGCAATAGATTCGCAGGTTAAACTTCAGCTATTGATTCGCAGGTTAAACTTCAGACTCCCTTCAAGCTCTCAAAAATGATCAATATTAAGGTCAATAGACCAATACCTTTATTCAGGGTTGAGTCGATAATTTGTAATTCTTACCGAATATGACAGTCTGCGAATTATCTGCTTGAAATCACTGAGATCATTCATAAGACTCAGCACAACAATTGTCTGAATGTTTGTTGCGGCTGATTGTAACAACTCATTTTTGCTCTCTGATTTTTGGTCTGTACAACCGCATAAAAATGATGAAACGCATTGTTATAACATACAATATAACGCATGATACAACACAACAATACAACATGTGTAACAAAACAATATGGATAAGCCACGTTTCGGCAGTAATCCTACTACCATCTTCAGGCTTTCTGCAACTTTTACAAAATTTCGACTGGAGTGGGGTTTGAACTGCGAGCTTTGAGTTTGTGAGTCAAGAGCAAGTTGTAGAAAGCCTGAGGAAGGTATATCGTTCTGCTACATACGTTGTATTGCTGTGTTGTATCGTCTGTTATATTGTGTTATTATTGCATTTCACCATTTTTATGCGGTTGTACAGGTCTCTAAACCATGCCAATAATTAGTTTTTTGAAGAACATAGTTCCAATGTTGATGAACCTTCGAGTGCACTGGGTCTCGACCCCATGAAAAACTCATCCAGCGTTTGATGAATAATGAATATTTTGAAAAATGACTTGTTAAAATCAGCATCTAGATATCTAACTTTCTCCACGTTATGGCACAGGAAAACCCCAGAAAACTAACAAGTAGAGTTTGGATAACTTCTTTTAAACCATCCTTTACATGGCAATCGCTTACTCAGAATCGAAACAGACACAGCAACAGCAAAAACTGGAACAACATCAAACAATAGGGAAATCTGCTCAAAAGAAGCATCAAACGCCGCTCCAAGACGAAAAAATGCTAGCAGATGCACCTCACATGTACCGAAAACCCGCGTCTCCGTCCACATCCCCGACGACCATTGCCGCGCCGAAGGCGTTACCGGCCGCTGCTAATAAACCTCGATACGTAGTGACCAAAGGCAAAAAAGGGAAAGAAATTTGCGTCAAAAGTCACAATGGCACAGTAGTTAGAGTCATGAAAATGAAAGTATGCCTAAAAGTGCTGGGCAAATCTGCGGCTGACCAAGGTTAGTATCGTTAGATGGCGATGGAATCAAGTTATATGATAAACGAGATCATTTGAGTGACCACTGGTAGTTAAATTGTAATCATGCTGAACATGATTATGATTGAAAATTGTTATCTGGAGGTCGTCAGAGTGGCCAGTGATTGTATAGATGAATACGCGACCCTTGATGACTTCGAGAATGATCCTTTTTAGATTAAAAAATTGTAGCAATGACCATTGGTCATTTCGTTCACGCCGACGGCCGACCATAGTATTTAAGATATGGAAAGTTTTGTGTTTTTAAATATTAAGGTCAATCGTTTCAAAAGCGTTCCTGCTGTTATGATTTGCACTATAAGTCGGACATGGTTTTTGTTTTTTTATTCTGTAGTGCAATGTGCAATCAGTTTGCATAGATTATATCATGAATACGTTACAAGGTGATCAAAATGACGGCCCAAAGCTCCATCCTTACAGTCACCAGAGTAGGTTCGAGCTTCTGACCTTTTGCGTAAGATATCAAAATTACTAGTGTCAAAATTTCATGCATGTTTGAAGAACGCATTAGAATAATTGTTACAGCTTTAGGTAAAACAACTAATTTTTGTGGTTTTTCAGGATTTATTCTTTTAAAAATTCTAGAAAAATCCACAAATTGAACCGAAAATACCGCTCAAAAGCCCAGTTCTGAGAAAACAAGCTCGACGAGAACCTTGTCGATACGAAATTGCTTTAAAACCGATTTCGGAACTTGCAAATTCTTTGTCCATAATAAAAATTAACTGTGTAGCTCTGAAACCAGACATTCACCGTTTTTTCTCCTCAAGTTTTCATTTGTGTTAAAGAACTTTTATAGTAAAAATACGATTTAATAGCTGAACAAGAGTGATTACTTTATTTTGAAGTTCATGACACAAAAAATATTGACATCTTGCTGTGAATGAACATATGGTTCCTGATATACTGCAGCGGCAAGTATGAAATTTTGACTTGGGAAAATAGAGTAGATAGGCTATCATATGAGTAAAACTGGAACACTCTAGCTTAATTGTCATAGTTAAAAATCATTTTCCAGGCCTGGCCGTTTTTGAGCCAACTTTTAGAATCATGCACAATGCATGCATCTGTGGATGCTCAAAGTTTGCTGAAATTCAAAATTGAGTATTTCAGCGAAAATTGTCAATCAAAACTAATGTCACGAAGCAATGTTACTCTTCTTGAAAAGATCTATAGAGAAAGGTTACCTGTAGCTCAAATCCTATGTAAATTCAAAATTTTTGAGCATTTATATTTTGGTGTAAATGACGCCCATTGCGGCAAATGGACTACTAGGTGCTCTGTGAAATGTGTGATTCTCGAATTTCGACCAAATAACGTCTTGTTTTTTTGATAATCTTCAATTATTTTGAGACAAAAACTTTCAGCTTAAATTTTGTAAATTTAGTAACCTCGAAACGAAATATCAGTAGCGCGAATGACCCCGCAAACGAGCCTGTCCGACCGCCGAGAGCTTTAAACGAGCGGATACAGAAAGATGACCCTCACGCCGAAAAATTAACCACAACTCAGGGAAACACTTCAACGATTGCTTCATCCACAATTAGTGGAATGACCACATCTTCGCCGCCGAAATCAACGCGCCGTCCTAGGCGGTTCCAGCTGGTCACTAAGAACGGTCAAAAAATATGCATAAGGAAACGCGACAAAAAGGAGGTTGACATAAAGAAGTGTAGTAAGAGACTTTATCAGACATGCACGGCAAGAATTTTCCAGGGGTATGGGTCCTCAGACTTTTTATCGAGAAGTTAGGGGGGTTGGCGAGAAAAAAAACTGAAAAAGGTTCTGCGAGCCTTTTGTTCGTACAAAATATGCATAAAAATCATCAAAAAACTGTCTTTGGAAAAGTTCAGGGGGGGGGGTGTTTGACGACTTTTTCGGGCCGGAGGGGGGTGCCCAGGGTCTCAGGTAGAAGGGTTTACCCCCCTACCCCCTATGTGCAGACTTTATTGATATAAGTGGCTGATGAGCGACCAAACAGTGATTATATTAGATCGGCGTTCGGCTAATATGATTGACCTGGCCGAAGGAGTGTTCGAGGTGCCAAGAAACAGTATTTTGAGAATAGAAGAAACATCCTTGTATTACACACAAGAGGAGCCAGAAAAGTTTCGGAACTCATATAAATGATATCGCATATGCTTACTTTTTAATATCGTCCTAATCCATGCTGAGAAGTGCATGTAAGATAACTCTAAAATCTAAAATCACTCTGTGCTATCAAATTTTTGGACAGTTCATTCAACCTTTTTAGACAGCAGTTCCCGCACTCATTTTCGCCCCCAAATAATCATAGTACAGCGACCTAATGCATTGATTTTCAGACAAACGATTTCATTCAGCACTTGGTAAAATTTGAGATTTTAAGTAACTTCATCAAGTATGGTAAATTCAAATCATGATTTTACAATAGTATTTTGTGCACTGGACGGATTGATATGAAGATAATTGGGAATTTCTGTACGGAAAGTCGAATTTTTCGGCCTTACTCTTCTTGAGTAAGTAAATGCCTCACATATTTCTTTTGTAGATGAAATTTTGAAATAATAAAAACAAGATATAATTTAGATACCATCAAAAGTCCTTTCTGGATTTTAGAAAAATCCACAATAAGGATCACTGAAACATTATATTTTTGATGTGAGCGAAGTCTTTCTAAGAGTCGTTTCGCTATTAATTTACTAGTTCTAGGAGTTTGCCGAAAAGCTAGAGCTGGTGCAACCTAAAATTCCATTAATAGACTATTGAACCGATAGAGTAGTCGTCGGTGCAACCGGCTGTTAAAAATATCCTTTCATTCGGCAGAAATGAAGATTTGAACTAAGACTACTAGAAAGGTTGAGTAGTTCAGTTTTAGTTCAGTTAAGTAGTTCATTAGTTCAGTTGCCTGTACCGTTGGATTTTTTAATGATCAAAAAACATTTTTTTGGTTATCTAAGTAGTGTTTTTCCCAAAAATTTTGCAATTCTTTTAAAAAAGAATTTGTGTAACAAAATGTCATATCTAGGAAACGGTAATGAAACAAAAACTAAACCTTATTTCTAAAAATTGTAATAAAACACCTGAAATACACATCATTCAATATTAGGTGAGGACTACTGAACTACAGAACCGCTAGAAGCGACTACTGAACCACTAAAACGGCCAAAATCTTTAGTAGTCTTTAATGTCATCGGATTATGCAATCGGAATGTAAGCCGACGATCTATCTGCAAGTTCTGTAAAACTTAAAAGTATGTATTATTAAAACAAAACTAGCATGTCCCATACTCGTAGGAAGCAAAAATTTGTAATATAGGTGCGTGAAAATTTTTGCGAGCTCTTTCGTTAACACCAACAGATTGAAATCTTGTGCAAAATGTTTTTTGATAACTGTGAAACTGTCATCCTTAAAGCTTCTCATGCTTTCTTAAGTTGCGACATGAACTGCATGTATGAGCGTGCCAATTTTTTCTCAGCGCACACTGGTACATGCAAACGAGTGCTGCTTTTTAAAAGTTTACTCAAAACTCATGAAAAGCTAATGAAGCACATAAACAAAATCTGAACTTTATATACATTCAACTTTTAATGAACAGATGTCACATCTCCTCCAATGTGATCACCAGGAATGACCCTTTGATGGTCGATAAATTGCTTGACGAACATGTGGAATATTATGGAAATATGATACTAGCGAAATGCGAAATAGTGCTCATTGATGTATAAAAACCCGTTTTGAGATATAGAAGTACAGTCAGCAGTGCGGTTCATTTTTTTGCAAATTTCACAAACCTATAGAACGCTCGTGAAATTTGAAATCCTACGGCTTTCGAATAATTGCCTTTCGATCAGATTATTATTGTCATTATGTATAGATCAACTCATAAGAGCATGGATTTTAATTTCATGAAATTTTGAGCATGTTTATTTTAGATTGGGTTTTGATTCTATGATATTTGCTGTAGTCTCTGATTATGACCAGTAAATCCGGTGGCATGCATTTTTTAGAATTGACCGCAAATTCTTGATGGAAGATTAGCAATCCAGCCAATACTGAACAAAAGACGCCAAATTTCGCACTTTCACAGTCGATTTTTTACACGCTTTATAATGGCACAGTTTTTAGGCTCCAAAAAGAGAAGAGAAATCGATTTCAGTCCCATGGAAAATATTTTGCGGTCTTTTGTGGATGGCGAATGTACCGATCGTGATAAGTTTACGAATCAAGTGCTGAAAAAGCGAGACGATTTCGATTGCTTGGAAAATATTCAAGGTATTTTTGTTTTCGAGATTGTCACACCGACTAAAAGTGATTATAATGAGCCCCGAAGAGCAGTTTACCGATCTTTTGAACTGATGCAGTTCTTTCTACCTTTCAAATCTTTGTAACTTCACAAAAAATTGGAGTTAAGTGCACTTATTGCAATATAACTAGCATTCTTCAAATATCAGACGGATAAAATCGAGACAATAATTTTAAATTTAGCGAAATGTGATTTTGTTACAAAATCATTTATTATAACATTTAATCAAAGAGAAATTTATAGAACTCCTCAGGAGCGAATATACTCATTTTATAGTGCCAGAATTTGAAGCATAATTTTTTCCCGTATGTTATCAATTTTCTACTCTTAGCCACAAACCTGCTGAATTTTATAACTTCTGAACCGCTAGTTCTTATTCAAGATACATTTTACAAACCGAAAAAAAATTTCAGCAAAAAGCTTAATTAATATTTTCAATTGAACGCGAAAAAATTTCGTGTGACATGAAACAATAACATATCAAATTTTCAAATCACAATAATTTCGTTTCTATGTGACCTCTTTATGCTTGACTAACGATCTTCAGCTACATAGAACACCCGTCAGTGCCATCAGTAATTTTTTGATGACTAAGCTGTTTCCAGGCCCATAGAATATGCTCGTTCAATGTTTTTACTTTCGTTTGGATTATTAACTCTACGGATTATGAAACGGAACCAAAACGTGCTCGAAGGTAGCTGATTTGTGTGTGTAATGACCGCATGTTAAAAGATGAAACAGAAGCAAAGTTATTGAAAAGTATTAGGGATAGCTTTTTCTAGACACCCTGTATGTCCGAATCCTCCACCGAAGATTGCAGTCTTAAAGTAACGTTATTACACCTGAAAACGACCATCTATTCAAAGAAACCTGTTCTTCTGTGGATAATTCTGGATATACAGCAAAGCTATATACGAATACCTCTACATCTAGGATAATCCTTCAAGTGAAAATTTTCATTTTTGAATTTCTCATTTTTTACGAATTAAGATGGTCTAAGTTGTGACTTACACTTGACTTCATCCTGAGTTTCATGACTCTATCCTGAGTTTCATGATCCTATTTTTTTGATGGTAATTCAGTGAGGAAAATAATTCGTTTTAGCTGAAAAGACTGTTACTCTATGAAAGCTATGATGTTTCACAATGATTGCCAAATCCACGTGGCCGACGCGTTAGAAAAATAACGCTCGGTGAGTAGCTCGAACCCTCGACCTTTTGCATACAAGGCAGATGCGCTATCAACTGCGCGCTAACCGAGCCACGTGGATGGTTCGGAAATTGTGGTTGTAGTGGTGATGGTGAGTGCGGGACATGCCCCGTAATGAACAGCCGGATGCACCACTACAACACCCCTCCCCCCTTCGAGGAGGAAGGGCCCTGGACGGTCACCACTGTTGTATTTGTAAAATACGTGGGGAGTTGACTTTTGAAGGATAATTGGTGAGGCGACCAATTATATCTAGAGATAATCAAAACTTGAGGAAAAGCAGCAGGCAATCCAAGGGATTCGTTGCATTAACAAAGAACTCACCCGTTTTGAGTTGGGACACGGAAACCTTTTCAACACGCGGTCACGCAAAAATGATCCGAAAATTAAAATACAATCGAATATTCTAAATCGCAAAATAAAAAATAAAACTTCAATAAAACAGAAGTGAATTCCAAAAATACACTACAACATACTCCATATGTACGAATTTGTGGTGACACTTTTGTTGAAGTTGCACAAAATTTATCTTGTATTATAAAGGATCCTCTTTAGTTTGAAAATGACTTTAGAAAGCAAGTACTGTTGATAATTTTCACGAAAGTCTCACTGCCGGCATTGTTTCCCATTGTAACCCATCTTTACTTACAGATCAAGCCAGCTTCTATCCTCTCGTGTTTAAACGACGAAAATTGAAATTCGACACTATCGATAAAGATTACGTTTGCGTCATTATTCAAAATCGACATTCTCGAAAGCTGATAACGAAAGAAGTCGTCGATTGTTCGAATCCCATTCCGAGCAAGTCCTATTTCGGCGTCAATTTGCAAAGCAAAGATTATAAGTGCATGTTTTACTTGAATGGCGTTTCGCAGAATAGAATTAACAGGACGGAATGCAACGGTTTTAATATTATAGCTGGTAAGCTAATGTGTTTATTTGAAATGATCAATTATCAAGAGTAGAAAGCAAGTACATCAAATTTTCTAATTTTGCGATTTTTCTCTAAACGATTTTTGATATATGACTGAGAATTTGTGAGTACATTATTTGAATTGTTATTTGAATCACATTTTTGAGTTTCAAATTTTCGAGTGTCAATTAAATTTTCTAATTTTACATCCAACGAGTGAAGGTTTCCAAGTGTAAATTTTGAAATTTCCCATGTTGAAGTGCATTTGGTAGCCGCCTCCAAATGAAGTAATGTTATACTAAACATTTACTCCCATGAGCCGTTTTTACACAGAAATTTGCATAAACTTGCGGAAAATAGAAATTCGGCTTACAGGTGCTATGAGAAATCACAAAAAAAACACATAACTAGTCGAATTTGATAGAACAACATAATACCAAAAAAGTATATCACTTGATGAAACACTGACTTTACACTGCTACGGAAACTTCACGTTGCATTTCACAGAAAGTATTTAATATGGATGATACGAGGATTACTGCAGTTTTTTAGATGATCTATGCCTTGTGGTTGCCGAGATCGGGTATTCGTCAAATTTTTATTATTATGTATATTTACGCAAATTTCAATGTAAAGAAGACATATTCAATTTTCTTGAGAACTGTCGAATGCAATTTCTGAATTTACATTTGAAAGCGTTCCGTCGTAAATGTCTCGAGGAATTTCGAGCTCCAAAATTTGTGTAATTTACGTTGAGACGATAACTGGTTACTCTTATGAGGCTGACGATGTTCATTCATTCGTGTTTACTACAATAGTTGTGGAATAACGTTGATTATTACCATACCTGATGCTACCACATATCAGTTGCTAATCTTTTGGATCAAATTTTCTTCCAAATTACCACCCTTAACTCTATACTTTACAAGACTAATTGAGCAAACTGTTGGACTCAAGTCAAAATTTATATTTATTTACAATTTGAATTGAATTTCATAACCCATTCAGCAGTTTGCATTACCAAATTTACAGGCATCTAGAAAAATATGTGCTCCAAGATTTTATGTGTTTCTGTTACAAACTTCTTGTAGACAGTTTATTGGGTGCGAGTCAGAATCATTTGATCCCATCCCATACAAGTAAGGTCATCAGGCATTAACTCTAAATATTTCATGTTATAATGCATTATTTAGCATATAGGCATGCGAGTAATGTTATTCAGAGGAAAATTTGCATAGATTTGATCTACAGTGATAAGGTCGTCTATACGATATTTCAGCACTAAAATAATGTCCATATAAAAAAAGTGTTCGTGTGTGAACTGAATTCATTTGGTGAAGTTCAAGAGGTCATAGATCGGAAATGATACTAGATCAGATTGACTTCCTGCGAGACGTCTGTGAGCCTTATCCAATGTGATATTCCCCTTGTCGACATTTGCTGTAGTTTCCGAGATCAGGCATAGTAGATGAACATTCGATTGTTTCTACGCAAGTTCAGTATTAAAAATGTTATGATGACTACTTTTGTTTCGGTGAGCCATTGAATGCACTATAAATGTATGATTTCAGAATTTACACTTGAAGATTCACCCACGGTAGAATTCAATGTCTTTCAGCTTTGCTTTTCATTCTTAGTAGTCTTAAGACATGGCAGTTTTTTAAGGTTATACGATCAACGGCAATGGGGAATGTGTGCCGACGTTCCGATTTCCTCACAACCGGAGGAAGTTGAAAGGTTCATTTTACGAAACGCAGCAGGAGTGCGTTAACCATGCGAAAAGTAAATAGAACCAACGTGGCGATCCGGAAATTTTTAATTTTCTTTACTGAAAAAATCAATTATGAAGATGCAAGCATGTCTGCCTTGATCTGCTAATTATTTATCTAAACTGACGCCCCGTCTATACTCCCAGCGGGGCTTAGGAATGCTTAGCGGCAAGTCGATCCCTGAGTGTTTACAGAGTTCATGCAAATATGCTCACATTTTCATGGCACTATGTTATACTGATGACCTTCTACATGAATATGCAAAAAAAATGAATCACTTTTATCTTGTGCGAATTCCTCTAGGAACTCCTAACGGGGCTTCAGTTAAATAGCCCTGGTATTACGGAGTTGTATTTCTACAGGTTGATTTTTTCTGTGAGTCGTGGTTGATTCGAATCTAGCAAAAAGTTTGATTACTCGAAAAAATATATCGTATATGAAACAGGGTTGGGGATAGATGGGAACAAACATCCTAATTCAGGTTCCCCAAATTCTTCACCCTTCCGCAAGATGACTTGAATGTGCGTTTTTTGGCATTTTCATATCCTGAAAATTAAAAAAAAAACATAATTGATTAGAAATTTCTCAAAAATGTTGATTTAATGAAAAGAAAAGAAATGAAAAATATTAAGAAAAAATAAACAAATGTAAACAAATAAACCAAAAAAGGTAGAGAAGATAAACATAAAAGACACAAATAATAAGAAAATAAATTTTCAGAAAAGAAAAGAAATATGAAGAAAAGAAATATATAAAAAAGAAATATAGAGAAAAGAAATATAAACCAAAAAAATATAAAAAATGAATATACAGAAAAAAATAAAAGGAAAGAAATGTAAATAAAAGAAAAATAAAGAAAAAATATGAAAAGAGGAAAAAATTTAAAGAAAAGAAAAGAAATATCAAGAAAAAATAGACAATAGAAAAGAAAAGAAAAAATATCAAAAAAATGATTTTCGGGTCAGGTTCGGGTTCGGGCTTTCCAGTTTTCATTTTTTTCGCATTCGGATTCAAGATAGCGCTTTGAGTTTTTGTTTTTTGAGTTGTGGTTTCCAAAAAGTATCGGATTTTATCGGGTTTATCGTCGTATCCCTGAATTTATTTGTTCAAGAACATTTATTAACACATAACATTTGCTGCACTAGTCCAGGCATTATAGCGTGCTTCATGAAGCGCCCCTTAACACATTCTTTTTGGCATTGTACGGGTATACCGAAAACTGATTTTGACAGTACACATGGTCTCAAAAATGCTTCTATTGGGAATAGAATCCATTCTGGGTAATGCAGAAACACATGATACAATTTTCAAAGAAACATCTGCAAAGCAGAAAAATTCTATTTTGAAACAATGTCAACTATATAATTTTTTCGATTTGAATAACAAATTTGGTTAACGAATCGGTCATAAAATCAAAGTATGAAAGTTTTCATTTTTCAAATTTGAATATTTCTCAAAATATTTTTAATTTTGAACTCAAAGCTAATCATGGTTAGGTTTTATGTTTAACTCGTTAGAAAAATAAAAATCGAAATTTTTCGACCTTAAGTCGTTGGAAATAGAATAAACGAACCCTGATACTTGGATGCATGGTAAAAGAGAAAAACGACGGAAAAATTTATGTTGAGCCTGCTAATTGAAACTTGGAAACTTGAAACTATTTAATGGGGTCCAGTAAAACGTGAGCTGAAATTCAGTGGAAAATGTGACTTTCGAGCGCCTTATTAACGCAATGTTCGACAATGAAAAACTCCAAGATTTTTCTCTGTAGGCCAAAATATGCCAGAGGATGCGGTCCTACAACTCAAGACTATAGAGCCTACTGACGACGGAAAATGCAAAATTTACTATTTCGACTCGGAGTGGCCGCTTACCAGTTCTTGCCAAGTATCGGGCGATCATTATCTACGTCTGCCGACTGGCTGCTATTATTACGCTCAAGTTGGTAGTCGCCGAAAACGAGCGCAACGACCAAAACGGAAAGTCATCGATGACAGTGGGATGGAGGAGATAATGCCGACTAATTACATATTCGAAGGCAAAACATACAGTCTTGATGCGGTGGAATATTGCATCAACGCGAAAGAATATGTTTGTAAGTGATAAAGTTGTGAAAATTACGAATTCAGCTCATGAACCATGTATACCATTGGCAAGGAAATAATGTCGAAAATTTGACTACGTTTTCATGACGCATGATTAATCATCAAAATATACCCCATTACTATTAATCACATTTTGCCATTTCGCAGGTAGCCTTGCAATGCCTGCATAATAAAAATCTTGGGGCTTTGAATCAAAAAAGTACTCGGTGAATGTTGCGACCTGGTCATCATTTTCAATTTCCATATCGACAAGGCTATTCTGCAATGACCAGGACAAATAATAATCTGATGATGCAATGTCTGGCGAATATGGTGGATAGGGCAACAGCTCCCAATTTAATTCCTGGATTTTTGCCTGGACAATGGCAACAGTATGTGGATGGGCATTGTCATGGAGCAGAAGTACTCCTTTGGGGTTTACCAATGCAGGCTGCTTTTGAATCAAAGCATTTTGTACACAATCAAGCTGGTCTCCATAGACTTTAGCAGTGATTGTCAAACCAGGTATAAGCAACTCAAAGTGGACGATTCCCTGGGTTGACCACCATACACATAACATAACCTTGTGTGGGTGTATATCGGGCCTTGGCGCTTGTGCTGGTTTAGAGCATTTGCTGATCTATTGTCATCTTTGGATGATGTTAACATGCACAACCCACCTTTATCCAGTGATGATTTGATCAAGGAAAGGCTCGATTTTGTACAGTGAAAATAACGACATGGAAATGATAACATACTGCTGCATAGCATGATCACTCAAATTGTGAGGCACCCATGTTTGGACCTTGCTAACCTTGTTCATCTGCTTCATTAGATTTTCAAAAGTAATGTGTTTATCGGCGAGGGCTTCTTATATTTCCATAGAGCTTGCTTTTGGATCGAGGTCCAGCTGTTCTTGAATGTCTCCTCCTGATACTTCACCTGGTCGTCCACTATGTGGTTCATCTATGATACTGCGGGTGCCAGTCCTGAACTTTGCAAACCACCATTTGACTTCACTTTCGGACACGGCAGGTTCACCATATACTTGCCATATGTTTCTTATTGCCTCCACTACAGTTCTGCCCAAACCATACTCATAGAAAGTGCAATGGTGTATATGATTGGGGAGGTAACATTGCTCTTCCAAACAAACAATCAACAACCTAATTTATTTGGCTGTATTTCAAATAAAAAATGATTGATAACACAGGACTAAAAATTGACATAAGTTCTTGCCAACCCAACATTGAAATACTTGTAGGAAAAATCTGATATTTTTTATTTTATTCTTTGATCAAGTGGAACACATAAGATATGGATTTTATGATGGCATGTAACTTTTGGAGTATAACTTCTCAGAGATCAGTTCTTCTGGTACCAGCCAGCCCAAAAAGTTGGCTGGTTGTCAAATCGCTTTGTGGTTGCCAAGCCAAATAAGGGGAGGGAACCAGATGTAAGCGCATTTATCTAGTAGAAAATAGATAGGATGGAATCGAAGTTGATTTTCAAGCTTATTTTGGAGTCTACACACTTTTTATTACATGTAGGTGTATCCAGCCAACTTGGAAAACCAGAAAAATTAGGGGAAAAATTATGTCTGGAAAACCTGGAGAAGCCGCAGAACTTGGAAGAGTGCAATCTGATGCACTTTATGAGGTCAAAATCTCAGCATTTTCCAATCCATAGCATTGATACCGATTCCCTGATTGATGGGTTAATTTTCTGGTCGGTTGGTTGATTTTCTAGTTAATTGATTATCTATTCATAGTGTTTGATGATCTCTTAAATTTTTTTCACAATTGGTCAGAACAATCTAAATTGGTCAGAAAGCTTTAAAACTTCATTTTTAGATGCTTCCCAGTGTGATGTTTCAGTTCAACAAAAAATGAACTTTTTTCCTGATAATGTTCAACATTTTTACATGAAACTTTCATGTATTAATATGATCAAGTCTTCAAATAGCACTGAACTGTTGGGAAATTATATTTATTTTACGCCTCTTTGGAAACTTAATTACATAAAAACTTGCAAGTTTCATGTAAACGTGTTGAAAATTATAAAGAAAAAAGATACTTTGAGAATAATCTATAAACGAAATCATAAAGCTTTCGTATCAAGTTTGACTGTTCTGAGGACTTGCGAGAAAGATTGGTCTGACTACCCAAGATCTCCATGCTACGTAGAGGAGTCCCTCCCAACTGATAAACGGAGAAGTAGGTTGCCATTAGATGGTGTGAATACAAGCAGTAGTTTATCTGAATAAATTAAAACATATTAAAGGTATCCAGGGTCACATCAAAGGAGCAGGTACCTTGATTCTCAGAAAATAAGTTTATTCAGCATTTTACTCTTGTCTTCTGCTTGACTGCTTCACATCGTTGGGTCAGTATTTTTTAGGGTAATATAA
The DNA here is from genome assembly GCA_963922205.1 of Romanomermis culicivorax. Taxonomy (NCBI): domain Eukaryota; kingdom Metazoa; phylum Nematoda; class Enoplea; order Mermithida; family Mermithidae; genus Romanomermis; species Romanomermis culicivorax. The sequence continues at coordinate 299,200 of CAWUHX010000185.1, forward strand.
ACCTGTGATGAACGTTATTTCATACTAGAATCAATCAATACCCACTATCGTCGTTCCACCAACTGATCTTCTGCATCAACCTTGATTGATGATCCCCACTAAAACCTCGATTGTATTTGGGCTTCAAGGTTTATATTAAAAATCCAGACTTCCTTAATACTGACTTACCAATTACAAAAATTCATCTGAACCAATATGTCATTTTTTAATAATGTACTTTTGTAATCTCAGTGTATTTTAAATGTGCATTAAAATCTTCTATTTTTCAATCTGAAAACTTCAAACTTTAATTGCTGCAGTCAAACAAAGGAATTTACATATATCTACAACATGGCGCTGAGTAAGAACACACTAGCTTTAATTATTCACTATTGAATAGACTAATTTTTCATGAAAATAATAGCATGTTTTAGGTAGAAAATCAGGAAAGAAAAATGTACTATTCAATGTACAAAGTATTTCTTTTTTGTGCAAGTATTCCTTGGGTCTGTTTTATTAAATCCAATGTTAGTCATATTGGAGAATTGATAATATTATTACTAACTTTTATCGGAACTAATGAAAACCATTTTCTGAAATATTTGGGCAGAATATCCCAATAAAATATTAAGAAGTACTAATAAAATCTTACCAATGTATAATAGTTTTTGAGAGTTTATTTAAAAAAAACTAATGAAATTATCATATTAGACTAATAGATGCAGATTAATTTTTGTGGCAGAAGTCTTTTTTTGTATTTGGTTCACTAAAGGCCAGCACATAAGGAGTAGGGTGTTAACTCATCCTACCTGATACCCTAAACATCTCTGACCAAAAAATCGTCATGCACCACCTAAACTTTTTTGAAGACAGTTTTCAATTATTTTTATGCATATTTTATACGATAAGCATGCTCGTAGAGCTCTTGTTTATATTTATTTTCCCACTTCCTCCTACCCCTCGATGAAATGTCCGAAAATCCTCTTCCCCTAGAAAATTCTTGCCGTGTATGTCTAGTTTCATACCTATGCAGCTGAAATCGCCTTGAAGAACATGCAGTGAGCCGGCTACCAAAAATTATGATCATTTTGTAATTTTTGTGTGTGATCTAGACCGACTCACTGATCCTCTTGAGGACATGAAATAGATCATGATCGGAAGCTAATTAATTTCGAAGTTGAAGTCAGTTCAAAGGTCTATGATTGTTTAGTTGGACGTTGCATATGGCACATTCATGTTGAATTTGAAAACTAATTTATATTTAAAAAATTTTTTAAATGTAACGAACATTTGGAATTCATTAATTTTGCCGGCTGATATAGAAATTCGTTTGAGATTGATTTTTCTCCAGAACGATTGTGACTAAACAGTATGTCGTTGTTAGAAGTCTATTTGAATGTGTCTTGATGATATTGATTCATATTCAACCTTTTTTCAGTGTTCAAATATTATCCAACCTTGGGTCTATGTGGCTACCTATATGTATCAAAAGACAAAAAACCACCGCGCAGATCCTATGACTCATTCCAGAAGTGTAAAGAAGGTAAGTAAACAGTTTGATAAACCCCTAAACTATGGATGTATAAGATTGAAATTTAGTCATTATTATTTCGATTTTTCTGTTGTTTCACATTCAAGATTGTCTTAAAACCGACTACTGGATCAAAAGCAGCACTTATACAGTAGAAATGGATATATTTTCATTTTGTAGACAAAAGATAGATGGCATAATGCCTGTGCATGGTCAGTCACTCTGACGGGGTAAACTGGAATTTTGTCAGGATAGTAAACTGCTTTTTAGAGAAAATCCCAAGCAGAGAAAGCCTAAACGGGCAAAATAGTTTGGTAGTAACCGGGCTCCTGCCAAGGAAATACAAGTAAAGCAGCTTCTGGTTTAAAAAATTTTAAGACCCAAGTCAAAAAAATGGACCTAAATAGACCTAAAAAAGAATAAAAGAGATTTAATACCCCTACCATACCGACCAATGCACAGGTGTGATAGTTTGTGTAGATCATTATATTTTAGAATTTAATTCTTAGAGTCCTTGAAGATGAGCTTTACCAGATAAGCTTCAGGAAAACGTTGATATCCAAATCAAGACATATTTCTTTATTGTCATTAAAAACCCTATAGTGTTCAGTACTTTGAATAAAAGAGCATTTAAAGAAAATGTTTAACAGTATCATTATCTGAGAAATAAATTCATGAATAAGCTGGATGCTGACATTCAAAATGTAGAACATCATTTGATCAATATTCGTAGAATTGTGGGGATAGTTTCACATGACTGTGGAATTGTTAGAGTCGCTGCGCTCAAAAATATCAAACATTTACCATATTTAGTGACTAAATAAAATTGCTGATAGTCAACTTAGTAGGGAGTATTTTGCCTTGCCAATTATGATTATCAATTTTTCAATTTTTCATTTTTTCAGATGATGGTGATCAACGATTTAAAGAAGACCTTGGTAGTATTGTACACATATGTGGTTTCTTAAGAATAATGATTATTATATTTTTTATACCCATCCAATTAAAAACGATTTCTCCATGCAGACAGTAAGGTGCTACCAACTCCAGTGTGAACTCTAGCTGATAAGATTTCTGTGTTCGCTTTCTTCTTTTATTATTTATGCATGAAACTATAAATGAGGAAAAAAAGGAAAAGGAAAAATGAAAAATGACATGAGGAATGGAAAAACTTTGAGGAAAAAAAGACAAACTCACGAGGAAAATTTTTGTTGGACTCTATCATGAGGTCGGAATGGGTAAAAAAAGTATAATTCCCGGCATTTGAAACTTGAACAGGATCAAACAAAAACAAAATCATTTATTGTCCTATTTTTTTCGGTCAATCCTACGTGTTTTAATTAAACCCATAGGATGCATATAATTTATGTGTTTTAGATCAATTGATAGTAGGTGAAGATAATATTGGAACTTTTCGTATCGTGTGAGATTTCTGTTGCTAGTTTCTGGTTCGGGATGACCACAAAAAAGGCACATCAAGATATTTAAGCCTCTCTTCATATTCTAAGAATAATTACAAACATGGTCTAAAAGATTTCCCTAATGTGACATTATTCTTCCTCTGTCACTTAATGAAATTGATTTTCAGGCTATGAATTTGAAACAGATTCATCAACCGATGGTACTACAACAGTTGGTAAGATATAAAAAATCAATTAATCAATAAGATTTAGTTTATATCTTCTCAGTTTTGCCAAACTGATTTCAATAGTACTTTTCAGAGGTTACAACAACAGAGGCTGCAACAACAGAGGCTGCAACAACAGAGGCGGTTACAGAAGACCCATTCAGTAACAAAATATTACTGCCAGATGGCAGTTTTGGAGGTAAAGTTATTATCATGTATATACTGAGTTTTATGCAGTTTGTCAAATGAGGAAACGATGGTTGTGTGCTCAAAAAATCAATACTTGTTTTTCTTGATTACATGTTCTGATTACAGATATTTTTCTTTAAAACATGGCATTTTAGGGACCATCTGGTGAGATCTCATATATATCTTTCTTATACTATGGACAATCGAATGTTTTCTAAGGATTGTACATTACTTACAGCCCCTTATAAGGTGTGTTCTAACACAAAATACTTTCGACACATATATTACCTGGAGTATATCGAAAAAATATATTGATACTGGTGAAGTAGTGCAAAGTACCTGTTGTACATGAAAGCCTGAAGTGACAAATTTTTAAAATTTCCATTTGGAAGAATCAAAAGAATACCTAATCATCATACTAAAGCTTTTTTGACAGCATATTTTTCGTTTCAGGTTTGATTTTGAAATCTAGGTACGGATTGATCATGGATTCATTTTCTATCAACATTAGTTTAATCTCCAATTAACTGTCCCATTTGCCTTTAATCTTGTGAATTATACTGATTAGTTCCCAACATCTCCCTTCATGAACCATTCATGAGAACACACTCTCCTTTGCAAAATTTTCAATTGTTGCCTCAAGAAAAGTTACGGAAATATCAATTGTGCAATCATATGCAGTATCTTCTGAAGTCTCCTAACTAATTTAAGATTATTATGCAAACAACAGTTCTATGATGTTTGAATAAATACCATAATTAAATTAGATGTTCAAAATTGTTCTCTTGAATTGAAATTTTGGAGTATCCATATTTTTCAACGGTGTTTGATAATACTAGAGATGCTCGGGACAAATGGTGCATAATTCTTGCAGTATTTCCAGACTATGAAAATATTTTCTGCTCATGCAATGAAATATTTGAACTCCTCATGATTAAAAGTATTGACCGATTTTTTTATAAATGACTGAGTTTAAATAATAGATAATATATTGATGATAATGATACAAACATTGCCAGTGACCTTTTGTAAATTATCCAAATGTTGGCTCCACTACTGTTGCTGGAGTAGAGGCTACGATGATTCTCAAGGGATTTATTTTCGGTAAAACATGTGTATGTTGCGATTGTAGAAATACTGGGAAACTGAATAATCTTTTACTGCTGCCACATCCTGAATAAAACATAAAGTTCTCCTGGATGTTTTTATGATCCAAACAATATAGAATGGCTGGCTAATCCAATGTGCTATTGTATCTCTGCTTTCCTAGCTAAACTTTGTATCATATATTAATGGAAATCATTAAAATTTTCTCTATCAACTTTTGTAGGATTAACAGAGGAATCAGTGTTATAAATAGACTTGATGATAGCATAATGTTTACTTTTCAGAAGATACCAGCCAAATTATGAAGTTTTCATGTAGCAAAAGCTATTGCAACAATGACCGACAAAAAGTTTGCTGGCGTAAGACATTAGTTAGCTAAACAGTATCTTTTCATGTACTGGTGTTTTTCAAGGTGATCCTGGTCATGAATGTACGGACTGTCGTCAAGGTAAGTGTTTTACCATGCTGAAATATATTGTGTACAGTTGATAATACATAATTTGTATCATAACTTGGTTATATGCGAGATAGTGTACACAGAAATCTCCTCTGATGAATCTTTCAGAAGGCTGAGAGTATCAAATAAAGTTTTTAATCCTTTAGTACTAAATTCACAGATTTTAAAATTGCAAATTTTTAGTGGATCTCTCTTAGCTGTAGGTTGCTCTGTTTACAGCATGGAACTCTTGCGGGAGGTATTAATGAATCTTCTGTCTTTATCGTTAATATACCTGTCCTATCTTAGCCAGGCTTATTGATATCATGTTAATGAATATCGAGAGTGAAAAGCAAGCACTATTCCATATTTTTACCATTCCCTATTAAAGTTGCATTACACTGGAAACTTCTGAGCCTACTTAATTAAACTTCAGCATTCTTTTGAGTAAAAAATTCTAGAGTAAAAACTTTATGTAAATGACATTGCAGTGATGTTTTTTTCATCATTTTTAATTTTACAAGCATTATATGAAAAGCAGGCTATAGCCGGGGTCAGCCTCATAGCAGGAAAAAATTAATGTCTACGTTTTATTTCCTCATTCTTCCACGAATATATATGATTGTTGAACATCTTCCTTATGCAGAAAGATCAGGCATGGCATGACGATTTTATCTGTGAGTCTGTATCTATCTGTATCACCTCGTTAACTCAGCCGCCCTCAAGTTTATCATATTGGTTCTTATTATGAACACTCAATAGGACTACAATTATGTCTAACCTGTTGAATTCAAGGCTAGAATTGTTTTCTTTTAGTCTCTAGAAATTCATTTTATTGAAGATGCACCTCAGGGAAAAATAAAATTTAGTACATTGCAGAGACTCCCAGGCCCAACAAACTCCAATCAACTTTATTTTCTGATACTGTGGGATTGAAAATGAGATTTCATGTGCGCAGCGCAATTGGGCCTCAAGGAAGTGCTCGTTTGAAGTTATGCATATTTTCGCAAGCCACTTACGTTTTTTACATTTTGCATTATTGCTTATGAAAAGATGACTAAAGCTTTGGGTGTTTTCTTATGCAAGGAATAGACGTCATACCACTGTGCTAAATTTCTATCTGCTAAAGCATGTCCTTCAGTTGAAAGTCTCAACTTGAAAATGCAAAAAAATTGTGGACGATTGCTTTGGTGAGATTTTATAACTGTCTCCAAGAGTCATCAAGTAATAGTTTTGAAAATTGACTCTAAACGTAACCCACTATCAAATACAGAACAATAACACTGAAAAATATTTGAAATCATGACAAGTAACTTAACGTGCAGATAAGGTGGTCAAATTTCAGAGCCGATAAATACTTTTAGTACACATATGGAGAGCATGCTGTCAAATGCTAAAATTCTGACTGCACACTAAATGCAGTACTGCAGTTTGCTGTGAAGGGCGTGAAAATTTTGTCCATTCTTTGTTCAGTTTATCACTGAAGAATCAACCATGTTTTCGTTCAAATAAAGTGGGGTTGCTGACATAGAGCTAGATTCAAAATAGTTATTAACTGATTGTAACATTGCGCTTTCGATGGAGTCTGCATCTCTCTGCATTTCCATTGTTGTCATCGATTGGTGATCATTTTGGCTGCTGATCCTCAACTTTTATTTGTTGAATAGAATTAGTTAGCGAGAACAGAGCCCGTTCACAAAATTACTACCTTTCTACAATGGAACATAACAGTCTGATAATCTTGGACTGTAAAAGTCGAAGGAAGGAATCTACATGTGAAGGTGAGATAATTATTTGTCTATTGCATGACACGTGCTTTTAATATAAATTTTTTACAGAGAAAAATTATTACACCACAGGATTCACGGGTAAGTTTCATTTATTTAGGTTGTACATGAGTGAATAGAATACAGTTTGAAATCACCGTCACAAAGTAAATTGCTGAGATTCTCTCAGAAAACTGGATGGTCAATTAAAGCTTTTCAGAATTTCATTATTGACTGTGAAATTGCTCGTTGATCCCGATGTGTGTATCATTAATATTTCACAATGATGTTCATTAGTGAAAGCAACTTTTTAGGATTTTTTTGTGACACACAGTGTTTTTTAATAGTAAAATATACTTAAAAATTGAAGCCTTTTATAACATGATTGATAATTTTCAAAAACTTTTGTCCTCATTTAATTTGTTATTGATTACTACTATTACTAAGGTTTACTTATGCATCCATATGATATGCAAATTAGTTCTTTTCAAAAACACCACTTTGTTTTACTGTGGATATGCATACTCGTCATTTACACATTTTATTCACAATTTTCATTTTGTAGGGAAGTTATTTTCCCCGAGCAACTGAATTTGAGCACTTTGTCATGTGTGTGAACTTGTCCTTTGCCTGTAGTACCACTCCTAACAGATTTGCACTAGAATGTGGAAGCAAATCGAGAATGCGGAAAACAATTTGACCTTTCCTCAATGTGGTAAAAAATTCCCATTTTAAAGAATATATGAATTTGACTCTGGTCAGCTTCTAGGAAGTCTAGCACCATCATCAATTGATATCCAATAATTTTGTGCATGTGTAATCCTCTGTTTCATCTCTAATCATTCATTTTATATATTTTTTCAAAAGTAAGCATGATTTTATTGTATTGTTTGATACCCTGCGATTCTTATAATTGTTAGACAAATCCGAATATCAACCTGTTTCAATTTCATCATTGGTGAACATAGAAAGACTATGAAAAGCAAGTTTTTCAATTTTTCTGGTGTCTAACTGTTGAGGGCTAGATTTTGAACAGTTCCTATGTAGTCAGTTTTTTTCTGCTCACTCAACTGAAATTCTGTTTTTCGACTTTCACTTCGAATACTGCTGTATAATGAAAAACTTCTAGTATTTGATCATAATTATTTCAGCACTTGTGCAGTGTATTGTTTTGATTGAACAACATCTTTAAAGCATAAAACTCTTATGAGAGACACTTTTTTATTTATTTCATGCGTAATCAAAGTTATGGTGAGTTTCAAAGAATATTTTCTTTGATAATTTTTAAAAAACTCTTTTTTTCTCTTATATTGTTTTAGCCATGCATTAGGCAAATCTTGATGAGAGTCACTAAATGACTGGCGATTTTTGAGTGATGATTCTCGAGATATTTCTCCCAATAAGATGTGCAATTCTTATAAAGTGACTCATGTAACTTACATATCACATGCATGTGTTGCAATATCTTGGCGTCCATGGCAAATTCACTGCAAACTTCAATTATGCATACTGCTTGCAGCAGAAATATCAAAAACCATCATCTTCAGAAAATGAAAATCTTCAATTCCAAAAAATCATGCACATCCACAATTTTGTCCGTGTTTTCTAGTGTGTCCCAAACAAGAAGCTGTAGAGAAAGGATTACATAAAAGTAAGTTTCCCATGTTCCAAATGGTATTTATGTACTGAAACCATAATGATTTTTTAGTCAGAATGATTTACACACAATGCCTGACGGATTGCGCTGGTAAATTAACCGATAAGTGCCGTAATGGTAAAGAAATGACTTTCCTATATATACTAATTTAGCCGAATGTATCTTTTTGCAGTGCCTTCCTGCAAGTCTCCGGAGTGCCTGTCTACGGGTAAGATATGCAAGCAATCATTTATTACCACAGTCTGTTTATTATCACATCCATACAAGCACGTTGGGGAGTACCATTATTTAAGAAAAATTGATTTAATTATGATCCTACAAAGTGCACTGTACCAAAGATGTAAGGAACCATTAAACGAGCAATATAGGTATACAAGGGTTGCCTTGGTCTAGCGGTTATCGCCTCTGACTACTACTCTCAACAGTGGCGGACACAGGGGGCGGGGGGGGGCGGCCGCCCCCCGGACTCACGTTCTAAAAATGAAAATATTAAGATCATGGTTCAAAAGGAATTCAAAACCGAAAAGATGCATTTTGGTGAACTTTAGAAGGTCAAAATGTTAAAATTTTCCGGCGCTTCGCGCCGATCATGGGTAAAGCAATAATTATATTTTGTCAGGCGTGGCCGTTAGCATATCTACTTCCACTTACTAGTTAACCGTCAACAGTTTCTATCAATCGAAAGACCTCGTCTCGTCTCGTCTCATTTTGTAATCAATAACAGTCAGTATTTCGCCGAAAATTGATATTTTTCATCCATTCTCTCAATTTTTTCTCTCGGGTCTTGGAATTTTTCAAACGTTTCCAACATGAACTTTCGCATTTATAGACGGTGAAGATTAAAGTCATCATTCTGGACTCAAATTTTAGAGCTTCTGTTCAGGAATATTTGTTGCAGAGATTCAGTTTCTAGCGTTTTAGAATATAATAACCTGAAAATTTTTCCGGCGCTACGCGTCGGACTAAGAAATAAGTGCAATTCTCTAATTGAAAATAAATGCAATCCTTTAATCAGCTCGATTATTTGATATTTTTTATTGTTGTGTCTGATCTTTCTAAATTAAATTCCGCCCCCCCCCCTCCAAAAAAAAATTCCTGCGTTCGCCACTGAGTCTCAAGGAGCAGGTTCGATTCTGGATCCGAACCAGAAACTGCATTTCTGTTAGCTGGCTCAGGTTGACGCATTACCAAAAAGTTTTCAGCATGGAAGGAATAGCTTTTCAACTGTATGAAAAAATGTCGAATTTCATGACAGGCTCAGGTAAATCGGCAAAATTATTCTACCCTTAACCCTTCATTGATTGTCATATTTGTTCCAGTAGGAACTATAGTCCAACAACCTCTATACTAGAGAGCTGAAAATTCAACTTCAGCTAAGGCACTTATTGTACAGAAGCTGAGGATGTAAGCGCAGCATCCTATAAAGCTGTACAATAAATCAGCTGTCACACCACACCTCAGTGAACTAGATGTAAACATTGATGGACTTTTGATTAATTAGTTATGTAAGATGGAATGTTGACCAGTTGAAATGTTGATCCTAGACTGACATAGTGTGGGACTTGTAAAGAAACCAGGAAAAAGGGTTTTCATATTTTTACGAGCATGATAATCTATACTGTACTACACATATAAAATTACTTTTTTACCTAACCATGATAGTATTCCATCTATTATAGGAAAAGAAAAGACACCCGATGATGAATACGAGCAAAGTAAACATTATTCTTATTTTATGTATATTTATTCCTTAATATGATACCTTGAAGATTTCTATGTACGTCGCCAAATGACTTACATCAAAAACAACAGAGGTAAGTTTCAAATAATACAAATAGCTTTTATTCACTTGGACCAAGTAAAGTCTGTCATCGTGTTGAATCCACTTTATATAACAAAACTGAAACCAAATCGTTGAAGATAAATTGTTATGTGTAGACGTAGAATTCATTCTTTAAATGAATGTGCTGATTATGGAGAGTAAGCAGTTTAAGAAGAATGGACTTCAGCTCAGAACGAGGACTCAGTTCCATCCAGTTTAAATAAGCATGTTCTACCAAGTGATTAAGGCGCAATGGATAACAGGTTAAAAAACAATGGAACCTCCTCTCCGCCACCCAAAAGAACTGGCACGGAAAACTTGGGAAAACAACCGAAATTGTGGGTTTGTCAGATAATTGATTTTTTATTAAATTGTGTAAGAATATACGATACCTTGATAGAAGACCCTTAATCTGTTACCAAACATCTTTACTTCAAAATTTTATATCTTCTAATGTCACAACGAAGACAATAATAATTGATGTAGTTAATCGTCAGATCTCGAACAGCATCCCATAAACCAATAGGATGCTGCAAATTCAGAAGTTTGGCCATGTGAATTAGGCTTTTCTTTGTTAATAATATATCATGCAACGTAATCAGATCGTTTGATCACTTTATAGAAATAAGCCATCAAGAATGCTTTGCTGATCCAGAAACATGCAGAAGTAAGTATTATGCAATATTATGAAGTATTCCGGTTTTGCATGATAGTTTTCTTTCCATTTGTTTCTTTGTATGTTTAATCATCATTGTACAGTGTCGGATTACCGACTGACCATGATCTAGTTTGAAATCCTATGAGAAATTATTTTTTCTAGATCTACAGTATTCAGTGCATTATAGTATAATGATTTGGACTGACTCTGTTTCTGAATGATGTTGGTTTATCTTTATAGTGTGTTCTTCATTCGAGGATGCTGCTGAAAATGGTCTTGTTACAAGTGAGTTTTTTATTTTATGACAAGAATGTGGTGTTTGAAAATTAAATGTACTTTTCAGCGACACCTGCTCCAACAACTCGTAAGGAAGTTCATCGATGATTGAAAACACAAAATATTAATATCTCTTTGTCAGCTAAACAATATGATTTCTACCGATGCATCAACATATGTGAATCAGAAAATAAAGTTTGTGAAAGTAAGTAGTTTCTCTAATGTTCTTTACATAAATGAGCGTCATGTTTCCTTTTTTCAGAGGTACGCAGGTGTGAAAGCAATGATCCAAACTGCAAAAGTAAGGCAACATAATTTTTCGTGGCATTTCATTGACCATACTTAATTCCACAGTTTGTAAAAGTCATCAAATGGGTGCGTCACTCATATTGTAATTGTTTAAACTTAGTTGTCGGAATCCAGTTGAACCAAAATCCGGGCAAAAATAATTGTTTAAAGAAACATTGCCGAGAAATACGTTATAGCATTCAGGAAGAATATTCCATTTTTAGTATGATTGTTGTATTTGAATTTGAAAAAATTCAATATAATTTGTCCTAACTAATGAGTTTGCTTCAGGGGAACTCACGTTTTGTTTAGGTTCAGGGAAAATTTATGCGCGAATAGTTATAGTTTCCGAAAACTTCAAGCAATGTGATGATACTCTTAAGTCAAAAACTGTTGTTAGGATCGAACATGCACGCATTTGCTTTCTAGGAGCAGAAAATTTCCAAATTTACCAATTTAATATATTTTTTAATAAACAAAACATTACTACAGTACTGTATGATTTGTCATGTGCTGTATGCATGTAAACTCTATCATCTTAAATGTAGAATGGGTAACTTGTTTCCGTGAAACATGCTGCTGATTAGAAATCAGTTAGCTTTATCGCTCAATCTATACATTAATCGTTAACTGCAAACTCAGAATATCACCGCCGTAGCTGTTACATAAAATTTGGCTTGTGCAGTAGTAGTAAGGGGTCACCATTGACTCCTCAAGAATGTGTCCACATAATTTTCCTCTGGAAAATGGTGTAATTTTTTTCTGCTGAAGAGGATTCATATATTAATGTTAGAACTGGAGTCCGGCGCAGTAACCACACTATCGCGGGACATTGAAAGATGTAGTTGAAACGTTGCATTGACCTTCGCTGAAAAGTTGTACAGAAAAGTTCATTCTGTATCGATGAAAAGTGGAATAGATGTGGATTTTTCTCGAATTTAGCTTGACAATAGTTTTTCAATAAACGCGATCGATCGACTGATTCTGATCGGTCTCAATATTGACGTCAATGCAAGAAAAGCATTTTTTCGGGGTTGGTATATAGTTAGAAAATTTTTCCTCTGAATTTTTATAGAGGTGTTTCCAATGTGTTCGTCTCTATGATGTAACCAATGCATTAACATAGGGTTGTGAATCCAGAATTGAGGATTAATGATGGTAATAAAAATGTCTTGCAACAAGATCGGGTTAAATATTTCAAGTATAGGGAATTGACTAACTGTGATCTGTAACAGCTTCCAAAATTCATGTAAAATTCGAAATATGTTTAGAGTTTTAAAATTTCACCATTATAATGCTGGGTTTTGATTATTGCCGGTCTTTGAACGCCAGACTTGGTGTCACAGAATGGATGAAACTTGGGGCACATCATCCTGTGCATTCTCAATGAGGCATACATTTGTTGTATGGTAAAATACAACATTCCACCCGTAGGATTGATGTTTTAGCCGATCCAGGGGTCTCGAACCCGGCTATATTTGTTGTGCCCTGATCGGGATGGTTACACCTGCCCTAACATTGGTCAATGGTTGGACAGCTACGGCACCACCCAGGAAGCCCTTCAACACATTGCGTGTTCTTGTGTAATGTGTACTCGATCTATTACAGTCCCAAATTTTTGGTAGTACATTGGCTCACTTGTACAAGCTGTCAATGCAGAAGAAAGATTAATGGATACTGTGAGCTGAGTAAAATTTGGATTTCAACGCATTGTGTACGGGTTCTGAAAAATTATTTCGATTGCATTGAAATCAATATCAAGGCTGATCAGAATCAACTGAACAGCGTTTTATTTGATTCAGAATGAATTTTTTAGAACAACGTTCCCGCCAACACGAATACAACATCTTGAGTGCGTCAAATATCACAGTTGCACAGTGGTTTCTGAGTCAGACTCAATTTCCAAAGTTTTAAGAAATCTACTACTGTAGTGGAAGCAACCAAAGTTCAACTTTTATTTTCAAAACTCTAACTATTATCCTTAAAATCTACTTTTCAGCTATAGAATACATTTCAAGAGAAACCATTATAATAAAACACATGTTACTAATTAATTATTCTTATTATGGATATAGCTCTAAAAATATAAAGAAATTCTAACGAACACTACACTACGATTCCATTAGCAAAAAAATTTATTTCTTAAAAATGACCTTGTTTTCCTGTAGAAAAGTTTAGAGACATCCTGCTGAACAGCCAATGCGCCCCTTCAACTACGCATCGTCCTTGAGATCATCGGACATTTTTATACATTTGTCCTAAACATGATTTTGTTATCTTCTTTTCGAAACCTCCGTTTCTCATCCTATTTTATACATAAACAAAAATATGTTTGATCGGATTTATTGAATATTGGGGTTAAAAATAAGGAGAATGAAAGTTTTTTCTTTTGCAAAAAAAGTGTCATTATTAGAATAAAGACTCTCCGGATAATCCAACTTTTTCCCGTTCTGCTGATTTGGTAGAACGTCATTGGTTTGCGAACCTGATTTTCAGTATTTCAGTGTACGAATCAACGGATGATCGGCCCGGACAAACTTTGGCTGAGTATAAAGCCGATGTGCCTAACGATGTTGTAGTATTCTACTCTTGTGACAGCAGTGACACATGCAGAAGTAAGCTACTGTATGAAAAGTCAACAATGATAGTTACATCATAGGTTAATTCTTTACAAGAACATCAGTCTGATTGCTCAAAAACGGATCCTAATTGTGGAGGTAACTTATATTCATATTCTATTGTATCAATCGAAATTTTCTCAATTGAACAATTTTTCAGTCTGTACGACAGATGATGCGATCAAAAATAACAAAATTGGTACGTTTTCCACACGACCAAATGGATAGAAAAGATTCATTTATATAAATGTTTCAGCATCAATAGCAGTTCGCTGTTTCAAGTATTGTACAACGGAAACAGAATATTGCCAATGTAAAAATGTGTATATTGTAATTTGTAACTATGGCGATTGGCTTCCATCTATTTCAGTTTTTGGCAGTTGTGAAGGCGAAGAGTATTGCGAGTGTAAGTTCAAACATATCAGTAGCACTATAGGATGGGTACATTACGTGTTGATTATAAGCAGAAAAGCCTGCATACATTTACAGGTGCAAAACGGTAGTTCAGGCAGTCCTTCTAAACTACAAAGCGTATAAGTTGTATTTGGATTGATGGATTTGCACTTCCCTAGACCAGAAAATGATTGCATTGAGATACAACTCCGAAGAAAAATGATGCCTAATGAAGCCGATGCAAGCAAACTCGTCACTGATAAAAAGTCTTGTTACAAACTCTATAGTCCATTCAAAAGACTCCAAAGAAGTTTTCATGCGACATTTCCTTTTTTTTGGTTTCAGTCCTCATGAGAAAAAAGACAAATGTGAACTGCTTAGAAATGCACAAAAATAAAGTCCTTATTTATTTGGGAACTTTTCTGCCGTTCGTGGGGGCTCCAACTGGCTTTCAGTTGCGACGAAAGTAAGACTGACGTGCGAGACAATACACAAAATGGTAAATTCTCTAGAAGTCTTAGGGCAGTGATATTTCAACGATTCTGGAGGACAATATCGGACAGTTTTATAAAAAAATTTATCGGAGAAGAGAAACAGAGCACAGACAAACAGAGGAGAGCCCCGTAATAGATGGAACATTAACTCCCCGCGCAAAACCCGACCCTTTGAGAAATATGTCAGAGGGTCAATCCCTCCGACCTTTGGCTCCCTTATCATCTTTTTATATCAAAAAGTCTTTGTTATAAAAGTACTAAGTAGCTGCTATACTTACGTGCCGTGCGGTGTCGTGCAGCGCCGCGCGACGCCGTACGGGCTGCTATACTTACATGCTGTAGGGCACTGTACGGCGCCTCGTTTTAAAAATCGTTCTAAAAAATGGACAATCACCTTTGAAACGCAATTAAGGTTATTCACTTCATTCATTTTAGAAATTGGTTTTTAAGCTCGGGATAAAGATGAAGAAAAAGATCTCAAGCGAATAGATGACATCCCGAATCACGTATTCGTTATCTGTGATTTTGCCGATAATTGCAATGGTAAGCTTTTATAATAAGAAAACATCAAAAGTTGCACTGTGAGTTTTTTCTCTTAAGGCTATTCGCAGTTGCCACTCGAGTATGATGATGCGGTCCAGGGTATGTCACTTGTTGCAGAATATTTTCATCAAGTGAACTTCAAGTTTGATATTTACAGTATGTGAAAGGCCCATCGCAGAAAGATCTTTCGAATTGACGTTCCCTGATGAAACAACAAGTGGGTGACCTTCGTATAAACTATGAAGTTTCTTCCAAAACATACAGGGCGGTAAGTTTGTTGGCCGATTAAAATAATCCAGGATTACGTTTAATCCCCGATTATTTAATCGTCGATTAAAATAATCGGTAAGTTCGTCAGCTGATTAAAGGACGATTACGTAATCGCCGATTAAAAATATAATCGCCGATTAAAATCATATAATCCAGGATTAAAAGTATAATTGCTGATTGAAAACTGTACAACGTATACTGTCTATAGTGTAAGTGTGCAGCTTTTCCTTCAGTACGTCGCCTTTCGTCATGAATTTATCATTATCAATTTTTCTCGTGATATCCAATTCAAAATCCACCTATCCCTAGAAAACCACTAATTTTGATTCTGAAGAAATTGAATTATTTTGAAGAAAATTAAATAAAATCATTTACTGTTTGGCTGGCATTTTTTATAAAAAAATTTTTATAGAATTTTTATTTAAAAAATTTAGTTTTTAAATAAATTTTCTTGTTTATTTTTTAATTTATTATTTTTTTTGTCCAATTAGCTCGTTTGCACTGTCCTTACATAATTCAAATCGCGACCAGAACTTCTGATTTGAATATGCTTCCATCGGATTCGATCTGTCCAGGAAATGACGAATTTGTACTTGATTTTCTGTTTCATTCTCGTTTAAACATGATTTTCTGCTTCATGTTCATTTAGATCGTCCAAAAAATCAACAGCGGTTATTTGTTACCTATTAAACCGACTATGCAATTGCAAGAACAGATATAATCGGCCTTTTAAACCTGGGGTGGGGTAGGATTGAAAACTCGGATTATTTTAATCAACGATTATGATAATCGAGCTTTAATCGGCTGACGAACTCACCGATTGCTTTAATCCTGGATTAAATTTTATCGACATTTAATCGGCCGACAAACTTACGAAAAAAATTTAATCCTGGATTATAAGCGACATTTAATTGCCGATTACTATAATCAGCTTTTAATCCGCCAACAAACTTACCGCCCACAATCTGTGATGAAGAGTTCCTCCGTCAATATTATTCTGCAAGCAATTTTTCCTTCATTAATTTAGTTAATTAATATTAAAACTTAGCGGTTAATTAATGCTCAAGTTACCTTAATTGATGTGTTGACATTTTTCTAGCCACACAAGAGATTACTAGTACAACGACCACACCTTCTACAACAACTACAACTCTAGTTGCAACTACAACCACAAGTAAATTTGGATCTATTTTCATAATGGGAATAATTCTTTGAAATCTTTTTGTAGGGCCAACAACATCGACCACTGGTGAGAATAATATTTTTAGCAGGTTATGAATGATTTCATTAACGCCAATTTCAGCGATGGCCGCCGCTACTACGACCAAAATAGCTGCTGGTAAGTATAGTAATCTATTGTAGACCATTTATTTATTGAACTTTTATTATATGAGCAGAAGTTGAGCACTAATACGCATTAAAATTAACATATTAGAAATACAGTTTTCTAGTTTAAAGGTTGCATTGTATTTTAGTATTCTTGTTAGGCATAACAATGTCATGTTTTTTTCAAAGTAAATGTTATGTTTCTGTCGGGATCTTGTTTGACTGAACTGATTTGATAGTTTGAATCTTCATGTACGACTCTGGAGCAGACGTGCACGGCAAGAATTTTCCAGGGGGGAGGGTCCATGGAGTTCTTCCCTGGGGGGTAGGGGGGGGGGGGGTGGGTGAGCAGAAAAACAAAAAAACTGCAAGCCGGTTTTTCGTACAAACTATGCACAAAAATCATGCAAAAAGCTGTCTTGGAAAAAGTTCAGGTTGGGGTGTTTGATGATTTTTTTGGCCAGAGGGAGGTGGCAAGGATCTCAGGTATGGGGGTTTACCCCCCCCTATGTGCATGTATGCTCTGGAGACTTGATGGTAAAATTACAAGCAAGGTTAAGCAAGTGATTTGTACTCATCAAAAGTTTTTGTAATATCAAAAGCGTCAGTGGCAGCATATTTATGTAAACAACAGGTTCTTTTTAATTATGACAGCAGATCATGTGTTTTGAGATTAGTGTAGACACTTTTGACGTACAGTAAACGTCTTCACGCATAATTTCTGAAAAATATAAAGTTTCAAATTATCAATGTCTTCAAATATTGTCACTGAAGCAATTGTTTCCTCGCAAAGAAGTGATTTTAGCAACATTTGCATTTTATTTTTCAGGAAATCTTTCCCGCTTTCTCGTTACGGTTCAACCATATGTCACACCGTCAGACCACCAATTTCCAACAGGTAATTCATAGTTATTTAAATCGATGGATAATTAACGGATTCCAAAGAGATTTCCGCTGTCCATACAAACAATTCGACTTTGAAAATGTTATGAAATTGGAATGTCGGTCGAAAATAACAACGCTGAATCTCTCAACAGAAAAGCAGCTGTAAAAAAGACAATCAGTGAAGCTTCCCCAAGAATCAAAAAATTTATTTTCCGTCCATATCATACGTCACCGAACCCTAATCACTGATATTCTTAACAGATGATATATCTTGCTCCAGATGAGCTTCACATACGGAAATATCTGCAGATGTTCAGACGACTGTGTAATTACATTTGTTGAAGAAACCAAACGTTAAAATAATGTATATATTAAGCTCCAACTTTCTCTGTTTCATTTTTTCGAAAGTTTGAGTTACACACCTTAACACTTCACTTGCGGATGATACAGTCATCGGAAAAATGAGAGGCTCATGAGGTTGATCACTTTTGCAGCTCTTGTCCCATGATTATCGGTTTGTCACGATTTAATATTTATATATTTATAGTGAAACCATCTATCGTACATTTAGCATGACAAATTTAATCTATAATTGTTTTTTTATCCACCTATATATCTTGTTGGAGAAACTTGCAGTGAATATAGAACTTCTTTGGATTTCTGCCGATTGTTTTTTGCTGAAAAGTCTGTTTTGGTCAATCGAATTCTGACCAACGACTAATAGCTACGTCAAAATGAGGTTTAACCAATGGTTCTAAACATACAAGTACAGCGCTGAAATTTTGGGGAGTACAGAGTCAAAATTGATCACTCAGTGTTCTGTCTCGGTTTCAAGAAAAAAATTAACTTTCTTTCTAATAATTTTCAACATTTTTACACAAAATGTTCATGTTTTTATGAATATGATCACGTCTTTAAACAGCGTTGTACTATTTAAAAATAATATTTAATTTATTTGCTTGATACATTTGTTTGCAAAATTTTTTGGAAGAAATTTTATTTCTATATTTCGTGATATAAAAATTATGAAAAATTTAAATTCTTAATGACCATCCAGGATTCTGCTGAGGGTGAAAACCATGCAGAAACATAGAAAAGCCCTCCAAGAACATTTATGCTTCTAAATCTTATTTATTGAATAGATAGATCCCAATCAGGTCTATTGATTGATAAATCTACTTGTCGATATTTGGAAGAATAGAATTCTTGATAGACCTGAAATTTCACTACTTGCGGGAACTCAAAACACTTCTTGTGTGTTGTCAACTCACACACTGATGTATGTTGTCCATCAGTTTTCCTTCCAAATACTAGAATCAATAGCTAAATCATATTGTAAGTATTTTAAGTAGCATTAGCAGTAAATTTATACTGTGCGATATCAAAGTGAAATTTTTTTGACGAGTGATTCCATTGAAATTTCTGATGCACGGTTTCGATTATTGAAGTATTGAATAAATTCAGATATGATCCATCATCTCTAAACTAAAAAGATGGCATCCAGTTCTGAAAAAATTTGATACGCTTTTTCAGAGAGTTTGTTTAAGATTGAAACTTTGCTATACCAATCAGCCGCAAGTGATGTATTAATTCATAATTTACAAATTTAAATTCATAATCTAAAAAAATTAATAATTTAAAAATGATATTCGTAACAGTAAGTAATATGTTTGGGTCTAATTGGTTGACGAAGTTTCGTTTAACATCAACTGATACATTATTTTTTCTCTCATTCAAGTGGTCTCAAAACATATTAATCTCTCCCATTTGATTCCAGTTTTTTCATGAAATCTTGTGTCTTTTAATGTCATTCTACATCAAAAACTGGTACTGTATTGATGTTAGAACACGAGTTCCACAGAAGAACAATTGTCACCATGTTTTAATATGTAATGTCGATGAAAGTAGAAAAAGATTTTTGTCAAATTGCGTGTCGATATTTGAGCTGCATTCATACAAACTCGTAATCGCGGCTCGTACATCATTATGGAATAAATTCTGTTGAAGTAACCACTTTCACTATGCTTATCCTTCAAAAATTTCAGTTCATTCTTTTGTCAGACATGCCTTATACATTCAGCCAAATATTTATTTCACAGAATAGGTTTCAGTCCATGTTTGACAAAATTAGAGAAAACTTGAAAATTCTGAGCATTTTTCCGCAAAAAAGCCAAAGGCTAGATCGAATTAATTTTAATGTATGCAATAACGCATAATTCATTTTTTCTGAATGAGATATGGAAGACGAAAGAAAAAACAACCTATCTTATCAGGTACCTTTTCGCAAACTGACTGTTACAGCTAGGCCTGCAATTTAAGAAGAACGTGATCAAAGGCACTAAATAGGTTTTTCATCAAACTTTTGAAATGACTTTTAAATTATTCTTTCGTGCAATTCACTTTATACTCTTAGTACTGGTAAATTTTTTCAACACACAAAAAACAATTTTGAGATACTTGCCGGATAGAGACTCGTTTACATTACCATGTGGTCAAATTCTGTTGATGAAAATTTTTTAGGACACACTTGGGGGACTAGACTAGACATGCTGTAATATCAAAGAAATAATCATCGAAGTTATCTTTTTTTTGAGTTAATCATCCGTTTTCAGGAACGTATATATATGACGATGTAGTTTTGTTTCAGTCCAACATTAAATCGGTTAAATATCTAAAAATAAATTCACTGGTTGGTGATTATTTTGATGTGCAACAGCAGCATAAGTTGATTACAAAGTGACCCCTTGAAAATTTTACGATGTCAGATGGTGACATGATCACTTAAATGATATTAGCTCAGTGTGTACCTTATGTAAACGACAGTATGGTACATCTGAAATGAAATTCTTAAAAATTTGCCAAGATACTCACGTCGATCAGGCAGAGAATTGTTTCTCCAGAACATTCTTGCTCATTAAAAAATTTTCAAGTCATTTCTCATGTTAGTTTTTCAAGGAATGCATTCCACAATTTGTATCAACGTTTTTGAAATCATATTCCAATTACATGGCAAAAAATTTGTCACTTTTGATACTTGTCAGATATGGAATTTGCTTACTTTTGTAATTTTTCAGTGTGCAGGGTACAAAATCGCGATGGTTACTGTGTGAGAACGGATACACTATTGAATGCATTTGGAAATATAGACGTAATGTCGCTCTTTAACAATATTGATATGAAATGGAAATTTATAGGTAAGAATATTGTAGGCGGTATGAAGTAGTTTTGATTGATATGTCGCACGAACATGATGAGCCTGTGTGATTACTCTGTGATCGCTTTTAACTGTAAGAGGCTTTCTCTTTACGTGGGATTAAATAATCGATTGCACAATTTTAAATTGCGATTTAAATATTTTTAGTTCATAGTTTACTGGACCGACATTGTGTAAGTGTCAAGTCAGTTTTAGAAATTTTCACAAATTTCCCAAGTTAGGCTTATCATACTCCTACTGCTTCAGGCTAGGGCAGTATTGTACTGGTACAGCGAAGACGTGCTTGATATGACGCAACACTACTTAAACTCTTTCCTCTTCTTTTTTCTTCTTGTTCTTGTTCTTCTTCTTTATGGTCTTGCGAATGTTTTTCAGGCCGAGTCATGAAACATGCTGCTATGAGACCACTGAACTCGTGGAAGCCGGTACTCCTAGAATGTATGGTCGCTACGATAGTAAAAAATAACCAATCAAATGCTAATTATTCAATATTTTCAGTCAGGAATATGATTTTTTTCGCCGAACATTATACGATCGCTCAAATGTTGTCTATTATTGGTAAAAGTTTGTCGCAAGCTGAAATATGCGAATTTTTGACCGAAATGTTGCCCTTGGGCGACAATTACGTTGACAATTATGTAGAACGTGAGATGATAACATTCGAATTTTTTCTCCCGTTTTAACGGAAATCCAATTTTTCAGCCTGTTCAAATTTCAATCCACCGAAGGACGTCTGAACGATTCGATAGAAACGTTATAAAAAGCAATTTTGTTCTGTTTGGAGTCAAAAATAAATAAAAATAAAGCATGTTATGTTGCAATTGATTCGTTAAACCGTTCTAAACGACATCTCGCTGTCAGATTTGAAGTGTACAGATGTGCAAAAAATAAACAGAAAAATGGCATGCTATACACTATATTTTATACATGTTATGCGTCAAAGTGTGATTATATTTAACGGATAAAAAACGGAGCAGGAATCATCATTTTTTTGTAGAAAATTTAGATACGAATCCTGAATAAGGCTTGATCTTTGGATTCGAATCTTTTCCCAAAATATGTAATATGGCAGATTTGGCTGCACGTGCAGCCCGTCCAGTGGGATCCGATTGGCTTTGTGCATGCTGGTACAAGCCGAATCGGTGCACATCAGGCACCACTACAACCAGCTAGCCGAGCATTGAATATCTTTGTTGTTGAAGATGATTGGCATTTTCAGGTTGATAATTTTTTTTCAAAATCATCTTGAAAAAATTGCCATTACACTCGAAAAAATTGAACATCAAAAAACTTACCTTTCGATTTTTGACGATACATTTTGAAAGTTTTTTAATGCACCAAAAAAATATTGTGTATCATTTTCGAAGGAACAATTTTTTCAAATAAGTGGCAAGTTTCTTCAAGTGGCTCTTCCCGTGCTCTGTGTGGATGAGTATGACCTCACCCAGATTGACCCAAGGCAACAAGATCAAAAAAACAACAATGTGAGCTCCAATCGATAGATCTCGTTAAAATTTATCAAAGAAAATGTTTTACTATGGTTTCTCTTCATCTAGAAAATATGAATGGATGAACTTTGGTTGGAATTTGGTTGACCTCATTTAGACACTCTTCGCTGATGCTCCTCGCTTTCGCTCAGAGACCCAAGTGACTACGATTACCGTGTGAGCTCTGCTGAAACATTTCAAAGCTTTCCTGATGGAAAGGTCTGGGAAAGAAAAATTCATAAAAAAATTCTGAGGAGATGAAAACTTCATCAAAAAGATCTACGCCGGCAAAGAAAGCAATTTTCCTTATTTTGTCAATTTTATAAAAGGGTTGACAAAAGACTGTTTTAAAAAGGGAGTATTTGGGGCTTCAGGTTTATTTTATTTCTTCTCACACCCTCCTAACGTGCATCTGCGGAATTACTATTTTCACGGTTCAATAACACAATAGTTAGTGAACCGGTAAAATAATAATCAAAGCAATTGAATCTAGATCTTCTGGAATTCTGTAGAACACATGCCACTATTTCTAGGTAATAGTAGATCAACAGGAAATCTCCAATAGATTTTTCCGTCTGCAAGAATATAATGAATATAGCATTTTTTTCGATTCCAGCGAAAAATCGTTGCATCTTAGAGAATAGTGAGTGAAAAATATATTCTGTAATGTTTGGAAATATAAACTGGGAATTGATCAACCCAATCATCCCGTTGCTAGGACTATTTGTCATAAGTAATCCCGTCAAGTGGTATCTTCAGATCGAGAAAAGCCTAGAAAATTGAAGCTAGCGGATTTATAGCGCATAACTTGTGGTAGTAAAAAATTACAAGAAATATGCAACAATGCTTGCTTCCCGGTCACATTTTTTGAAGCATCTCAACAAGAATAAACTGTAATACCCCCACATGAAAGAATTTTATTTGTTTCGGGTGATAACGCGGGCTGGCATGGCTTACCCATGTTAATCTCAAATTTTTAGAGGATTTGATGAGTTTATTTCTAACTAAAAAAACATGCGCCGCTCTACATTACCTAGAAAATACTACATCCATATTTTGAACCTACAGGAACCATTCGGTTCAAAAAATAAAGACCGATTTTTCGGTCTTTTCAATAAGGTTTTGTTAAATGTTGCATGGGATTGATAATTTGTGAAAATGCTGGAATTAATTTCCACGACTTATTCGGTAAAAATTTGATAGTAAAGCTTTGCTTGAAGCATTTTGATGAAAACGAGGATTTCCCAGTCACTTTTCAGTTTACAGACATTTCCCAGAAAACAAACTGGAATTTAGTACATTCAAATGATGGTCATCGTACTTCGGCTGGATCTTCATGAGGCCAACTATCGGGCCAATTGTCAGTTGAATCTGAAAATAACGTCGTGCATCCAAAGGTTCTACTCAGCAAATTTTTGGCAATTCTTAAATGGTTCATGAATGGATGCACACATTTTTTGAGTTTTTATGCTATCAAAAGTGCTTTCTCATGATTTTAGAAAGTTCTGGACAGTGCGAAAATATAGTAGAAGAAAATTACAGTGAAAAGAACGCATGAACCAGCGTTCATAACAATTATGCAAGTGATGCACTTGTCCAAATTTTAGTTTTTGAAGTCTTCATCCTGTAACACATCGTTCTAAAAATCAAAAAAGTATTTCTGTCGAAATCTTCGGCCATTGTTGATCAACAACAGTTTTTTAGCCACAAATATTCAGTTCGAGTCATTGAATTGTACACCTATGAATTTACCACACGGCTGAACGGTTTTTTGCGGTTTCAGTAATGCTGAAGGTACGTCGACATGTAGGGAAAATAGTGGAGATCATTCAAGCAGATTTTTCAGAACTAACAACTCATAACTCACGATCAGTCGGAAACATATAGATATGATAAAATCGATGTATCGATCAATGAAAACATTCCGTTTTAACATGGAAAGACCTGTGAGGGAACGTTTCCAAGTGCTAATTCTGATATGGTGCATGTCGTAGTCAATTCGATAACGTCCAGCAAATTGAGTAATGTAACACTAATTGTTTTTCACCCTCAATGTTTTTTTCACCGAAATTTGCCCAAATATCCAAACGAATAAAAATTTGACCAATACCCGATGAAAAAAACAACAACAACAACAAAAACATATAAATATAGTCGGGTTTCATAGATTCATCAAACCAAAAAGCACCTCATTGAACACTATCTTTAGACTGTAAGGAGTTGTGCTTTAACCTTCACAGAAATAAAGATTGCGGAAACTGTTACATGTAAATGATCAAGTGCATGTTTTGTCTTTCGATGGTTCCTTAGATCGGGTATAGGCCAACTTTCTACTGTTTTGCACATGTATGGAATTTTCAGTGTAAAAAAGCCCATTGACAAAAAAAGGTTAAAATTTCCCCATTTGCACTATAGCATGTGAAATTTTAGGATTTAGACATGGAAACGTTTCCGTTAAATCCAAGATGGGTGCAAGCTGCTTTTGCAACAAATTCTTTTGTTTGCACTTAAAGCTGAAACTGTGCTTGAACGTTGGAAAAATGAACTTCTCGAAATTCCTTAATTTCCTCTTTAATTGATAGTTCTTTCGCAAATATGAAGAGCGCACGACGAAGTTTTTGTAGAATAAAAACGACAACGAAAAGTCACAAATTCCCTTGAAAAAGTTTGAACATTGAAAAATAAAGCTTTATCACAGCTGTATTGCAGCTCAGTGTTGGTGAATTAGGGTTTGCGTTACTGTAACTACGCTTGATTAAATTTTGGCAATTCAAATTTCAGTGTTGAAATATATGTACCTTCAATGCATAAGGCAAGTTTGGCTGATTTTTCAGAATATTTGAACAGTAAAGCCGCGAGCCATTTGGACACAAGTGTTTTATATATTCTCATCTTGAGGTAGGGTAAAGCTACTTTCCAATCTACATTTTTGCAAGTGCTTATTCTTAATTGAGTAGACTAATTTTTACATTTGAATTTTGAAACTAGGATTTTAAAACAAAACTGAGGTATTGTACCTCCTCGCACAGTTCAGTTCAAAAATACGGTAATTTTTCATAGATAGACCGCCTTTTTTGGTTGTTGATGTGAAAAAGATTGGTTTTGGTGATTGCGGTCTAAAATTGATTACCCGAGAGTTATTGATCAGAAACATATTTTATCTTATCGCCGCGAATAACTAACTCAAGGTCGGAGTTTGGTTTTGTGAGCTTTTGTTGAAAATAATAGGATCAAACGAATTTTGAGGTGATATTTACGTGCATAAGTGGATTGATAATATTCTTTTTCGTTTTTCAAATCAATTCAAGGTTGAGTAAAAGCGTTTTGTGTTGGTAAATGCGTTAATTTTTGTTGAATTGATCAATCTGCGGTTGGGTTCAGATTTTTAAATTCGAATGAATACTGCTATCCAAAGGCGATTACTGTAGAAATTTGCATATTTTTTAGCATTGGTAGATAACTCTGACATTTATGTTTCTATTGCGATTGACAATTCTACTAGCCGTAGCGGTAAGAAATTTGTAGGACACAAGAGTAACATTTGAATTAGATAATTTCTCGGCAAGTTATGAATTAGATAATCTGTTCAAGGATTTATCTGACATATAATAAGCTTTCACCGTGATTATTGTCTATGAGCACATTTTCTCATGATTTGTTTCAATTTCATCCGAAAGTCTTTGCCATGAGTGGGCTCAGTTACAAGTCTGAACAAAGCTTTGGTTGATGACAAAATACAGGAAAATTTTCATTTGGAAACCGAAGCCTGGTACAAATGATTAGTATAACGTCTAAATTCGTACAAGTGAAATTTTCAGATTTTTGACTTGAGTTGAAAAATTGATTAGTTTTTTCCAAAGCATGCAGGATTTAAAACTCCAAACTTCGATTACCGTGTCACCACAATCGAGTATGAGGTACATTCTGATGCACTTTATCATTCGTAATTACTGTCTTCTCTTTTTAGGCCATTCTAGTTAAAGCAAACGGACGCCAGAATTTCGCTGCTGGTAAGATAATAAGTGCAGCGCTACCCATGAAAAATGTTTCATATTTGCATACAGCAGCTTTGAATTAAAAAATCATTAAAAATAGTGGACATTGTCATTAAAACAATTATCGATTATTAGCATAATATACAACTGTTTCAACAGTTATACTCTTTTCACACACGATTGCGAAATAATTATTGGACAAAAGTCATAGTGCTTACTTTTGTCAGTTGAACAACTATATTTATTCTGAAAAACTCTCGTCAATATTTTATGAAATAAACATTTGAAATGTCTTCAAAAAATTAGTTCTATCAGAAGCTATTACTGTAGAATTTTCTACTCACAATTTTGTTCAAATCAGATTCCCTTAGATGTTCCATATAAGCATTCAGTCTTTTCATTACTCTAGAAAATACTTCAGGAAAATTTAAGATAATCAACGTCTTTGTTAAAAAAGATCGATCGAATGCATCTGATACTATATAATTGCATCGTTGGATGCTGAGATCAAATAGTTTTCATTCTTAAGCACATATTTATGCAAAATTTAGCCTAATCTAGATCCGATAGTAAGTATGCATAGGGTATTCTTATGTGAGCGATTCCAAAGTGAGCAATTCTCAACTGAGCGATTCCCAAGTGAGCGATTCCCATGTGAGCGATTCCCGATTGAGCGCATTCCCAAATGAACGAATTCTCAGTTGAGCGATCCTCATGTGAGCAATGCCCAAGTGAGCGAATTTCCAAATGGTCAAATTCTCAACTGAGCAATGCCCATATGAGTGATTCCCAAGTGAGCAAATTCTCATTCCCAAATGAGCGAATTTCCATTTTGATGATTCCAAACGAGCGATGGAGAACGCAATAACACTTTCCATAGTTTCCTTCTTTACCTTATATTTTTGTTTTTTCGTACTTTTTTTCCTTTTGTTTTCTCTGTGTATTGCTTATGTTTTCATTAATGTATGTTTTTACGTTTTCATCTTTTGTCTGTTCTTTCTTTCATTTTATTCCTTATCCTCCCCTAAGTTTTTCTTTTCTTGCTCATGATACAATACATTACAAGTTGTCATTTTAGATGACCGTGGTCTCCTGCATAATTCTTGAACATTTCGGCATACTTGGGGTCTTTCATTGTTGTATAGCCTGTTTTTCTTGAAATGCTTCCAAATAATAAAAGTGGAAAGCAAGTAGTATTTCAGATTTTTGCGATTTTCTGATAAACAAAATATCATGTAGGGCTGGAAATTTGTGAACATACTGACCTAACCTTTAGCAATTTTTTGAGGGAAAGATTTTACAGTAAGAACTTTATGTAAACGATTTCGACGACAGTACTGATTAATGTCACTTTTGTATGTGGAAGCATTTTATGAATAACAGACTGTAAGTATGAAAATCTCCATGAAAAGTATAAGCAAAAGAATGCAGGAAAAACGAAAACATCAAGGGGAAGGAAACGTCAACAAAAATTGAGACATTAACAATATGTGAAAATAGGTGAAAAAGCATAAGAAATAGAAAAAAACATGTAAAAAGTGACAAGGAAGAAGAAGCAAGATAGAAAAAGCGACAAGGAACAAAGAAAAAATGTGAAAAAGAACAAAAAAAGAAACAATCGGTAGAATAGAAAAAGATAAAGATATAGAAGTAGAAAAAAAAAACTAAGATGAAATGCAGATAAGAATGAAGAACAATCAGAAAGGATAAAATTAAATAGGAAATAGTGCCTGTCGAATTCTATAACAATTAAATGGGAGACAATGCTTATGTAACGACCAGATTTGTGTGAGGTACTTTACTTTCAACCAACGGTCGCTATGGCGGGAACAAGGGGCGCGGGCGGTACAATACGGGCGATAATACACGAATGATCGACGGTCACTTGAACGTCGAATAACAAAAAGGGACGGCACAGTTGCTTGCAAATAAAATATACGACACGGTTTAATTGCTTTCAAAGATGGTTGCTTGCAAATAAAAATGAACGGCCGCGGATCAAAATTCACAAAATAATAACTAACTAAATCACGCTTTGCTTCTTCTCTTATACGACGTTTTGGCCACTCCCTGGGCGTCGTGGGAGGTCGAGCTTCTGTCCATCTTCTTCCGCCAATCGTCGTTTCCTGCTATGCTTTTTATGCTTTTCTTAGTTACGCCTTTCTAACGCTTTCCTGATACTGTATGCTTTCTGTGCTTTGCTTGCTTCCTACGGTGGGCTTGGCCACACCTTTGTGCTTCTGTGCATGCTTCCTGTATCGGTTTCTCTGTATACACATGTTTTGTGGGGCCGCCGCTACCGTTACACTTGAGACTACTGTCTGGCGGGGCTTCTACGTATTTTACTGTGTGCAGGTGTTGTTTACGATTTTTACGGGGGATTACGGTAGCTGTGGAATGCGTAGTTTAGTGTAGGTTCTAGGGGAACAGCTGCCGTTTGTGCAAATTAATTAGGGCATCTTAATTGGGCTACCGGGGTGTCAACGGATCAAAATAAAGTACTTCACGCAATTTTATAGGAATGTTTGGGTGTGAATCCCAGACACCCTTGAGACGATAAAATGCGAAAATAAAATAATATCTAATAAATGTCTATCACATACAGTATGCTACATATTTACAGTACTGCTTTAGCAGGTACGTTACACTTATTAAAAATGGCAACTTGCAATATATTATTTCATAAGCAAAAAAGAAGAAAGAAGACAATGAAAGAAAGCAGAGACAAAAGATAAAAATGCAAAAACATTCATAAACGAAAATACAATTGCAACAGACAGAACGAAATAAAAAAGATATACACACAAAATAATATGTGGCAAAGAACGAAAATGTGAAGAAAACGTTATTGCTTCTATATTGCTCGTTTGGAATCGCTCATTTGGGAATCGCTCAATTGAGAATTTGCTCATTTGGGAATTCGCTCAATCGGGAATCGCTCACTTGGGAATCGTACACTGGGGAATTGCTCAGTTGGGAATAGACCGCATGAATAGTGTGACATTCGTCAAGTTTGTATGGATTATCCAACGGAATGAAATTTGATTTATGCAAAGTTTAATTTTAGTAATATATATTTGGTCCGAAAAACGGCACGCCTTCGTTGATCAGAGCAGACATGAGTTTCCGATCTTAGCGTTTGATAGCAAATCTACAGTAGTATCACAATTTCATTCATTTTCGAATGTCGCACTGTTTTTAGTATAATTCAATGCAAAACCACTTTGAATTTTGAATTTGATTGACACGTTAAAAAAATTCAACGAAAGAATTTGCTGAAGTGTCAAGTTTTGAAAGAAAAATACTTAATGAGATCCTTATCTTCAAAAATTAGATTTAAATTTGCTTCAACCCTTAAAAGCCGCGCCTTTTTTACCCAAGTTATGGTCAGCATTGGAAAACTCTTTATGTGGGAACTTTTGCAATAATTTTATTCCGATGGTATCTCGTCGGACAGAATATGCAAATTGAGTTACGAAAAAGCAATTTACAATTGAGATGTGACTGTTTAAAAACTTTAAATATTCAAATTAGGTCATCAGGATATGGCATTGTGACAGCATTGAGAATGATGTCATTAGATGAGTTTTATATTGAAGAATGATGTGACGAAATCACTACATCAGGCACAATTTTCGAAAATGTGGTGGGCATCTTATTCTATGTCTTGAGGCTTCTGAGAATCTCTTGATATCTGATGACATAGACGGTTGAAAAAATGTTTAGGAATCTAAGACGAAAATTCCCTCTGCTACTGAGAATGTATGACCTCAATTGAACCTGAGAATATCAAAAAAAGTCAAAAACATGAGTACTGGAAAGGTTTCCGAGGGAATGACCAAATGAGGGTTAAAATTAATCTTGGAACAAATCTCAGTCCCAGAAGTATTGCAAATTGTAAGAAATTGCACTCGTTCTGTAAATAGTACTTTTGCTATTTAGTTTTCATCCGTGTTGAAAAACTTTTACAGCACAATTTTTTACTAAACTCTGAAATAAATAATATAAATTTTGATCAGAAAGCAGTGATTCACTATGAATAAGTATATAGTTCATGGTATACTGTAGCTATAGATATTAAAGTTTGAGATGAAAAATTAGAGTACATGGGCTATCTTAAGAGCAACATCCGAACATTCTAATTTGGTAATCTGATGGTAAAACAGGCTTTTTTTTGGTAATCTGATGGTAAAACAGCAAAGCACAGAAAGCATACAGTATCAGGAATGCAATGTAGACCATCGAATGCCCTAAAAAAAATTTTTCAGGCAAGGCACAAGATAATGCTCAATCGCCTACAAAATTTGATCTACAGAAACGACCGCCCGGTTCCAAACGAAACGCCCCGGGAAGAAATGGAGGTACGAAAGGCGTCGGCCGAAAGAAAAACCCAAAATCGGGAACAAACGACGGCAGCGGAAAGCTCAATAGACAGACGAGGTACGCAGCAGTTGATCCGCACGCTGGCAGAATGCGACAGGTGAATCGAAATAAAAAACCGACGTCCAAACTGACGAGGTCCAAAACGCCCCAGTTCAAACAAGGTATGAATTTTTTGGACGACGCATGCTGTATCATGAAGCTGAATTATACTGCTGAAAGACACATGCAGGGAACGGTTTCATCGAAGAGGCTTAAGATTTAGCCGAACTGCAGCTTAACCCTGTATCTTATAAAAACTTTCCCGATATGTTATCTATATGTTACGACAATGAGCTTAAACTGCAACGCAGTTGGGGCCGGCCTTACTGCAAAGCTGTAGCTTAAGTTTTAGCTAGAGCCCAAGATCGTCCTGGTTCAGCTGAAGCTTAAGTCAGTATTACTAAAAGTTAAGCCGATGCAGAGCAAGAGAGACAAGTTAAGCTGCAGCTAAACCACATTTTTATATCTTTTGTATGGAAAGTTGAGATGGAACTTGGTTAAGCTACAGTTTAAGTCAGTATAACTGAGAAGTTAAGCTGCTACTTAGCGAAGCTGTTGCTGAGCACCAGATTAAACTCCAGCTTGACTTTTTTCTCATGTTTTTCTTCGGAAATTAAAGTGCAGCTTAGCAAAAATTAGACTTTCTGTGCCGACATTTTTTTGTGCCTCTACGATGTTTATTAGCTTATTGTCTTTACGATGTTTATTTTTATCTGTGTGCATAATCCGACAGTAGTACCTAATATCTACATGCATTGAACATATTGAAAAATACTGACATGGATAGAATATACCCATAAATATAGCGATTAGTCAATATCCATTTTCTAGGAAAAGTTTTGCACTCGATCGAATCGATATTTGGCATAAAGGTCTATCGTTGTAAAAATCCAAGGAATTTAGATGAGCATGAAAAGTGTGATTTCTACGAATTCCATCTTGACGTTCTTCTTCATCAAACAATAAAATCAAACGAGAAGCCAATATCGTACAACAACATAAAATACGAACTTACCCCCCAGTCTTAACCTTTTTACGTTAAGTAAGCTCTAGCTTAACTTCGTAATTCTGGTCCAACTTAAGCTCCAGCTTAACGGTCGAGTAGACTCAAGTCCCAGACCTAAGTTTGAATCTTAAGTATCTTGCTCAGCTGCCGTTTAATATTTTTTTTGTAATAACGACCAAGCTGGTGCTCAGCTGGAGCTTAACCTAGTTGCATCTTAAACTCCAGCATAAGTTGCAATAGTAATGCCGGCGCCTGGAGCTTAATTCTTTTTAATGGAATCGAACCTTGGACTATGGCCACTTCGTCCAAGATGCATTCTGTTCATAGCCATGAAATATTTCATCTGTGATAGATAGACACTGCTGTCAGGTCAGTCCGTGCAGCACTTAAATAAAACAGACTATGCTTTCGAATGCAACTTTTCGACCTCGACTCTAGTCTCGAATCACATGTTCTGCCGACTACCATGAACAGACTGAAAGAAAAACAATCAGACCAGTGTTAGCTGAAACATAATGATATAGTGAACAGGGTTCAAGATGTCTCTTTAGTCTTTATTGTGCGTTTTGGGTATCATCGTTCTATTGAAAGAACGTTGTTTCTGAAATTCTGAAGTTATATGTGTTATAGTGCATTCGGTAGGCCACAGTAAGCTCAGTAATGCTACACTGGCAATTTTTGCCAGTAAGTCTTCTGTGCACTGGAATTTGCATCAATGTACTAAACAGTCGAAAGTCTACCGGTATCTGATCTCAAGTGAAAGTTCACATTCGATGAAGCTCGCTGACATGAGAAAAGTTTCTTACAGGAAGGCAATCTTATCTCGCACTATTTTCGATCTGAATCTCGAATTTTTTCCAAGTTCATAAATGCATATTTCATAATGTTTTAGACATAAACGCTTCCTGTAATAGAAATTATTGCAGTACTCAAAATTATCTGTCAAATGTATGGCTCAGGATGTTTCCCGTTGCAGGCAAGAAGTAAAATCAAAAATACGACTTTGGGCCACATTTATGCAAATTTAAATATAAATATGACTTATTAGCGAAAAAATAGTGTAGCATTACTTGCAATCCTGAAAGACATCGAATACACTCACATGCAAATGTTTGGAATTTACACCAGAAGACCTTCCCTCATTAGTTTTTATTTGTTCTCCTAAAAAACCAGGATAATAGAGAATCGATGAATAATTTCTCGACGTCAATCTAAACAAACTTTTCCAGGATACGATGGTTTGAATTCTGAGTTGATTTGCACGGTGGAACTAAAATTGTTGCGTTGATCTTTTATCACTGTTCACTATTTTCGTTTTTTTCGAGGCTTATTTGGAAAAATTGTAGTGTCGCACCCTGATTGGTATCTTTTTTTGCACTTTTCTATTGACGACTTTCTGAACATGTTTTTCTTTTGTACACATGAAACATAGACAAATTTAGGAGAACATAACGTTGAAATGAACGAAAAAAGGACTTTGCTTTTGGTATCTTTTGAAAAAATTTCGGGTCATTTTTATCCATGATCAGCAAACCTAACGACTGTAGTTCAAAAATCTGATTTTCACTATTTACCCCATTCAGCTTTTTACAGCTTATGTTGAAACTGTTGAATACTTATGACTAAAAATGTTTGAAAAATGGGGATTAAATTGACATGGGAAAAGAGAGTGGTTTACTGTCCGTATAAATCGGTGAGCTGATGACAAAACCTGCATCGTAGGCCGAAATCTTTTTCCTCTATGTGTTCGCATAACTGCAACAGTCAACTCGAGAAAACAAGGTGTTGGTTGTTAATTATTAAGGTGAACATCTTTCTGCGAACCTTGGCCCACTTGGAAGAAAAAGCAGACCTGAGTTTGTATTTCTGTACCTTACCCGATAATTTTAAAACTGAAAATTTTCTAGACTTCCCAACTAAACTTCATGAACTTTTTAAGCATGAGTTTCAAGAGTAAAGTGTTTGGGTAAATAATTCTCTTGTTTCATTTTCCATCCTACAAAAATCTAAAAAAAGAGCTCCATTTGAATTCTCTTGCCTGACTTGCTGAGGTACTGCAAACTTTTCGGATGAGCGGTTTTTTGGACATGTTCCAAGCAATAATGCGTCGAACAGTTGTCATAAGATTCCAAAAAATTGAATGTTACACCTGTATATACCATTTTTGGTAATGTTAGTTTTTTCAACTGTTCAAAGTTCAATTATCCGAGTTTTGTGGAAAGCGATAAAGTATAACAAATGCTTTCTTTCAGGATCCAATAAAACACCACAAAAAAATCAAGTGCGGCCACCCAAGGATATGATGCCAGCGGACGCACCGTACCTCGAGCAAAAGGCCGCTCCTTCGGCTGCACGCGCCCAAACATTCCGATATAGGCTGAGGAAAAATAGAAAAGGCAAAGAAATTTGCGTCAATACAGAAACGAAAAAAGTGGTGAAGATGCGAATTTGCGAAATGTTGTTCGGAAAATCTGCCACTGCCAAAGGTAACCAGGCTTTATCAATATATCCGTCGATTTTTGTTCAATTAATCCGACAGGAATTTATACTTATTGACATCTCAAGACACCTGATACGGTGACCCCAACATTAATGTGCTTTCTTTGCGTTTCATTTTTCGTTTAGTTCATTAACCATCTACTTCCATTTCGATGAATTCCCTTGTTCTCAAATTAACATCCTTCAAATTAGATTCCGTTTTTTAGAAGACTCATCAATTTGAGTGTGACAAAATTAGGCGGAAAAACAGGTATTCAAACAGCCTGAGTTTGCCGTCAATAAAACTTTTTCGTGCATCCCATATTTTATGAGAGAACGGGCCGGCAATGTGCGTTCATGTACTGTAAAATGTTCGTGCTTTTTAATTTTTTAATTGTCATCATCACCCAAGTTTCAGATGCAGTTTTGAGTGTTTGCAATATTTTTTCAGCATTCTGATGAATTTGAAAACTCTTCTTATCAATGTGCATCTCTTCTAGTGATGTAAGCCAGAAAAATTTCCATATCCGGATATCCGTGTTTTTTGCACCTTCGGATATCCGGATATCCGGATACAGGGTGAGCCAAAAAAGGCGACCGGTGCTGACTCCCATAACTTTCGAGCGGATGAAGCTTTTTTAATGCGGATTGCTGCATTAGAATGCCCTGCTTGTCTTTGCTTCAAAAACCAAATTTTATGCTCCTAGCACGTAAGGTTACTGTACAAATGCAAATTCAGTAAAACTTGTCATTTTCCAAAAAGTAAAAGTTGTGAAATCCAAGCAAAAGTTGTCCTATTGTGAAAAAAGTTTTGTAAAGCTATTTAAACACAATAATACTTTCAAAATCCCCCAAATTTGTAAGTTACACGTAATTTAAAGTCATCAACTTCTTGTATCAATATGGGAAGAATTTCGCCAAAATCAAGAGCTTTTGTTTTGAAATTGAAAAAAAGCAAAATCAATCTGTCATTGACCAGATCGGAAAACAATTAAAATTATTGGTGAAACAGACAGTAGGACACACTCAAACGGCTCTCTTGTAGTTTCCAGCTGGTATATGGTTCTTATGACAGGATCTATTGTACTTTTTATGTTGTGGAACATGTTGATTTTGTCAATTGTCGTCAATGTTTCAAAACTTATCTGCAAAAAATTGACGTTTTGTTATTTTTGATTCTGGTCAGCCAATATTCGAGCGATCTGGCTGAAACTGCAGTTTTTATGCCAGATATTTTGCCTGCCTATCGACGGCAGCAAACCGCATTGAAAAAATTTCACCCACTTGAAAGCTATGAAAGTCAGTACCAGTCGCCTTTTTTTGGCTCATCATGTATATCCGGACATTTTCAATGTTGTTTTCAAAAAGGTAAAAAGAAGTCACATATTAAGTAATAATACACTGGGTCAACTACAATAACTAAACCTTTTCTTGTTTAGTTGCTGAAACTTCGTGTAAGAATGTAGGGTCTATTCCTAACTGAGCGATTCTCAATTGAGCGATTCCCAAATGAGCGAATTCCCAATTGGGCGATTCTCAACGAGCGATAGAGAATGTAATAACAATTTCTTCACATTTTTCTTCTTTCCCTTATGTTTTTCTTTGTATGTATACCTTTTTTCTTTCGTTCTGTTTCTTGCTTATGTTTTCGTTCATGCATGTTTTTGCATTTTGATCTTTTGTCTCCGCTTTCTTTCATTTTATTTTTTCTTGTTATCCGTTTTCTTCTTTTTTGCTCATAAAACAATACATTACAAGTTGTCATTTTTAAAAGCACTGTCTCCCATGTAACTCTTATACAATTCGGCATGCTCTATTTCCTACTTAATTTTATCATTTGTGATTTTTTCTTCGTTTTTACTTACTTCCCGTCTTGTTTTCTGCTTTAACTTCTTGAAGTCTGTCTTTTTCTGTACTTCTGATTCCTTTTCTTTTGTTCTTTTTCTCATTATTTGTTCCTTTTTCCTTGTTGCTTTCTCTATCTTACTTCTTCTTTCTTGTCACTTTTTTAATGTTTTTTTTCTTTCTCTAATTTTTTTCGTTTTTTTCGTTCCCTTTCTTTTGATGTTTTATTTCTTCTAGCATTCTCTTGTTTATAATTTTTATGAAGATTTTCACACTTACAACGATGAAAGACTCAAGCATGCAAGAATTATATTATAACAACAATTATACGAAAGGCTACGGTTATTTAGAGTGACAACTTGTAATGTATTGTATCATGAGCAAAAAAAGAAAAAATTAAATGACAAGATGAAAATGAAAGAAGAAGACACACAAAAAAGATGAAAACGTAAAAACATACATCAACGAAAACATAAGCAACACACAGAACGAAAGAAAAAAGAAATATATACAAAGAAAAATATACAGGAAAGAAGGAAAATGTGAAGAAAGTGTTCTTACATTTTTGGTCGCTCGTTTGGAATAACCCTATTCGGAGTTCGCTGATTTGCAAATTCGCTCCTTTGGGAGTCGCTCAAATGGAAATCGCTCAATTAGAAATTTGCTCACTTGAGAATGGCTCACTTGGGAAACGCCGACTTGGGAACCGCTCACTTCGGAATCGCTCATATGAGAATACCCCATAATGTAGCACCTAACTTCTCAGTAACCTTTACTTCGTTTTTGAACAGTGAAAATATCCGGATATATTCGGATATCCGGATATTTTTTTACATGCGGATATCCGTTTTTCAAACGGATATCCGATGCACATCACTAATCTCTTCTGATCGAATTATTTTGATTAGTTCATCGACAAAATGGAGATAATGAACAAACACATGCACTTTTTTCTTAAATCTTTTTTTTGTCATTTTCTTCAAGCTGTCTCTTTCACTCAAAAATGTGGATAGATGCCATACGCATGCTTTTTGAGTTTGGTTAAACGTTTTTATATTTCCGGAGTCAGCAGTCTGCCAAAAATCATGATAATTGACTCCACAGTGTGGTACTTCGAAATTAAGAAAATTGCGCAAACTATTACTTTCGTTGAAAAATTTACACTGAGCTATCTATTACTGTAAAATTTTTTACTCCAAAACATTGTTGAGGTTGAGTGTTGTAGTCTTATGTGACATTATGATTCCGTGGAAAATCGAAGAAATATATGAAATAGTACACTTTTATTATTTAGAAGCTTTTCGAGAAGAACAGACTATAGTTCAAATAATGGTTACAATCAGAGGAGATGATTTTTGAATGGTGTGAAGCACAAAAATTTGGCTGCAGGGACTATATCTTAGATTTGAATACCATTAATTCTAGAGCAAAGTGCCAGGAAAAACTATTGAATTTCGATATTTTAAAACACCACGAATCATTTTAGCCTTAATTCCGTACATAATCTCATTTTTTTGTCCCTTCAATCATTTCCTTTCCGCGAAAAGTGCAAAAAGCATATTGGAAACATACAACTAAAGCTCCAAAATCAGGCAAGAAACCAAAGAATTTAACTCTCTAACAATTTCTGTAGTTTCCCTACGTTAATGGCATTTTCCTAATGCAACTAGTTTATTCAAAATTTTTTAAGACAACACAAAAGGTTTTGTGAAAGTAAGCTGTTATCATTGCAAGGCAATCTATATGCCATCCCGGAAAAGTTGATGATTTGACATACTTTTACGTAGTAACTTCGATTTGTTTTGATTTGAAGTCATCTTTTTGCATCATCATAATTTTTTATCATGGTGACACAATGAGATTTTTTTACGTTGGGGTTCGGCTGGATCTTCAAACAGGAACATTGACGCTGATTTTGGCGCCGGGTTTTGAAAAAATGTGCCTTCTTTCCAATTCACTGCATCAACTGCCGTTTTTCCGTAATCGATGAGAAAATTTTTTCTCATCGATTACGGTAATAGAAGCTCACAAATTTTTTCATGTTGAAGATACTCTCCTCAGTTCAATGTTTCTGATATTTCAGAATAAATAGAATTTTTACAGTATCTATTCCGAAATGATAGCTGCGACGGCCTCATGAAAGAATGTTCAAAAGGGAGAAATATGTTAGTATGTTACTGTAATGAAAAAATTTCTTGTCCGTGCGGCAAACAGAACAAAAAGCTTTTGACTTGGATAGAAATGTGTCAGATGTCCGTACAATTCTATTTTAATTAAAGTTGGCGTTTTATCAAAAATTTTAACCGTCCTTTTGTCACGAAGAGATTCTGCGTTTTTCTACAGTATAAAGTTTATCGCTGTATGAAAATTGCGTGTTAAATCGAACCTGCGTCTATCATTTCAAAATAAACGAAAACTATCTCCTCTACCTTAAGAATCGCCGGAACAAAGTCCGTCAATTGAAAAAAGTGCAAGAAATCTGAATCGACCGCAAAAGACGGCGGCAGCTGCATCATCTCCCATGCAAAATGACGCTTCCCACATGGAATCAAGTAGTCCGCTCCCGAGGATCGATGTAGCGCAAGCAAACAGTTCGACGACGTCCGCGACTGGCGCAAAAAAATCTCGTCGATCTCAGCCTTTTTTCCAAATGGTGACGATCAACGGCACACGGAAATGCATAAACAAGCTTTCCAAGAAAAGAGTGTATATGGGAAAATGCGATCCAACCTATAAAAAAGCGCCAAACAAAAAGATCCGCTCAGGTTAGTGACGCCGTACACCTCAAAACATGTAAATTTCAAAAGGCTGTCATTCTACCAGTGTTGATCAGGAAGTTGTGGTTTGTTTTTTGCGGCACAGAAATGTGTTTATTACTGTAATGCAAATTTTTTAACGTTGTTTTGTTCTTGACCCTCAATGTCCTGCCGAGGGTCGAATCGACCCAATATTACTAACTGTTGTTTATTTACTTTAACGATGCCTGTAGTTGTGGAGAGGCCGGAAATTTGGAAGGGGAGTCCCTACATATGAATATTTTCTCACTATCTACCATTTTCGCCCAGCGAAAAATCATCCGAAATGCAAAAAAAGAAAGGAATGTCAGTTTTTCAAAAATTCTCAAAAATACATCATGCTAGGTAATTCGATGCGATAAAAAGCATCCTAATAAAAAATGGATGCGCTTTTTGACTGCATTAGGCAAATTTCTTGGTAAAATCTATCTCAGGCGCGAAAAATAAAAAAAAAACGAAGAAGCCTGAAAAAAATTTAGCACCAGGCGAAAATTTATTTTCCGGCGCTGGCTACAGTATATCAAACACAATCTCCGGCTTCTCTTAAAGCGCAAAACTTTTCAAATCGAATGAAAGAAACGACACTGTTTTTTAGATATGACATATGCTGCATTTAATGAGGCTATATATTTTTACTGCTGTACATACAGGATGTTAAGGATTAAGGCCATACATGCACGTGGGGGGGGGGGGAGTTTGGGGGGTTTTGACCCCCAGCAGATTTAACTTTTCCAGCAATGATTGAGAAGATGACAAAGGAAAATGAGCAAGAGAGAAAAAAGTCGTCATAAAAATGGAAATGGGGCTGTAGTTTAATTTTTCTAAACAAATCATACTTGATTCCGAAAAAGTAACATGGAAACTTTAAAAAGTGCTGTCTAAGCAACTAGTTTCACATATCTGCCTAATATAGGTTGAAGAATATGCTACTTGGATGTTAGAAGACTTTCTGAGACCTTTCTTTTCATTATCAAGAATGAAAAAAAATTTGTATTCCACCCCCTGTCCTGGCTGACCCCCCGCAGGATTTCTATGCCGTGCATGTATGGTTAAGGCAGTGTCACTTCACGCAGCGGGCAACAATGCGCGTGAGGGCTGCTAGCCCGCTAGTTTAGGACAAAGCGGGCAAGCGGTCACCGCCAGCAATTTTCTAAGTTTACTGTAGAAATTTCAATCTGAATTTCGACGGTGTTTCTTGCTGCATAAAGTTTAATTTTATAATGGTTGCAGTAGATAACTTGAACCAGAAAAACTTGTTCAATTCATTATTTACGCAAATAATGATAGTTTTAGGTTGCTATTTTAAGAAATTTCCGATTTCGTATCCAAAAATTATGTATATTTTTGATTTTTAGCTCGGTTTTTGTGAAGATAATATGGTCAGCACAGAACTTAGAAAGCCGATCCTGCTTTATTTCCTGTAATTGAGGGAAACCTCCAACTTGGTGGAACTCTTTACTCAAATGTCGGAATCCCCCCCCCCCAATCCGGAAAAATTTGGGAAAAAGTGTTTTTTTGGCTTTTTTTGTAAAAATTTGAGTAATTTTCGACTTTTTTTATTTTTTTGGGGATTTTTGGAGACCTTCGGACCTCTCACAAGTATGTAGGTAATGATATCTTAAATTTATACATCCGCCAAGCACAAAGATTGCACAAAAAATGGTCGAAAATTTAGAAAAAAATTTTAAATTTCAAAAATTCTGCACTTTTTTACGAATTTTTAATTCAAACTCATCGGAAAGATATATTTTAGCAATAAATTCAATTGAAATAATTGTGCAAAAAACCGCGATATAATTAATGTTTTGGTCATATCTGTAAGAGGTCCAACCAGTTGGAAGGCAAGGGTAAACACGAAATTTGGGTATGGGGGTCTCAAATTTTCAAAATTTTTTTTCGAGGGGAGTCAAAAAAATTGCAAAAAAAGTGACAAAATTTCGAAAATTTTCAGAAAAAATTTGTTTTTTTCCCAATTTTTTCGAGCTTGGTGGGGAGTTATGTGGTTGACCGAGTTGGGGGGAGGGTCCCGACATTTATGTATAGGGCTCGACCAAGTGGGGGGGGAGGGTCACCCCCGACTTCCAGTTATAGGTATGATTTTGGTGTGAGCGGTGCCCGCTAGGATAGAAAAATTTCTAAACTACCGGGTGCGTGAAAAACTATAGTAGGATTACTAGCGGGCATTTCGGTCGTCACGCGCGACACCGCTCGCGGCCTGACCGCTTACCATATGTCACTTCCAAAGTGGGTGTGCGGTTAACGCTCGATTTTGATTGGTTCATTTTTTCTTTTTACTGTAGCATTAATTTTTACTTCACTATTTATAAAATCACTTTTTTGTACTGTATACATTTTTTGCGAGAAATTAAGCCTTCAAATTAACTGCCAAATGCCATTTTTTTCGTTGTTCAAAATCCTAACTGTCTCGAAAGATTTTTGATTTTGATCGTCTTGAATATGGCTTTCCGCTAAATCAAATCAAATAGGGCGGAGATTTAAAGTTCGAAAACTTTGACCTTTTTAACTTCGAACTTTGACCTTTTTAACCTTTCTGATCTATGCAAATTCACCTGTACACCCGAATTCAAATCAATTTAATTATTCATATAATTTTGTAGGCTTCGGAATGCTGACTTTAAAAAATCATGTTCTTAATATTTAGGATGCCGTCGTCATGACTTCGAGTTCGTTATTAAACATATTAGTTGCGATAAAAGTTTTTCTACTGTAAAAAACATACAATATCAAATTATCGCTTTTCAATATCGAGTTCGAAATTATGTTTTTCTTCGGAAAATTGAGCTCATCATAGTCCCTCTTTGGTGGCTGAGTCAGAAAAAAAAATTTTTTCCTTAATCTTATTGATGAGAAGAATTCGTCGCAATAATAAATTTTGTTTCCACTACCTTATAGACTCTTCCCTTGATCCTTT
This sequence comes from Romanomermis culicivorax, assembly GCA_963922205.1. Lineage (NCBI taxonomy): Eukaryota > Metazoa > Nematoda > Enoplea > Mermithida > Mermithidae > Romanomermis > Romanomermis culicivorax. Next base: position 341,239 of record CAWUHX010000185.1, read on the forward strand.
TCAGCGTACCGGTAATTTGGGTAGGGCGGTTGAGGATGAGACCCTCAACTTAGTCGAATCCAATAGCTACCCAAATGTTAGGACCCTTCCCCAACTTGAAAAAATTTGGAAAAAATAGGTTTTTTTGGCCCTCTTTGGAAAACGTTCCAAGTTTTTGGCTTCTTTCGACTTTTTAGGGGATTTTTGGGGATCTCATCCAAAAATTTTTGGGGAACTTGGTACCCTACTCCAAAAATTTGGGCTTTACCCTTCCCTCAACTGGTCGGACCTCTTACAGGTAAGCTTTTCAGTGTATCTCAATAAATATTTACAGTTTTAAACCTATAGTTGTAAAGTGTTATTTATCTATTTCCTGAATCTTAATCCTAAAATTACGATATGAAAGCATTCGTATAAAGAACAATGACATAAATATTTATTTAATGCTGGAAAACACCGCTTTAAAGCAAAAGTACTAATAAAAACAGAAAATTCGGATTTCCTGATCTGTGGAAGAAAGAAACACTAACGCCATATATTCGTTTCCAGTTATTATTAGTTTTTGAGTTGCAAAAATATTCCATGAGTATGTTCTTCAAGTGTTTAAGGAATTCTATTTCCCTAATCGAATTCTGCACCAAGTGTTCTTATCCTGAGCATCCTTCTTTACACAAAAATTTGCATGATTTTTAACAATAAAAACATAAGGAACGATAACAGCCACGAACGCATAATTATATAATCTGTTGTTATAAAATGCTTATAAATAGAAAAATTACAAAAATTAGCGCCATCGTTTGAATCGTTTACTGAAAATATTTGTAGCTTTTGTTTTCTAATAGAAAATGTTGCCAAAAATAGAACAAGCTTGGTCCAATATTTTGAATTAATACTATTCGAGGCAACCACAAATATTATTTTGTGTAACGTTTCTGCCATTATTGTTGCTAATATCGCCAATATTTTTATTAGTATTGGTTGATTTTTTTCTGAAACAGACTAATAAAAATACTACTATACTCGACTGTATTTTGACATGATCAATGCAACTATCTCATGAAAGTAAGTTCAACACGGAAAAATTAATAAAGCTTATCACTGTAATGAACAAAGAAAATTTACCATTCAGGAGCGTTAAACAGAACGTCTGACAATATCATCCCATAATTTCGTTGAATAGTCAAAATTTCTCGAGTTACTCAAGTGTCAAACGCAGTCTTATGCAGATCAAAAGTGGACAAGCATAATGGTTTTTATATAATTTTGGCCTTACAATTGTCAGGAGGAAATTTAACGTTTTTCTACAGTATAGAGTTTTCCACTCAATTGAACCTACTTTTCAATTTATCGGTGTATCGCTCATTATATAACAAATAAATTGAACAACGGATTATTATAAGATCTTATTCGTCATTTCCAAAGTCATTCTGTTTGTAAGAAAAGGATATTTAAGCCAATTCAACGACCTCCGAATCAAAACAAGTCGCCGCGGACAAGTCGACGAGATCGCAGCGCAAATCTGAGGAATTTCCCATCAAAGTAACCTCGAAGAATGAGAATGGCCAATCGTGCAGAATATATTTCAAATCGAACGGAACTAGAACGCGAATGGGACCCGAAATATGCGCTATATTGGACAATTTGGATCATTACGATCGTCGTGAAAGAGACGGTTGTTATTTCTACGATGCAGTTATGAAAACGAAAAAGCCGGTGGCTCTTAATTTTTGCGACGATAACAGATCCACACACGGTAATTCAATTTTGGTAGCAATGAATTTTCCAACCAAGCAATAATTTTTTCGTTTAAAATATAACAAAATGAACATCAATCGATTGGTCTCATTAAGATTTATCTATAAACATTTAATTTTAAAAGCTGTGTTTTCCTTTGAATTATGCGCAATCAAAGCCTATTTGATAACTTTGCCTCCTGTTGACGTGCGGTCATTATATTCACAAACTTAAACTTTCGTTTTCAAAAAGCATAGACGTGAAATAACAGTCAAAATTTTTTTCGAGGTCGAAATTTTGGTGAAACAAAAGCTTCAAAATTGCTCCGATATGTGTTGCGAACTTTTTACATTCACGTCTGCCGCTTGACACAAAAAAATTCTACAATAAACGTCCCAGAATTCTTAAAAAATTTATATTTTTTTAACTTGCTACAGCTTACCCATGATTTCGCGAGGTCTTGGACAGACTTTCTAAGGCCGTTTAAACTAATTTATCTCAAAACAAGGAATTTAACTCAAATTTGGACTTTATAGTGACCAATCCTTTTTACAGGCGGTCAAATTAAGGTCTTTTCAGAATCATAAATGGTTTGTTTTTCGTCACCTTTGAATTACTGATCATTCCAAATTTATATTCTCATTTAGGATTCATATTAGTGGGAAAAGTGACGAAACAGTGTCGTCCAAGTTGGAGGCCACTAAAGAATCTTCCTAGATACACTGACCCAATGTGCAAAATTCCTGGTAAGTTTTCCGGATTAAAGAGTGGCATGTCGTTTTGTGCGGTTTAGATGATTCGTTTGACTTCGTTGAGTGTTTGACCACTCACTGATAGTCACATTCTGAGGCGCGAGCAAAATTTTTTGTTCTAAAACGCAGTGAGGAAATTAATCGATTGGCCTCATTAAGATATAGGTATCCGAAAACATGATTTAAAATGATGTACTTCATACGAGTAGATGGAGTCCGGCTGATATTTTGTAGTTAGCCTCACGCCGATTTTTCTGGCCTCTAATGTAAAGTCAAAATCTTTAAATGGGGCTTCTTCAATACGGACTGAGTTACCCAATTTTTTAAAACACAGAAGCCGAATCGCTGAACTGTGATCTTACTACGAATATGTGTTGCATACTAACATGACCGTTCCACTTCGTGACCTTCGCTTTACCAACTTCACTTATTCCTATCCCAGTCATTTTTGTCACATCCTGAGGCACCACCAAGAAGTTTGTTTAGCATGCCTTAATCCGATAAAAATTCCAAACTTTTCTGAGCAAGGACCTATAATCTATTTTTTGAAATGCTTATGAATATAACGAAGGAAAGCAAGTACTTTTTAATGTTTTTGCCAAGTGAGCGATTCCCAAGTGAGCGATTCCTAGCTGAGCGATTTCCAACTGACGATTCTCAAGTGAGCGATTCCCATGTGAGCGATTCCCCATTGAGCGAATTCCCAAGTGAGCGAATTTCCAGTTGAGCAAATTCTCAATTTAGCGATTCCCATATGAGCGATTCCCAATTGAGCGAATTCTTAAATGATCGAATTCTCAATTGGGCGATTCCAAACGTGCAATAGAGAATGCAATAACATTTTCTTCACATTTTCCTTCTTTACCTTATAACTTTCTTTGTTATATATTCCTTTTTTATTTCGTTTTGTGTGTTGCAATTATGTTTTCGTTTATGTACGTTTTTGCATTTTTATCTTTTGTGCCTGCTTTCTTTCATTTTTTCTTGTCATCTACTTTTGTCTTTTTTGCTCACGAAACAATACGTTACAAGTTATCATTTCCAATAAGCATTGTCTCCCATGTAATTTTTATACGATTTGTCACACTCTATTTCCTATTTAATTTTATCCTTTGTGATTTTTTCTTCCTTCTTATATACTTTTGATCTTAGTTTTTTGCTTTTACTTCTTTATCTTTATCTTTTTCTATTCTCCCGATTCTTTCTTTTTTTATTCTTTTTCACATTATTTTTTTATTTCTTCCTTGCTGCTTTCTCCATCTTGCTTCTTTTTTCTTGTAACTTTTTTCATGTTTTCTTTTTTAATGCTTTTCCAACTATGTTCACATATTCTTAATGTCTCCATTTTTTGATGTTTCCTTTCTTTTGACGTTTTCTTTCTTGCTGCATTCTTTTGTTTATATTATTTTTTATGAAGATTTTCATACTTACAAAGATGAAAGACTCGAGCATGCCTAAATGTTCAAGAATTATACTGGTGACTACGGTTATCTAAAATGACAACTTGTAGTGTATTGAATTATAAGCAAAAAAAGAAAAACTTACATGACAAGAAGGAATAAAATGAAAGCACAGACAAACGATGAAAACGTAAAAACATACATAAACGAAAACTTGAGCAATGCACACAGAAAACGAAAGAAAATAGAAATACGTACAAGGAAAATATAAGGTAAAGAAGAAAAGTTTAAACAAAGTTTTATTGCATTCTCGATCGCTCGTTTGGAATCGCCCAATTGGGAATTCGCTCATTTTGGAATTCGTTCAATTGGGAATCGCTTAATTGAGAATTCGCTCGTTTGGGACTTTGCTCATTTGGGAATTCGCCCAATCGGCAGTTCGCTTCTTGGGAATCGCTCACACGAGAATACTCCTTGCCAAACCATACATTGTGTGAGACTGGAAACTTTGAGCCCACTCGACTTGACTTAAAAATTTTCTGAGTAAAAAATTCAACAGTAAAAGCGCTGTGTAAACGACTTTGAGGTCAGTACTTGTTTTCGTCGTTTTTCAATTTACATTCATTTTGTTAGAACAAATTTATTTACTTTAAAATGGCAGATGTAGCCAACTTTTTGAAGTCAGTTTAACACGAGAAAATTAATAAGCTAATTACTGTAGTCAGTAGAAAATTGTTCTCCATCGATGAACCTCAAAATGACGAATTAATAATTAAGGATCAAAACTTTTATAGTCAAATTTTTTCAAAATGAGCATCGAAATGCAAAATAATCTGCGAAAGTCTGCTAACAGATAACAAACTGGCTTCACACGCCGGTTTTTCTCAAAGTGTTCTGCTGACTGAGCTTCAGAGAAAAGACCTCCGTGAACGTTTGCGCAGTTTGTTCATGATTCACATGACGATCTTCCTATTCTCTGAGGCTAATTTCCAAAATAGTGCCTCCGCGATGTCGTGAAAAACTTTTGCGTTTTTTCTTTTGGTGGAAATAAGTTTACATTTTTGTTGTCGTTACTCATTACCCTTACTATTTCAAATATTATTTTTAATCGAACTATTTTGTAACTTTTCAGCAAATCCAACTAAAGAAGCAACGGAAAAAAGGGACGCCGAAAGTTCGAAACTTAAGCGCTCTGCTGTTGAAACGTCTGATCCGAAAAGCTTACCGATCAGAATAACGTTAAAGCGAACCCCTCACGTGTGCCAGGTATATTTCCAATCGAACAGCACCAAATCCGAAAAAGGAACTCACGTTTGCTCAATGTTAAACAACTCGGATTATTTCGATCGCCGAGAGAGAGTTGGGTGCTACCGCCATGACGCCACAACGAAGGAGTTTAGGAAGACTGATCATCATTTTTGCGACAGTGACCTCAAACATGGTGAGGAAAATTAATTTTGGAGGGATCATTTGTAATTGAACTAACCAGGGGGTCTATGAAACTGAGCAGAAAGTTGCTGTCCACTAAAGGCCCGGTTCCTCAACTTCAGCTTTAAGTAAAGTAGCCTTGAAAGTTCAACTTTAAGGCAGTTTCTGTTGCACGACTTCCAGCAAAGTTTAAATTTCAAGGTAGTCTTAGCGGGAGCATAAGCGGGTAAAACCGACCTTAACCTTAAGGTAGCCTCATGAATCTGCTGCTGGACTTGAACCATCCTTACCTTATGAAGCTGTCAAGACTACGCTAATACTGCATTAATGTGAGAAACAAAGTAAGTGTTCCGTTGGGGTAAACTCTTAAAATAGGTACTGACCTTCTTCGAAAAATCTGCCTCAGCAAGATCAATAATGCTCTTAATGTGAAAGTCGAGCAACAGGAAAACCTTAAGGTCACCTTAGGCCTGTTAAGGTGCATTTCAGGTGTCAGGCAACCCGACTTTTAAGGTTTTGTTAAGTTCACCCATGTCGTTCAAGTGGAAAAGCCCACCTTAAAAGTGAGTCCATAACAATCGTAAAGGTTGAGTCGAACAAAGGATATTCTCATAGTTTAGTTGAAGTTGCAATTTTAATTTAACGCAGCTATTAGTGAAGGTTCACCTTGACTAGCCTCAGTGTTAAGGCGATTCAAATCTAGCAACAGGATCATGGTCTAGTCTGTATACGGTCCGTCTGCCTGTGATATAATGTTACAATTCTTCAACAAATCCTACTGAAGCAGATTTTGAGAAGTTTGACCTTGACTATGATAAGTCAAAAATTAATTATACCGGAAAAAGGTATATAGTGCAGTTTTACAGTTTTACACCTAATCATATTAACTGTTACAGGTAAGGATTTAGTGGGTTAGTACGTTGTCGACGTTTTTTGAGATTTTATTGACAATTTTACCGCCACGAGTTTCTAAACCTAAGCCTAAGTCTAAGCTTACGCTTAAGCCTACACTTAAGCCTAAGCCTACGCTTAAGTCTAAGCCTAAGCCTAAGCTTAAGCCAAAGTTGGTTCGATCCATGCGTGGCACGTCGACAAACCTTTTGCTGGGCCACTTTGCTGTGTACTGGTGGAAGAATATGCACACTGATACGCCATCCAGTCCTATGTGTGCGGAAATAACTCGTCAGTTCACCTTAGTCTGATAAAAATGTGACTAAACTGTGCAAGAATAAATTTTGATTGAACTTAGAAATTATTTTTATTGGGAGAACACGCTCCTATAAAATTTATATCATATTCATAATCTTTTTTTTCAATCGATTTTTGACCCATGTGGAGACATGCTATTCTATTACTCCAATAAAGTTCTGAGAAAACAGGATTCGTCTTTACCTGATACATTGCAAGGAAAAGTATGGCTCGAAGTCCTGATAAATTTTCGTTTGTATAGCTTTGATGGTTGTTGAAAGATATGCTTCAAATGAGACGTCGAAAATTCTGAAAATTTTCATAAATTCTAGAAATCGAGTGATTGTTTCATATTCATTCGCAAAGATCCACAAGAGTTAAGTTTGGAATCTGGTTTGTTTTTTCACAATCATACACGATTTGATGGTTGTCACTTTTAAATTACCGTTAATACTAACTTTATATTTCCATTTAGGATTTATATTAGTGGGAAAAGTGACGAAGGATTGTCGCCCAAGTTGGAGGCCGCTCAAGAATCTTCCGAGATACACTGACCCAAAGTGCGAAATTCTTGGTAAGTCTTCCGAATAGAGAAATGACATATCGTCTGGGGCGATTTGGAGGATTCGTTTAACCTCACTCAGTGTATGTCTTTAACCACGCACTGATAGTCACACTCTGAAGTGTAAGCAAAATTTTTTATTCCAAAACTCTCGTTAAGACGTATTCAGAAACATGATTGAAAATGATGTACCCCAATTTTTGACTGAATTAAGGATAGTTAGAGTTTGATTGATGATTAGTTGTTAACCTCACGCTTTCTGTCATTGAACCATTTTTTCAAAAAGTTGTTGTTTCTGCTATAAAATCATAGTGGGTTCTAGTGGGTCTAAAAAGTAAAAGTTTGCTTGTACATCAGAAAATGGTTGATCTGTCAGCAGTACAAGTTTTAGTTGACCAATTTAACCTAAACTCATATTTTTTAAAATTTCAGAAATGGTTCAAGTCACTGCATGGTTGGGGTGACTTGAGTCAAGTGCTATTTTTCAAATAGAACGTGCACCACAACCCGCAATCGAGCTGACTTAAGCAACCCACATTGTTTAAAAAAATCGAACCATTTTTCAACTTTTCAGCAAATCCAACTAAGGAAGCAACGGAAATAAGCGAAGCCGAAAGTTCGAAACTTAAACGCTCTGCTGTTGAAACGTCTGATCCGAATAGCTTACCGATCAGAATAACGTTGAAGCAAACGCCTCACGTGTGCCGGATATATTTCCAATCGAACAGCACCAGATCTGGGAAAGGAACTCACGTTTGTGCAATGTTAAACGGTTCGGATTATTTCGACCGCCGAGAGAAAGTGGGATGCTACCGCTATAACGCCACTACGAAAGAGTTTAAAAAGACTGATCTTCATTTTTGCGACGGCAACGTCAAACATGGTGAGGATTTTTACATGGTTCACTTGTGGTTGAATTATAAAAAAAGGCTATGTGACGTTTCGCACGTGACTGCCTGTTTTCAAATCGAAAAATTTGCTGTGCGATTTAGCCTTCTTGCGCCAACCCAGAAGTTAAGATATTCAGTAGTGCGATTCAGAGGTCCGTATAGAGGACGGGGCAGATGTCTTCAGGCTATACGTTAAATTTCTATAATTTTCTATGGATGAAGGCCATATTCCAATCAAAATATGATAAATTTTGATGAAACCTGAATTCTTGAAAGTAGCATATTAGATTTTCAGTGACTAAGTCTTCTAAAATCATAGTGCTCATTGTCCGAGAAAGAAATTTTAGGGTACAAGACACGTCACCTTTTAATGATCGAGCATGAAAAAGATGGGCTATGTTATTAAAAAAGCCATGGACTAAGTTACAGAAGGATTATCGCTCTTCTGAAAAGTCAGTTGGGAAAGTTTTTCGTGACGATTCGCATAATAGCATGTCTGTAAAATATGCGCCTGAGCAGTTGCAACTAGTGCGGTTCACTCTGAGAACATGTATATACCGGGTATTGCATAATGATTTGAGACACTCTTATACAAATTGTCACACACTAGGTTGTAGAAAATTCAATTTTGCGGCTATTTTCCGAATTGAAATACCTGGGGTCGGTTTCATCAAAGGGACTTAAGCTCCAGCTGAGCTGCAGCTTAACGGCAATGCTATAACATTTAGAGTTAAGCTACAGCTTAGGCTGCAGTTCAGCTGGAGCTTAAGTCTCTTTGATGAAACCAGCCCCCGACCTTATTCAATTTACAGGCAAAAAAAGAAAAGCTATCCTAAAATCAACGAAAAAACATGAACTAGAACAAACCCGTGGTTATGTTTCACCGCCATTTTGCTCTTTACTTTTCAAAATCGTTCTGGCATTTAACGCAAAACGTTTTTTCCAATTTTCTACATGATAACTTTTGATTCTTGAAATAATGTTTCAGGACCTAAAAAAGCTTTAAAAATTCTTGAAAAAGCCTTTTGATTTATTTTTCAAATTTCGAAGCACCCAGTTTTTTCATCTTCTAAGCTCCCTTGTAACCCGACGTCCCGATATAAAGCTTACGCTAGCTAATTTAACTCGATCTAATTCTGAAGATTTTATTCGATAAATAAGGCTAGCAGTTTCTGAGTCAAAACTCATTTTCAAGTTAAAAATTGAAACACAAAGCACATTTCTGTGAAATTTAATTGTAATTTATTCCTGGCACATAAATTTAAACTGTATACAATATAATAAAGGCTGCAGACGCGTCTCTAATCATATGACATAGGCTGCAGACGCGTCTCTAATCATTATGTAACAGCCAACAGAATTTAATTTCTTTCTCTCATTAAGCATTCTATAACCTGGGCAAAGTAACGAAAACTTGCGTCCCAGTTTGGAAGTTATATAGAAAGCTCGAACGATTCTCTGATCCGAAATGTGAAATTATTGGTAAGTTATTTATCTGTCACGATTTTTTTTTCTCGTTCACGGTTCATGTTCCGCAGAAAATAAAACGGCCAAGGCATCCAGCAGATCGAAAAGGAGCGTCGTACTGGAAGCTTTACCGGATTCGCTGAACTTGGCTTGCGTAGAATACAATAATCTTACGGGAGAAGTATTGCAATCCATAGTGCCGTGTGAAAATCACACGACGGCTCGGTTTATAAGATTGAACGGTCAATGTTATCGAAAGAAGCGAAATTCGACTTGTTTAGAGAAGGCACCGTCGTCTTTGCGTTGCAACGTGCCCGGTTTGCCTACAAATTTTGGAGGTATGATTCATGCTAATATTAATATTTTCATCTGTTGTGGATCAAAAGTTCAGAGAATACAAATTTCATATAGCGCTTGACCCGAGTCAGTTATCTATTCTAACTGTAGTGAACTTTAAATCTGTGTGGAAATGTTTTTCTTGACTTGTTATTTGACCTTCTCTTACAAAAGTTGAAAAATTTTCTTATATGCTATAGGATCATACATTTTCCCAGGGGAGTTGATGGGGTCCCGAGTCCTGACCTCGGGCAGACCCTCGGAAGAACCTGCCACAAAATTTTCATTCAATTTTTATACCAAGAAATGTAGAATTGTAGAAGTTTTTTCCAGATAAACTTTGCGAATGGTAAGCATAAAATTTATGCTCTTTGCAGATTTGTTCATATAAAAAGTTGGAAATTTCACGTGAATATCGAAAATTATCCAGAGAAAAAAATAAGTTTTTGTCTGAGCTGGAAGATCACACTGAGAAACATCAATAAACGAAACCATTAAGCCTTCCGATAAATTTTAACTGAGGGAAAAAATTTGGGTTTGACGCCCCAAAGTTTTTATGCTGTAAAGGTTATGTCGGTCAAAGCTTTTTGTTGATGGTAAATATTTGTATCGTTCGCAGCAATGTCTACATCAGCGCAGGACAGCAAATCCACAGCAGCTGCAGCGTCTTACAGATTTTGCAAGTGATTACTTTCAAGTTCTTGAGCTTTTATGAATCATCGTTTTTTAAAGTTGATATGCAGTTTATGCAATGGAATTCATTCTATTTATTGCATGAATTTTTGAATTATCGACGCAGTAAGATCGCAGTCAAGACTTCATTCAAAATTATGCAAAGCACGTTGATTCTATTAGAAAATTTTTTTCTCCTAATGAGACTCTCTAATGATCACTCTTTCCAACCATTTCGACATTATTGAAATTGATTTCCTGACCTCTATGGCAGTTTTTAAAATACCTCTAAATAATATGGATGGTAAGCAAGTATTATTCGATATTTTAGCTATTTTCTACTGAAATACGTACTATATCAAACTAAAAATTTGTTAGCATACTCGTTTAATCTTTAGCAATTGGTTGAGTGAAAAATTTTACTTTAGATGCTTTGTGTAAGTGATTAGGACGATAATCCTGATTTTTGTCAGTAAGCCTGAATTTGTTTAAAAAATGTTCGCCGCATCGACCATTTTAAAATGAATAGTGTGAAATGAATATAGCTAAACTTATACAGTCACATGAGGGATAGAATAAAAATTTTTTCTAGATAAGGGTAAATAAGAAATTTAACATTCTGAAAAGATTCATAACATTCATAACCGCCATTATTGCAGCTGATCTTCAAACATGATTTTCATATATTGATGTAAAACTGGGAATTGCAACATAAAAACTCAAATCTCTAATGATTGACATGGCTAACATGTCCATCAGTGGCTGACGAAGAATAGATAAGGTAATCAAGTATTGTCAAAGACATCATTGCATTACAATATTTTTGACCGAAGTAGCTAGAAGCTAATCATTTTCAACTGTTCATCACATGTTTTGTTCAAAGTAGATACAAGTATGCCAGGACTCCATGCTAAAACGAAATTTTCTCTCGGAATAGGAAGTTTGTCTCAAGGGAAACTCATTGTCTTTTGAAGTTGATGAATACAATTAAAGATTATATTGATAATGATTTGTGATCTGTAAATGAAAAAGGGTCGAATTCCCATGCTTTGTGTTATTCTCATAGCGAATTTCTTTCTACAATGTAAGATTTGCCACATCTTGCAAAAAGATAAGACAAAAGATCTTAAAATTAGAAATGCAATAATTTTTGTTTAAATCTCTTGAATGTGTCTTATAGAAGTGACAAGCTTGATAAATTCTTGAAAATTCATCTCTAAAATGTCAACCTGCTTCAATAAAAAAAGTGAGATTGCATTTGCTAAAGTAAAAAATAAGCTCTTAATCGAAGATTATTCTAATGTGGAAGAAATTATAGTGCATTGCACAGCATGAAGTTGACCGAATCATCTATCTTGAGCTGTTTCTCCCATGAGTCTTATACGCATTAAACCAGCTCACAGTGCTGAATATGCATATATCTGACCTCAGCTCCTATACTCCATTGATTTATGATCGCGTAAGTTAGATACGGAAAAACTAATAAGCTTACTACAGTAATCAATGAAAAATTTTTTGTCACTGGGCGGCAAACAGAAGAGGAAAAAATTTTTTTCAATAACCTGATTAATCGATCAAAAGTACCCGGATTCAAATATCGACACGGTTCTGCCTAAAGCGACAGTGGATTAGCATGATGTTTCTAGCTGCTTTGGGGCTGTCCCGTTCTCACGAAAAATGTCACGTTCCTTACAGTATAAAGTATTCCACAATTTGAAAATAACGTATCAAATTGAACTTACTTTTTAGAGTGTCTCTGAGCCTATCATTCTAAATCACATAGGGCTACAGCACTTATAAAAACATATGAAAAACTACATCTGACAATACAGGCCGAGATACAAAAATAACTCCCGATACTGAATTTTATGCTCACTTATCTATATGTCCATTTTTTCTGAAACGATTTTTAACTATAAAGGTGAAAATCATGTACTGTTCAATATTTTTACGACTTTTTACGGAAATAAATACCATGTCGGACTTACTCACCTAATATTTAGCAATTTTTTCAGCGAAAAAATGCTTTGTGTTAATGATTTGAACGATAATCCTGATTTTTATCATTTTTTAAGTTGGAAAATATTTATTAGAAACAGACTGAATATTGAAGAATTTTCTCAAAAAGATCTATCCGTCAGATGCATTTGAATATTCTACGCTCCATTGGTTGCTTAGATAATGTAACTCACTTTGACTGAGCACATTTATGGAAATTTTGATGTAAATAAGGTTGACTGGAAGGACGACATTGTAACATTTACTTTGGGAAGTCGATTGCACTATAAAAGGTGTGACATCGGAATTTCCACTAGAAAACTATCCCGGGAGAAGCATTCTAAGTGCTATTCCAGGTGTGAGAAGCATACAAAGAAATCGAGTTTTATGAGCCCAAAAAGCAAATTCCACATTTTGCTTGTTCAAAACTTCCTACAAACTGTAGACAAAGTTAAGTAAATTTTACAGTGTTTTTTGACAAAATAGGTTTCAAAAGAGAACGTTGTGGTTCAATGTTACATTTATGAAAAAATCCTCTATGTTCAATTGACAAAGTTTCATTTTTGCAACAGCGATGAGGATACGAATGTAATTCTGAAGGAGATTATTTGTAAATGTACTGCATCCAAAGTAATTGCAGAAATCACCCTTTTTGAGTATTACTCCTTCGCAAAATTGAATCCTAATCAGCGCAATTGTTTGATCAGCTGCCTCACCACTTCATTTTTTAAACAACATTTTTCTATCAGGGTTTTTCATCGAATCACGAACCCAAACCTGCGCCGGTTTCTACGGCACGAAACCGAATATAAAAATCTTCAAAGATTACGACGAATGCAGTTCTGCTCTGTTGGAGAAGAGGAAGCAAATGATAAAACTAGCGGCCTCAAAGAGATATTCATGGGCAGCTCAGAATGTCACACGATCGAGAAGAAGCAATCCGGACGTCACCCGCATTGGTAAAGGCGAAGGGAAAGAGACAGGCGGTCGCTTGAATAGGACTCGAAGAGGTGCCGAAAGCAGAGGAGCCGCTGTTTTGAAAACGGGCCGTCGAACTGAAGACTTCAAATCATTCACGTCATTGTATGAAAATGTCTATCTTGCGTTTATGAAGTACGCTGCTTTCATGCAAGCGTCACCAAAAAGGGCGACGAAATCGAAACGTGCGACAAGTATGGATAAATGTTGACTTATGATAAGAACAAATCCAATAACTTCAAAATGTATTATTATACCTTCATAGATTTCAAACGACTGAAGCTTTTATAATGTATTTTGCTACCGTCGATAGATAAAACATGCGGCATAAAAATTGCAAAGTTTGAGCTAGATTGCTCGAATATTGACTGATTAGGATCAAAAATGCTAAACGAAGATGTTTTTGCAAATAACAAGAAAAATGACAAAAATCAACATGTTTTACAACAGAAAAAGTAAAACAGATCCAATCATAAGAAAAATATAACAGCTGGAAACTACAAGAGAGTCATTTTAGTTTATCCTACTTCCCGTTTCACCAATAGTTTTGATCGTTTTCCGAACTGGTCGATGACAGAATTGATTTTGTTTTGATTTTGCTTTTTTTCCAGTTTCAAAATAAAATCTCTTGATTTTGGTGAAATTTTGTCCGCATTGAAACATGAAGTTGATGACTTTAAATTACGTGTAAACTAAAATCTGGGTGATTTTAAAAGTATTATTGTGTGTAAACAGCTATGGAAATCTTTTTTTCACAATGGTACAACTTTTAATTGATTTCACAACTTTTAATTTTTGAAAAATGACCACTTTTACGAAATTTCTGTTTGTAGAAAAACCATAAAAGTTAAGAGCATAAAATGCAATAATCCACATTAAAAAAATTTAATCCATTTAAAAGTTATAAAGGTCAGCGCTGGACGCCCTTTTTTGGCCCACACTTATTTATTAAGTGAAAAACATTATAGTCTTGTACAATGTTAGGAAATTTTTGTCGGTAGGATACTGACTTTTTCTGTTCACTATTACCATATTTTTTGCGAACATGATTCCAATAGAAAATGATCACTCTAAAAATATTATCGCTAACTTTTTGCTCCGTTGATTGATCATCTTTTCGAGCATTCAACTATTCATATTGCTGCTTTTTCATTGCTTACAATTAAGTTGTAACTTTAAATAACTTATTGTTTTGTTTTCTTTTTTCGTTTACAGCTTTTTTCTTCTTCACCTCGTTTTACTTGTTTTATAATCAATTTCTTCTATTTATCCTCAAATTTTATATTTTTTTTAGGTTTATTTTGTACATTTTTTGTTTTCTCTACCCGCACTGAGAAGCGAATTGTGCAATTTTTTATGTTTTTTGCTCTCTCACATTAGATTGGAAATATTACTGTTTTATATTGTATTAGAAAATGCGGAACCAATCTTTTTTCGGGCTAATTTAGAGCCATAGTCTCTTGGAATGGCAAAATAGCTTCAACAAGACAATCTCCTTTGGAGATTGAAGAACCCTGGTGTTATTTCTTAGAGAAGAGAGAACCCTGGTGTTATTTCTTTTACCGCTTTTCTTTACTTAGTAGAATTACTGATGAGGATCTTCTCCGGGTCAGTTTTACTCCACATGCCCGACATCATGTCGTTCATTTTACTCCTACATCATGGTCTGTTTTTTCTAAAATGCTTCTAAATTGAAGAAATGGAAAAATTGGCAATGTCGACGAAATCAAGTACACAATACTTTCACTGTAGAATTTCTACTCAAGAGTTGAAGTCCTACCTGAGTGTAGTCGTGTAGCTTAAAGTCGAAAAACTTGAAATTTTGCTTGTTTTTCACTTTTATCATTTATAAATACTTCAGAAAAAAACTAACTATAGTTCTAGACATTTAATACTGAGAATATTATTTATTAGACACCCTCAATTAGTCAAATTAGTGTAAGTCTCGGAATCAAATAATCGTCATTCCTAAAGGCCTAGCTATACTTCGACGGCCGGCGCCATCCGTCATCAAAAAGACGAAGTATGGCAGCTTGAAACCGGCGCCGGCCGTCGAAGTATAGCAGGGCCTTAAGTTTCGTGATCTAGAAACTTTTTCCGACCAAGTCGTATGTAAATATTGATTTAAATTCATGAATCTGTCTCTATCGAGTTTGTGTTGATGTCAGGTCATGTCACTGCATCTATAATGTGGTGTATAAGATTTCATCATATCCATTTGAGATTTGCTCGTCCTATGTCACAAAGTTTTGTGATTCCTGAAGCTCTGTAAGAATCTCGTATTTTAACATTTACTTTTGAAAAAGATTTTTGCAAAAATTTTTCTCTTGTTTATTAGTGGAAAATAAACAAATTTATGTAAAAGTGTAAGATTGCCGTTTCAAGCCCATTACCGTAATCTTTTTTTGTGTATTATGCAGTATTTCCAAGTCAGTTTTCTGGATAGACATTCAAATTTTACTGTCTCAGTGATCTTAGCCTATGTACCTATGATTTTCAAAGTTCGGTTGTGCCATGGGCAAGTTGTGCAAATGATCATGGAACCACTTTAGGTGCTCAGTGGTACATAGTAGTTGAGTGGGCCCTTATTGTAGTAATCGAAAACGAACACTAGAAAGGTTGCACTCAGAAATCTAAGGACTCAGTGGTTTAGTGGTCCAGTAGTTCTCAGTATGAGATTTCAAAAAAGAATTTTTTGAATTTTATAGAAATTTGAAGCTTTGAAGCATGAGCACGAAACACTATCCTTATTTCTAAAAATCTACAACAAAAGTTCGGTCTGTTCCAGGCAGAGACTACTGAAATACTGAACTTCTAAAAGCAACAACTAAACCACTAGAATATAAATCCTAGTAGTCGTGCGACCGGAAAATTTACGGCTACTGTTGTGATTAATAAAACATTGAACTACTGGACTATTGAACCACTAATATTGCGACCGACTTTTGGAATAGATGAATATTGTTATGTGAAAAAGCAGATGGGTTACACGTTTGGATCTAGTTATAGCTCATAGAACATGTTCACTGTATTATTCGACTTAATTTCTCTACAGATGTGGGAAATGGTCAGGAGTATTGCTTTGATTCGTGCGGTATTGATGTCGACAGAACACAATTCCTAGATGGATACAGACTTTGTAAGCTCCCTTATATGTTATATAGTTTAGTATGAGAAAATTGTTTGGTTTTATGATAAGTTCTGCAGCATGCTTTTTTATTTTATTTTTTCAGATAAACGTCATATAAGAAAGGATGGTAAGTTCTGTATAGTGGTGTTGCGCTTATGGAAAGAAAGAAATCTTCATGAGAGCCTTTTGTTGTATTGGTAAATTCTTCACAAGCTTAACGAAGGAATGCTTATTTAATATTCATTTATTTAGGCTTATTGTTTTTTATTGTGAACGGAAACTATTCATAAATTAAGTATTCCAAACTGTAGTAAAACGAAAGACGTGATAAATTATGGAAAACTTTTTCAAATCTTTCGATGCAATATCATTTCGGAAATAATTTAAGGCAGGAGCAAGTCTGGTAAAGAATTTTATATCTCACGCAACTTCTCGGCTATTTTATTCCCCAATATTTTTGAGGGGTCGTACTTTTTTTCAGAGTGCAATCCGATCACCGAATTTAGATGTCGTAGGACTGGAGAATGCTTTACTTATGGCATTATTTGTAATGGTTACGATGATTGCAGCGACAAATCAGACGAACCTGAAGAAACTTGTGGTAAAATCCTCGTAATATAACATAATAACTTGTGTGAGTCTATCAGTATCGTAACATTTTGGAAGCATTATAAGATTTAAACACGTTCTTCTAGAAAACCATATTTTCCGATGAAAATTCGAATAATTTTTGGTTGTCGCACATGTCTTTTATTTTTCAACTAGAGCAATTTCTCAGAATAGTTTTTTGCTACACAATGAAAAAATTGATGCCTCGAAAATACTAGTAAACTTGGATGGAATGAAAATGAAAAAATCAAGTTTTAATACGAAAGCTTGGTAGAGGTTAATTGTTATATTCGAAATAAATGAGGGGTTAAAGTCCTTACCTGTCCTAGTCTGTGAGTCGGAAGAGAATGAGATTCGGCGGGAGAGACAGCCAGGGATCGACCTTAATGCACAGGCTTTCAACCGTCCAACGCTTGCCCGAAATGGCTGAGGAAGGGAAGTACTTAAACCCAACAATGATGACCCAAATTAGCAAGCCTTCGGATTCCCAATTTGAGTTAATTAACAAATATTTTGGAAAAAAGGGCGAGGCTCTCCTTGTAATTTTACCTACACAAGAATACATACTTACTTTACAAAACGACGATAATGAAATTGCACTTGTATAGCAATGAAGAAACCCAGCGATGGGCGTGGTCAATAAGGAAACTCCCATGCAGACGAAAACAAAACTAAAGGTACCGGGAGCAGCGACTAACACTTGATAAAAACACACAACTGCCGAATCTGAGACCTACAGTAATTACCTTGGAATCGTCCGCTATTTCCAGTTGGGTGCGTGCCCGCAGGCGCTTCTTCAAAATTGACACAAAATTACGAAATTCACTAAAATAGGCGGAAACACACTACAACATAATTTAGTAGCATACAGTCTGTTTTTCTTGAAATGCTTCTAAATAATGAAAGTGGAAAGCAAGTAGTGTTTCAGAATTTCACGATTTGCTGATAAACAATATAACATATGGGACTAAAAATTTGTGAACATAAT
This sequence comes from Romanomermis culicivorax, assembly GCA_963922205.1. Taxonomy (NCBI): domain Eukaryota; kingdom Metazoa; phylum Nematoda; class Enoplea; order Mermithida; family Mermithidae; genus Romanomermis; species Romanomermis culicivorax. The sequence continues at coordinate 359,350 of CAWUHX010000185.1, forward strand.
TACCTTCATTCCTTTTATTCTGTATTTATAAATAACTTGCTCAAAAGTATAATAATTTATGCTTTTTATTCTTACAGGCGTGAGAGCGTGTACCGACGATGAGTACGAATGTGATGATGGAAAATGTTATGATATGAGGTTCAAATGTGATAGCACATACGATTGTCAGAGTCTGGAGGACGAAGAGGATGGAACTTGTTCTACAGGTGAGTTATTCTTGGAAAATAGCTTTTTTAATTAAGCTCGTGAATCAATGCAGTCACATAATGTAGCTCAATAACATCATATTGTATTTTATTGAATTATTATGGACGATGAATACTTCCTATGAGCACGGGGCAGGAAAAAATGTATTGTAGCCACCAAACTACATATTATGATCACATTTTAAATTTCACGCCTTTAGATACGACATACTATGGTTTTATACACGGCGAACCTCTAATTTATGATTGTAATAACATATAAGTTAACTGACGCATAATACACTATTTTTATATGATTAGCCGTGCAACTGGTCAGAGGAAATTCAAAGGTTAGAGTGAAAGTTCTGGCTTCTGAGCTCCAATCGTTGGTCACAATTTTCAGACATCAGAGTATCCTGCTAGTAGAAAATTATTTAGGTTTAAAAAAATTTTCAATGGCTTTTCTCTTGAAAAGCAATAATTATTCTGATTCAGATCTTATCAAGATGAAGTCTTTGCAGTTAATGATTGATATTTTATTTATATCTGAAATATCTGACTGTACTTTTCATTATATTGGTTAGTTCCGCTGAAATAGATCAAAGTTGATCTACTGGCTGATCAGTCATTGAATGACAGAAACAAAGGAAACTACACCATATCATATTGGTCTCCTATAAAATGCCGGAAGGAACTCATATATATTCTGCTAATTCTAGCGCATAATTGATCGTTTTGATGCTTTTCAGACCACTTATGTGTCTGTAATTTTCATGTTATGATACTGCATTTAGAACTCCGGAATCCTGCGATGCATGTCAACATATATTTCATACATGTTGTATCACAGTTAACACCGAGAAAAATAAAAATCCTTACCTATACGCATTTTTTTGCTTTCCAAGTCCCATTTGGACAAAATGGAGTATAGTTTGTCTTTCTTCTAGCGGAAACTGACGAGGAAACGCTCACAGAGAATTTGGATGACGAAAATTTGAATTCGTGTGAATTTCGATGCAAGGATGGTTCGTGCCTTCCAAAAAAATTTGTTTGTGACGCGACTCAAGATTGTGAAGACAATTCTGACGAAGAAAATTGCGGTAAGTTCCCAGTGTGCAGCATGCACGTTCTCAGGAGGTTTCTGGGTATTTTGACCCTAGGCAGACTCCTGGCTGACTTCCAGCAGCATTTTAAATTTTTCTTGTATTCTTTTACCACGAAATGTAAAAGTTAAATTTTCCAACAAATAAATGCTGCAAATAAATATATTGAACGTAAAATAAATATGATTTTGAAATATTTAGTGCACATTGAGGACTTGATCATACGAAGACTTGGAGCTTCCATGTTGAAAATTATTAGAAAAAAATTAATTGTTTTGAACTTAAAGAACAAACTGAGAAACATCCTGAAACAAAGTTTTGAATCATTCTGATCAATTTTGACAGAGTTCTGAGTGCTTTAAGAAAACTAAGATCTGCTACACATGTATGTATGGTGGGAAAGTCAAGTGTCCATATCGTTTTTACCATTGATAAGAGCCTTTTAATCAAGAGGAAAGTTTCATTAACTTGGTTAATCTCTACTAGTTTTTATTACCCGACTCACGAATCTGATTTACAGAGACAATAATAGATGAGTTCCGCCCAGAGCTGTATCGGATGACACCTAAGGATGTTTAATATCATTTAAGAGCCAATAACATGTCAATCAGGATACTGGCAATGCCACAACAGACTACAATGCATCGAACAAAATGCTAAGTGCGATGGCAATGACGATTGCTATGACGCTTCCGATGAAGAAAATTGTCCAGGTAAAAGTTTATTTTCATCTGATGCTTATCATTGGGGACGTACATATTAGTGACAGTAGGTCTGATATTTTTAGGTACTGTCAATTATATTTATCTGACTAAAATTACATCCTAAGAACAAAGATTTTTGGAAATTGTATGGAAACTAGTTAAAATGAGAAAAATAATCATACATATAATACAGCTGTGAGGTCTGGTTGGGACAGGAAAGCAAAATTGTTATCTGAAGCATTATGTGTTTGGGTTCTCTTCGACAAATCACTTACTATATAATTGTTACTCTGACAAAATCAATCTATCCGCATCAGGCTGACTGACCATGCACAAGTATGCTAGTGAAATCAGGCATTACTAGTAAATTGAAATGACCATTATACAATTAGAAGCTTAAATATTCGATCGAAAACCGGGAGAAATCACCACATACAAACAACTTGCCGTATTATTTATTTAAGTGACGTCCAAAAACGTGGAAGCTGTGACCAAACGTATGCCAGATATCGGACTTCCTCCTTATCAAGGTCCAGGAGGATCAAATGAAAATAGTCCCAAACAGCCATCCATGGAATTACTAAAAGGAAAAGAAACTGATGGGCCACAATACATTTCTACGTCGAAAGAAACCCCATCGCCTGAAACAGAGCTCACAACTGAACTGCCACCTGCTACCGAGCTTACAACGGAACTGCAATCTGCAACGAACCTGCCATCTTTAATGGAGCTGTCACCTACGACGGACCCGCCACCGGTGATCGAAGTTACAACGGCATCTACGGAAACCTCAGGTATTATTATTCCACATCCACTCCAGGCTCATCAAACATCAGCTAGTATTTGCGTTTTTCCCGGAAAGGCACATGAAATTTTACCTGAGTAAACAATTTTCGTACATTTGAAAAATCAATTCACGTCTTTTGTAAAAATGAAAAAAGCTTTTATAAATGTTTAAGAAAGAATTGCGCTGAGTATTGTCATGTTTGACAAATTAGAAGTTTCATATGGCGCATTGGTGATCTTACGTTTATTGAATATAGGTTTCAATATTCTATGAAAGTCTAATAATATTCTGATCCAGTTATGGCACACCTGTAATTGGGGGAGGTTTCGGGTGGACCCCCCTACTTGGTCGGACCTTATACCCAAACGTTGGGACCCCCAACCCCAACTTGGGCAACCCTATACCCAACTTCCGCCAGCTAGGAAAAATTGGAAAAAATAGGAAAAAAGTGGCTTTCTTGAGAAAACTTTCGAAATTTTTTCGGCTTTTTCGGATCTATTCGACCCCCCTCCGCAAAATTTTCGGTTTACTCCCCTCCAACTGGTCGGACCTCTTACAGGTGTGAGTTATGGGTCGACGACTTAAAGTGACCGTACTTAGATTTTGTCAGTAACGATAAGTTTATGGTTGGAACTTCATTTATTTTCCGAAACTGATTGGTGCCGAAAATTATGTGAGGATCCTACAATTAATATCTTGTAGATGTATGGTGTCTAAAAAAATCTACCCCAGATACTTTTCTTTAACATTGCTTCTGTTTTATCCTTTAACATGCCATCTTTGGGCCAACCTTGTTATTCTACTGCAAACATTTTTTGATTTTTGGATCTCAGTGTCCAAGACTGATCTGATGTTGTGGTTATTGTTTATTTTGAAGCTTGGGCTTAGCAGTCTCCTTAGGCTTAGGCTTAGCCTTAGGGAATGCCCGTTGCTTGCAGAAAAACATTTGTGCTTTGTAATGTTTCAAAGCTTAGACACTGCTTAGCCAGATGAAAATTAATGAAGCCATTGATGAGTTTTCTAAGCGGCTGAAGCTCGTTAATCAAGCAAAAAGAGGTCACATAGGCTCGGAATTGTTGTGATTGCATATTTGGCGTGTAATTGTTTCATGTCACATGAAATTTTTCCTCGTTTAATTGAAAATATTAATAATAAAGCTTTTTGCTGAAAGGTTTAGTTTGAGTTTGTAAAAGGTACCTTGAATTAGAATTGGCGGCTTAGAAGTTATGAAATTCAGCTGGTTTGTTGCTAAATGTTTGGCCAATTTATCGCAGAAAACGGCAAGAAAAAGTATTGAATTGTTTGAGAAAAGTTACGCAACAGAGACCAGGGTAGCCTTTTTTGAGACACCGTGTGTAATTCTAGTTTGCAGAATATTTTTAGTCTCCCTACAATAGTGACCTATACCTGAAAGTCATTTCGTGAAAATATAATCGAGTACGTAGAAAAAGACACTATAGTAAGTAGTTATTCTTGCTGATTATAAAGCAGACTCTTGATATAGAAATTTTTAAGACTACTCTTGAAGCATGTTTTTAGTATCAGCAGTATTTAATGAACTCGTATTCATTGGTGGCAAAATTAAGGTCTATTGTAAATCAGAAATGACTCCAGACATGCAGAGCAAAAACTTTTCTGCCGGAAGGAACCTGGCACCTTTCATCGAGATGGTGGTGCGGATGGGTGGGTGAGCAAAACAAAAAAAAGCTCCACAGGAATGTTTTTCATACAAAATATGCACAAAAAGCATCAAAAAGACTGTATTGGAAAAAGTGCAGGTATATATTTGACGATTTTTTCCGGCTAGAATGCGGTTTCCAGGGTCTCAGGTAAGAGGATTTACCCTCCCTACCAAAAAATAATAATGATCTCAGTCATAAATGTTGTTCGCAGGGTTATTTTTGTTACAGAGGTGACGGAATACGACGATTATGCACTTGAAAATTACCCAGATAGTGAACTTCCTTCGCATCAAGGCTCAGAACGGCCATCCGTGGGATTAGGAGACATACATAGAACTGATGGACCGCCATACAATTCATTACGACCAGAAACCATATCTTCAACAACGAATATGCCACCATCGACCAAACTTACAACTACACCTGTCCCTGGTATGATTAATCCACCTTCATTGTAAGCTTACGGCTTGTATTAGTCCTAATTCGAAATTTTTTACGGAGTGATGAGACTTCTGGGTCCTACATGACTAAACAAATTTTGAACTGCTTACATAATCAATTCATCTTTATAGAAGGCATCAAAAGTAATTCACTAGGCGTTTATTATTTTTCAATGAGAATGATTCTGCGTACTAATTGTGAAAGATTTCTAGTCCTTACAACGCAATTCCTGACACACCGGAACCTTCAATAAATTTTATTTTTTTCAGTGAAGAAGTACTTGATTTGTTACAAGCATTGCTCAAATCCATACATCGAGCATTGCAGAAGTAAGTGTTTCTTGTTTTATCGTTTTCATATTCAATAAATTTAAAAATTCTGAGCGTCATATTTTCTTAGATTTCTAGGAACTAATTTGTATTAAGCAACCAAAATTATAAAGTGGAATATAAAGGAATGACATCTTCGAGCTGTGTCAAGTGTCACTGACAGTCAGAACATAGTCATGTAGTTATTTTTGTGGAATTTTGAGAAATTCTCCTACTTTCCTGTTTGTTCATCGAGACGTTGGTGCGAAAGTTTAGCATTCAGGCCCTTCAGTACGTTTAATGCTTGATAAAAAGAAAATACTTTCTACAAAAAAACATGAAGCACCAGATCGGTCTCAACTTCAAATCAAAGTCTAGAAAGTTGAATTTCCTAAAGATACTTGTTGATTCCTAATTCACTTGACTGGTGATCTACTGGAATCGACAAGTCTATATTCAGCTGGATGATGTAATAATCAATATGAAGAGAAATCTATACTGTGAATAAGTTTTCCATCTGATTTATGCTCATCAAAATACATAAGAATCATTTTTCAGGAACTTCAGACGATTGTGGGACGAAGTCGCACGGCTCTTGCCATGGTGAGTTGTCCGAACACCCATTCGAATATTTTCCTGACCAAACTGCTTTTTTCAATGTCCACTATTTTATGATGATACATTTTAAATACGTTAGGCATTTTCTTAGAACTTAGCTGAATGTTTTCGAAAGTAGAAGTATCTGTTGTGTTTGTGTGCAAAGTAATTTTTATTCCCTATTATCTCATTATCCCTTGATGCTGGTCGTTGAGACCCGTTTTGGCTCAATAGATGACTTTGATCACTAGGGTTTGACAGCTCATGTACGTATGTCGTCAAACCGAAATGGGCCAATTATGTGGGCTTTGGTACAACCTCGAAATAGTTCTTTTGATTTCTTAAGACAGAAGAAAAATTGTCCATGAGTTTTTTGCCCCATGGTTATAAAGCTAACTGGCAGTATTGTCTTTGAATTGATTCTTCTTTACATAATTGTTTTTTCACTTCCACCAAATTAGGAATCAGGTAGTGCAAATAATAAAATAGAAGGTTTTCTGTCCTTTGTGCACAGCAATATTTCTGGAGATCATAAGAAATGTAATATTATTCATCACAATGTGTATAATATATTCTATATAAAGATCGATGACAACTTTGCAGATGTAACCGATGAAATGGCGGAAGAAAATGTTTATCAGAGTAAATAATTCTATGATATGCTACGTTTGATCTGGTGAATGGAAATTTTACAGATTATGGAAGCGCTGTAAGGAGATTCAAATTCGAAGATCTTGAAAATCCGGTTTACATTTATTGTAAAGAAGAATTCAAAGTTTGCAAAGAATTGGGTAATGTTATAATCATTTTCATTGAATTCGTGCAATCAATCCGTAGAATGTAATCATGACAACTGATTGGATTTGAGGGTATTTTTTCAATAACAGTCACTTCGACTGAGACTCCACCAAGTTCAAAGTTAATCTCCAAGTGTAACATGAGTAGCTTCCACTGTTGAAAAACATGTTTTGAAAATATCTGACGAAGAATCCCAAATCCTCTATTTGAGTAGCCCAGCATGATGCAAGCAAATGAATCGATATGTTATCTAATTTCGCACTCGGAAAAAAGGTGACAAAAGTAGTATAGGTTTTAAATGTGAAAAATACAGAAGAAAATGTAACACTTGCACTATAGCAAAGATAACATTTTCAGATACATGTGACTAACTACATCTTAGGGAAACAATGATCAAAGTTTGATTCTATCAAAGAGACTTTCTTTCGGATGTTTGTAGCTAAATTTCGAACTTCGCTGCATCACTAGGGATGTAAAATCTTACGTTTCTTATTGTACTACTGGAGTGTTATACAGGACTGATTTACCTTAAATACAGATTTCTCATCAGGAATTTTTGCTTTTGCTGTGATAGGATAAGCATCACTTCTTGCTCATCACTGAATATTATGATACAATGAAGTGAGTCTGCTAGAGAGATTCTAATTTATCCCCTCTATGTTCCATACCTATTACACGTTTTCCTGTTATTACTCGTATGTTTCAGGTAGCCCTTGTGAGGCTTCTGATGATAAATGCCGGCGTAAGTATTAGTAATAGTGTACATTATGCACCAAATTTTAATAAATACACCATTTTCAGTGTGCGACCGACAGGATGCTTATGATATCAATCGGCTTGAAGGTAGTTTAAGAAAATGTGTCTTGACACATAGATTTTCATTGGCCTTTCAGATCCAAAGAATCCAATGAGAAACTATAGATGCTCATTCGACTGTGACGGAAAACATATATGCTTTGGTGAGTGAAAATTTACATGTGTAAAATCAAATATCGGTTGAATTGTAAGAGCATGATACCAAAACTGTGCTCCATTGATTTTAAAATTATCAATGTAGTGAGGTCGCAACCAGACTTTTATCCAAAATTATGGAAGGCTTGTTGACTCTACTCAGTAAATTTTTTTTTCATGATACAGGCTCCTTGATGATCACTCTTTTCAACTATTTCAAGATTATTAAAACTGATTTCCTGAACTGTAGTGTGTCTGCGCTTGTCGGAACTGTCGGAACTAGCAGTATATACTTTCTTGAGGAAATATAATATGAATGAATATAAAAAAGTCATATATACCGTTGGCAAGAGAGTAATATCGAAAATTTGACTACATTTTCAAAGTTTTATTACATTTGCATGAAGCATGATTAATCATCGAAATATGTCCCCATTACTATCAATCACTCTTTGCCATTTTGCAGTCAGCTTTGCAATGCCTGCATAATAAAAGACTTGGGGCTTTTAATCAAGAAAGTTCTGGATGAATGTTGCGACCTGGTCATCATTTTCAAATTCCATATCGACACGGCTATTCTGCAATGACCAGAACAGATAATAGTCTCATGGTGAATATAGTGGATGGGGTAACGATTCCCAATCTAATTCCTGGATTTTTGTCTGGACAATGGCAACAGTATGTGGATGGGCATTGTCATGGAGCAGAAGTACTCCTCTGGGGTGTACCAATGCAGGCTGCTTTTGAATGAAGACATTTTGTACACAATCAAGCTGGTCTCCATAGAATTTAGCAGTGATTGTCAAACCAGGTATAAGCAACTCAAGGTGAACGGTTCCCTGGGTTGACCACCATACGCATAACATAACCTCGTGTGGGTGTAGATCGGGAATTGGCGCTTGTGCTGGTTTAGAGCATTTGCTGACCCATTGTCGCCTCTGGATGATGTTAAGATGCACAGCCCACCTTTCATCTCCACTGATAGTTTGATCAAGTAAAGGCTCGATTTTGTACAGTGAAAATAACGACATGGAAATGATAACACACTGTTGTATTGCATGATCACTCAACTTGTGAGGCACCTATGTTTGGAGCTTGTGAACCTTGTTCATCTGCTTCATTCGAATTTAAATAGTAGTTTGATTAATGGCGAGGACTTCTGCTATGTCCCTAGTGTCTGCTTTCGGATCGAGGTCCAGCTGTTCTTGTATGTCTGCTTATGATACTTCACCTGGTCATCCACTATGAGGTTCCTCTTTCATACTGCGGGTGCCAGTCCCGAACTTTGCAAATCACTATTCGACTGCATGTTCAGACACATCAGTTTCACCATATGCTTGCCATATATTTCTCATCGCCTCAGCTGCAGTTCTGCCCAAATCATTATCATACAAAATGTAATGACATGTATGGTTCGGGAGGTTACACTTTCTCTCAGGTATCAATAAAACGGACACCATGAGCCAACTGAAAACGGACAACGTTTTTGAAAACAATAATGCTTGCTCTTCCAAACAAACAATTAACAACCCCAGACTGTATTTTAAGAAAAAAATTGGCATTACTTTCTCGCCAACCCAATATTTAAGTTGGAAAATTTAAGAGGAATGTTCAATGTTAAAATATATGAGGAAAGTTATACATGGTTCAATTTCGAAATCATAAACGTTAGAGTGTATTCGATAGACAATCTCATTAATTCCAAATTTCCAATTAAAGTATGTGCTAGTTTGTTGGGTATGACAGTAGGATGAGATAGATGTCGATCAAATTTTCCGGGACTTATTTCTCAAATCCTACCCCCCTGTTTTCATAACTGGCACTGATTGTGAAGAAAACATTCAATTAATTTTTTTTTACAGCCGATGATAGCTGTACAGGAGGTTATTATTGCCGACCAGGTAATTGTCATAAAGGAAAATACATGCGATGATGAATACGATACACTAATAATGTCTCGTTGAAGACACGCTCAGGAGTGTTGCAAAAACGTTTGGTTATTTAATGTCAACACTATCAGAGCTTGGATGGATGGTTCTAGATTGTCAATATCAAGAAAATGCATATTGTGAAGAAGCCAAAAATGGTTTGGTTCAGGATTTGGTTCTACTTCACAAAAATATTTGAATGTGAAATATTTTGCAGATTACGAATTCGATGGATATACGAAAGGTGAACAAATTTTGATTTAGATACTGCTGCTTTAGTTCATTGACAAAATATAAACCTTTAACCTTACAGTATGCCCACGAGATATTGCACGTGACAAAAAAATGATTGGAGGTCAGACTAAATGTACATATGTTGCTTTTCGTTTGAAATTTTTTCTTAAATTACAGATGAGTACTTCGTTAGGGAATGCATCAAAGATTGCTCGGGTTTTTCGAAATGCAGGAAAGGTAAATTTGACGATTAAATGACTCGTTAAAAATTAATTTATGTCATAAGACAAATGGATTTTGCAATTATGTCGTAGGAATCAATTTCCTTATGGATTTTGTTTGTTTTTTGAGTTTTAGAGCTTGCAAAGTTAGAAAAATACATGTTCACTACATTATACCAATATGTGCTGTATGCTTCGGCGAAGAACAAATGGACAATCAATTTTTCAAATGAAGCTTATTGGTTCCTCTGTTTCCAAAAATTTGAGTTTTTGAGTTCATCATTCCAAAGTGTTACTTAATGCGAAATAATCTGGAATGGATTAAAGCACTGTAGCTGGAATCTCATTGATAGCCGTCACCGTAATCACAAATTATAATTATTAAAATTTTTCAGCAAAGGTTGCCGACAAGAATCTGTATCAACCTTACGGTAAGTAATAAAATTATAATCTTAAGACATCAATTGAGGATCCACTAAATTTAATTTTGATATGGTAAATATGCGTAAGATTGTATCACGAACGCAGCGTGAATGAAAAATTGATCTTAATGACAATGGAAAATTTATCCTTTTTAAGATCTTTACCGCGAAGATGCGTTGCCCACAATACCAGATGGTGAGAAAAAATTTTCACCGGCTTACAACTTTTAGGAACTCAACACGGATACTTAATTTGTTTATTTTTTATCATTAAGATTTCGACTTTGATCCTCAAGAATCCCTATTTTTCCGACTCAATTACGGCCGTGCATACCGTATGAATCATTAGATGTTTAAATCAACAAACTTTTTTCATTGATTTTATGCTTACTTTCAGCTATTAGCTATTCAGAATGCTTAAAATTGGGAGCAACATGTAGCGGTAAGTTTTCGCAATGACATGATTTCAAGAGAATATTTGTTAGACAAATGTGTCTCAGCCATCTGGCGCTGCTTAGTGTGAAAATGAATACAAATAAATGCAATTGTAATGAGAGTGATGGAATCTGCAACTGTGAATGAGATATAATATGTATCAAGTTGCGACCAAAACTAATGTCGAATCATCAATGCTTGGAGGATGATCATTGATTTTATTTTTAGCTTATCATTGCTCTCCAGTTATTTCATTTGTTCATTATTTTTCTTGCATAAATTCATACTTCAGTGTGCTCATATCAAGAAGCCTTAAATCGAAGATTCATTACTGGTACAACTGCAAAAAGGATTGTTACGGCTCCTACGACAACAACGTCAACAACCACTACAACCCCTACTACGACGACTACTACCAGACCAACCACCACTACTTCTACTACTACAACTACAACAAGAATTGTAACAACTCCTACGACAACGACATCAACAACAACTACAACCCCTACGACAACAACGTCAACAACCACAACTCCCACTACGACCACTTCCACTTCCACACCAGCCACCACTACCACTACAACAACTACAGGTAAGTGCTTTTTTTACTTCAATGCAGATTAATTTTTGAAACAGTTTTCCAGAAGCCCCAACCACAGCGATTCCAGCTGTAGAATTGACCGAGAGTCCGAAATTTGATCCAAGTGGAGTAGTTAAATGGGATTCGTCTACCGATTCAGTAGTTATTCATGAAACACAAGGACCAAATTTTCACCAGCCTGGTGAGAATAGTGTACTTTTCAGACTCACATAATACTTCACTTGTTCCAAGTAATTACTAGAGGCAACAAAATGCCATATCGTGAGAATATAAAATGAACTTTTTGTGAAGAGAAAAAACAGTATTTAGCACTGTTCTGCGAAAAACTTTATACATGATTGAAAATTTTTAATCTAGAAAGTGAGTGAGCTAAAAGTCTTGATGCGGGATTTAAGACTTGCTTCAAATAGGACGAAATATAGTAGAATGTTTCAATTTCGTTATCTCATGTATGGTTTATCTAATATATATAATATATATAAAATAATATATAATAAATATATAATAAATATATAATATATAATAAATAAATAATATATAATAATAATATCTAATAATAATAATATCTAATGTCTCATTTCCTTGGCAAATTATTAAATTAAGACGCAAAAGTTATCTCGATTCTAGGCTGAAGGAAATAAAGATGATTAGAACGACGTGCTTTCAATTCACATTTAGTGTTTTTAATAACTTCTAGAATTTTTGAGCTTATTCACCTTCAGTTTGAAAAATTTCTCCCTTAGGTATCTCACTCGCAATACTCTACTCAATTCACAACCTTGACGTATTTCTTATCAGCTTGATCCAATGGTTTTCTTTGAAACTAGAACAATGGTGAGCAACTAATGTTTTATGTAAAAAAATCATAAGGTTATCGATAGCAGACGTGCACGGCAAGAACTTCCAAGGGAGGAGGGTCCTCGGACTTTTTATCCTGCTATTGGGGCGGTGAGTGAACAGAAAAAAAAACAAAACGAAAGCTCCACAAGCATGTTTATCATACATAATATTCATAAAAATAAATAAAAAAATGTCTTTCAAAAAACTTCAAGGTGGGTGTTTGAGCGTTTTTTCGGGTCAGACAGGGGTGTTAACGGTTTCAGTTCGGAGGGTTTATTCCCCTACATCCCTTATGTGTATGCATGATCGATATTTGTGCAGTACTTTACATGAATTACTGACTTGAACATTCTTTTCCACTGTGAAATTTTCGCTTCCTTCGAATTTGTGAATTTCGAATTTGAGCGAATTTTCTATTACTTTCCCACATATCAAAGTTGCCGAAATAATGGCTTTTTTATTTAACTTTTGAATATCAACAAGCCACATTTACACAGGCAAACTGATATAGTCTCTTTATATAAAATGTTTATAAATGGAAAGATGAGAAATAAAGACTGCTCAAAGCCATTTACAGAAAGCTTTTACTGTACTTATTGAAAAAGGATAATAAATGATTAGCTGAATATGCTTTCATATTTTCAGTTATATGGTTACATCGATATAAAAATTTGAAATAGGGTTAGCTTTTCACTAGTATTATTAACAAGCTTTTCAAGAAAAACAAAATATAACATTAAATTTAATCACTCACTCACTCACCATAAAAACCATGAAACCATTTAGATGAAATCAGACATGCACGACATGAATTTGTCAGGGAAAAGGGTTCTCAGACTTTTCATCAAAAGGGGGGTAGGTGAGCAAAAAAACGATAAAAAAGTTCATCAGGCATATTTTTCATACTAAATATGCATAAAAATCATAAAAAAAACTGTCTCCGAAAATGTTTAGGAGTGTTTGGCCATTTTTCCGTGCCAGGGAAGGGTGCCCAAGGTCTCTGGTAGGAGGGTTTACCTGCCCCAGAGCCCCTTATGTGCATGTATGGATGAAACAACTAATACAATAATAAGTGTCACGGTACGCACTGCGAATAAAATCCAAAATTCTATAATACATGTTATCTAATCATTGATTGTGTAGAATAAATTACTTGCATTAAACTCATTCAGAAAAAAAACCATTAAAAGACGTACCTAAGGTGCATTACTCACTCAATTGCAACTAAACCCCGATCTTTCACAATTACTACAATGCCTCATTATAAATTCGATGATCATTTTAGATCCCAGACAAGAAAAAGCTACCCGTCCCGCGCACATTGCGCTACCCAGTTACAATTCTTATAATCCGCAGGTCGTAAAAGTAAAAGTACCTGCCAACTTCCAATTTACCACAACGCCACCGCCAAGAGCCGGTAATTTATGCAGTGCTGTAACTTGTACTCATTACATTAAATATTTTTTGCAGCTTATCAGTTGCGCGGTATTGAAAAAGCAGCACCTGAGTGTAAGTTTATTTTCTAGAGACTTAATCATTTCGTAGACAGCTTCTGGAGCCTCGTTTATACTCCGACGCACATTGACGCATATGGCTATTTTTAGGGCTCTACGCGTCAATGTGCGGACATGTGTATCAGATGTCTCAAACTCGGATTTTCAGCTAGGGGTATACTTAAAAAAGTGCGTGGGTAGTGTAGCAAAATGTCCATTAAACCCGTTATTTTTCTCCAAAATCAGGCAATCAGTGATCAATTTTTAGGACTTTAAATGAGGGTAATACCCCCTCATGCCCCTCCCTATGGGGTAGTCTGACGTGAATCAACATGCGTTCATGTGTGTCAATGTGTGTTGCTGTCCTTTGACATGCATTCAGGTGTGTAATTGCACGTTGAATTAATATCGTGTTCATACGCGTTAAGGCGCGTCAAAGCATAGCACGTGACGCAATTTGCAATTTTTTTCAACTTCGGCTGAGTTGAGATTCTTGATATGTCGATATGCATCAATGGTGCGGATCTGGCCAAGATTAAAGTCTACGGTGACCCCACATTTTTCTAAGAGTGCAAAACTCCTGTTGTCTTTGTCCATTTTTGATGATTTTTGGCTTAAATTAAAGATAAAAACATTTTTGACGAAAACTTAGTTTATTTGTATTGAGTCAGTATTCTTGTCGCGTGTAATAGTTGAACTAAATGATTATACTTTCCGACAGTTTGCATTGGATCTGATTGTTGTTTCAATCATTTCAATTTAATTATTTTCTGATAGAAAATTAAAAATTTTATCAAAAAACTTATCACATTCTTTTCAAAGCGAGTGAAGATTTGTAATTTCAAAGATTATGTGCAATTCCAATTATCGAGATGCAGCAGCATACATATACAGTGTAAATGTCAGAAATAAATGCACATCATTTTAAAACATGTTTTTGGATACATCCCAACAAAAACTCAAACGGCGCTACATTTTGTCGCAGATGTGCCTTGCGTTTCAGTGTCAGACATTCTGTATCTGCAGGAAGTGTGAAAACCAAATTTAGGGCTGTGCAACTAAATTTTTCACGCCCATATCGACCCTTTCTGGGTGCTAGAGTTGGATTTCAAATGATTTGTAAATCTTGGTGTTATTTATAGACTGCGTAAGTCTTGATCTTCCATCAACATATTGATATGTTTGATATTGAATTCGTTTTTTAACGTATTTGACGAAATCAAGATTTTTTGCACAAGTTTCACTAAATCTTGAAAAATTTATACATTTTCTGAAGGTAAACCTTTTGCATTTCGAAAATCATTCAAACATCGTCTGCATAGATTAATGATAGAAGTTCTTCCTGGTTCAAATTCTTGCTTGCTTTGATTGCCTAATTGGAATTCTTACTTTTGAAAATTTACTGAAAAAATAGACCTTTTATTCAGGGAATTTATCTAGGAAATATGAATTTTCCAGCATTCTGAAATATTGGAATTGGTAAAAAATTAAACGATTTATGTGCTGTATGCTGAAAAGAGTAGCATTGCCGATTATTCCGTTATTTTCCCCCAAAACTATGGAAAAAATCATTAACAAAAGAGACGCATACGCAAGTCCATACTTGACGGGATTCGATGTGCGTCAAGTACAGAGGAGACTCGTGAGTTTTTGGTTAGAATCGCACCTTTGACGCCTGAGTAGCGAAAATTTCTACCGAATTGAAATCGAAAAAACTGCAAACACATGTTTCAGTGAGTAAACATGAGTTGCGCCTTATCGCATATGAACACCATGTGCGTCTATGCACGTTTACGCACGTTGGCGCGCGTTGAAGACAATGACGCACACAAATGTGCATTGACGCAGATCGAAGTGTATCATGCATATCGATGCTTGTGAATGCACGTTGAGATATATGGTCCCGAATAAGCTTACGCGTTAATGTGCGTCGACGTGCATCCGATCGTTTGTTGACTGTCCATGAGTCGTTGTAAGCTTCCCTTGGATGCACGCCTGCCATGTAAAGTAGAAAATTAAGGGTCCGAACTCCTCACCAAAAGCTTCTTTTAGTCATTTTGCACAAATGAATTGTTTTATTGAATAGTGTCTATGCTGCTCCAATTATTTAGCCCGATGCAGGAGATCTGAGGTTCGAGTACATAACTATGCTCTGTTTTTCTTTGGACAGGACATTTGTATTAGGCTACCCTCCGCCATGGTACAGTTTCAGTTTGGCGCCCATTGTAGTAACGATTTTTCTTAGTTGTCTCACTTCGGCGCCCATCTCACTTTGGCCCCCGTCTTATGTGCTCTGCTATTTCAATGCACATTCTAATCATTCATTCAAGTAAGAGGAGATTATCACCACATTGTCAAACTAAATTCTATTCAACTTTTCAAGTACCTTAGATATCATGAGTCAATTTCGAACAAAAGAACAACGAAATTCTCAGCACTTTCTACGCCAGCAAGACGTTGAAGAAAATAATAATTGGCATGAGAAATGTTGTTTTAGACGCCGGCTTTAACTCATGAAGCTTATGCTTAGGCTTAGGCTTTCAGGATAGTCTGCGCTTTTCGACCATGCAAAGACAGGAAAAAGCAGGCTGCCCTAAAATCAGCCATCTTTAATTTTCTATAATGTATTATCTATAATAAAAGTTTAGCTCCAAAATTCATTAATTTTTATTCCCATCATTCATGGTGGCGTGCGAACAAAAATATGTACACCACCGGTATATCAGGACGTACTAGACGCCAAAGTAAGACAGACATCAAAGTGAAACGAGTGCCAAAGTAAGACACAGCTTGAGCGCCAATGGCGCCGGAGTAAGACCAGCGTCAAATTGAGATGGGCGCCAAGTTGCGACACAATCACCTGCTGCACGGGTCCTGCTTTTGAACATAGTATTCAGTCTGATATGAAACGTGACTTCCAATAAGCACATGCAAAACTATTGTATATGACCCTCTCAATCTAGATTGTCCTTTGGATCCGGCTAAATTCTACGATGGAAGACAGCGTTGTCTCCATTTGACCGCATTTTACGAAGAAGTAAAACATCAGCCACCGAAAACATTTGTGGAAGAAATCTCAAAATTGTGGAATTTAGCGCGTAAATTTACTCACATTTGACTGTCTAATCTGCACATAGTTACGGATTATGTCATTTCAGTTAACGTTATCGGTAGCTTTTTCACCCACAGTATGGAAGTACACGGCAAAGTATGGAGAATACGTAAGTAATCACATGATTTAGCAACTGTTAGCAGACGTCTAATGAAAAAGTGGACTTTTCATACAGTACTGTCTGGTTAGAGTGCGTACTTCCTTTCATACGCCTTGCTGTTCATGTGAGAAACATGATAATTTTTCCAAAATTCAACAAACAGCATTTCAGGGGTTGAGCTAGGCTCTCGTTATAGATAAATTTTTATGGAAGGGTTCACGCAGGAATTTGAACGAGGCGTAATCCTCGGGACATTGTAGCCTGACCAGAAGCACTAGCTTTTTGGAATCGTCCATTACATTCGAACTGAATTTAATTCGAGCTTTCTACAGTTACCAGCGATTCTGACATGACAATCCCAGAAAGGTTCAGCAAGGCTGCAGCTGAATTCTATGACGGAGACGTTTGCCTATTCGTTATGACGGATTTACCAGTTAAAGCTGAAAAATTGGCCCCGTTCATCACATGTAAGTAGATTTTGGATCGCAAGAAAATTTCGTTTTTGTCTTATACACACTATATTTTTAGTTTGTGAGCTCGATCGGCAGCCATAACTCGTTGATTCTTACTTTTTCACTGATTCTATTGTTGGTATTGTTATGACTTAATAAATTCTTCGCACAAAATCGATTGAGCCCAAAAATTGGACGGAGATCAAAAATCAGCAGGACAGATGGGGTCGGAACTAAACAACTTTGAAATTTTCGATTTCAAAAAACGAATAATCATGGGGAAAATGTACTTCTCTTAATAAGTATATAAAAATTCGTTCTTTTGGCGCAAAATTTAATATTGTTCAAAAATGACCATTTACCAAACTACATTTTATAGCTTTCTGTTCAAATCTGTCCCTTACCTTAGCCCTGATTAAGTCACAAGGTTGACAGATATTGGGCATTTTACATGAATGGATGTGCCTCAGATTCAAATTCTATTGCAGTACGACTGAATGAACCGAACCTATAAATGAAATGTCTGCAAATTTAGAAATGAGAAAATATCCACTATTCATAAAATCATCTGCACGAATCTTGTACATTTTTAACAAAACTTTATTAATTTTGATTCCCTAAAAAAATTGCTACTTTCGATTTTATTTACTTCGACATGATGGACGCAGTGAAGAGCAAAAAATTAGATGCAATTTGACACGGAATTTTCCATAAGTTGAGAACTAAAAACTTCCCAAGAATATATGCAGTGAAATTTACAGCTGTTGTGTTTACAGTTCGTGAAGAAAGAATTTCTTTTATTTATTGGAACAAGCAGTGCTAATTTTGCTGTATTTAACCGTATCGGTAGATTGATCATTTTATAATGAATGAACTATGGCGTCATTAGCTAGAACCATTTCGAGGTAGAGAACTATCATAGTAATGTTCTTACTAGCATTCGTTCAATACAGTAAACGATTGTTGGCGAAAAACAAAGTGTCAAAATTGCTTTTGAGCAAAATCGACAAAAAACTGAAGCTTAATAATCTAAATAATGCTTGTCTTAACTTGAGGCCTATAACATTGGGCGTAAAAATGAGACAGGCGCCAAAGTAAGGCTGTACCCTTACAAAAATCACGATATTACGGAAAAATCATGATACGGGAACAACAACAAAAATATTTAGATTTCCCAACTAAACTATTGCTTTGATTTTTTTGGTGAATATGTTTTTTGGCTTTAAACTCTCGAAAGGTGCAGAATATGCACTCTAGTTTATTAGAAAATGCCCCGATGGGGCAGAAAAAAGAATATACTTTCTTGAATAGTTGCCAAGCTAGAAAAGGAAGTGAACTAAATTTTTGAGAACTTGGGTTAAAGTTGGAAAAAATTCACTTTCGTTATATTGGATTTTCATTCTTTTTGAAAAAAAATTGTCCGTGTCTGTGAAAAATTATATTCTGCAGCATCGTGCATTTTGCTCTTCTCCTGGCGTCAATTTGAGTAACATTTTTCTGTATGAAAATTATATGCACATGACTTCAAATGAAAAGATATGGTAAATCAATAGCATTTTAACTCCCGACCGATTCAAAACTCCTGCCTATCGCACTAACTAAAAAATAGTGAGGGAGGCATATTATAGCCATTTTCAGAACTATCAAGAAATCTGAGGTTGGTTGCACTAACCCAACATGAGGACAATCTCAAGATCATGATTAAATTGATGATCCTGAATTGAGCTGATCGCAATTTCCAAATTATTTTCTTCTAGTGCACAAACAATACTCACTTCAGTATTAACTACCACTGAGGTTTAAGCTCGCGTTTGGGGACTGCAGTCATTTTATATTTATTTGCTTAGAGATACGAAAATTAAGTGAAAATGTCGGTGCAATCCGACTGCTCGAGCTGGGGATAATCTCGAAATTGAGCTCGTTATAGTCCTGATGACAATCAAATTATACCGAACTTGAGATCAAACCGAGTCACCTTTTAGTTCGAGACTATCTTGAGCTCGAGCTTAGACCCCTTTAGTGCAACTGGATTTTGGTTACAGTCATTGGGCACCGTTCTGCAAATGCGGGAGCAGGGTAAAGCATAGAAAAATGCTCCTGGTACAGCCACGCCTATATTAAGGATGTACGCCAAATCCCGTACCCGGTTCTCCACCACTATATCCGCACTCCCACGGCAAACAGTTTGACTTTTTTGAAAGCAGGGCGGGAGTGACAGGAATGGGTGAAATTGCTTCCCGTTAGCAAGCTTTGTGGTAAATTTTTTTAAATTTTTTGTCTCAAAAAATGCCAAAAAAACCAAGGTCCACCTCTGTACCCTCCTCAAAATTTTGGAGATGCACATTTTGAGTTGGAAAGTGTGTTGATGCACTCAGCTGCAGAATATATTTTTTCACTGACATGGAAAATTCTTTTGAGAAAGAATGAAAATCCAATATAAAGTAAGTGAATTTTTTCCAACTTTGACCCAATTTCTCAAAAATCTAGTCCACTTCCTTTTCTAGCATGGCAACTATCCAAGCAAGTACATTTTTCTTTTTTCTGGTATTTTCTAATAAACTAGTCCACCTCTTTTTAGTGAGCCACAGCCATGTATGCAAATCTTCCTTGAAGCACATTGAAGTTTTAAATTTGGTCATCTCCACATCAAAGAAACAATAAAAAACAATCTCAAGGATTCGAATTCTCACTTTCAGTAAAAGTAAAAGTTGTGTTAACCGCATAGAACTTGAAACGCGTTGCAAACAGAAAGTAAAGTGACCATTTCCATCGAATTCCCTATGATCAAGAACCCCTCAACTCAAAAAACCGCGGAAATATTTTTGTTTATACACAGAACAATTTTTTTTGTGTGATGTGACTGTATCTATTGAATTCCCCATGGTAAGAAAACTCCTTCCCCAAGAATCACAAAAATACCTTTGTTTACACTCAATATAATTTTGTGTGTAAAGTGATCGCATTAAATAAATTTATATAATAAATTTATTTATATAATAAATTTATTTAAAGCGGTTCCCCGGACTTTGGGCCACCAAATAATTGAATTGAGACCATATTTAAAAAAATGAAAAATCGCATTTGAGGTACGGAGCTTGGATATGCCACACCCATTGTGGGGCATGGTGGAACTGGGTGCCCTCAAAAAGTGCGTTTTTCGCATATTTTTGGGGCCCCACCGAGCACCACTTTTAGATAGAGGCGAGAACACAAAAGGCACCCCATAGTTTGCCCCTATGCCCGAAATTTTGGAAAAACCCGAAGGTTCAAGCTTTTACCATTTGGCTCTAGAGGGGGGGACATGAAATTTAGGGGCTAAGTATATTATAGGTTGACGCTATCGCGCCACCTATGATATAAACTTAGTGCGTTTATACTCCAGTGGATCTCCGTCACGTGATGGATACCCAACTAGCCATTCACCATTCATCATGCAACCACGCCTTTTTCAACGGATGTTTAGACCTTCTGTTTACATAATGGATCAGGTGACTTCTCCGTATAATCATTTGAAATGGATATTGTTATTGATTTTTAAGTATTTTTTAAACTGTATTTTTTTAGCCGCCGTTCCACTCCTGTTTACTAAAACTAATTTAATTTTAATCAAATTTTAACTAATCTATTAAATAAGCCTTCTGCTTTCCTAACTAAATAAGGTGGGGTGCAATAAATTGTTCGTTCCTGTTTTAATCGATTTAATTCGTCAATCATAGTTAACATAATCAGCAGTTAATTTACGTTTTTTACGTTTTAAATTATTTCCAGCATTCTTTTTTGATTGATCAATTTAATTTAACCGAATGTAAAAAAATTAGAAATATTTAAAATTCAAATTAAATTTGGAATTTAAATTTGGAATTTGAATTTAAAACTTAAATATAAAATTTAAATTAATTTTAAAATTTAAATTAAATTCAAAATTCGAATTAAATTTAAAATTAAAATTAAAAATTGAAAAAAATTGAAGAATTTGATATAATTTAAAAATTTTAAAAATTTAAAAATTTAATATAATTTAAAAATTTTAAAAATTTAAAAATTAAAATAATGGAAAATTTAAGATTTGAAAATTTTGAAAATAAAAAATTTACGTTTCCAAGAAATAAATAGATGATTTAATCGAAATTTAAATCGCCAGAAATAGTTTTACGCGACGATGAATAACATTAGTTTAGACAAACTGATTTAATAAAATCAGAATCTAAAAAAAACAAAAATTATATTTCAAGATTGCCTTTCACACAATAACTCCCGACCACTACTCCTCAACTGAATTTTCCTATTGAATTTCACTAAGCAAACCACATTCACAACCTATGGTATTTAAAACGAGTTTCAATCAAATTTGGGGCAGATATCAGTTAAAAACAGAACAAAAATCGACTAGGTAAACCGCCATCATGGACGACCACTCCTAGCCGAGTTTTCTTAATGAATTTCACTGAGCAAACCACATTTACAACATATCATGGTATTTAAAACGAGTTTCAATCAAATTTGGAGCAGATATCAGCTTAAAAACAGAACAAAAACCGACTAGGTAAACTGTCCATCATGGACGACCACTCCTAGCCAAGTTTTCCTGGTGAATTTCACTAAACAAACATATATTGAGGCTTTTAGAACAATTTTCAATCGAATTTGAGGCAGATATCAGTTCAAAAACGGAAGAAAACTGACTAGGGAACTGTCCGTCACGGACGAAAAATGACGGATGTTTAGGAAATTTTCTAAATATCCGGGATAGACTTTAAATCATGGAACCGTAACGGATCCGGGAAAATTTTTTGCGTTTTTACTTTGACGGAATCACGTGACTATTTTGATTGGTTCCGGTGATTCGTCACGGATCCGTGACGGATATCCGTTGAAGTATAAACGCACCTTTACACTTGAATCAAAAATTCATAAAAATCTACATTTTAGATATGCTGACCTCCGAGAAATTTCAGCGACCGTAGTCGTTTTAGAGACTCAATTTTACTGCTAAGCAGCTTGAAAAAATTCATGGACAGATCTAAAATCAAAAGTGCTGCAGCTAACTGTACGTGATACAAAAATAGTGCAAAGTTGCCTCTTGAGTTTTTTATACTGTAGTTCTAAATAAGCTGAATGAAAAATAAAAAATAAACTAAATGTAGGCCTGCAAACAAACAACAGCATAAACGAACCCTATACGTTCATTTTGGGATATGTTCAAAGCGTAGTTTTATTCAGTTGCTGTTGTCACAATCTATTGCTTGCTGTAGGTGAACTATCGTGCAGAGCCTACATTTTATATACCTTGATTTTTTCTATTCGGCTTATTTAGAGCTACAGTATAAAAAACTTAAGAGGAAACTTTGTACTATTGTTGTATCAGCTACAATTAGCTGTAGCACATATGATTTTAAATCTGTGAATGAATTTGATCAAGCTGCTTAATAATAAAAATGTGTCTCTCCAATAAGTATAGTTAGTGAAATTCTTGGAAGGTTAACATACTCCAAATGAACATTTTTTAGATTGTAAAGAAATGGTTGATAGTTTAAGGTTATATGCTAATATTGACGCAGACCCCTAAGGTAAAACCTTGATATAGGTCATTTATGCTGTAGGACAGAAATTTTTTTTGTGTGTCTAACACTGCTGCACATTTATGAGCACGCACACGGTGGATTGTTTGACAGGAACAACTCTCATGTTTGTGGATAGATTCAAAAAAATTTTATGAATAAGTTTGACATTTTTTAAATTGGGATATAGCATCAAAGTACTACATTGAGCGAGTTACGAAATGATGCTAGTCAACGTTCTATGCAGTGGAATTTCAGAAATAGCTGTGCTATGACAAATGAAAATTCTGTTACAGCCAATAGGGAATATTCCCAGAAAAGATCTCCACTATGAGCTAATGTCGTAGATTCTCTTGAAATCTGTCTGCCTCAAACACTGTACGAAATGGCATATCTTTGTTCCCAGCGCAGTCACAGTTATTATTGCAAAATATCTTAGTCTGCTGCACGTTAGGTTTTTTCGCAGCGATATTCCACATGGAATATTGACCTTGTTTTTCTCTATGGAGAGGGAAGTCCGTGTAGATATCTGATTGTGAGAAAAACAAAATTCTCAATAAAAGAATGTGTAGACGGGAATCACATAAAACCTTCAAGTTCCGTAAATTTTAAAGGTGTTTTTATCGAAAGCACGATCAAAACAAGTCAATTTCAATTCATCATCTTCCCGATAATATCAAAACAGAATTTATAATCTTCGGTCGCTACAAAACCGAATCAAAGTCCAGTCGTGGTAAAATTCTATTTTTATCCCGTAAAAAGTATCTTCGGGTCGTTATGGTCGAACTTCCTCGTGAAAATAATCGTATAAAATCGCTGCGAAACGTTCTTACCGGTCATTGATATTTTATTCTCTACAATAATTCAACTACTCTGTTATTTTTGAGACCGCGGATCTGTGAATCGACTGCCGATGATGTGGGTTCTTCGACTGTTGCTTTTAACGACAATCACTGTGAGTGAATTTTTTTGCGGATTGCTAACTGCTAAAAGAAACCTGAACTTTGATAATCTAAAATCATACTTTTAAGACCTAATTTTTCAGAAAGCTTAGCTTCCGTAATAATGAGTTAATCCGATAAGTGAAAACGAGCATATCCCACAACAGATATGACAGGTAGTTTTCGACGCCGGGAAAAGAAATGACACCCGTTGTAGATTCATGACGCTGTAGCAAGAAATTTCGTAACTTTTAAGTTTATGGCGTACATGAAATCGTGCAGATGCGATACTTGCATGAATTTTTGTCCCGTTATACCCAGATAGATGCTCAGAAGTTAACACTTAGGTTGATTGACCTCCTGTGTAATGTGGGAAACAAAATCACTTTTTTAATGTAAACCAGAAAAAGATACATTGATGCAAAAAAATATTATCAGGGCAGATGCTTCTGTCATCGTTGTGTCATGAATTCAGTAAAAAATCTAATTTATTTACAATTCAAAAAATTCAATAAAAAATCTATACTATTTACAATTCAAAAATTAAAAAAAAAATCATTACATGGTTTCTCAGTTTATATCTATTCATATTATACATCTAAAGATAATATCACAATGCTGTTGTCTCTTTTAGACCTGTCACACCTATTTGGGAGCGGAAAAAATTTTTGATAGAGAAACTTTTCTTATGGACTGGTAACAAAATCACATCACAACGAATTGATCGTACGTGCTAGTCAGTTTTCTTATGCTAAGCACGGCTGTGCAAAATATGATTCGTTCTTGATTTTTAGATCAAGTTTTGGAAATTGACAAAAAATGATGATTTCTTACCGTAACCGTACTTTAGCAGTAGCTATGCAAATACTTGGGAATTTTCCGTTAATTTTTTTCTATGCAGTTGGTACACTCGTTGAATTTCACCTCAGATGCAGTTACGCTATCCGTAAAATTATAGATATGACATAAAAGGAACCCAGCAAAAAAAAATCGACACGTCTGAATCAGGAATTTTTTTTACGATGACACAATCAACTAACACTTCAAGACAAATTATGAATTAATTCCATTCACAACGTTTAAGACTAGGCCTAGTTGCACATCTCATTTCGTGAAGAGGCGCCCTTTCGACAACAATAATTTCATGAGTTTTTCCAATTCAAATTTATATTTCTTTTATTGGATGCAGGTTTCAAGGATTGTCTAATTGTGTGAAGTTTTGGGGTTAGAAAATTCATAAACTACGAAGGGATGCATTTCACCCGTGGCTGGCTCATTATGAAATATGCGCAAGCGTTCATATCCTATTGTCTGAAATGCTTCTAGTTAGTCTAGTTAACAAAAATGGAGGCCAAATGCTTTTCAATGCGTTCAAATTTTTTTGCCAATTCATAGGTCACATAAGGCGGTAAGTTTATGAGCATTTTCAACTAACATTTGGTATGTTTTTCAAAAAATCTACAGTTCATAACAGTACCGTTTTTTGCCATTCTCAAATTTCGAAACATTGTATAGAAAGATAGAGCCATAACCTGGCAGATTTTTTACCTCCAAGGAGCAACAAAGTATATCGATGAGTAGATCTCGTTGAGATCTATCCAAAAATATATCTTCATGTTACGTTTGAATCTGTTTACGGAGTTATATGAGATTATGTTACGTCAAATCTTGGTCGACCTCCCTATCCTCCGTGTGCCAATTTACTCATCATACTATATCAACGTTCTTGAACCTGGGGAAAGTCTTCGGGTACAAATTCTGGAAACGTACTTTCGTAACGTATTCAGGAAAGCCTAGTCTATTTCATAGCACTTGAAACAGTACAGCATTTTATATCAAAAATAGGAATCTGAAAAATGTTTGACCATTTTGGAGAATTATCCTCAGCTACCAAGAGTCGTCATTCTCGACATAAAATAAGTTTACCGGTACCTGATCACTATGCTCCGCTCAATTTGAAATGATTGATGCAGCAAAGTCACAAATTAACTTCTATCCGAAAGTATGGAAGATTCTTTGACTATATCCAGTACAGTTTTTCTTCATGATCTCGATTCATTGATGATCACTCTTGTCAACTCCTCCAAGGTTATCGAAATTGATTTCATGACCTCTAGTAAGCCTGCGTTTACCGAAACTACAACCGCTGCATCCATCATTTCAGAATAAATGGAGTACAGAAACATGGTTGTAATATGACGTTCCAAAACATATTGTGAACACTATAGTCTGTTTTTTATAAAATGCTTCCAGATACAAAAGTGACACAAATCAGTACTGTCGTCGAAATCGTTTACATATCGGTCTTACTGTAAAATTTTTCACTCGAAAAATCGTTAAAGGTTAGGTCAGTAGGCTCACAAATTTCCAGTCCTACATAATATTTTGTTTATCAGAAAATCGCAAAAGTGTGAAATGCAACTTGCTTTCCACTATCATTATTTGGAAGCATTTCAAGAAAAATAGAATTATACATATTAAATCATAAAAAATGTCCCTTGAAATCCAAATTGATATAATTTTCTGTAATCTTAATATCGCAAAGTTGTTGCTAAAATTCGCGGATAAAAAGCCCAGAGTATGACCATGTTCAGAAAAACTGAACTGTCACTTCACCGTATAGTTTGCGTTGGCAGAAAAGAGTATAACAATGGTTCGTATACCTGCTCCTTTGGGATTCGTAGAATATTTAACATGTTAGACTGCCTATTACACAGATGAAAAATTCTGGCGAGTCCGAAAATTTCATACCCAGTGGATTTTTGAGTTCATTAGGCCTAAAGAAGTTTCGAATATTCACAAAAATCGTGCAATAAAATTGAGGTATGGGAAACCCATCTATATGGAAGGTGAGGAACTATATACATGTACGTGAGACAGTGTGCTACTTGGGGAAATGTTTACCATGAGGTCTGAGGTCTACTTTGGTTACTGTAGATGTGGGATGGTCTGTGTTATATATAACCATAATATCAATGTTTCCGATCATTCATTTTGATATGTTAAGGCACTGATTGTCAACGTCGATGGTCGCCGACCGAGGGGAAGTCGAAATAGTGAGTGTTAAAAATGCATAGTGTATACGCGAATGATTGATCTCGACAAGAGTTGTATCTGAAAATTTCGTTTCTGTGACTAGTTTTCTTGACCACCATCTCTGTCGAGTTACAGAATATCTTTTTGACGATAATATTTTTTGTAAATGAGCCTTAAAAAGAAAAGAAGATGTTCATGCAAATAATAATCTTTTGTTATCATGATGGAATGTTTCTAAGAATAAACTTAAAATGAGATAGTGCATTTTTTAGTCGACATCGAGTGAAGTAATGCTACACCGATCGCCTTTGCAGCTTTCTTTAGATATAAATCTCTATGCATGTGCAAAACACAGGTCTGCAACGTGGAAAAAGGAAATGTTAGCTTACAATATGAATGATCATTCAACTGCCGAAGAACTTTTTGGATTTTTTTCAATTCCAAGGCTCATCAAGAAATCAACGGACCTAGAAAAAATATCCATACTTTGTATGTGATAGAAATTCACAGGATTTGCATTCCACATCGTATTTCCATTTTGTGCACAGCAAGCTTTTTGCAACTCGTGGTTGAAGAAACTTTTTGGCTTCCAGAAGCCATCCACACGATAATTTAATCAACGGATTTGTCACTCTTGGCAACTGCTACGTGAACCAGTTGACGTCTGCAGAATGACAAACACTTGATAAACAATTTTTATGTCTTTATAGGGTCAAGCACTAACATGCCATTGGTAAAAAAGGAAGTGGGTCGACAAAACTCGATCGCCTCCATTGAAAGTCAAAAAATTCGGTCGCCCAGGGCGACTGCTCTCAAGATGCAAGTTTCCGAGAAAAAAAAGACACGACGGAAGAAACTGCCGAAGAGGCATGTCGAAGTGTCTGCTTCAACTAAACTACGAGGTAATATGAAGCTACTGTCTATAGTCACCAATTCATGCAGATAATGTAGGTTAGTGCTATTGTCAATTTCATCTCAAATACTTCCAAATTACTATGAATTTCTGCAAACTTCATGTCTCTTAGGAATGAATTGAAATATGTGAGAAATCCGAACTTACGCTAAAAGTTCGTTTGAGTGGAAAATTCCACACAACAAAAAGTCATTGTGAAAGACTTTGATGACAGTACAAATTTTTTCCATTTTCAACTGAAATGGAAAACTTATATATCATTGGTAAGAAAGTACTGTCAAAGTTTCATCACCTTTGCTTGAAATATGATTAATTATCAAAACATGTGTCATTGCTATCAATCACTCTTTTTCTTTTGGTGTGTAATTTTGCGATGCCTTCATAATAAAAAAAGCTTGGAGCTGTAAATCATATAAGTTGTAGATGAACACTTCGACCTGGTCATTCCTTTGAAATCTCATATCGACAAAGCTCTTTTGCACTGACCAGAAATGTCTGATGGTGCAATGTCTATTGGGGTAACATGTGTAAAAGTTCTCAATTTAATTCGTCGATTTCTGTCTGAACAATGGCAGCAGTATGTAGACAGGCATTGTCATGGAGCAGAAGTACACCTCTGCAGTTTACTAATTCAGGATGCTTTTGAATCAAGACATTTTGAACAGAATCAGGGCGATGATGGTGAAATCAGGTGGAAGTAGTTTAATGTGTATAATTCCTTGGGTCGACCTCCACACACATAAAATAACTTTATGCGTGTATCAGGCTTTTGTGCTGGTTTAAAGCCTTTGCTGACAATTAGTTGGCCTTTGGACGATGCTAACATGCATTAACTACTTTTTATTCCAGTGAAGCTTCGATCACAGAAGGGCTCAAATCGGTGCCATGGAAATAATGGCAGGGAAACAATAGCAGAGTGTCGCATAGCATGATCACTCAACTCATGAAGCACCGATGCTTGAGGGTTTCAAACCTTGTTCATCTGCCTCTTCTGATTTTTAATAGTAGTGTGGGTAGCCAGTATCTTTGGTATGTCCCTAGTAGTTGCTTTTTGATTGACATCCAGCTGTTTTTGAATGTCTGCCTCTGATTTTCCACCTGTTCGTCCACTACAAGGTTAATCTTTGACACTGCATGTACCAGTCCCAAACTTCGCAAACCCTTCCTATTGCACGTTCGAACACTGCAGGTTCACCGTGTGCATGCCACGCACTTCTTGCTGCGTCAGCTACAGTTTTTGACAACATTTGGCCACAATTCCCGAATTCTTAAATTATAATCTATTTTTAAAAGCTCTTGTGAATTGAAGGACGATGTATTGCCATCAAAAAGTTTTACATAGACCTTTCACTACAGAATCTTTTATTAAAAAATGCATTCCTACTGTAATATCAAGTTTGGCGTAAAATCATAAGAATGTGCTTTCTGACCTTTATTTGGTAGAATTTCAGGAAAAAGGTAGTTTTTGGGGAGATTTGTATGTGTGTGTAAAATCAGCAAAAAAGTAAATGATTGATGCCAAGCTAAACTGTCAATGGATTCGTTTCGGCCAATCTTCAAGGTTTACTTGTGAACTCATGAGGACCTTTAACGATATTTATTGTTTTCATCTTCAGTAAAACCATTGAATCCTCTTGGAGGCAAACGTCGTCGTAGCAGAGCTCTGCCGAACGAAATGAATAAAGTTGATGGAGTTGCACAGAAATATTCTAAAAAATCGAATGTGGCCTCACCAGCGACACCTCCAATGCGAACTGGACGTCCTTTAATCAGTAAAAAGTCTAACCGTAGGAAAAGAGCATTTAGTACTACGACAGCACAGCCAATGACGACCACTTCATCAACATCAACAACTGCAAATCAAAGTTCCATAATTGAGTCGAGGATCAAGGGCAGGAAGGTAAGATCCTGCACCGACAAGACCACGGGTGAAGTGAAAAAAGGACGCTGCAAAGGGAGAAAAAGAAGAGCACTGAAAAGCTCTACTACGACAACAACAAAAAGCCTGTCAGGTGAATCGCTCAATGTTAATATGGATTATACTGAAAGGGCCATGTAGTTCCCATATGAGACCCTTACTGTAGTTCCATTAGTTCCCCTTTCAGTTATCACAGTTTCAGTTACAGACTATTTTGCATTCAATTCCATCACCTTTAGGAAGCACTGGTATTTTTTAGGGATTGTTTCTTAAGAATTCAAATTGGTCTGCTGAAACTGTAATCAGTAAAAGTTCATCGGAAGGGAAAAATTGCCATTTCTATGCTGATTCAATCAATTCGAACTAGATAACTTAGAAAAAATATCTGCTTATTTCTTATGCATATTGAGCACCTTTCACTAAATATATCAGTTGGCTTAAGTGATCCTATTCATAATATGATTATTGAATCATTTGAAGAAAATTATACAATCCAATTTGTTTACACTGACTGGAACAACTCATTAGTATTTAAGATATTGAAAACACATGAAAATATTATTGAAGCATAATGATTATTTACTTGACTTAATAACGATGTTTAAAACTATTTTCACAATTTTGATTCAAAAATTGTGAGGTCTATTAGAATGAATTCATGCTAAAAGAATGACATATTATTTCAGAAATACATAGTAAGATTGCTTTTATGTTCTCGTGGAAATATAAGAGAACGTTCAACACATTGATAGAAAATAGAGATTTCCAACGGGCTTCTTAGGGCCTGGCTAATTTTCCTCGCCTTGCTTATCCCTAAGTTACGTACGATAACTCTGTTTGCGTTTTTGTTCATATTTTTGAACCAGTTCATGATCACATAAAAAACTAGCATCGAATGAAATCCGATTTTTTGTATTTTGATGATGTAGCGTACTTTTTGTATTTATAGCAAACACCACGAAATCTCTTGGAACAACCCTAACTCCCAAAAGCGTGACAGAAAAGAAAAAGAGGCGTCGCCGTACTGCCAAGTCCGTATCATTGATCCCAATCAAGATAAATTTACCAAGAGAACCCTATTGCATTGTTTATTTTCCATCGAACGGAACTGCCCAAAATGATAAAGAAGCCTGTTCGAAATTGATCAATTTGAGTCATTTCGAACGCCGAGAAAAAGATGGTTGCTATTTTTACGCAGCTTCAACGAGAAAATATAAGCTAGCAAGTGGACCACACAGATGTGACAGCACTGATAGAGTTGGTAAGTTGCTTGGCCTGTTTTGATTTCCTGGAAACAGTTTCTATCCAACAGACACTCACCTACCAAATTTTATAGAGGTTGGAGAAATAAATTTCATCATACCTATAATGTTGACCGCAGAAAATTGTTAAATCGTCAACCTTTCCTATAGCTCTGATTAGTGTCGATACTGCCAATGAATTAGCATAAAATTTCAGAGTTATCTGAAGGGCATCTCAAATTTCAAATTCAACATTCTATCAAGTCTAATTCTCTTGCTCAACATAAAAATTCACTTGACGAGGTTCGGCGTATCCAGGAGTTGAAACTATGCACCAGCGTTCCTCAATCTGGGATCAGAACGTTATGTGACTGTAAATTTGTCAGGACGTCAGCTTGAATTCTGGTATCCCAGGCTTGATTCTTGGCTGCGCCGAATTTATAAGAATAAGTTTGATTCTCAATCACTTGCAAAGCATGCAAGTACTAAATATGTAATTTATTAGTAAGAGCAGACATGCCTCTGAATTTTACACACGAGATACCTAGACGTGCTTTATTCAAATTTTAATCATAATTGCTACAAAATGACTTCAAATTATGCCCTCAAAAAATCTATAATAATACGTGTCGAGCTGCAAGTTGACTCAGATCATTTTCATTTTGTGATTCATTGTGACAATTTTGGGATCATTTTTATGATGGTGATGTGATGTGATGATCATTTTGATCATCAACACTTTCTGATCATTTTGTCAGTCATCATTTTGCGAAAATTTTCAATTTTCATCCTTGAGATACTTCTCCAAATGGTCAAAATCAGAGCTCAAAAGATTAGATATTGCTATCCGTATTTAACCAATTGACTCCTCTCTAACTTTAGTCAATAAAAAACAGTGGTTCAGCACCTGTGTAATCATTGTCGTAAAAACAATACTATGGGAGCTGATTGTTCGATCAGACCTTCAACTATCTAGATAGACCGTTGCATTCAGATTTCATTTTTCCACATCCAACAGAATTGTCCAAGAACTAGAACTGCTCTCACAAGTGGGACTGTTTAAATGTATCATTTTAAATACAGTTGTGCCTATTTGGTACACTAATAATCCACAAGATATAAGTTTCTGATAATTACCCGGCAACATTAGACTCAGTTACCATCCAGATTTTCTTTTGAAGCTTACCGATTCTTGGACAAAACCAAAACGAAATGTGTGCCCATCTGGCGAAAATATTCAGGCGCTCGAAGGTTTTCGGATCCAAATTGCACGCTAGCAGGTTTGATGGCATTGACGTCGTTTATATAATCTTTGCAAGCATATTTTCCATAGTTTCAGTTGAAAATTCAGCAATGAGGGAAAGAATTCGTAGAAAGAGATGCGCTGTTTTAGAAACACTTCCGAATGCCGCACGCATTGCTTGTGCCGTTTATGATAAATGCAAAGGCGGTGCCCTTGTAAAAGCAGCAGTCAAATGTAAGGACTACCCCGCCAGATTAATCCGAGCTGATGGACATTGTTATATACGGAAAAACAAAGTCAATTGTGCCACACAAGCTACATCGGACGAACTGTGCCATGTTCCGGGCCGGCCAAATAATTTTGGAGGTAAGAATCTGTCATGCTGATGATCTTCGAGTACCATTACCTGAAATCATACCGTATTTCATAATGGCTGGTAGCAGTCTTGAGTACTGTCAAACTAATAACTTTAAATGATATTTTCAATGAATGTGTCCCTCCCAAATTCAATACAGATATGTGAAAAGTCTGTATGACTGTTGACATGAAAAAATTTTCTCATATGAGACATAAATCTGATTCTGCATACATCTGATCTTTGATATTTTAAACTTTCTGAGATAGAACACTGCTCAATTTGCTACAAGAATCGATTTATAACAGTCGCACTAGATAAGCATATATTCGAGGTTCAACAGGTTTCTATGTCAAATAAAGCTTTTTGTAGTGATTCCAACAAACTCAAATCTGGGAAACTTTGTTACGTTTAGTGGTCTTTGCTTTGGTCAGAAGACGTCAGAAATATGACTAAATAGTCTATTGGTTTGTACCAAACTAGCTACGGTAGGTCACTCAAATGAGCTCCCTTTAGGTAAAGGCTGATACAACCCAACAGTTCTTTAGCAGAGCTAAACACAACCTTCAGTCACTATTTAGGAACTATAATCCAACAGCTTGGACTCAAAAAGCTATCAGAGTACTCCAGAGAACCTCATCAAATGGTCGTCGTAAAACTCGGGAACGTGAGACACTGCTGCAGAAGAATATATGTCCCAGTATAAATACGGCCAGTAAACAGTCGATAAATAAATAAGCATCACTTGGCCGCCCATTTTACTGGCGTAACTGAACAATAACAATAATAAATGACAGACGGCCGGCACAAAATGCACCAAATTGTGAGAATGATCTTAAAATGATACATATCGTCTTTTAAAATCAGTTGTGCCCATGTAATGACGCCTTCTCACCACATTCACAATTTGCATGGATGGGTTGCCTGCTACCGTACGTGCATCCCTAACAACTTCAAGTCACATTATTTGTTGTCCCTTGTGAGGCTTATGATCATCACAACATCTTCCTTTTTTATAGGTTATTACATTGAACCAGCAACGCAATCATGTGTTGGCTTCTTTGGTTCCATGCCGGGAATGACTGTTTACGCGAATGAGAGCAATTGCCGAAAAGCTTCTGAGTACAAAAAGAAAGCCGTTCGTGCTCGCAGGGGTTCATTGCGGTCCAAATTTGGTTCATCACGCCGAGGACGGAACACTGCAAATATTGGACATTCTTTGTCGGATCTTGAGGAAACACTCAAAGCAATGGGCTTTAGTGACAATATAGGTATTACTGGCTATAGCCTACTACTAAATATGAAAATTTTTCACAGTAGAGAAAGCAGGACGGTAAGAGTTTAGGCCACTCTCGATAAAAAATTCGAAATTTGAAACTTCTTCCTCGAAAAATAAGATATGGATCATTATCCAGTGCATCCAGAAGTACATAATGAGGTCTATTTTACATCATTCATTTCTTTCAATACGAATGGCATTGACAGTAAACTGCACATAAAATTTTTCGGCAATGGTATGTAATTTGGTATTTTCTTGATACTAGTTCCATGTGCGTTACATTTTGAATCTAGTGCACAAGTGTTCGAACGAATTTCTGTATACCAGCATGAATGAACAATACTGAAGTAAATTGTCTGTCCATTGGTGCTTTTTTGGTTAGTGAAGTAAAGTTTATGGGAATGTATTATTATTTATCACATCATATAGATATCAATGAAAATTTGTTCAAGACCAGTTCAACACAACTCTGTTCCCTTCATGCTTCACCTATTCATCTATAAAATGTTTAATGTTGGAATCTGTGCTGCTATGCTATACATAATTGTAATGAAACTGCCAGACGAATTTGTCTTCATTCTGAAAATCATAGTGGATTTTTTACAGGACTATTTTCAAGATGATGCAATTACAGCCTACAGCTGATAATTAATATGTGATAATTATAATAATTAATAAACAAATTTTGATAGAATTTTGAATTCAGGATGTTGTGTCGGGCCGTTTTCCTTTTTCTGAGTCCTAAGTGCACTTCCATCTCCGTATATGCTTTACTGACTGCTGTTATGATATATAACGCAGAGTCTTTATATTCAATTATGAAAAAGAGTGCAAATTTGAACTCGCCAAACACATGCAAAATCTAATATTCAGACCTTACAACTAGTGATCGTTTTGTTTTATTTAATATGTTTTGATGAATGACAATGTTGCCAACATCAATTGTAATTTATACCACTTCAACGAAAAATGAGTTTATTCTCAATTTTTTATTTTTCATTCAATGCATGATATTTTAATTTTTGCAGAAAGGTCAGAGGATTCATTGTGCATCAAAAAATTGAACGATGGTATTTATGAAAATTCCGTAGATCGATCGTCCGCTGCGGACGCAAAAGGTAAGATAAAGTAACAGTCGATCAGGTCGAGCAATTTATTTTTATTATCATAGATTAGCTGAACAATTCTAGTTTAATTGGTTTGAAAGCCAGAATTCATTTAGCGTTTCAATTTTCTCTAGAGTGTTTAAAATTTCTTCCACACAACTATGGCATGCTATAAAATCCTTTTTGGCTTTTCAGTTAAAAAGAAACCTGAAGATAGTGCAGTCTTCTATGTGTTCATAAGAATTTGGCAAGTTGAAAGTCGTCTTATAAGCACAACTGTTGCAGTTTTTCTGTACAAAATATTCGAATAATCTATCTCAGAGCAAGAATAGAAAAACACAAGTTTTGAAACGGTAAGGAGTTAGCTAATGAAAACTCAATACGCTTCTATTCAAATAATATTAGAAACAAGGAGATTCATTATTTGCCTTACTCTACTAAAACTGTGTACTGGATGAAATTCACAATGAAAACTGTGACTCCATTTATTTTGGAATGATAGATACAGCGGGCGAATTTCAGCTAACACAGCCTTGAAATCAATTTCGATAATCTGGAAATGGTTAAAAAGAGTGGTTATCAAGGATCCCGTATCATGAGGAAAAAATTTATTGAACAGAGTCAACGAGCCTTTCATAATTTTGAATAAAAGTTTGATTTTGACCTCGCTGCATCGATCATTTCAAAATGAATCGACTTTTTACCTCGTTCTTGTACTGTCGTCGTCTTTGCAGCTACTGCAGACCCCGTAACAAGTACCCAAATATCTAGTACGGTTAGTAGTACATCCGAGATATCTGCAACTGCAAATACAATGTCCAACAGCGAAACCACGACGGGTTTTCGCATCGAAGAGTCAACAATGATCTCAGCAGGATTCAACGCAGATTCAACGCAGGATGCAGGGACAGACAAAGCAGAAAAGACCACACTGACAACAAGTAATCAGACATAGGCTGACTAGTTTGCTTGATATTTTTCCTGATCATGAATGTTTATAAAAGCAAGGACAAACAACTTGGCATCGATTTTTGTACATTATTTCTCAATTTCCATGAAAGCTTTCATGAAAAATATTAAAACTTCCCTAACTACATATGAATTTAACATAGACATAATCACTACTACTCAACTTAATTGAATGATCGGATTTAAGCTTTTATTCTTTTGTTAGATTTTTTATTATACTTTCTTCACCTTTTTTTCTTTCATCTTATTCTTTCTTTATAATATATTTTTCTTTCAATTTTTTCCGTGGTTTTCTGGTTTTCTTTAAACCAGGCATTATAAAGTTTTCTCATTGATTGATATTACTCGTGCACGAAAATGTTAATGCTCAACCTATTTAGCCATTACTTTCATTCTTGAACTTATGCATACGCTTTCTACAGGATGATTTTGCACATTTTTCACAAAAAAACATCTTTTCCCTTTATTATAGCCGTTTTTTGTTTTTTCAGCTCTTTTTCTGCCTCTGTTTTTTTAATATTTTGTTAATAGTATATATAATCTTTCACTATATATTCCTTTACACAACTATTACTACATCTGAATGTAACTAGGAAAATAATGCTGATTTTAATTATTCCGTTTTTTTGCATGAGACATTATATAATGTCAGGCTCCAAATTACTTGGCACTGAAATGGCGATGCCAAAATGACGTGCGCTAAATTGACTGATGCCGAAATGAACCTGTGTCGCATTGACTGGCGCTAACGAATTTTTCTATACCGACAGTCTTTTTTCAAAATGTGGCAGATCGGACATCTATCGAGATCTAATCAAAAATACGACCCAAAATATTGTCCAACTACTAGGATGGATACAGATAAGCAGTAACCCGAAAAATTTAAATTAGCTTCTTGTTTCTAGTCAATTGTTCAAATTTATTATACTCACACGATAGTCATTTGATAGTTCTATATTTCCAAAAACGCTGGCCTAGCAAAACATTCCCCATCATAATGATAGAAAAATAGCATACAAGAAGAAAAATCAAATTCGAAATAATTTTTTTGTATTCTAGTTCCACATATGTGCATTCAATTGGGCTCGACCTATATCACAAAAAAACTGCAAGCAAAAATTTTTTATTATTTATTTTTAGCTATTGCAGACGATCTAGATCAGTCTAGAACAACAATCGAAACGTCCATTGTGGATTCGAGTACTCTTGAACCTAGTGATGCTTTGCCACTAATGAATTTGCAGCTAGAAACTTCATCCGTGAAGAAAGCGGATGGTTTTGCATCTACCACTATTCCCGTAAGGATGGAAGGGCCATTGATCGATGCTCTAGACAGTAAGATAATATTTTTCTCCACATATTTGCAACGATGAAAACCCACAATTTTTCATCTCTCAATGAGTCTTAGCTTGCTGCATAATGTGCCGAAAACAATTTATCGTAATTGTCAATAATAATCACTTAACTGTGCATGCGAATTTTCAAAAGAGTGGTGACCATGGCGGTTTCATCAACACTTACATACAAAAGTCACCCATTTTTCACATGAGAGTAAATTTTGAAAAAGTTGAAAATGATCTTTGGAAAACTCGAATTATTTTGCCTGAAATGTTGAGCAAGAATAAATGTTGCATCAAACTACTCGTATGCTTTTTCAACTTGCCAGAGATGTAAAAATTATCCAAAACTTTAAGAAGACTGCTCCACAAAGGAAAGAAAACCTACCTGTGCTTCAATTTAATAGAGAAATTCATAGTTTCTATGCCAAACAAAAATTGCAAAAATTTTCCCTTCATTCAAGAATCTTTTTCTGTGTCGGGCTAAAAAATGCATAAATGAAATTTGGCAATTCTTTAACCAAATTAAATGCTGTCTAGGTAAGATCGCAAACTAAGGCTTAAAGTTGAGGGCATATTATTACCACGAGGGGTGTTCTAAAAATGTAGCCATTTGTGTGATTGGAAACAATCAACCTTTGATGAATTTTTAAGCTAAAATTCAGAATGGCTAAAGTCTTAAACACTTTTAATGCATGGATATTATAGCTCAACAAACAATCTCCACTCATAATGATCTAGAAGTAGGAACACTAAAATAGAAATCGAAAATATTTTTATTGTATTTTCGTTTGTCCCGGTGACATTCGATTATGCTCGGCCAATCTCACTGCAAGAGAATCAATGCAATCAACCATTTTGCTTTTATTTTAAGCTATTACAGACGATCCACATACGCCAGGAACATCAACGGAATCGTCTTATTTGCCTGGCAGGAGTGCTGTCGAGGCTAAAGGTGATTGGAAACAGGAGGAGTTACTCCCAGAAACCTCTTCCATGAAGGCAACAACCGGTTTTACGTCTATTACCTTACCTAATATGGTAGAAGAACGTATGCTTGAGACAATAGATGGTAAGAACATACTTTTCTCTAACTTACTTGTAGTCAAGCACATTTTCCACTAATTTTTATCCCTTCATGAATATGAACTTTCCCATTGATGCAAAATGTTGTCGGAACAAATCATACTAATTGTTAAGAATTGTCATTTACCTGTGCATAAGAATTTTGAATGTTGTTTTGAACAGTGTGTTTTCATTGAAGAGATTTGAGCTTCAGATGAGCTTTGCTTGCTTCATAACAACCCTACCTCTCGAATTTTTCAGATAAGGAAAAAATTTATAGAATACCATTTTGATGATAAATGACACAATTTTACTGATAGGCTTCATACAATTTTACGTTAAACAGGTACGTTTAAAATTGCAATTGATTGTCATCGATAATTTACTGTATCAAAGTATTTAATCGAGGATGAACAATTGTGAACGTTTTTGTATATGATCAGCCTTATGGAAGCTTGCTTCATGGATTCCAAGCACAACTCTAGCTCGGTATGCCGACACGTGGCCATGCATTTCCTGATAATTTCAGGTTTGACTATTTCTCGTTTTCGCATCATCTTCTTGAAAATTACAGAATGTGCTGAAAAAAGCGTCATAAATATCGGCGGAGAGCAAATTAGTTGTGATCTACTCATTTTCAAAAGAGCTCCAGAGTTCAAAAATAAATGACCGTAATTAAACAGGAAATTTTCTATGCAGAAATTTTTTTTCCAGGTTGTAGATCTAGTCTTGACTACTACAGTCAACCAGAAATTAAATACGTTCGTGTTTTCCAAATTCCCTTAGAAAATAAAAAACATAATATAGAGTAAATGATTGTAGTTTCAGGGCACTTCTGTGAAAACAAACATCACTTTACAAGTTTGTAACATAATAAAGACAGTGAGAATAGTTAATACAGTGTAAATTCTGAATACAAAAATATTTTCATGTGCAGATGAATTAAGCGGAAGAATTGGAAGTTATGTGTGTGCAAAAAATATTTGGAAAAGCTTTTTCTCCTTTAAATTCTTGATTGACGAAAATTGAAACATATCTCTGCGAAACAGAGATGATGTTGATTTGTGCAAATTTTCACCT
The DNA here is from genome assembly GCA_963922205.1 of Romanomermis culicivorax. Taxonomy (NCBI): domain Eukaryota; kingdom Metazoa; phylum Nematoda; class Enoplea; order Mermithida; family Mermithidae; genus Romanomermis; species Romanomermis culicivorax. The sequence continues at coordinate 398,785 of CAWUHX010000185.1, forward strand.
TTTTGATATAGCATCCATCTACTCGGTATATCTTGAGTTGAGCTGATTTGATCAAAGCTTATTGGGACTAACAACATTATTAGTGGGATAACTTAATTTTGTACTGATTTATGACATACTATTAGTAAAATGTAATCTCATTCATAAATTTCTCGTTCACAATAAGTATACTAAACTACACTCGTTCTCAAATGAGCTTTGGAATACAAAAGCATCTAAAGAAATCCGTCGGCAGTTGGAGACAACCTATCCCAATTTGCTTTTTTTCATTTTGTAGTCCTGACTGCTATAAATGATTAAAAAAGGCTTCTGTAAATTCAGGTGTTTCATTATTTTTGTGAACATCTTCTTTCTTCCAAAGGCTCATTCTAAAACGAATAAATATAGTCTGTTTTTTGTAAAATGCTTCCAAATAAAAAAGTGACACAAGTCAATACTGTCGTCAAAATCGTTTACATGGAGCTCTTACTGTAGAACTTTTTACTCGAAAAATTGTTAAAGGTTAGGTCAGTATGTTGACAAATTTCCAGTCCTATATGATACATTGTTTATCAGCAAATCTTAAAAATTTAAATACTACTTGCCTTCCACTTTCATTATTTAGAAGCGTTTCAAGAAAACAGACTATAGTAGGCCTTACAGTTGTGTCTTCAATAAATTTAAATTTTTGTTAATTACTGTTGCGTCTTGAATAATAACTGGACTAAATTGAAAGCCTTAAAATAATTGATAAATTTTCAACTGGAATACTAGCAGGTAAATAGCTAAGTTTAATAAGGCTTACTAACACAACATACAATATCAATTTACTAAATAGTACATCAAATAAATGAATGAATATACAGAACAACATGGCTCATATACTATCACGGAAAATAACCGAACGTTCTAGAAAGTGGTATAATGTAAAAGAATATGATAGAATATTGTGGAGGGTTCTGGAACCTTCTGGTACAATGCAGTACATGAAATGTACCTGCAAATCATATTATGTGATCATACTGTAAGATATGTATCACTTGTGCTTGCACATCATGTAATGCGATCATACTGTAAGATATGTATCAATTATTCACACCCAAATTCCAATGTTTTGTATTTTAGGTGAACGTCCAGCAGTCATTCATAATGGTAAGTTTATTCTACATGTAAGTACGAAAAAGTGCCATTTTATCACCTAAAAAATTCCACAGAAAACACAGTTGGCAGCCATATAAACCTTCCAGATCTAAGCATCCGAGGAGGCAGCATGTATGTTGTCAATGGTAAGGGTAATATACGGCTAGTTCCATATTCAACATCAACGCTCAATCAGTTGTAGTTGTCTTTTTTCTATTTTATTGCCATCCCATTTATAGGTACAACAAAAGTTTCTCAGTATTATTCTGAAGAAAGACCGACATCAGTGATCCCAAAGTCACAAGGTAATATCTTGTCTTAGAATTCAGCTCTGATCCAGTTTATGGGCTCACTATATTTACTCCTCAAAAGTTTGATCAGTATTGCATTTTTTAAACTAAATATCTATTATTCCATGCATTTTAGTTGGTGTGCGAAAATTTATTGTAGGATCAATTTTTGAAATGGAATAACGTCACACAACTGTAAAGAATATGAAATTTGGATAAACATCTCAAATGGACAAATTTAGCTGGATATAAAAAGTCACTAATTCTGTGTAAATTCTAGTTTTTGTTCTCCACTACTATTTAAATTTTTTTAATATTTTTATACATTATTCCTAGCTCCCTCTTCAGGGAAATTTCTCTATTCAATTACAAATTTCAAAGTCATGAAACAGTATCGTGTTTCTGACTTCCATTGTAATGTGATTCTGGAAAGCGTCCTTTTCGGACTCCGTGGGAATATTGGCAATGTATCTTGATAAATTTAAGATATGGTCTGGCTTTGTTGGATAAATGCATAGTATTCAGTGAAATTCATCCCACTGGTACATTCTCTAGAATGACATTTTTGTTGTTTTTCCATGAGATTATCAATCATCCATCTATTGACAAAACTATAATCAGAATGAATCTCTCATCCAACGAAAATGACATTGTAACCAGTAACAAATCGAGCTTTTTTACTATCAGAAGTCACTCTCGTTCATGATATATGATATCAGTGACAAGATTTTATTTAGGTACTTTTAATGTAATTTTTAATGTATTTTATTGTTTAACGTATTACAGAGGAGACTGAGTACGACGATTACGCATATGAAATTTCCCCAGACGATGAACTTCCATTGTATCAATATACAAGGTTGGCTGAATCTAGCATCAAAAGAGTTATAACTGAAACTGATAGAACAAAATACAGTTCGTTACCACCCGAAATTAAACCTGCAACAACTAATATGCCACCATCGACCAAACTTACAACTAAACGTGCCCGAGGTATGAGCAATGCATTTTTACTCTATGTAGTGATCAGAATCCTTGTTCGAAATTTTTCGTGGAAGGATCGGATTCGTGAGTAGATAGTTTTTGTATGTCTGTCAACAATGTTCATCTCGACAAAGATTTTCTCAAAAAGTAGCGCAACCGTACACGCACATGGGGTCGGATGGATAAACCCACCTACCTCAGGCCCTGGTACTTCACCTGCCCCGAAAAAATCGCCAAAAAACCGACCCGAACTTTTTTTAAGACAGTCACTTCATGCAAAATATATATGATGAACATGCGAGTGGAATTTTCTTTCGGATTCGGATCTTTCGGATCTTGCGGATCCAGAAATTCTATAGATCGAGTTGTATATCAGACAACCAGATACAGATATTCGGTTTATCCCTATGAGCGTTGAGCAGCATACATGTAATTGGGGGAAGTGCTATGAGAATCATACATGAAACGGGGCCCCGACGTCTGGGGGGGGGGGTCGAGCGATTTTTTTGGGCCGGGGGTCAGCGACTCCCAAAATCTTGGGAGGAGGTGTCTCTGAGGGAAAAAAATCGATTTTTTTCACGAAAAAGGTCCGAAAAACAGTTTGAAAAATATTAATTTTTTCTAAAAAAACCGAAAAAATGTATTTATGGCGCGAAGCGCCTAGAAAATTGACGTTTTTAACCATTTTTTGCTCAAAAATTGATATTGTTCAGTATTTTTCCGACCAAAAGTATGGGGGTTCCTACGGCTACCATATAGCCAGCCATAGGATTGGAAAATCCTATGGGGGGGGGGAGTTCGCCCGAAGGCTAGTCTTATGTTCGACGATTTCCGGGGGGGGGGGGGGGTTCCCATAGCACTTACCCCCAGTTACATGTATGATACGACCCCTCCCCCGAAATCATCGGCCATATGGCTAGCTATTGAGTGACCCCCCGCAGGATTTTCCAATCCCATGGCAAGCTATATGGCAGTCATAGGGGACCCCATCCTTTTGGTTGGAAAAATATTGAAAAATGCCAATTTTGAACAAAAAATGATCTTTGTTTTTGAAAAAATCAAGTTTTTTTCTTTCAGAGATTCCTCCTTCTAAAATTTTGGGAATCAGGTCGTCCGACCCCCCAGACCTCAGAGCCCCCTTATATAATGAACATGCGTGTGGAACTTTCTTTCGTTTTGTTGCTCACTCAACGCAACCCCATTCTGAATGAAAAATTCAAGGAGCCACCCTCTAGAAAATCTTTGCTGTGAACATTTGAGCACAAATAATCTACAAAAAGAAAGAGTCTGCATTTAGTAAAATGTATTTTTTATGACTGTACTGCCATAAGGAACATAAGTTATTATAGAATTTACAGTGCAATACATAAAATTGTTATCTTCAATCAATTTTATTCTTTTTAGTGCAACAGTATTTGATTTGTTACAAACATTGCTCGAATCCATATATAGAGTACTGTAGAAGTAAGTGTTAACTGTTTTATCATCTCCGTATCGAATTAATGTATTGGTTTGGGAACTTATGCACATTTGTTTTCATTCATTTATGATTTCAGAGAGAATTTCCATCATAAAAGTACCATATTTCCTAAATGAAAATGATCCTGGTATATCTAAGAACTAGATGAGAAAGTGTTTACCAAGCAATCGAGATTAAAAAGTGAAACTTGAGAGGCTGTGTGAAGTCTCAACAATCATATACAGATTCTACATCCACTTGTTTTGTTTTGGAACACTCGATCTGAAATAATTCTATAACTTTCAGGTTTGTTACCATTCGGCATTTTAGTCAACACAGTTACTGCATTGTAAAAAGGATATATTTTCATCCATCAAATGGAGCAGAGAGGGAAATAGAGCATATCGTGTATCATCTTCAAGTCAGGATACTGTCAACGGACGAATCTCCTGAAGATAGTTTTTAATTACTATTCTACTGAACTATTTATTAGCTGCAATCTGTTGGTCTATAATCACTATGGCGTTGTACCAGACAACTAGATGAATGAAATGAAACTGTGTCAACTTTACTCTGAATGGAATAACCGTTAGTTAACTGCAGTTAGTCAACTGATATATTCATTATGCTTGACTGGGCTTTCAGTAGAATGAATAGGAGATTCATTTGTTGGTATGTTTTGTCCTAGGCGTGTTATTAGTGTACAAAATCTTTAAATGGTAGAGAAGTCCATAATGTGCATAAATTCTCCATTTGATATTGTATTCACCGAGATAGTAAGAATCATGTTTCAGGAACTCTAGACAATTGTATGAAGTCGCACGTCTCTTGCTATGGTAAGTTCTCTGAGCATCCATTTCAACATTTTCTTGATCAAACAGTTTTTTCAATATTCACTATTTAATGTTGATACATTTTAAATACGTTAACCATTTTCTCAGAATATCGCCTATTTGTTGTGTTCGTGTGCGAAATAATTTTTATTTCTTATCATCTCATTATCTTTTGATGACTTTTGTTGAGACCCGTTTTGGCTCAATAGATGAATTTGATCACTAGAGTTTTAAAGCTCATGTACGTATGTTCTCAAACTAAAATAGGCCAATTATGCGGTTTTTGGCACAACCTCGGAATAGTTCTTTTGATTTCTTAGGGTAGAAGCAAAATTGCGAAGATGGTGCATAAATTTTTTCTCTCATGTTTATAAAGCTACTGGCAGCATTGTCCTGGTACTGATTCTTCTATACATAATTGTATTTAGTGCAGTTTTTCCCTCCATAGTGTACACCAAATTTTCTGGACATCATGTAAAATGTAATAATATTTATCACAATGTGTGCACTGTATCCTACATAAAGATCGATGGCAATTTTATAGATATAACCGATGAAATGGCGGAAGAAAATGTTTATCTGAGTAAATAATTCGATGATATGCTTCATTTTTTCTGATGAATGAACACTTTACGTATTCTTCAGGCGATTCAAATAAAATCGGATTCGACTATATCGATCAGCCGGTCTTCTTGAACTGCCGAAGCTTAAGCGGCCATTGCAAGGAATTAGGTAATGTAATCACTATTTTTATTAGATTCGTATAACACCGACCTGTATAATTTAATCATGACAACATAGGGTAGATTTGAAGACATCTTTTCAATATTAATCGCTTTGACTGCACCTCCATCCCTGATAAATACTTTTATGGGAATTCTTGAAATGCAAGAGAATAAATCAATATTTGATCTGATTTTACAGGGAAAAAAGGGATCAAGACATTCCATATAAATAGAAGGATGCACGTTGACAGCAAGATGGGATATATTAGAGTCTAAGGATTACGTGTTATCAAAGCATAGGCTTTGCATGTGAAAAGTATGAAATCAAATTCAACAGCTGAGAGCAAATTTGTAGAAACCTGTGATTAACTACATCTGAAAGAAAAAATGATCGAAGTCTGATTTTGTGAAGCATGCTTAAGCTAACTTTTAGACGTTTGAGGCAAAGTGTGGAATTCGGCTGCATTACGAGGAATGCCAAGTTTACAGAAAATTAAATGAAGATTTCCCATTTACGAATTTGTGATTTTGCGGGCACAAAATAAGCCTCACTTTTTCGTCATTCTTAAATGATGAATAACCTGGTGCAACTTCTAAAGAGATCCTATTTGAAATATCCCAAGTTTCATACTGTCCGCACATTATTCTGTTATAAATGATATTTTTCAGGTAGTCCTTGTGACGCTTCGGATAATCATTGTCGGTGTAAGTTTGAATACTATCGAATATTGCTATATACCAAATCTTGAATAAAAAAATTTTCAGTGTGTGGTCGACAAGAAGCTTATGATGAAAATCGGCTCGAAGGTAATTTTTAAGAAAATGTGTTTGAAAGCAACTATTTTCATTAGTGTTTTAGATCCAAAGGATCCATCTAGGAACTATAGATGCGCAGAAAACTGTGATGGAAGAGAAACGTGCTTCGGTAAGTCTGCGGTTGCAGTAAAAAATTACGCGACGCCTAACATTTTCAGCTAGTAGTGTGTATATTCCAAGCATTGATTGAATTGTCAACAACTGATACCAATGCTAATAAGATATGCTCTTTTGAGGAAATAAAATATAAACGAGACTAAAAAAAGCTATATGTAAAATATTTAAAAAATGACAATTCCAGACATTTCTTAAAATGGCCATTCAATACTAGAATAAACGAGGAAAGATATGGTCGGCTGAATTTCAAAATCATAAGTGTTATGGATAATCTCATTCAGTTTAGCACATAAGTAGGATTGAATATATCCAATCAAAAATACCATATCAAATGAATATTGTAAATCCTTTGCTATGAGCATACATACACCACACACTTTCTGTTACTGCGGAAGATGGTAGTTATAAATCAAAAGATCAAATAACTGTTTATTTACAGCTGACGATAGTTGTACAAACCATCACTCGTGCAAACAAGGTAATTAGGACAATACAGGTGATAGTGGATATGATATACTGATAATGTTACATCGAAGGCGTGCGCAAGAGTGTTGCGAAAAGGTTGGGCTATTCAACGTCAACACTGTCAGAGCTTGGCTGGATGGTTCTAGATTGCCAATATCAACATAATGCATATTGTGAAGAAAGCAAAGGTGGTATGGTTAAAGATTTTGTTCTACTTCATAAAAATATTTGAATCCAAAATATTTTACAGTTCAAGAATTTGGCATCTTCACACAGGGTAAATAAAGCTTAAGTTGTCCGCAGCTTATGTGATTGATTCATAAAATACAAACTTTTGACTTTGCAGTGTGTCCACGAAATGTTGCAAGTGACAGAAAACTGATCGGAGGTTAGACTACATATGATTATACTGCTTTTCATTAAAAAAAACTGTCTTGTTACAGATGAGTACTTCGTGAAAGAATGCATCAAAGATTGTTGGGGAAGTCCAATGTGCAAAAGAAGTAAAGTCTAAGCTTAAACCACTTAGCTCAAAGTTAAGCCATGTCGTATGACGAATAGATTTTCTGATAATTATATAAGAATATGTTTCCGTAAAAGGTTATGTTTGTTTACGAGAATTTTTGCTAGAAAAATAGAAAAATGATCGAGCTCCAAAAATGTGCTGCCTGCTTCTGCTTCGTACAAATCAGAATCGTTTTCTGTAATAATATTCATTGATTCCTCTGTTTTCGATTGGTTTTTTAAGTTCATCATTCCAAAATGTTACTAAGTGCTCTAAAATTTCAAGGCGTTAAGACATTGCACCTGGAATCTCATTAATTGCCATCAACATCACTACAAATTTTAATCACAAAAATATTTCTTTCAGCAAAGGTTGCGGACAAGAACCTGTATGATCCTCGTGGTAAGCAGTCAAATTATGATCTTCAATAGCTTACGATAGCAATTGAAGCTGATTATATTCTCATGAAGTAGATCAGCATAAGATTGTATCATGTAGACAGTGGAAAATACCTATTGATCTTGATGACAACGAAAAATTCATCCTTTTTTAGATCTTTACCGCAAAGATGCATTGCCGATATCTGATGGTGAGGGAAAATTTGCGAGATTTCGACACAGATATGTAATTTATCCATTTTTCATCATTAAGATTTCGACATTGATATTCAAACATCCCTATATTTCCGAGCCAATTTAGCCAACGCAGTCTGTATGAATCTATTGATGGATAAATCAAAAAACTTTATTCATTAATTTCATGCTTTCTTTCAGCTATTAGCTATTCAAAATGTTTAGCATCCAAAGAGGACTGTATTGGTAAGTTTACCTAATGACATAATTTCAGAAGGACATTCGTTTGACAAATGTGTCTTAAAGAGTTTGAAAGTGGGGTTACAGCTAAAGGAAGAGTAATCATGGAATATGCAACTGAAAAAATACAAAAAATAATGTAGAGTAATCAATGCTTTGATGAGGAACATTGATTCTATTTTTAGCTAATTTTTACCTTCCACCTAATTCACGTGTTTATTATTTTTCTTGTGCATAAATTCATACTTTAGCGTGCACCTATCAAGAGGCCTTAAATCAAGGATTCGTGACTACTACAACTACAAGAATTGTAACAACTCCGACGACAACGACATCAACAACCACAACAACTCCCACTACTACTACTACTACTACTACTACTACAACTACAGGTATGCAAGTGTTTTTTTGCTTCAATACATGTTTACTTTCGAAACAATTTTCCAGAAGTCCCAAATACAGTTCCAGCCATAGACTCAACTGGAAGCCTGAAATTCGACGTTGATCAGAGTGGAATAATTGAAACGGATTCCTCTCCCGAACCCATAGTTATTCATGAAACACAAGAAAAACAGCAGTATTATGATCCTGGTGAGTGGCATTAGAGTGGTTTTCAAATGCGCATAATTCTTACTTGTTCCAATTGATTAATGGCAGCAAAAATTACGTTTTGGTGAAGAGAAAAGTAGTGTGTAGCATGGTTCTAAAAAAACTACAATGTTTCTGCCTCCTGTAGATAACTGAGAATTTCTCGTAAAAAAACAAATGCCAAATTCGACTTAATTTAAATGGGATGAAATACAGTAGAATGTTTTACATCCATAATCTTACCTCAAAAATCACTTATTTGGAAAAATTTTGGGAGAGGCTTAATTTTTTTCTGTATAGTTTTGTGTAAGATTAAAATCACGATACTCCTCTCAAAAATCTTCAAAAATGATTATCGATTGTACGTTGAAAGTAATGAGGATGATTTTAGAGTGACATGCTTTAAAGACTGTTTTCCATAGCAATTTCAATTGAATTTCGGCTCACCTGTCTTCAGTTTGAAAAATGTCTGCTGCTTCTTGAGCACATCACTTGCAATAATCGACTCAAGTCTGATCGTTGACGTATTTCTTATCAGCATGATCCAATGATTTCCTTTCAAAACTAAAACAGTAATGAGCAACTATTTTTTATGACGAAATATAATGTTATCGATAGTTGTGCAATATTTTACACAAATTACTGACTTAAACATTCTTTTTCACTATTAAATTTACGTTTTTGTTCATGAAGTAAATTTTCTGCCTTTCCACATCAAAATTTCTGAAGATATGACCTTTTTATTTAGACGTTGATTATCAAAAAGTCGTATTTACATAGAAAAATTAGTTTACGGTCTCTTTTTCATCAAATGTTTGTACTTTGAAAGATAGCAAATAAAGGCCGCCCTCGAAACCATTTTAACGAACGTTTTAGTTTATGATATTTCTCACTCTGAAAAGGTACTGAATAGTTGGATAAACTTTCACTTTTCCCCATCGATATGATAGTTTTACGCTTTTTAGTCTTACTACTTTTTAGTCTTACACTTACATTAGAACTTAGAAAAAATACACTAAAAAGAACATGCTCAGCATTAGAAATAAAACTGCTACAAGTCGCGATGTAATTATGAATCAAATGGAATGACGTATTTGCTTGCAACTCATTCCAAAAAAGATCGTATAAAAAATTTTACTGCCACGAGTTTTACCTGAATTAGTCTCAGGCTAAGGTTTAGGCTTAGGCTTAGGCTTAGGCTTAGGCTTAGGCTTAGGCTTAGGCTTAGGCTTAGGTTTAGGCTTAGGCTTAGGCTTAGGCTTAGGCTTAGGCTTAGGCTTAGGCTTAGGCTTAGGCTTAGGCTTAGGCTTAGGCTTAGACATAGGCGTAGGCGTAGGCGTAGGCTTAGGCTTAGGCTTAATCTCAGGCTTAGACTTACGCTCAGGCTTAGGAACTGGTAGCGGTAAGGTTGTCAATAAAATGTCAAAAAACGTCAACAACGTACTGTAGATCCAAAACCCACCAAATCCTTACCTGTAACAGTTAATATGATTCCCGACTGTTAAATTGATTATTACTTCAGATCCCGCTCAAAACGGAAAAGCTTCGGGCTCGATACATTCTTCACCACCAAGCTATAATGCTTATAATTCCAAGATCTTGAAAGTACAAGTACCTCTCAACTTCCAATTCACGACAACGCGACCACCGACAGCTGGTAATTTGTGACATGTTGTAACTTGTACCCAATGAATTATACATTTTTTCAGCCTATCAGTGGCACGGCAATGAAAAAGTAACACCTGAATGTAAGTTCATTTCTTTAAAAGTTAACTTTTATGTGGATATTTATGTGGATATAAGCTTCTGATATCCAGGTAAGGCTAAACTGTCCTGGATAATTATCCTATGGTCTTCGGCACCCACCTCCGCTTATAATGAGAAGATAAATAATAGTGATGTATAAAACAAGAATTTTTCGGTATACCCGTCCGAAGTGTAAAGTAATGGCTGACACAGGATGATGTGTAAAAATGAAATATCTCTGACCCCGCCCCAATTGTGAAAGACATGACATTTCTTTTATTGTAGGCAATGGAACGCCTATCTTTCTGGTTAAAAACTACGCTACTGCAAAGAATGGGTCACTGGAGGCTATAAGATATTAGAGATAATGAGACATTGGAAATAAATAATAGGACGGATCCCATCGTATTTATATAACCTTCTTAATTCAGATTGCCCTTTGGATCCGTCTAAGTTTAATGATGGAAGGCAGCGTTGTCTCCATTTGACTGCATTTTACGAGGAAGTCAAATATCAGCCACCGAAAACATTTGTGGAAGATATCTCCAAGTTATGGAACTTAGCACGTAAATTTACTCACATTTGACTATCTAACCTGCACTTAGCTATGAATTATCTCATTTTAGTTAACTTTATCGGCAGCTTTTTTACCCACAGTATGGAAGTACATGGCAAAGTGTGGAGAATACGTAAGTAATCACATGATCTAGAACTAGTGGCAGCAAAGGTTACATGAAAAAGGGGCTTTTCATACCGTAAACTGTCAGGCTAGCGTGCATACTTGCTCTCACAATTATTGCCCTTCCACTTCTAAGGTTCACGAGGAAAAACATATTCACTTTAATCATAATTTCGATACTTCAAAAACGGAATCAATATGTAAATTTTTTTGGCGGCCGAAAGCTTTTAGACTTGAAAAAGTTTTGTTTGCAGATTTCATAATACCCGTACGTAGATGAACTATGCTTACTGCTGCATAGATCTTCACTTTATCGCTCGAATAGTCATCGTGGGCTTGTACATTTTGCTTTATGTCCTGCTGGCCAAAACTTTCAAGCAGCACGCACTTCTGACATGGGCAACTTGGGAAAGGCTTGCCTCAAGCCATTGATTTTTTGATATGTTTTTGTACGTTCGATCTGATTTTAGTCTGGTGTTGGGTAGTTGTTACAACACCATTGTTTAAGTGTATTTCGAGCTTTGTGGAATATTGCTTAATCTTGCTTGAAACAGTAGCGGCATTGCTCGAAGTTGCCCTGTTCTCAATGTTTCTTTACCAGTTAGAGCACTTGAATGACATTTGGTAGTTGCTTCAGCACAATGTTTGACAAAGTTTAATTTTGTCTACCCGAAGTTTAATACCTCGTAAATCATGAATTTTTTTTTGTTGAACAGTTTGTGCAATCGATTCCAACTGATTGCTTCACTGATGTTCGCTGAATGAACATGCCAATTTTGGGTGTTCAATTGAATTTCTCTCAAATCACAATATTTTCTCATCAGGTCTACCGAGCAGCAGCTGTAAAAAGCTTGCGGTACATATACCAGCATACCGTAGACTCAAGTCAAAATTCACTATACAGTTTCCCTGGAAATTGGAGCTCAGAAGTCTCCTTACAAAGTATGACCTTAGTTTCTTTCTGTCTCCGCAGACAATTTTTGACATCCAGTCTACTCACGGCCGATGATAATGCTTTGCTAAAAATTTCGCTTCATTTGGAGAAATTGTGCTACAGACAGCACGCCCTGAATTTGTGACCCTATTTCGTGGCTGAGTAAAATGGAATTTTCACAAAATGACCAAAAATTTTTGGGCCAAATGGCATAGTACGTTTTTGAATTTCCCGAGGTATAACTGTCAACGGTAACTCTGGACATTCTGAATGCAGTGAAACAAGCTTTTTTCAATCATCTTCACATTTGAATTCTATTCTTCAATCGATTTTTCTATATAGTCACCAGCGATTCTGAAATGACGATCCCAGAAAGGTTCAGCAAAGCTGCGGCTGAATTTTATGATGGGGACGTTTGCCTGTTGGTAACGACGGACTTACCGGTTAAAGCTGAAAAATTGGCCCCGTTTATCACATGTATGTAGACTTTGGATCACGACAGAATTTCGCTTTCACCTTTTAAATATACCAAATTTTTTCAGTTTGTGACCTCAATCGACGGCCATAATTCGCTGATTCTTACTATTTTATCGATTCTATTGTTAGTATTGTTAAAAGATCTAATAAATTTTTTATACAAAATCAAATGAGCCCCAAAATTTGACGCGGTTGGGATAATAAGCCGGTCCTTTCACAGGTGATGGGCTGCTCAAAATTTAGGTAGCAGCTATTGATAAATGAGGAAAATTTTGAAATTTTCGTTTTCAAAAATAGAATAATCATTAGGAAAATGGTATTCTTGTTAATGAGTGGAAAAAAATGTGTACTTTTGGCCCAAATTTATAATTGTTTGAAAATAGCTATTTTCTACCAGAAATAAGAACCATAGTTTAAATCAAATCATATCATTGCCAGATCTGGGGGTTCTATGGCACTTTATATTTGTGGTTAAGCCTCAGATTCCAATTCTGTTGCAGTAAAACTGAGCGGAACGAAACTGTACATTCTCAAAATCATCTGCGTGGAGTCCCTACTGTAAATATTTTAGCAGAAATCTTATATAAGATACATGACAGACGCAGCAAGAATCAAAAAAGTAAGTTAAATTTGATATACAATTTTCGCCAAGTTGAAAACCATTTGTTTCCTATAGTCTGTTCAATTTCAAATGAGTCTCTGAAAGCTAGATAATGCATAAAAGTCGATAAGCAGACAATAAACCTGCACCGTAGGCCGACATCCTTCTAATTTGTTCGCCTAACTGCTAGGGTCAACCTGAGAAAAAGAAGTGCGCGTATAATTCAGGTCGTCTGTTCTTAGCATGGACATTTTTCTGTACGCCAAGATTTATTTGGAAAAAATAGACTACAGTAATGCGAACGTTATAATCATAGAAAAACAAAGCTGTTTATCGACTATTGATTCGAGTAGATCATTAATTGACGCATAATTATTACTCGAAAAGTTTTGACCATTTAGCAAGGTTATGCTAAGCAATTTTCAGCTGTTCATTCACAGATCGTGGACGAAAAATTTTTTTCATTCATTACAATAATAAGCTTTGCAAGTTTTCCTGTATAGAACTAACTTTCAAGGGATAATTGCACCGATAATTTTAAAATAAATTCAGTTTCATTATTAGTTGAAAGCATTTTGAGGTTTCATAGCAGCGTTCTACTCAGTATTCATACATTGCAGTGGAAATTCAGAAATAGAAACAAGATACAAAAATGCTTTTGAAGGGGTAACAGTAAAAGATTATAAAATCTGTCGGTTTAGACAGATTTTATAATCTTTAACTAGATTTTTTGATTTTTTGATTTTTTTGGTATTTTTTAGATTTTTAGATTTTTTGATTTTTTGTACCTAGATTTTTTGCACCGATATTATCCCAAAAATATTGCACTCAACAAACAAGAAAAATGTCCATCGAGATATGATTGAAAGAAAAATAGCATTCTTCTAAAAAAATAAATCCGGAATCGGGAATCGCATAAAATCTTCTTGTTCCCCGAATTTCCAATGTGTTGTTATCAAAAATACAACAAAAACACGTCAATTTCAATTCATCATCTTCCAGAATGTATCAAAATAAAAATAAGAATCTCCGGTCTCTATAAGACCGAATCAAAGTTGAGCTTTGACAGAATTCTATTTTTATCATATAAAGAGTATTTTCAGGCCATATGGTCGACTTATGCACGAAGATTTATAAAATGGAAACGTTCTTTCCTGCCATTGTTTTTTTGATTCTGCATTATTCCATCGTCTTTGTTATCTTCGAGACTGCGGCTCTCTGCTTTGATTGCCAACGATGTGGGTTACTCGACTGCTACTTTTGACGATAACGACTGTAAGTTAAAAAAATTTTCAACCTTGCGGATTGCAAACGGATATGACGAATCTGAACCTTAGCAATCTAAAATCACAACTTTAAGACTCAATATTTGAGCCAACTTATCTTCCTAAGTGATGAGTTGATGTTATAAGTGAAAAGAAGTGTACCAGAAAAAAATTATGTTAAGCAGTAGAATAGAAAGAAAATGACGGTCGTTCTGCTTGGAAATACAACTTTGCGACTCTGCAGCAAGAAATTTCATAATTTTCAAGTTTTCTAGTATATTTCTCCGCACGACATACCTAACATTGTGAAGATGAGATGCAAATTTTTGTCCAGTAATGCCTGGATAGGCTCAGAAGTTTACACGTGGGTTGATTGACCTAAGCATTTTCATGGCACATGCTCCTAGCATCGTTGCGTCAAAAATGGTAAAAAGGCATTCAAAAAAGATAGAAACAGTGTTGATTACAGGGTTTCTCAATACTTGATTGTGGTATCCTGTATCAGTTGATTTTATACATCTGAAAACAACATCACAATGCAGTGGCACACCTATAATAGAGCTAGAAAAGATTTTTGATAAAGCAAACTTTTCTTGAACCCACAAAATAAAATTAGGGTATTTCCGTGGGATAGCCTATAACCAAATCATAACGAGTGGAAAGTACATACGAGTCAGCTCTCCAATGCTGAACAAGGTTTTGCTGAACTGACTGGGTTTTGCTTTAAAGTTGATGAAGTTATCGTATTTGCACTAGGATAAGTATAGTATGAAAGGAAGTGCACCAAAAAATTAAAAAGTTTAAATCATGAAGTTTTTTACAACTGTGGTGCCATGAATTTAACCGAATAGTTTGTTGTAGTTTTTTGTAGGAGGTAGAAAATGTGATAAGTTGCAAAATGTTATTGGCGCATTATCAAATATGTGTGCGCAAGTGCTGAAAGATTGGTTTTGAAATGCTTCTCGTTAACAGAAGTGGAGCAAAAATACCATTTCAAATTTCTAAGACTTTTTTACGAGACCATAGGTCACTTAAGACTATGAGTTTGAGAGCATCCTTGACTTTAACTTTAATATTTCTTTCAAAATCTACAGTAGAAGTTTCTGTAAACTATTTTGACGGCGGTACTAATTTTTGCCATTCTCAATATCTTTAAATTTGTAGAAAGACTATACAGCCAATGCCTGGCAGATTTCCTGTCTCAAATGAGCAACAAAGTATTCATCAATGAATAAATCTAGTTTAGATCTATCCAAAAAAGCACAGTTCAATGTTTTGTTTGCATCTTTTGATGGCGTTATCGCAGGCTATGTTTAATCAATTCCATATTGACCTCTAGATTCTTCCTCTCCAGATTTAGAATTATCAAACTTTATAATCATTCTTAAGCCTCAGGTACCCTCATGACAAATTTAGGAACGCTCAGAGTATTTCATAGTGGTTGAAAAAGTGCGGCTCTATCGAAAATAAAAATCTGAAAAATATCAGCAATTTTACAAAAGTAATCTTCAGAACCTCCTTCCCTTATACGAAACAAGTTTCCGATACTTGACCGTTTGTTAGAGGATCAATTCCTCTGACCTTTGGTTCTCTTTTCACCCTTCCGTATCAAAACGTTTTTGTCATAAAAGTGGGTGCAGTTTTCATTAAGTAAATTTTATTTTAGTAAGGTTTATGTTTATATACATTTTTGGTCGAAATCTATACTTTGGTATGTAAAAATTTGCATAAATCACATGAAAGTATTATTTGACATGTTTTATTTTTGTTCGTCATTCTTTTTTGGTCCGTCTAAAAATATTTACCTCTGTATTGCATTTAATACTTTGGCGTCTGATTTGACCCTTTTTCATAATAATAATTTTATTTACATCAATGTGTAATATTGTCGACCTGTGTGGAGTTATTCTTTCCCTTTGGACGCATCGAGGATTCCCTGTTAGAGTCTAACAATGTCAGTCCTGGTTAGTGTCAGGGTTAGAATCAAGTCAGGAATCTCTCACGAAAGGTTAGCCGAGGGTATACAAGCCGCATACCCCACACATTAGAAACATGGGGTATACGACTTGCCAAAACATCGTCATGAACATTGTTAAGTAAACCATCACAAATATTGCCTGAAATAAAAATCGGTGCAACTTTCACAAAGTTGCAGCTAAGATACACAGCTTAATGAGACAATGATGAGAAAAACTGTGAACAATAAATCTGCTGTATTGCTTGCGGTAGCAAAAGTGAGACAGAATAACAGTGGTTTGAATCTGTTTGAAGCTTTGGGAGAAGTGTGGACCCGGGCAAACAACCTTCTGACCCTATGAAAAATTCTGAGTGACCTCCCTAACAGATTACAGCCCAGTAGATTTCCAAGTTCATCAGACTTAAAAATCTACGGGGATGGAATAATGAATGTTTCATAAGTAATTGAGGAGGTTTGTTTCCATGTTTCAAAGCCAATTCTTTATTTTATAAGCATGACAACATAAAGAAATAATGCTAAATAAAATTATCACATCTCTATGTCATCCAACTTGAGTGTCCTTTAATGCAACGCGATGCCATAGGCAAGAGTGAACTGAACGACAAGTTTTTTTCACATAGTTCTAGCCGAATTCCAGCCTTCAGTGATAAACTGGCGCAATTCATTAAGGTCCATTGGATGTCTCGCGAATGTCGTTTCTTTTAAAATTCCCTAAACAAAAAAATTTTGGAGGGTCAAAGCACAGGAATGTGGTATCCATTCAATCGATCCTTGACAACCTAACCATGAATTTGGAACTACAAGTTCAACCTCTGGCAACCATTTCCATTTTAATGGGCTGCAGCCTCGTCATGATTGAACCACATGGTTCCCCAACCTGCGGTGGTGCTGAGTATTGGGCGACAGTTTATCATTTAGTGCAACTAGATAACTTCACATTGCCACAGTATCATCAAAAAAACAACGATCAACAATTCCATTGAACCATGTCCAGGACCAAACGAAAAATCTGGCGGACTTAAGGATCAATTCAGTAGGTTTGTGTGATTTCTCCTGAGCCCAGTAAATGCAATTGTACCGATTGACATGGCTGTTCAAATGAGTAATGGACTCATCTGACCATAAAACTTATTTTCTAAATCTGATTCATAATAAAGTTTTTCAAGCCATGTTTCACAAACTCCATATGGTGATCATAATCGTCTTCCAGTAAGCTGTCGACCAATGTAGGGTAATAGGCTTTTAATCTAAGTTCCTTCAGAATTCGCTGAATGGCTGTTTGATCAAAATGAAAATGAGCAGCCGGTTTCCAAATGAAGGTTCCCGGCTGTTTAGTGAACTCACCAACAACCGATTCGATGATTTTCCCAGAACGTAAGGTAATGGGTCGGCCACTATGTAATAGATCTACTACACCAAACTCAAAACAGTATTAGCTTTGGGAGGTTTTTTCATGAGAACCTTGAGCCAATCTCGAACGACTTCCTTGGCATGGTTGGACATTGGGTATATGGGAGCACATTTTATCTTTTCTTCAAGTGATAAATACTCTCCAGCCATTATTATAACAGAACGTTAATTAATTTGTCCATTGTCTATTATTATTAATAACTAGAATTATCCAGAAGGAAATCGATGTCCAGAAAATCGCAATAAATCCTTCTCGATTACTTATGAAACATCCATAAAAAACTTATTAAACTAATCAATCGCATTAAAGTCTTGGAATTCCACCTGTATGGAAGGTGAGGAACCACGTACCAGTACATACGTGAAACAGTGTGTTACACGCACAGGACCTGCAATGCTATAGTAGGAAATGTCCACTTGGAAAGAACGATCTCCTGCTATGGTGGTCTATGTGATAAGTAGCCATAGCACCATAGTATTCTTTTCATTGAATTTGATACGTTAAGGCATTGCTTTTCAACGTCAACGGTGGCCAACTGAAGAAAAATCGTAATGGTGAGTTGGAAATATAATATATATATATATATATATATATACTGATCACGAAACGAGTTGAATAGATGAAAATCCGTTTACTGTGACTAGAACTCCAAAACACAATTTCTGCTGAGTTATAGAAATTTCACACACATAAAAAACATTCCCTTGTTCGATTGACTGTAGCAGTTAGGATTACAACTTCAAAAAAACCTTAGCCTACGATATGAATGATTATCGACTGTCTAAAAATAGTTTGGATTTTTTGTATTCCAAGACTCTTTTGAAAATTGATGGACCTCAGAGGAGTATCCAGATTTTGCGCGCTATTGAAATTAGATCTACACGATCCACATTCCACAATCACTTCTCCATTTCGTGCACTGTAAATCTTTCAGCCTATGGTTGTAGAGAATTCTTAGCATCAAGAAGCCAAAATAACACACACCCTAATCTTACTGACCCATCATGGTTCATTATGGCATCACATCTGCAAATGATTTGCTGATCATGCCTTGTCATTTTTAGCATCTGCTAGGTTTGCCTGATTGAGTTTGCAGAATGAGAAAGATCTCACCGTAATGGTGATTACTAATCATTCTTAATTGCAGTTCAAATGTTCTTCTGACTATTTGGATTTTTCTTCAGAGTCACGTGCCAACATACCATCGGTAGAGAAGAAAAAGGGTCAACAAACTTTGATCGCCTTCAATGAAGGTCGAAAAATTCGGTCACCCAGGGATACCACTCGCAAGATGCAAGTGACAGAAAAAAAGAAGCCACGACGGAAGAAACTGCAGAAGGAGCATGTTGAAGCGCCTGCTTCAATTAAACTACGAGGTAGTATGAAGCTACTGTCTAAAGTCAGTTATTTCTGCAGAGGATGTAGTTCAGTGCTGTAGTCTGTTTTACCTGATGTACTTCCAAATAATGAAACCCAAGCTCAAGTACTTTTTATATTACTACGATTTTCTGCCAAACTGTGCGTCATTTAGGATGGAATCGAAATTCGAAAGCAGTCTCAACTACCCCTCAAAAATATTTCAATCTCAACAACAAAAAGGCAAATGATTGACACACAAGATGATCTAAATCAATGGATTTGTTTCAAGCAGTCATTTAATTGTAATTTTTTGAAAACTCTATGCGGACCTTCAACAATTCATTGTTCCCTTCTTCAGTAGAACCAGTGAAATCTCGAAGTGGCAAACGTCGTCCTAGCAGAGCTAATGGAGTAGCACAGAAATATTCTAAAAAATCGAATGTGACCTCACTAGCAACACCTTCAATGAGACATGGACGTTCGCTTGTCAGTGAGAAGTCCGACAGTAAGAAAAGAACATCTAGTACTACGACAGCACTACCAACGCCGTCTACTTTACCAACGTCGACAACTACGAATCAAAGTTCCATAACTAACCTGAAGATCAAGAACAACAAAATGAGATCCTGCACAGACAAGATGATTGGCGAATTGAAAAAAGGGCGTTGCAAGCGAAGGAAAAGAAGGGCACTGAAAACCCCTACTATGACTGCAGCAGGACGAATGTCGGGTTAGTCGCTCTATATTTATGGATTGTGCTATGAGAATGTAGCTCTACCCGAGACCCTTACCTTATCTATTGTGTTAGTTCCCGATCATTTTGTGTTCATTTTCACTATTTTCTCTTTATTTCTTTTGTTTTTATCATGCTTCTACTTTTTCGTCTTATCATTTCGTTCTATTATTTTCTCTTCGAATTACATAAAACAGCCAGCTCATTCTCCCTGAAATTTCCTAAAAACTGTCTTCTTCGTTATTCTTATCTTAATCCTAGTCGCCTATAGTCTATTGATTTTCGGATGAGCCTCGGAACATAAACTAATCTGTAGAAATTATTGAGCAGACAATAAACCTGCATCGTGTTTTTTCTCAATTTGTTCGTCTAACTGCTACACTCTGCTCTAGAAAAAATTGCCCTTATACGTAGGTTGTTTATTTGGAAAAATAAACTATAACAATTATAATTAGTCAACTTGGGTCGCGATTTCGGTTGCAAAAATAATTTTTTGAGAAATTAAATATTTTATTTTAAGAATTCAAATAAATCTGGTGAAACTACACTCAAATTACAAGTACAGTAAAAGTTAATCCGGAAGAAAAAAATTATTTCTATACTGGCGTTATAAATTTTGACTAGAGTACTTAGATGCGGCTGGAGTGATTCTATTCATAGTATGATTACATAATCATTTGCAAAGAATTATACAATACGACTCATTGACAGAAACTGAAACAACCAGTTTGCATGCAAAAGATGGCAAATATGTGAAAACATCAGCAAAGCAACAATGTAAGTTCACCTCACATAATATCAATGTTTAAAACTATTTTCAGAATCTTGATTCAAAGGGTGTGGGATCTGGCAGGATGAATTCATGCTAAGAAAACGTCATAATATTTTGAAAATATGTCGTTAGCATACGTGCACAGGATAGAAACTCTGTTGGTGGTCAGCCGGGACAAGGGATGGAATGAAAATTTTTTTTTTCATTCTTGATAACGAAAAAAAGATCTTAGATTGGCCTTCTAACATCCAAGCAGCATATTCTTTATTTTATATTAGGCAGGTATGTGAAATTTTTTGCCACTTCAAGTATGCTTTGTTTAGAAAAATTGGTGAACTACACAGCACCATTCCCATTTTTTTGCCGGCTTTCTCATCTCTCTTGCTCATTTTCCTTCATCATCTTCTCGATCGTTGCTGCGTTAGTAAAATCTGCGGAGGGTCGGCAAGAATCTGCTGCGGTCAATCGCTGGGGATCGAATCCGCCCAAACTACCGATTTCGCATTGGTCATAAGATTTCTTTCATAGTCTCATCAGTAACAAAAACAAGATTGATCGAAAATGGGGAATTCCATCGGGCTTATAAGGGCCCAGACAAAATTCTAATTTCCGTTCGATAACAATGTTTGCATTTCTGGACTAGTTTATGATTACACAAAAAAACTTTCCTTGAATATATTCCGATTTTTGCGTTTCCAACACGTACAGCTATTTTTTGTTTTATAGCCGATACTACTAAGTCTACAGGAACAACACTAACTGCCAAAAGCGTCCTAGCAAAGAAAAAGAGGGGTCACCATACCTCTAAGTCCATATCAACGATCCCGATCAAGATAAATTTACTAAAGAAACCCTATTGCATAGTTTATTTTCCGTCGAACGGAACAATCGACAATGATAAAGAAGCCTGTTCGAAATTGATCAATTTGAATCATTTTGAACGCCGTGAGAAAGATGGCTGCTATTTTTACTCTGCTTCAACAAGAAGATATAAGCCCGCAACTGGTCTGCACAGATGTGACGGCAATGTTCGAGTTGGTAAGACTGTTGACTTGGCTTAGGTTTTGAAACTTTTGGATTAATAGAATCACTCTCTTTCCAACTTTCACAGACGTTGAGGTAATAAGTTCCAGCTTACCTATTGTGCTGACCACAGAAAATTGCCATGGAAACTTTTCTTTCTGATGATTCAGCTTCGTGTTAAAGTTGCGAATGAATTAGCAAAATAATCTTAGTATCTGAAGGGTATCAGAAATTTCGAACTGAATCTTCTACCAATGCTTGTTTTCTTGCTTAACACAGGTCCTTCTCTCAGGCATAAGTAAAGAAATTTGAAAATTATTTTGAATTGGATCATTATTTTGAGTGAAAATTAATTTGAAAAAATTTGATGTTGAAACGGAATTGCCAGAATTCCTCAACCTTGGATCATCACGTGGTGTGGTGGTCTTTTGTGAATAAGTCGGCCCGGAACGCTGATAATCCTGGTTTGACTCTTGAAGAGCGCCAAATCTTTTTGAAGAAGTTTGATCCTCAATCACTTGCGAAGCATGATATTGTTAACTGACATGCCTTCGAATCTTTCATTCAAAAGCATTTTCTAATTTTACACGTGCTTCATTCAAGTCATGGTACCTGTTGGAAAGTATTATAATTCGGAAAATCATACACCAGGAATTCTACAATGGTTGTGAGGAATATGTCATCATCCGAACCATGCCTGCGAGCTTCTAGTTGATATATTTCAAGTGATCATTTCTGTTTAAACGTTTCGAATTTCCTGCCTTCATATACATTTCGAAATGTTCAACATAGGATTTTGACGATTCGTTCTTGTTGAAGTCAGTCTTGAACGCGGCACATGTGGTATCATTGTCTAAGAAATAACCGATCCAGATTACAATGCTGTAGATGCTGACTGATAGACATTTCGAATCACATTGTTTCCACTTTTCTACATCAAACAATATTGTCCCACAAGTAAAGCTGATCCTGCAAGACGGACTGTACTAAGCGCATTTTCAAGACGGTTGTGCCCTCTCAATGCTGAGTAACGAGATTTTGCTCTTTTAAAGCTTACCGATTCTTGGACAAAAGCAAAACGAAGTGTGTGCCCACTTGGCGAAAATATTCTAGTGCTCGGACGTTTCTCAATGAAAATTGCACACAAGCAGGTTTGATAACATTGCAGCGGCTACTATAACTTTTGCACGCATTTATTCCATTGTTTCAGTTGAAAATCCAGCAACGAGGGAAAGAATTCGTAGAAAGAGGTGCATTGTTTTAGAAACACTTCCCAATTCTGCACGCATCGCTTGTGCTGTTTATGATAAATGCAAAGGCGGTGCCCTTGTAAATGCGGCGGTCAAATGTAAGGACTACCCTGCCAGATTAATCCGTGCTGATGGACATTGTTATATACGGAAAAGTAAAGTTAAATGTGCCACACAAGCTACATCGGACGCATTGTGCCATGTTCCGGGCCGGCCAAATAATTTTGGAGGTAAGAATGTATCGTGCAGATGGTCTCCAAGTGTCATTTCTGAAATTATAGCCTTGAGTACCGTGAAACTAAATACTTTAATTGACATTTTCAATGAACGTGCCTTGCAAAATTCAATGCAGATTTGTGGAAAGTCGCATTCTATATGACTGACGTCGATATGAAAAAAATTTATCATAGGAGACATTATCCTAATCTTTTTTAGCTTCTGATCTATGATGTCTCAAACTTCTAGGGGTAAAACACTGTTAAATTTCAACATTATAGGTATAGCTGTAAGATCATTGCAGGATCTGCATATTCTCAAGCTAGTTATTTCAGCAGTCTTTTTTTTGCTGAATTTAGTAGAGAATTCATTTTACCTAATGTAGCTAGTTGACAGTGACCGAAAGAATTAAATGTCATTTATCAGAAATGAGAGAACTTCTTTCCAAATCGCTTTCAAACCATTCTCCTTAAAATAAACCGATTATTTTTTGTAAAATGTCTTTTTGAATGACCAAATAATAACGGAAATGTTTTTTTTATATTTCTACTGTATAGGTCATTCATATCCAGCATGGCAACTGTAGCTGAATCAAGGCAAGTTTCATCCACAAAATTCAATAATGGTTAATACTTGAATCAGGTTCCAGAATTCACCCAGAAAGTTTAGTTCAAACTGCTGCTAATTAATCAGCTATAGTATCCGGCCCCGAAAAACTTTGAAAATCATGCAAAAAGTCCTGCAGTCCTGGCCGGCGTTGATTTTTATTTCAATCCTAATTTTCTGCAATTTCAAAATTCATATTGTTATCCAGGATCCACACAAATGAATCTTATCAGTAAGAAAATAATGTTGAAGCGGGTCTTTTGATCAGTCTGTTGCTTATTCCAACATTCGACGTTTGATATGAAATTGTGTTCCTGAATATCTTTTCTAAGCACATTTTCGAGCATAGTTTGTCGGAAATGGGCGCTCGGCCCAACTGATCCCTTGATCCCTCATCACAAAGTCTTCATTTTTTACAGGTTATCACATTGATCAAGCAACACAATCATGCGTTGGCTTCTTTGGTTCCATGTCAAGAAGAACCGTTTACCCTGATAATAGCAGTTGCCAAGAAGCTATTCAGTACGAAAATAAATTCCTTCGTCGTCGCAGAGGCTTTCCGAGAAACGCGCAGTCGAAATTGGGTTCGCGACGAGGACGTCACATCGAGCAAGATTCATCAGACATTGGACATTCTTTTTTGGATCTTGAGGACACGCTCAGAAGAATGGGCTTTAATGGCAAAATAGGTAGGTATTGCTGGCTTTAGTTTGCGACCAACGTGAAAATTTTTTGCAATAGCAAAAGCATGACTGCGTGTGATAATGCCATTATGAAAATTTGAGCATTGGAAGCTATCCCAGCGAAAACTACGGTATTGAACGTTTGGAGCAATTAATTAGCTCAGAATGAAATCACTTATTTCGCATCAGTCGTTGTTCTCAGTGAATCGAACGAATAAAATGTTTCACCAGCACTTTGATATTAGGTTCGAACTAACAAAAGTGGTAGCAATTTCAGCTGCCATTAAACAACAACTTTTTTCCTGGGATTTATTCTGTTAAGGCTGAAATATTTCTTATACACTGTTTTTCTTGAAATGCTTCTAAATGATGAAAGTGGAAAGCAAGAAGTATTTCATATTTTCACCATTTGCTGATGAACAATATATCATACAGGACTGGAAATTTGTGAGCATACTATCCTAACCTTTAACAATTTTTCGAATGGAAAATTTTACAGTGAGACCTCTATGTAAACGATTTTGACGACAGTACTGATTTGTGTTCCTCTTCTTTTTGGAAGCATTTTATAAAAAGCAGACTATACAAAATTCATTTATACTTATAGATGATAACTAATATAATGAAATTGACATTGAAGATGTATCGGATACCCAGACTCGAAACAAGACCCGAAATTACCTGTTTTGCTGGACCCAGACCTGATATTCTTAAAATTTTAGACCGATATCCGGACCCGAAGAAATTGTTACAATTCTAACTCAGGTCTTATGTATAACGTTGTCATTCAGCTGAAAACAAATACCTGTGCTACAGAATGTGATGACAGATCAGTTAACTATCGAAATATGAAAAGTAACAAATCAACACTTTATCACTTAGGATTATCTGTGAAACTGACTTAGACCTAGAATCTACAGCCACCAAGCTAAATTTCAAATGTTCTTCGGCCGTTTTTCCTTGTAGACGTTGCCTTTTCAATCTACGTGTCTATTACTTATATCAATCTAAAAATCAAAAAAAAATTATAGAGATGCTCAGTCACTAATAGTTCATGAAAAATTATATACCACAATTATTCCAATAAATGGCGCGCGTTCATTGTTTTGTTGAGTCCATTTGGTGCGCCGTTTATTAAAATTTTGCGCTTCATCAGGCCACATTTTAATCCAATATTGTTTTTTATTCTTTTGTGGGATCTCAACAAGTAACATTTCATCATCAAACAAATACCATACCTCTCTACACTAAGCAAAGAAAAAGAAAACAAACAAAAAGGAAAGGTGAGAAAACAAAAGTAATGAGAGGAAAACAACGGAAAATAAAATCAACTAATGAAAGAGGGCGCCGTTTATTATTTTTATATGGTCAAAGGTGCACCGTTTATTAGAAGGCGCCATTTATTTGAGGGCGCCATTTATTCGAATAAATACGGTGTATTTTTGACGCGAATTCTTTTATTGGTATCAACCAAACCACGTGATCTCGAAATGATGTTGTCTCTCTCATATTCGTTTTAAGTTGCATTTTCTAAGAAGTTCGACCTTTATTAGTTCGATCTAAATAAATCATAACACAAAATCGGGTATATCATGTGGTTTTACATGCTGGGTATCATCGAACTTTTTTTGCATAGGTCAAAATTCACATGGCCACAGTATCCTAAACTCTTGAATTTTTATTTTTTTAGCTTTTTATGTTATGCACACACGATTCAAGATATCAAAGTGCAGAAAAAAATAATCCTATAGTAGGACATTCATTATATGCAGGAGACAATCTAGTTTGGTGTAAAAAAATTTTCTCATTTTCTACTTAATACGTTTTAAACTTTGTTTATGTGTCCAAAAGGAGGTAGAAAAAATCCCAAAAGATTGGTTGGACCTTTTTCAGACCCCTTCCCATTAGATGCCACAAAATTTTTTTCATCGTTTTTGTAAACACCAATGTCCAACTTATAGTGCTAAATTTCATTCCCATTTGCGGGCCAATTCGGGAGTTCTATACATTTACACAAACTGCGCTGTCCTTGAAACGTGTTTTTGAATCTGAATAAATCCCCACCTGATAAAGTTCTGAGGAAACAGGATTCGTCTTTACTTGATACATTACAAGAAAAATATGGCGCGAAGTCCTGATAAATTTTCATTGATCTCGCTTTGGTGGTTGCTGAACGATATGATCCAATTGAAAGGTCAAACATGTTGAAAATTTCCATTAAACTCCAGGAATCGAGCCATTCCTCGACGTATTTTTGCAGGAAACCGACAAGAGGTATTCAGAAGCCTTTTGGTGCACTGGAAAGGCACTACAATCGATTATCATTCCAGGTCCTGCATTGGGTCAAATTTTTGGCTCAACCCAACCCAAGTTTGAACAACTCCTGACCCAACCCAAACCCAAACCCAAGGGTACTACACCCAACCCAAACTCGAAGCCGAGTCATTTTTTAAAATTGGACCCAACCCACCCAAAACGTTTCAAAATTTTTTGGAAATAACGTTTTTATTTCAAACAGTAGAAGCAACTACACAAAATGCACTAAGCTCAACCGTTATGATGGATCAACAATATTATATTCTGAGCAGTTTCGGTGGTCAAGCCTAATGTTAAATCAGTAACAGTTCGTCCAGCACGAATAAAAATGGATTCTCTGGCTGCACTTGTAGCAAGTACAGCCAAATACTTTCTTGTCAGAACTGCTAATCGTGGATAATTTTCTGATTTCGATTCCCACCAGCTGATCAAAACAGGCGTCAACAAGATTTGTTAAACGAGAAGAATTTTTCATCTAATTTTAGCTGTGGATAAATTTCTATAGTATAAATACCAAGGGTCAATTTGTTTCGAAAACGCACGATCTTGCGAGTCAGATAAAATGACACAAAAAAGTGGCAGGATGACAAAACCTGTTGGGTTTTGTTGAGTTAGCGCCACCACCCAGCCCATCCCAAAAGTTTTGACCAGTAGACCCAACCCAGCCCAAACCCAGCACAACCTCCACGCAATTGAACCCAAAACCCAGTTGGGTTTGGATTGGGGTTGTGTTGGGTATGGGTTTGGGCCTCAATGCAGGACCTGGCTATCATTTGATTTATTTTCATCTGGCCTATATCAAGTGGTGTGTTAACTGTAGAGCACTTTATATAACCTAGGCCAGAGTCAGACAAACGTCACTTACTTTCTAACATGGAACTCGCAGCATCAATTTTTTTCAACCGAACTACTGAAAAGAGAAATTTTTGTTGCATCTTTTCCTAGATACCCTGTTGCACGATCATTACGGACATATTGATGAAATTGCACCAGTGATTCGACTCACATCTTTTCTTTTTATTCGTCCAATCTGAACGTTTTTAATGTTTCCTGCATCCCGTTGACGGCATACTTAATGGCAATAGACAGCATTTTGTACCAATTTTCAGGACAGACATCTACAGTTCCCAAAATGTTAGACAAATCTGATTGAAATTTTAATACAATGTGTTGGATATGACCCGATATTCATAAAAAAAATCCTACATAAATGAAGAAAAAATTCTGCCGCATTCTGTAAAAAGGTGATCAAGAAAGCTTCAAATGACTTTTTTTGGTTATTTCGACTTCATTTTTGACACTCTAAAATAGCAAAAAAGGTGTCAAGTAAGAGATTAGAAAATTTTGTCATACCCTCTGCATATAATAAATGTCTGACTATGTCAGAGGGTCAATTCCTCTGACCTTTGGTCCTCTAACTACCTCACTTTTATTCTCTAAAGCTCCTTTGTTGTTAAAGTGATTTCATTTATTCTTGGGCAAACAAACCAGTAAAACGGTTTGTGTCATATACATTTTTGGCTCAAAAAATACATAAATGGTGACGTGAATGTTTTGCATGCATCTGGCAAGTCGATGTTAGACGCGTGGCGGTTTGTTTCATTATTATTATTATTACGTCTTATTGTGAACCGGTCGCGTTTTCCTTTGCGTCTTCGAAGAAGACTCGTGGCGACTGTGGAAGGATAGCGGACACATTTTATTGTTCGTATTGTTGTGTGTTTTCGACTTCGCGTCGCGGACTCGTCTGGAGAAACTCCCGCGACCTGAGAAGACTTTCGACGTTCAAACTGTGTTGAGGAGAAGAGTGAGTGTTAGTTCAATAGGTAGACAGATCATTTTCTCAAGCTTTCAGCTTAGGTCGTGGATTAAGATACCCGAAGGTCCCTGGGACTCTGTGTACAGGGACTTAAGAAGGGTCAGCGGCTTAGGGAGGAGATCAGCGTTCGTATTCATACTTTGGCAGTTTGTATTTTCGTTCACCACTTGCTCACGGTTGTATTTGCACTTTTGTCAGTTCCCAAAATAAATATCTTTGTTTCTTACGTCTCTGTGACCTGCAGTAGGATAGTATCTAGCACCGGGTTAGCGTCAGGGGCCGTACCAGATTGGATCTCCCAAGAACCGCAGGTAGGCAGCCAAGGGTATACGAGCACTTAATACGACATTGGTGACTTGTACAGCTACGAAGGTAAAGGATGAAGAAAGCATCGAAACCGAAATTAACGGTACGGAAACAACCTGGCAGACGACCAAAGGTAACATTATTACAACCCGAAGTAAGTAAAGAGGATCAAACTGAACGAATGGTGAATATGGAAGCGACTATCGAGCAAGTAGCGAAGAAATTTGCGAATTTACCCGAGGATAGTGATAAAGATCAAACCATTGATGCAGAAACGTATGATTATGCGGATCACCGGATACAGATGTCCTCTGATTCAGTATCATCTTTTGAGAAAATTAGTTTACCCCCCGAAACGAATGCGGTATCATTTTATAACTCGAGATATACGCCCACAGTACCGAAAACTGACGCGAAGGTCGACATTGAAGCGAAACCGAAAAATGAAATGGAAAGGATAACGAGTGGAAATATACAGGATGTGGCCACTCTAGCCATCCTGGAATCCATGCAAAGAGCCGTTGACAAATCAACTAATGCTGTTAATGTGGAAAGAACGAAGGCGGCGTTACGAGAACAAGAAATACTGGATCAACTCATGCGAGAAAGAGCGGAACGCAAGTTATGGGAAGAAAAATTCCGGGAACAAGAACAACAAAATTCAAGAAAGATAATGGAAGAAGTTGAAAAGCAAATGCGGGAACTGATGAAAAAAATGGATAAAAGACCTGATGGAAGAATATTGAATACAGGAGACATGGAAATACTTCCGTCTGAAACGGTCAAAGACCATTTAGACAGGAGTTTGGAAAGAAAATTGAACTGGTTCGAAAACCACTTGGCTCAGGCTCAGGCTCAAGGTGCCCAACATCGAATGATGGAAGAAGATATACCAACTACGTCATGGAATCAAGGAAGAGAGCAACCCATACCTGGAGGAAGTCCTCGAAATCGGCAAGACTATGGAAGATATTGTGAAGATCCTGAAAAAAGGATGAAGATAATTTTAAGCCGAATGAAAAATAAAGAAATATCCGATAAAATGGAGGCTGCAGAAATACTCAATTTTTTCGCCTGTCTGGAGGGCACATTCAAGCCTGAAGACACAGAGGACCTGAGAATTGAAGTGCTTTGGCGTTGTTGTGATTTTGAAACGTCGACTTATGTAGACAAAAATGGCAGCTATGAAGAAGGAAAAGCAAGCGTAATCAGAATGATCGCCCCCAAAATGGATACTCCTGCACTTAGAAGGGAATTACATGATATGAAAAAACGAAAAGGGGAAACTACGAAGGATTTTTTGCGACGATTTTTGAATACATTTATTGAATTACGAAAAAACAGAAAACGAAAGAAATCGAATTGTTATTGAAACATATTTTCACAAAGCCCCAGTATACGTCCAAACTCGGATGGAAGGTCGGCTCCACGAATTCAAAAATATCGCCTCTTTGGCAGAATTCGTAAATAAATTGAAAGCCGATACGACGGCCTGGAAAGAATTCAGCGAGGAGCAAGAAGACGGCGAAGACGATCGGTTGAATCGAGTCTATGAAAACCGAAGATTTAATAATGTGCAGATTCGTCAGCAGGATAGTACTATAGGTCAACAACAACAAATTACAAGGCCTCAGCAAATTTTTCCACCTCCCCCAGCATTTCAAAACCCCGTATCTCAACAAGATATTATGAAGATGGTCAGTGACGCAATCAGGAATCAGGGCCCTCCAGCTCCTAATCGTTGGGGAGTCAATAATAATTCTAATAATGCTCAATATAATAATTTACCTGATCGAGTTTTGGGGAATCCATATCGCCGACCGTATTGTTCATACCATAAGTCCAATAGCCACTCGTCCGAAAACTGTTTTATTCTTCACCTGGAACTGATTCAGCCAACGGATCAAGGAAGGCCGTGGAATCGTGGTAACAACTTCTATAATCGAAATTTCGACCATCGCGGTGGTTTCGTGAATCGTGGACGAGCCGGTTTTGCAAATTTTGGTCAACGAATGCCATACAATAATAATATAGAACAAAATCCAAACATGGCATATTATTATCGTCAAAATAATGTCCCGCAGCCACCACCGAATATCGCACCACCAACAACATGGCAACCGATCAATAATCCTCCGAATAATTCCATAAACGTCATAAATTCACAAGAGGCTAAAAAACATGATAAGCCAGAAATTATAGCCCTAGATGGAGTACTTATAGAAAATTATGAGTTAAGCTTGGCGAATGTTATCAGCTCCACTTCAGAAGCAAAGCCTAGACTCGCCAATGATAATGAACATTTATTTTTGGAAAATTTTCGCAAATGTCAACCACTGTTAATACCCGTCAAAATACGTGGAGAAGAATTTAAAGCTCTAATCGATACGGGAGCACAATCTAGTTTTATGGGGACAGATACGGCGTCGAGATTGCTGAATATATCAAAGACAAAATTTCCGATTTTGAATTCAGTAGTAACAGCGGTTGGAAAACGCGTAACAACATATGGTCCTACATTTATATACGTTGGAACTGGTTTTGGAAATTTTCTCGCTAGATTCGCATTGCTAGATAACCTAAATGAAGGTATTATATTGGGTCTAGATTTTCTAACCCATCCTAGTATACAGGCATCTATTGATTTTCGAAACGGCCATATACGCCTAGCGAATGTAGAAAGACAAATAATTAGTGAAACACTATTTGACGATATGCAAATACCGCCGCGGTTGCCAATTCCTGCAAATCCGATGGTTTTGGATCACGTACCCATAAAGGAGGAAATCAAGGAAGAAGATTTGCCTGAGTTAGAAAGTGATGACGATCAAGAACAAGTCATGCGAATTACCGAAATGAACGAGGAAACCTTTATTTGGACAAAAAATGGGACGTATATTCCCCCGAATACCACTTCCTTTGTACAAGCTGTGGTCTGGCCACAGAAAGATTGGACAAAGGGCCCCATAGTGTTAGAAGAAATGGGGAAGAATACTTTGTTCGACGTTGATGCCTCAATTGTGGATGCCAGGGATAATAACTTCCAAATTCTACTAATAAATGAAACCAACAAGGGAATAAAATTGCGTAGTAACGAGCTAATAGCAAAATCCAAAACGAAATTCGTGGGGCCAGAATTTGACGAAAAGATACATCAACTTCAATCAGAACCGCAAATTCAACAACAGAGCGAACCTGAATTTATCAAAATCATAACGCAGTTAGTGAAAGAATCAAGTATTGATCGACAAGGGCAACAACAGCTTATGAACGTCCTACTTAAACATAGGCACGCATTTAGTATGAAGAACGACCCTCTAATGATGACTCATGAGGCACAACACAGAATCGACACAGGAGACGCGTTGCCAGTCCAAAAACACTACTGGAGAGCTCCCATCATGCAAAGGGATATTATTCGTGAACATGTGAAAGATATGATGGAAAAGGGTGTCATTGAGCCCTCTAGGAGCCCTTGGGCTGCACCATTGTTTTTAGTGGGCAAAAAAGATGGCACATGGAGACCAGTAGTCGACTACAGAGGAATTAATCAAGTGACAAAGGACGATAAATTCCCGATACCACGAATCGACGATTATTTAGACGCGTTAGGAGGTGCGCGCTATTTTTCGACTTTGGATCTAAAGTCCGGATATTGGCAGGTACCCATGCACTCAGAATCGAAAGAAAAAACAGCATTCATATGTCAAGACGGCCTGTTCCAGTTCAAGGTGATGCCGTTCGGTTTAAAAAATGCTCCCGCAGAATTTCAGCGTCTCATGGAGCGAATTCTTTATCCATATGTGTGGAAAATATGTTTAGTATATATTGACGACGTGATAATCTTTTCGAAAACAGTCGAGGAGCATTTACAAAATATAGAGACGATTTTTGGATGTCTGACAAACGCAAACCTTACATTGAAACCTGACAAATGCTCCTTTATGCCGGCCAGCGTAAAATTTTTAGGCCACATATTGGACAAAAATGGAATGTCAGTTGACCCCCAGAAAATAGAAGCAGTAAAAAACTTTGAAGTACCCAAGTCCATCAAGCAGCTGCAAAAATTTTTGGGATTAGTGCAATGGTCCAAACGATTTATACATAACTTAGCCTTTATCGCTCAGCCTTTATTTAAAGCCCTCGTAAAAAAGAATAGAAAAGAGAAGTTTGAACTTTCGGAAGAGCAATTAACGGCTTTTAGAGGGGTAAAAGATGCCTTAATGACGGCACCCTTTCTGCGGTACCCAGTGTTCGATGGATCGGCGAATTTTGTAATTCAAACTGATGCCTCGGGGACAGCGATAGGTGCGATTCTATATCAGGAAACAGAAAACGATCGCTGGACGATAGCATATTCAAGTAGAGTTTTAAATGACGCCGAGACAAGATATTCGACAACGGAAAGAGAGTGCTTAGCCGTAGTCTATGGATTCAAACAGTACCGACATTACGTTATGGGGTTTAGGGTCACAATTAGAACAGATCATAAACCACTTACCTGGCTCCCCGCAGAGAAACAACAAAATCAAAGATTATTGAAATGGGCTTTATATATTGGACAGTTCAACTACACATTTGAATATGTAGCCGGACGCGAGAACGCCTTTGCAGATTTCTTATCAAGATCAGAGGAGAAAGAAAAGGTTCGAAACAAGAAACCAGAAGGTAACGAAAAAATCGAGGACAAAAAAGTGGATACGGAACCCGAATGCATGGCGGTAATAAGAGCTATGACAAGACAGATGCTTGAACCAGAGACACAAGAAGTATTTATTGATCCTCCACCACCAACTCAACAAGAAATAGACCAAACGCCAGAGGAAGCAAAAAACGAGTCTGACTTATTCTCTCTGGAACTGATCAAGAAACAACAGCGATTAGATTCGAAGTTGGTGGAAATTTTTCGGAATATTGGTGAAAACAGCTCAAAAAATACTTCAATAGTTTTCACTTGGAAAACGAAGTATTGTATCGGGAAAGTATCCACGGAAGAAATCAGTTAGTAATTCCTACCAAGCTTAGGCATCTTGTTTTACACCAATACCACGGCGACACCTTAATGGGACATCAAGGGATAGATAGAATCATTGCCGCAATTGGGAATAAATTTTGGTGGTCAAATATGGAAGACGACATCATTAAGTGGATAAAATCCTCTGTCGTATGCCAATTATGCCGCCCAATAGCGAACCCAATTCAACCACTCAACCCTATACCCGTTTCCTACCCTTGGGAAATAGTAGCCACCGATGTGGTTAGTATTTCGCCCTTATGAGAAAAGAGGCCATATGTTATCGTGTTCATGGATTATTTCACGAAATGGGTGGAGGCCAAGTGTATTCCCGATCAAAAAGCCGATACTATAGTAAAGGCCTTCATGGAGAAAGTAATTTATACTCACGGGGCGCCAAAACACTTGCTGAGCGACCAAGGCTCAGCATACATGTCCGAATTAATGCGCAACGTATGCGACCTTCTCAAAATAAAGAAAATAAATACGACACCATACCACCCACAATGTAATGGTATGGTGGAAAGATTTAATAGAACGCTAATTGAGCAGATTAGGAGAGTGGCAATTACCGACCCGGACGATTGGCCCCATTATTTGGAACAGATTTTATTTGCGTATCGGATTACGCCTCACAAAACTACAAAAAATTCCCCCCATAGCCTACTATACGGGCACGAGGCAAGGTTCCAGATAGACAACGAGATAGCAAGGCCCATAATTATTCAGAATAATTACGACACCTATAGATACATGTTAACGGAACATCTCCTTAACACGTATAAAACTATAAATGAAAATCATAAAAAATCGGCAGCCGAGAGAAAACTACAGTATGATAGGAAGGCTCGCGAAAAAACGTTCCGAACGGGAGAACTTGTTCTCTACCAGAAAGGAATTATTAAAGGGAAGGCCGACACAACAAATGACGGCCCCTATGAAGTAATTGAAACACAAAATTTAGATAAAAATGTCATAAAAATACGCCGCGCTGGGAAACCAGATTCGCGTGTACAAATAGTCTCCGTAAATCGCGTAATGCCTTTTATTATGCGGATACCCGATTTTTACTGTAGTTCATAATTCATTTTATCGTTTTATTTGTGCGTTGTGTTCAAATTTTGTTTTATGTGTCCTTTTTTAATCTTCCCTGTATCATAATTTTCCCCATTTCTCCTCGTTTTTTCCCTTTGAATTTTTATCGTTCTAACTTATTTTTGGCAATTTTATGGCAGTTTTAGGCACTTGTAAAAAATTACGACGCCGAAAAATTTTTTAATGGGCAAAAAATTATATTTTTTCACGCGCTCGGTGTGAAGAAATGAAAATGTTTATAAGTCCCGAAAAAACCCTTCCCGAGTTATAGATCCCATAAAATCGAAGCTGTTATGGAGCTACTTTTTAGATTTCATTTGCAAAGTATTATAATATTCATTATTATCGTCGACTGGAGGATTTTTGAAGTTCAAATTCGAACACGATATGGCCACATCCAGTTTCGTCGAAGTAGACAGTAGTTTCGGGCAACCGCAAGATCGCCAAGATAATACAAATTTCCAACTTAGTAGTAAGTGTGAAAAGGTTAAAATATGTGGTAGAAATTTTTTATTCCGAATAAGATTCTAAATTGACCGCGCGGCAATTTATATGCCGAGGATTTTGGGTATTTGAGAGACTGATCAACTCACCTATGTCCAAATTTATTCTTGTGCATTTCAGTCGTTTTGTTTCGAAATTATCACAAAAAATTGTAGTTAAAAAATGGTATGAAAATTTTAAGATTACAATGTTCGAAGAATGGTACGCTCAACAGATATCTTTAATTATTTTTCGTCGTTGTTCGGTGTGCCTCATGCGGCCATCGAGGAACCATTATTTCTTGCGCCCGAGAACATGAAAGCGTTTATCAAGGCGATAAATCAGTCAAAATTTAGAGGACGAGTAGTCATCGCGCTAGTTACTGAAAGTGGGAGGAAACCCAAAACGGCGGGTTCGAGACCCAGCGACGCCTTACGGCTCTTGACAATTTCGACCATATGTGGAAAAAACTTTATAATAGATCTAAAGTTTTGGGACAGAGAACATTTTCACAAGGTATATAATACAATTTTCCGCGAAGAAAACATCATCGTCAGTTTTCATATCCGAGAAGATATCACGCTAGTCTTGACTAGGTTCGGGTATCTAGATCAAGAAAAGGAATTAGCCCGGAAAAGGCGTGACAATATTGACTACATCTTGTCGTGCTGCGTTTATGATCTAGAAATCGTGTTAGCCGAGATGAAAGATAAAGCAAAGACTAGAATGGTAGGAATTAGCCCGGAAGCCCTGAACTTGAAGGCCTTTATGACAGAAATTCTGTTTTTGTGGGCTGATGCTTTTAAGATTTCGTGGGGCCAATTAAGCTCTTTAGAATTTCGGCAGTTAATGGAAGCGGACAAACTAAACATAGAAGTTTTACGATACGCGACGCTCGACGCGCGCGGGTCTCTTCTATGTTTCTTGGCGTTGTTACGATACGGGTTCGCTAGTGATGTGCAAAATTGCTTCAAACTATATCCTCACGATACGATGGAGCCAGAGTTGGTATCCGATTTAGCCCGAAGGTTTCGAGAAACGTTTGAAGACAAATATACGGACCCGCAGTGGAAAGGCGCATATGGAGTCGAAGAAATGACCGGCAATATCAATGCGTTGTACTTTATGATGCGCGGGGAAGCCATATCAACTTATAAATTATCGGAAGAGCAAACGGCTGGAAATTTCTATTGCCCTCCACATTTCTCGAATAGCGAAAAAGATCCGCAACCAGTACCCCGCGGTTGGTACCCGTGGATAGAAAGAAGAGTGAAAGCATCACGAAAAAGAAAAGATACTGAAGAATCAGAAGTAACGCCCACCAACGATTGGGACCTAGAAGATATACTAGCGGCGCGACAGTTCGGACGTCCAATAGAGCCACGAGAAATGGAAATGAAACAAGGAAGGTGGCCCAATAAAGTGATCCATTTTACGAATAAATTGCAAGAACAGGTATCGTCGCTCAAGGACTACTACCATAAAAAGATCAATCGATCAATCGTCCCTGTGGTCAAGGAGTTGTACGAGAAGAATATAAATCCTATTATCTATTTCTTGTGGCCTCACTCGGCGCAAGAATGGAGATCTTGGGTCCCTGGATTTACTTCGGGTATGTGGTCTACTGTATGGAGAAATGAGCAAGAGCGGATCGAATTTATGAAATGGATGGGCCAAGACCTTCTAAATAACAAAATGACCGATCAAGCGGAACAAATGATGGACAGATATCCGAAGGTACGCACGCAGAAGTCGGTCCAAAATACTTTCTGTGTCCTGCCTATAAAATGGATACCGCGTTCCTTGAAAGAACCCGAAGAAGAAATAGAAATGGATTTACGCGATAACTCTATTTATTTTTTGAACCATAACTTTTATAACGTGTTTCATTTTTTGCATATTCACGCGGCGAGCAAAAATCTCATTTATTGGAATGTTTCCGCGTCCATATTCGAGGCTAAGGACCTATGGGTCCCAAGCACTTCTGCAACTTTTAAGTCGGTAACTAAGTGGGACGATTCGGATCTGTTTCCCCAAGTAGAAGTTGTGGTCCCAGCTAGCCAGGGTCCTATAGAAGGAACTTCGAAGGAGCAGACACAAAACGTACTCTCTAAAATCGAGAATTTGAATGTTTCAGGTGTCGAAATGGACCAGGAAAAGCCCGTGGAAGTAATCATCGCGGATTCCCCCACAGCCAACGCGCCCATTGACGATAGCAAGAATGTCGGGGGGGAAGAAAAATTGATGGAAATAGTTGAACCCGAACGCGAGATACAACCCGATGTGGAAAGATTGACAGAGCAGATAAAAGAAATGCAAGAAAAAATAGAAACGTTAGAAAAAGAGAAGTATGGGAAGGCCGCGATTGAGCTGGCAAAACAACTGGAGACTATCAACGCCGAAGAAGAAGAGACAAGCGAGGAGCCATATGTGGAAGTCGTTTCTGAAATCGGAAGTGAGGACGAATCTCCCGAAACTAACGTTCTGCCCGCACCCCCGGTGTATGCCAAGGCTGGTGGGCAGAGTGTAGAAAACATAACTAATCCTACAAAGTTTGCGAGAGTGATGCATAATAAAAGACAAGAAAAAGAAAATCGAATATCGAAAGAAGAAAACAAAGCCGAATTGGACCAAGTAAAAAGCGGGAAATTTCATCAACCGCCTGGAAACCCGAACGATAAAATCAAGTACCGACGAGGCCTCGGGAAACGCGGGCAGCTCTTGAAGAAAGCTTTGAAAGAAGGAAAGTACATCGTCGATTTTCAATATGGTAGAGTGTCGTTGTCGAATCCGTGCGTTCAGAAGTATCTTGCACATGTGGATCCTGCTTTGGATGAAGAAGTGGCTCTTATGACCACGGATCTGATAAATCGTATTTACGACGAAGCGGGAGTAGAAATCGAAATTATACGCTATTATGAGCTGCAATTTCACGTATTGCAGGCCAATTTACCAGAAAAATTTGTGGAACATATTCGAGAATCAATTGACAGAATGGGCCACAACTCGGGCTCCGGAGAAAGCCCATGAAGCCGCAGTGTGGGCTTGGGCCTGTCTATTTATGAAACTGTCGCGGTTGGGCAGGATTCCGCAGAATTTCGCTGGATTCCATTATCAGGCTCATGCTTACGTTGCCATGAAACTGCGCCGCGAGTTTAATGCGGGGCAAGAAGGACCAGCTAGTAATTTTCATACGCTATACGCCTCTTGCCAATCAAAGGCGTCAGGGTTAGCGTACACAATTGCGAAAGCCGTACTCCAGGATAAAAAAGACCCGGAACCAAATTATACGAATATTCAAGTTTGGAAGAAGGAGACCGATAATACGGATCCGCGAATAGGCTTTTGGGAAGTTATCGATAGAAAGAAAGCTCGCGATCTACTGGAAGTCGAGAAAAAGTTGAAAAAGAAAATCGGGTACCGAGTTAAGCACCCCTACAGCAGGCCTGCGGCAGGTAGGGTATCCAGACATTGGACGAGGAAAGACGATGATGAGCAGAAAAAAGAAAAATTGGCGACGCCAGAAAAAGAACGAAAAAGGAGATATGAAAGTCAGCATCGGGACGAAAGTCGTCATGAAAAGTCGATGTCAAGAGAAAAAAGACGGAGAGAGAATGAGGAGGAAAGCTGGCGTAAAGAAATTGAGGAATACGAGGAGAAATTTGAGCGAAAAGAGAAAGAGAAAAGAGAAACGGAGGAGAGAAAAGAGAATCGAAAATCGCGAAGCCGAAAAAGAACACCCGGATACTATCAGCATGATGATCGATTGGACGTGTCCTATTCCAGTCGAACGGCCTCACTGGATAGGCCTAGGGCCAATGAAGCAAGTCAACAGGGAGTTTCGATGGCTTACCCGAATGCGATGATGGTAGCGCAACATCAGCAATTTCCGTACATGCCGCCGAGTTATCCGGGATTGCCCATGGTAGGAGTTGACTGTATGAATCGCCCTCTCTTTTCAGGTCAAGTATTGCCCAATACAAAATACCTCCGCCACAGCAATTTCAAGTATCGCAATTTCCGGTTTTACAATTCCAGCCGGGGCAACAGCAATATTATCACCAGTTCTTGGTTCCGCCCGGACTACAAATGCCGCCGCCGTCAGTAATTCTGCCGATACGTAACGTACAAGGCGAAGAAAGGATGGAAATTCCGGGGACGTTGACGGGAATGCAAGTGCCGCAAGGACCACCGCCGATAGGAAACCCCGAATATATATCGCCGCTGAAGAGAGATCAAGGTATCGGTCAGCCGGGGCGGGACCACAGCGGTCATCGACAGAAGTAAATTATTTGTTAATAATGACCCCGCTCTTTGTGAGGTCACTATAAGCGTAATCCTTTCAAGTTGTAAATTTTTCGGGTATTGCTTAAGATCACTTATCTTTTTCCGAGCGTTAGCATTACAAAACAAAAAACCGGTTGTGCCACTTTAAAAAATTGCCTTAAAATTGCCTTTTGTACTAATCTCAGTTTGTTTCGTTTATTCTTTCTCTTCGTCTGTGTTTTATTTTAATCGAACCTGCACAAGCATATTTTGTACCTCATTTTTCGGTGAACTTGTAAATGATAATCCAAATCTCGTATTTGCGTAAATTTTGGCCTTTCTTTTCCTTCCAATGCAGTTGCCAACTAGCATCGTGCAGTGTGTAGGCAGCTTTCGCGTAACCATTTTTCACATTTCTCTTTACCTTTTTCCAAAACATATTTTCACTTCAAAATTCTTTTTTTTTATGGCACAAACTGTGTTACTGGTTTAAGTTTACCCTTTAATAAGGCAAAATCACTTTAACAACAAATACCATAAATATTTTTGACTCAAAATCTAGACAGCCAAAGGGCCAGAGGATTTGGTTTTTCGGGCATCCTTTCTTCCTGGGGGCAGATAATACCAAAGGCGTTGGGGGGGCCAGTGTCCGGCCAAGGGGCCAGAGGAGCAACGGCGGCGGAAAATTGCGAAAGTCTTGCGGGCTCTCCACAGTCAACACCCCCCCTCCGGAGAGGACGGAGACGAACGCCAAAATCGATGAAGGAGGAGCCGCCGATAACATACACATCGTCGGCAGTGGGGAGCGGCCCACAACTTAACCCGGGCACCGCGGGGGTCGCCGCCGGTCAAACGATTTTTTTTATTTGATCAAATTCGGCCCGAGCGCCGCGAACGCTATTCATTCGAACATTTTATTCTTTGTTTTATTCGGGGACAACCGGCCCACGGGGCATTCTTATTTGAAAACTTTTTTAGCGTCGGGGGTAGCACCCGGCGCCATTGGCCCCATGGTGGAACGATACCGTTCGAAACGGACATTTTATTTTTTATTGTATACAATTGCGTCAACGGCGCGTAGCGTCGTCTTTTTGGAACGATTGGAGGCGTCGGTCGTCGGCGTCGAGGGTCTGGGGCCCTTGGGGGACCTCCTGACTTTTCCCTTCGCTGGCGGGAAAAGTCTTGCCTTTGGGGGGGAGGGATGTCAGAGGGTCAATTCCTCTGACCTTTGGTCCTCTAACTACCTCACTTTTATTCTCTAAAGCTCCTTTGTTGTTAAAGTGATTTCATTTATTCTTGGGCAAACAAACCAGTAAAACGGTTTGTGTCATATACATTTTTGGCTCAAAAAATACATAAATGGTGACGTGAATGTTTTGTATGCATCTGGCAAGTCGATGTTAGA
The DNA here is from genome assembly GCA_963922205.1 of Romanomermis culicivorax. NCBI lineage: Eukaryota > Metazoa > Nematoda > Enoplea > Mermithida > Mermithidae > Romanomermis > Romanomermis culicivorax. The sequence goes on from CAWUHX010000185.1 coordinate 439,935, forward strand.
CGCGTGGCGGTTTGTTTCATTATTATTATTATTACGTCTTATTGTGAACCGGTCGCGTTTTCCTTTGCGTCTTCGAAGAAGACTCGTGGCGACTGTGGAAGGATAGCGGACGCATTTTATTGTTCGTATTGTTGTGTGTTTTCGACTTCGCGTCGCGGACTCGTCTGGAGAAACTCCCGCGACCTGAGAAGACTTTCGACGTTCAAACTGTGTTGAGGAGAAGAGTGAGTGTTAGTTCAATAGGTAGACAGATCATTTTCTCAAGCTTTCAGCTTAGGTCGTGGATTAAGATACCCGAAGGTCCCTGGGACTCTGTGTACAGGGACTTAAGAAGGGTCAGCGGCTTAGGGAGGAGATCAGCGTTCGTATTCATACTTTGGCAGTTTGTATTTTCGTTCACCACTTGCTCACGGTTGTATTTGCACTTTTGTCAGTTCCCAAAATAAATATCTTTGTTTCTTACGTCTCTGTGACCTGCAGTAGGATAGTATCTAGCACCGGGTTAGCGTCAGGGGCCGTACCAGATTGGATCTCCCAAGAACCGCAGGTAGGCAGCCAAGGGTATACAAGCACTTAATACGACAACTACAGGATCACGTCTTTTCTGAGCTGACACGTATAAGGACTGAAAAATGCCAAAAAATGTAAAACTTCCTAATTTTAGATTACTATAGGAATGTGAATTTTGACTTTTGTGCCGAATGAATGTTATCACGATATGCAGGATGTAAAACTACTCAAAATATTAAATTTTTTGATATGATTAATTCTCAACTTATCATAGGTCAGTGGAGTTGGAGGTGGAATCTCTCAGAAATCTTGTCTTAATTATGTTGCACTGATTGGCGTGTGGAAAACTATAGTGGACCCGGAACCAAAACAGAACCCGTAAATACCCGAATATTCTGCTGGACCCCGACCTGGACCCGATATTCGTAAAATTTTGGACTAGGACCCGAACCCGATATTTTGGAAATATGCTACCCGAAACATCTCTTACTGGTGTTTACGTAATGAATTTTTACAGGATTTCAATTCCATCATATTGTGTGTCGTTTTCTGTTCGGAGTAGAGAAAGAGTAAATTTTTTTGGCTCGACTGAGACAGCCTCTCGTGAGACGGCTCTGAGTTGGTGCTAGAATCAGTTCCTCCTGATCTTGTTCACGTAAGACAAATATAGAGGCAGCTCTGCGATGAAATTTATGTTGTTTTTGACACATAAGCGCTCCCCTCCGTGGTTTTTTTCACGAAGAAACTAAATATCCAGCCGTAGAGTCAAATTTTTCCTGTGAGTCGCTGCAACGAAAAGCCTGACGACTCTTTTTATTGGGTTATAATGCATAAGGTAGAAGTTATTGCTTGTTTAGTTGAAGAATCCAAGTCGTTAGTTGCTAGCCCAATTTTTCATTTGTAGTTGCATGTTTCCAACATGATTTTTGTATTTTTCCCGACAGAAAATTCGAATTTAAACATAATAGTGCGAAGAATGGTGGCGAGGCGAGCTCGAGAGAAATTTCAAATGACGCGTAATCTGCGGCCTAAAATTCGTGCACTTAATTCAAGCACAAAACACATGATTCAAATTTATAACTTTTATATTCAACAAAAGCACGAAAAAACTTAGATTTTCACAAATTTTTTGCTAAAATCGTGATTCAAAGGCATGGAAGATATTAGGATAGAAAAGAGCTACGAACAACTTAACACACACGAATAAATATGACTGAAGTTTTTATTTACCACATTTACCACCTGATTCGTTGTAAAAATATAAGACATAAAACAAAGACAGTCGCTTGCCAGCTGTGAGCATTTTTTGTGCTTCGTGGAACCGATTTGCCTCTGAATTGTCTCTTGTAGACGCCGTCTTGCAGAACAGCTTTCTAATAAGTATATCTCCATCAGAGAACATTTTTCAGAATCCATTTTCTCTCTTTTGTCGCTTGGAGAGCTAAAACAGAGAAAAAAATCATGAAACAGTGCCAGTTTTGGCGCGAGATACACTTTCTTGGAACTGGCGAGTGCACTTACTGTATTTGTATGCGCTCTCCCTGACTACTGTTGTCAGGTGTACACACGTGCAAAATCTAATATTCAGTACTTAGAAGTAGAGATTTTTCTATTCTATCCATTGAAAATATTGCCAACACAATTTTTCACCCTCAATGAAGAAATAATTGACTCTCACTTATTTCTTATTTAATTTTTTTGCAGTAAAATCGGCAGATTCGCTGTGCATATACACTGGTGGTACAGATGAAACTATTAAAGATCGATCCTTAACTGGCAACACCAAAGGTAAGATAAAGTAAAGTCAAGCAGTCCATTTATATGAAAATTATCAAAGCTTACCTGAGCACAATTCTAGCAGGATTAATGTGGCGGTCGCAATTTACTTTGCAATTTTTTCTCTATATTTTTTCTCAAGTGCACATGAGAGTATCGTTTACTATAGTGCATGTTTAGAAACTATCTGATTTCAACAATTTATCTCATTACTGTTGCCAGATATAGTTAAAATCTGTCCTGGCTTTAAATTTATATATAATCAATAGGAAGTGTAGTACTTCATGCCCATAATTTTGTCTTCAAACCTGGAACGTTCAACCAACAATGACAACTATTTATATTTTTTTGAATTTGAAGAATACTTCTATGCAAAACATACTAAAAATTTCTATGCAAAACATACTAAAAAGCAGAAGTGTTTAACGTGCTTTTATACAAAAATCTTCACAACTGAAAAGAGATCTACGAATGAGCCCATCATCAGTGAAGTTGACCCTCTGAAATAACTATAAAGTCTGGGCTGACTTGGAAACAGTAGCAGGAACTAATCACAGAGCGTCAATTAGACACATAAAAATTATTGGAATAGTTTGAGTATTGGATGACCTTTAGAATATGTCCCTCCCATTGAAGTGTTACTTATACTAAATATAAATTGCAAGGATACAACTGTATTACAAGAAGTATAAGCGAACTCAACATTCTTCTTTGAAATTACATCTTTCATCATCAATCAAAGTTCTTCATCACTTAATGAATTATAATTTGTTTTTATAAATGCTTCTATATTGAAATATTACGAAATTGACACTTCCGTTAAATCAGCTCGCACAAAGCTTTCAATGTAAAATCCTCTCCAATAAAATGTTAGAAGTTAGTTGAGCATGCTAATAAGTTTCTTACACATGGGATAGTACTTGTTTTTCAGTTCAACCTTGGAAGCCGAGAGAAACAGATAATAAAATTATTTTTCTTAATTTTTTGGACATGGAGTTGCATGGAGATGCAGAGCAGAAGCAGGCCATTTATTGATACGGGAAAACTCGATAAAACTATACAGCACGACTCTTTTGCAGTTGGAACATTCTTGATTTTTCTCAAGCATAGTTGTGATTGCCAACTATTCATGAAAATAATCTTGACTGAAAAAATCATCTACCTAAAATTACTCGAATAATGTACTGAATTAAATTCATACTGAAAAAAATCATTCCACCTTGTTTATCGTCATTTTTACACATACAGCAGACTCCATAACAAGTACCCAAATATCTAGTGAGGCTAATGGAACGTCCGGAATACATCCAACTACGGTTACTATATCCAACAATGCAACCACGGCAGGATTTTATTTTGATAAGCTAACAATGATCTATGAACAATTAAATTCAGATACCACAAAGACCATACTGCCAACAAGTGAGCAAATATAAGCTGATTACTTTTCTCAACATTTTTTCAAGCCTCAGTGCTCATAACTGCAAGGATGAAATTTTTGGCAACTAGTTTTGTAAGTTATTTCTCATTTTCTAGAATTGATTTTAGAGAAAATATTCAAACAACCTTAACTGTAACGTATGAATAATCACTACTATTTATCCAAATTGAATGATCTGAATTAGGATTCATCGAAGTGATTTAAAAAACGGGGTCGTACTAAAAGCATTGTCTATGCTCTAAATAGTGCGAGTAGTATACTGCCATTTTTGAAAATTATTGCACATATTTATATTCTATACATGGTTACAGACGATTGATTTATGAGCAGTTAAGGTTATTAGAAATCGGTTTGACCCTCTAAGACTCTAACTATCTAACTCCAATTATAGTTTGACTTGCATACATTCAATTGACTTTACCGATATTACTGAGAAATCATGCACATAATAATTTTTAATTTTATTTTTAGCTATCACAGACGATCCTCATGCATCAGGAACAGGAACATCAATGGAATCGTCCCTTGTGGATACAAGTATTCTTACAGTCAATCAATCTGTTAAAAAACGCAGTCACATACATAGGTTGTTTATTATTATTATTTAAAAAGAGAATAATAGGCTATTACTGCACTAAATTCTGATTTTTATTGATTGCTCACATTTAATTCTAATGTTTTGTGTTTCAGGTGAGGGTACAACAATTGATCATGGTGGTAAGTTTATTATACCTATAAATAGATAATAGAGCTTCTTTATCAGGCAAAAAATTTTCACAGGAAACACAATTGGCAGCTACCTCCCAGATTTAAGCATTCGAGACGTCCGCACGTATGCTGCCAATGGTAAAACTGATAGACTAATATTTCAATATTTAACCTAGAAGACATAGGGTCAATCACAGTTTTTCGATGAGTTTGAAACGTGACATTATATGAAATCGAAATTTAAAATATAACATATTATATTGAGCTTTGCCTTGTCAATATGCTGTGATCGACATAAACGCTCTTTCAGTTGTAGTTCTACATTAAATTTGTCAATTTTATCGGCATTCCATTTATAGGTGCGATGAAAGTTCCTCAACATTATGCTGAAGAAAGGTCAGCATGGTCGACATCAGTAACGCCAAAGTCAAAAGGTAATATTATGTCTCAGATTTTGAGTCTAATCCAATTTGATGGACTTTCTATATTCACTCCCCAAAAGTTTGATCAATATTACACATTTTTACTAAATATTTTTTATTCCATGTATCTTAGTAGGTATGCCAGAATACACAAATAATACCATCCAACTCTTCAACAATCTGAAACTACGCATCAAAATGACGAATAGTCTGCTTTTTATAAAATGCTACTAAAATGAAAAATGACACAAATATTACGTGACCTGAAAATCCTGCATATGAAGCTTTTAGTGTACATTTTTTCACTTAAAAAATTTCCAAAAGTAAGTTGGGTGTTGTCACTAAATTTAATCGTCATCTGACGTACGGCTTGATAGAAAATGATGAAAATGTAAATTAGTACTCGCTTTTCAGATTCATTATTTGGAGGCATTTTGTAAAAAACAGACTATAAGCACACTGCACAATGTAGTGAAGAAATTCATGGAACATCGCTTATAGCTGATTCCAATGTATGTTTACCACAGCTAAAACATCCACTGTAATCTGATTATGGAAGATTTTAATTCTAAACTCCCATAGATTCTGATTCATTCAGAAGCATCTTATCTTATAAATCGAAAATGAATGTATCGTATTTAGTGAAAATGTGCGTGCTTCTGCATTTTCCTCCACAATTTTATTATTGGATAATGTTGCCATGAGATAATCACTTATTTTGAACTTGGCAAAGTGGTCATCAGAATAAATCTCTCAACAAACAAACTTGAAATTTGGTATCGTACCAACTTTATCTAAAAAAATCTGAACTCTGCCACAACCTTATTGATAGCCTACTGCAACCATTAACAATTTGAGATCTTTTACTGACAGGTTGTTCTCGTTCATAATATCAGTAGCTAAATTGTCATTGGTACAGTGAATGATGTTCAAGTTTTCGTTGATTCCACATAGGTACTTTCAATGTTTCATTTTTCAGATGATCTCACAAGACATGGTTCTGCTAATAGTGGTAAGTTTATAATGATGTATGCAGGACGGGAACTTTAAGATATGAAAAAGTCATCACAGAAAATTAAAAGTCGTGGAAATGGACGAAAGTAAAATGACTGTCCCAGATTTACAAGACCGTGTTGTCAGGAACTGAATATTTTTGCTACTCGTGGGAAGATTTAACACAGTTATGTGCTCGCGTTATGTAGGGTAGGGGGAATATCGAAGAAATGTCGATTCTGGATAATTATGAAAAATCAAAAAAATAAAAGCTATTCAAGTTAAGTTTCAGACTTGTATATGCAGGATTTAAGACGATATTGAGATCCTGTTTGTAAGTATGTCGTGATAATTGATGCACAATACAGGTCAAAGATTATATTTATGATTTTGGCGGCTTACTTTTTATACTCTTGAATGGACTCAATGCACAAAGGTCTACTTCTTCAGTCTGCTCTAAGAATTGAATAATCCTTAGTTGCACCGTATGTCTCCGATTCGAAGGTGAATATTCAGAGGTTCAAATAAGGCTTTAAGAAACTTTTCTCCTGGAAAACAATCTGTAACTGACTGAGGAACATTTTCTGACTGAAATTGCAATATTTCACAAAAAATACTTCATCAAATTAATCAGTACAAGTTATTCATGTTATCTACGCGTTTTTTGTTCTAAATTAACTACAATGAAATTTTTCGAATGTGATACAAGGAAGTATACCCTTACTGATATCAGGGGCCATGACCAACATCAAGGGTAGGCATATGCTAACATTTACTCGAATTCAAAATTACCTCATATGGTCACAAGCGGATGTACAGTGATCTTGTTCAGGGTTCGATTCACACTATGCATAATGTATGGGACAATATTAAAGATTACAACTAGGTTTTATGACAAATCATACGTGATCGGTACAGTGAACATTTATCCAAATAAATGAATTGGCATTCGATGCTTCTTTGATTCGTGATATACAGTATAGGAAATCTCATTATCACCCATTACAACATCGAAGAAAAGTTTTTAGATAAGGAAAAAATGAAAAAGGCTCTATAATGTACAATTCCCCACAGAATGAAAGACTTTGTGATGGAGTTCAATACTACTTATACTTTCAAAATTTTAACCGCAAATTTCACTATATCACCCTTCATGAAACTCAGGCATTACGACAGCACTAATTTAATGCTACAGGATACACCACAAATACTGTGTTAAAAAGTTTCAGTATGTATGCTTATGTGAAAACTTTTTTTCAGTGAGCTCATCAGAAACAGCAACAGGATTTTTGCCTTCAACAACAATGAATGTCCCTGCACATGATGGTATGTTATGGTGTTAAACTCCTATCATTCAGATTTCAATGCATTCATTTATTCAGACTTTCCAACAGTAAATTATGACTATGATACTTACGGTAAGGCCTAATACCAGAGTGAAATTTTCAAATTTTAATTGATAATTATAAGATACAATATTAATTTTTTACTCATTAGCAATTTCTCATTTTAGCAGAACTTTTTTTCGAGAAAGAAAGTTCAAAAGCTCCCACTAAGAATGAGCAATCTACTAAACGGCGGATTGATTCTGTCCAAATCACTGTCACAAGTCGCACAGCAACACCAAACGTAATTCGAAAGAAGTATGATTGTTAAATTTTTATTAAGCTCCTTTCAGCCATTCATTGCGTTATCAACACCGTCGCCAGTCAATCGAGCAGGTAAAACTTTCTGAATCAAATTATGACTAATGATTGTAAGTGTAACAACAGGAAATTTTTCGATTTCTGTTTGTTCATGAAAAAAGTTACAAAATTTAGGAAATTCCGTAATTTTCAGATTATAATTTTTTATGACTTGTATCACAGGACTCCAAACAAGCTTCTACACTATGCTTCCAATCCCATAAAAAATTGAGTACCAATATTGAGTAAATGCTACATATTTGTCTATTTTAGCTGATGAACTTTTCCAGCTGAATTTAATGAAATTCTGCATTGCGCCAGTACCAATGGGAGTATTAAGGGAAGTACAGGGTAAACCAAAAAAGGCGACCAGTACTGACTTTCGTAACTTTCAAATGTGTGAAGGTTTTTCAATGCAGTTTACTGCCGCCAATGGATAAAACGTCTGGCAACTGCTAAGTCTAAGTCAAATTTGTCGAATATTGACTGACTGAAAAATATTAGGCGTCAATTTTTTTGCGAATAAATTTTGAAAAATTGACAAAAATTGACAAAATCAACATGTTTTACAACAGAAAAGTAAAATAGATATAATTACAAGAACCATATAACAGCTGGAAACTACAAGAGATCCATTTTAGTGTGTTTCATCTTTCTGTTTTTTTCTGTTTCACCAATAATTTTAATTGTTTTTCGATCTGGTCAATGACAGAGTTGATTCTGCTTTTTTCCAATTTCAAAACAAAAGCTCTTGATTTTGGTGAAATTTTGCCCATATTGAAACAAGAAGTTAATGACTTTAAATTACGCGTAACTTACAAATCTCGATGATTTTTAAAGTATTTTTGTGTATAAACAGCTTTACAAAACTTTTCTCAAAATATGACAATTTTCATTTTGATTTCACAACTTTTACTTTTTGAAAAATGACCACTTTTACTAAATTTCTGTTTGTATAGTAACCACAATTTCTAGGAACCTAAAATGATTCCCTTGTAACACAGACAAGCAAGACACCCAGCATAATTTTTAGTGTAAAGTAAGTGCATTTATTGAATTCCCTGAGGTCTAAGACCTCTTGACCCAAATAATGACACAAATACACTTGTTTACACCCAAGATACTTTTTTTGTGTAAAGTGATTCATCCATAGGATTCCCTGCAGTCGAAACCCCCTTACATCAAAATATCACGAAAAATTATTGTTTACATGCGGGATAATTTTTTGTGTTAATTGAGCACATTCATAGAATTCCCTGTGTTCCAAAACCCCTTGCTAAAAAAAATCGCGAAAATTCGCTTGTTTACACCCATGACAATTTTTCATGTAAGTGATTGCGTCCATCAAATTACGAATGGTCGAAAACCCATATCCCCATATCTGCCCTACATTTCCGCTGATTAGACATTCCGCGGATGGTGGATAAGTATTTGCCCTCTTCTCCCAAATCCGCCATTTAGACATGTGTATCCGCCAAAAAAGTTGCCTACTCTGGCCACACATTGGGAAAACTTCGAACAAAATATCCGCAATCCACAAAACATGTCCGCCTGTTAGACATGCCGATGGCGGATCTCCGCATTTTTTGTATCCGCCGATTTGACATCAATATCCGCTCTAAAAAGGCGGATTCCGCCTTTTTCATCCGCCGATTAGGGAGTGGATATGCGGATTCCGCATCCGCCATCCATATCTGCATCCACCGATTAAACCATATCCACCATCCACATCCGCATGCGGATTCCGCCGATTAGTGATACCCACAAAAATCTCATGCTTAAGGTATGTAATTTGTTTGCGGGAGATACTTTCTAGCCATACTCTTAAGCTGATGTAACATTACTCAGCATGCTACGGGTTATCACACTATCATTTGTCCTGTAATAAAATTATGACAAATAAAGATTTGCCTGTCAGCATGCTGAACTGGGCTTTTGCGAGCTTTGGAGTAAGTAAAGCTTCATACAGCTTTTTGTCCGCTTGGAAGGATTTTATTAAAATTAGGCTGTAGTTCCTTTTACTCAGAGCCCATTAATTTTTTTACAATAGAGAATAATCAACAACCTTTCCAAACTAACGGATTTCTCCTGGATGACCGATCAGATCAATTAACCACTCAATCTGAACACCCTACAGAAGGGATCTCTACTCAACGGCCTGGTACAGATGAATTACTGGCGCTTTCTACCATGTATAGACAAAGTAAGACAAAATCCTTTAATGTATATGGATTTAGGCGACCAATTTGTATCCTTAGTTTAATGGAAAAATGTTTCGATTTTTCATGCCTCTGTATTCCATCAAACTCAATGCTATGTTTTTATCACAAAATCGTCTGGCAGTTTCAATACAACACTGTGTGTATCAGAAAGTATATAAAAATGCCAGTATCCTATCATATACATTTGTATTACAAAAGAGGTTCAAGTTGACAGAATAGTTAAAAGGGTTCAACAAAAAAGTCCAAGAAAAAGCTGAAAATCACATATACTGATTGAATTTACGCTCTTGGTGTACAGCAGCCTGACCATATTCAGGTATGCTTATTTTTAGAATCATCAAAGTATTTTGTGGTGGCTGAAAAGAAAGTTTTACATATTTCAAGTCAGAATAGGAAACTGCATTCTTTCAAGTTATGGTAAAAAACTCATCGCAGAGTAAATTTTTTCAGTGACCCAGGTTCCACAAATATCGTCCACAGAAATCTATAGGCCAAGACCAATGCATTCAACTAGCCAATTCGAAATCCTAATGGAACAACACCAAACCAGACCACCCAGTGTTCATCATCTGGGAGTCGTCACATCTCATCTACCAGGTAAAATGATCATCATACAAGCGAATAACGATGAACTAGAATATTCTAAAATTAACATGAAAAAATGTGGAAACATAAGTAGAAAACTATTTAGTCCTATACTTTGAGAAAATACCTTCCGTTATTTTTTAATCATCAATGATGCCCTTTAAACCGTTGTACAATACCTCTTTTCTATATTTATTCAAACAAATACTGCCCTCTAATGAAACCACTCTAAAATCCTCGAGATTTTAATAGTGAATTCTTTCTAGTTGAGCTGGAGTGATTTCATAAAATACCAAACCGATATGAATTTCTTTAGGAAAGTTTTCTAGAATTTTACAACATAAGTCACCAGTCACGCTGGTCAGTTTTGGAGGAGGATTCGACAAACATTGCTGATTGCTATTCCAATTCAGTTTCAATTATAGTTTTTATGTTGTCAATATTCAAACTTGGAGAATTTTAAAGTTGATGCTGTATGACTGGAAAAATCAAATGGATAAATGGATGAAATGAAAACATAGCTGACGCCTTTGGTTTTATCAGATCAGTACCCACAAAACATGAAAATGAAATGATTTACATAAGACCAACTATTTTTTTTATTTGGTTCGTCTAGCATTTAATATTAAATGTATTAATCTCATGAAATGTGATCAGCATCGTTTCGACTGTTATGTGAACAATAGGCACATGACATCATATCTTTCCATGTCATATGGTGTCAGTAAATATACAAAATATTCCCTTGCCTGTTTCACACGGACAATGCAAGTCCTTCCCCACACACAATCCATTTGCGCAGACAACATGGCTCAACAGTCAATAAGGTTTTTGGGTAACAGTTGAATATTCCATGCCTATTAAAAAATTGGATTGAGAGAAAAAAAGCTTGCTGCAAACCCATAAACTTGAAGATCTGCCGGAAGTCAGGTTAATTGATAGTCTGCTTGAGATCAGTAGTCTCTCAAATCCCCGAGGACATGTTTGCTCCTGGTTTAGGCAAAATGCTTCGAGTCGTGATAGTTACTCGTACATAGTTACTGATTTTTTTCTGTGATTTCTGTGTCAACATGAATATTTGAAACAAGAGATGATTGATTTACTCCATGAGAAAGTATGTCTTTCTTCCATTGAAATTCAAAAATGGAATTATTTAGGGATATAACGTTATTCGTATTTGCATCGTCCTGCTTAGGTAGGAAACGTTTGTATCAAAATACCAATTTCACACCAAAATTTTTCAAGCCCCTTCCTCAGTGCCGGCGTTTTTGTCTCAAGAAAGACAACGACACTGCCTAAAATACTTTTGCCTACCGAACAGCAGTTTCTGACTTCCACTTGTGAGAATCAGGCTAATCTATGAATTGGAAAAATTTACCGGTGATAGAGATGTATATTAAAATACGTTTAAATGCCAAAAGTGTGCCCAATACTGTGACTGTTGATTAATAGTTGATGAAATAATGATTATCTTTCAGAAGACGATTGCTTCACACGGTTTACGGACCCGAAAAATGTACCAGAAGGTAAGACATAATGTTCACTTAAATTCACGCGGAATAGATGGGTTGATCGAAAAAATTGCTTTGTGATTGTTCAGCGAATCTTAAAAACAGATTGAAAATCCCTGTGAAGATTGAACAAATTATAATGTAATAACAAACTGATAACAAGTAAATCAGATTTCATAGAAATAATTGTATATACGTACTATACTTCATTCGTTTTCATATTATCGGTGCAGCGATTTAATGAAACTAAGTTCAATACGCATAAAGCTGATAAGCTTATTACTGTATTCAAAAAAAAAATTTCGTCGGTGGGCCGTAAACAAGACAGCTGATAATGTCCTTCGACAACCTGATTAAGAGGTCAAAATCTCTCGAGAACCACTCAAATGTAGACGCAGTTCTGTCTAAATCGGATGTGGATAAGCATGACGTTTTATCAACAATTTTAATTTTTATGAAGAAATTTGGCATTTATCAATGACATAAAGTTTTCCGCTAGGTGAAAGTTATCAAACTGAATTTACTTTTTTGGTATTTGCTGCTTTTATGAGTTTCTAATTAAACGGACTATAGTAGTAGTTATACAGGCACATACAGGGGGTACACAAAAGATACCCCTGTACAAAACATATTACATCGAAGTTTACAGCCTTAACTGTGTAGGCAATGCAAGGGGTGTAGAAAGTATAGCCGATGACTCGAATTCTTATAACACATGGGGTGATACAGGGGGTGTAGAAAGTATTGGCCACGGTGTAATATGATCAGAATTTTGTTAGGTGTGAGGGACGATATGGGGGGTGTAGGAAGTACGTCGAAGCTTCAACGTGTAAAAATCGATTTCCATTGAAAAGTACGCCTGAAACTTCAATGGGTAAAATTCAACCTCAGTGTTCCTCGATCGACTTGGACGTTGAAATCGATCAGGCAATGTTTCTTAAAACTTTAAAAAACGCCTGACGGTCATAGAATCTATTAATCTTACAGTTTTGCTCATTTTTTACAAAATTTCCACCAAGAATTTTGTTTGGGACACGTTTGTTGATGATTCCCTATGCTTGAGTATTGTTTTCGGGACACTTTTTTCACTGTTTTGACACACCATTTTCTACGCGTTTTGTGAAAAATCATGTCTCGAAACTGCGAAAAAAATTGCTTAAGTTGGGGAATCATTAAAAAACACGTCCTGAATACGTAAAAACTGTGTCCCAAACCAATTTTTTGTATAAATTTTGTAAGAAAATGAGTAAAACCATTAGACCATTAGATTCTGTGACCTACAGACGTCCTTTTTAATTTTTGAGAGACATTGCATCATCAATTTTAATGTTTTTAAAATTTTGATGAATTTTCCCATTGAAGCTCCGGGCGTACTTTCTACATGGGAGTAGAACTTTAGGGGTTGAAGCTTTGGGCGTACTTCCTACATGGAAGTCGAATTTTACACGTTGAAGCTTCAGGCGTAGTTTCTGCACTCCTCCCATATAGCCCCACACACTTGACAAAATTCGTATCATATTACATCATTGACCATACCTTCTACACCCTGTATCGCCCTGCACATTATATAAATTCGGGTCGTTAGCTATACTTTCTAAAGCCCCTGTATCGTCCCACACAGTTAAGGTGGTAAACTTTGATGTACATGTTTTGTACAGGGGTATCTTCTGTTTACCTATTTACCACCTGTACCTAGTTGACTTGGCAAATGGTTAGCTTGCATTTAGCAAGGGAAATCTCCAAAGGCAGGTTTGAAAACAACTTATAAAGCATTCAGCTTCACTCTAATCAATCCTTATATTATTGGCGAAAATGACTGAAAATATGTTAGAAGTTCTTTTATCTATATAATCAGTAGAGTGGATAGGATAGCAGAACATGAAGTGAAAAAATATTTGAAAACAATCTGTTCTCTACATAAAACTAAGCTGGAATTTCTAATATGTGCTTCCTGGAATACCACATTGTCTTTACATACAGTTGTCACCAAGCTTTCTTAATTTTTGGAAAAAATTTAATTTTCTAGCACAGATTATGTATGTCAAATTGGGCCTGGAAAATACTGTGCGAAATCATCTATGGCCCACGTACCTTCAATTCATGAATATGGTATTTATGCTCATTGGGTTCTCTTTTAGTAATTGATTGTTAATTTCACTTTTTTTTGCTGTTAACTATACCTACATGTGCTGAATAACAATCTTAAGTGACATATGCTGACGTAAGAAACCATACCCACTTGCCCTGGATAGGACGTGTCAAAACACGCTCATATGGGTTACTATCATACGTGCACGGCTTAGAAATTCTGGGTGGAGGGGTCAGCCAGGAACGGGGGTGGAATACGAAATTTTTTTCATTCTTGATAATGAAAAGAAAGGTCTCAGAAAGTCTTCTAACATCCAAGCAGCATATTCTTCAACCTATATTAGTCAGATATGTGAAACTATTTGCTTAGACAGCACTTTTTAAAGTTTCCATGTTACTTTTTTGGAATCAAGTATGATTGGTTTAGAAAAATTGTCAAACTACAACGTCATTTCCATTTTTATGGCGACTTTTTTCTCTCTTGCTCATTTTCCTTCGTCATCTTCTCAATCATTGCTGGAAAAGTTAAATCTGCTGGGGGTCAACAAGAATCTGCTGGGGGTCAATAAAAACCTGCTGGGGGTCAAAACCCTCCAAACCCCCACGTGCATGTATGGTTACTATGTTATAATAGTAGCCCATATATTATAATATTGCAACCTAGAGAGCCGGAACTTTCTCTCCAATCATCGCCAACGTATGTTTTGGATTGAGGAATTTAGGATTTATGATCATTGAATTCTCTTATACAAAGCGATTGTTACTTTCACTACATTTTGTTATTTGACTATCACTGTACGAGTTGGATGACAGTATTGAGTATCATAACTAACCCAATTAGTTAGTTGACTACATAGTCTATTTTTGGAGAGACAGATCCGGTAAGGATGCAGTGAAAGTGCTATTCAAATTCGAAATATCACGAAACTTTTTGGTGGCACTAATTTAGGAAATTATCCATGATTAAGACTTCGCCATAATAATGTTTTCAACTGCTTGGGGATCATATTTTCTAGCCTGCGCCAATCCTGTGATAGCCAAATTTATTCTCACAGCAATTTTCATTTCAGAATAAATAAACTATTGTATTTTCATGAAGTCTGGTCATTTCATGCTATCTCAACTTTTCATGTACATGCAGACCTTTACAGTAAACCATCTATTTTATCTCATTTAGAGTGTCCCTTGACTCAACCTGGCGAAAGGCTCTGTCTGAAGGCCAACGAGTTTATGAGTAACATGGAGAATGTTCCCATGCTTCTATTGATGGAAAATGAAGACAAGGAAAGATTCGCAGGTAAACGCATTTAGTAGTGAATTTCTATGTCCGGGAAGCATCAATCCTCAATAAAGTACGGTATACATCACCAAAACTAAGACTGGTGTTTTATATGCGAGCGCAGAAGAGTCACGATGTCATAACTGTTTTAGAGCCAAATGCATAGAGACTAACTTTAACATGTATTAGTTAACTCGCGCTAGATCGTTAACACTGTTTAACTTGAACTCGTTTGCATAAAGGCGAGTTAAGCACTGCTTATCTAACTCTCATTAAACTAGTGTTATATATTCCTTAACACCAGTTGAAATGACTTGTCTGGTGTTAATTTGCTGTTGAAAGATGAAAAACAGACATTTTATTCACTCATCCTAAATTTTGGGAATCTAAATTTTGGTTCAAAATTGAATGTGAAAATTTTCGTAGATGCTTCTGCGTCTTCTCACTAAAATAATTCTTGATTCATGGAATAAAGTTTGAAAAATCACGAAAATTTCAACGACAACTCCATTTTTAAAATAGCATTTACTATTTCACTTTATTTAAGAAATTTTTGATTTTTTGGCTGTCTGATTTGTATTTGCTCTCGTTTCTTTTCTTGTCTGGTTCAAAGCATCACTCATTTAGTGAAAAGTTTTTGGTTACATATTCATTTGAAAAATGATTTGTAATTAAAGTGTGAGTTATCAAAAAAAACTGGATTCTACTTTTTACAATGTGTGAAAATCATGCATGGGAAAGAGGTGAGCAACCACAAACCAAGCTTGAACGCCATGAAAATTGCATCTGGATCAGGAGCTAAATCTTCATGCTCAACCATTGGGCGTTTGATCAGCCGAGCTGCAATATCATTCAAAATCTTTTTTTCTGACAATAATTCCAGGCAGGCGCCAGAGATGCGCTGCCAAAATTTTTCTGGTAGGAGGATCTGGAAGGGAAAAATTTAGGAGTGAGTGTGAAAATCTCCTCGGAAAAAACAATTTCGGCAAAAAAATCCGACATTTGCCACTTTCTAAAACGTTAGGTATGAGTGAATTTTAAAATTGTATTTAAAATTTTAATCCATTCTAAAAGTTCAGGAAGGAATATTTGAAGCTCAGTGGTAGGAAGTTTTACACCTACCAATGGACATAATGTCCAATCCAATATTCCCATAATGAAGATAGCATGATGAGAACCTTCTAATATCAAAAGTCGTTCAAAATCAGATGTTGCATAAGGACAGGTTGGATTGTGCAGAACAGTTTGAATTTGTACAGTGAATTGCACACAGCAAGTGGCTTCTTGATCCTTAGTTCAAGTGAGTTTAACTTGCGACATCCACAGTGTTTATAAAGCGTTCTTTTGCAAACTATGCAGATAGCCTACTCATTGAGATGCATAAGAATGTGCTTTTGGCGCGTAGATCATAAAAACTCTTAAGCCTTCAATGCCTTGACATTGTACCCTTTCAAACCTTGAAGCAAGCATTTGATCTAGAAGATTAAAAAATATTAAATGAACACGAAAAGAGAATGAATTTCTTTCCCAATTCATCTGAATCATTGTTAACTCGACTTTAATCTTGCCTGGAGGCAGGATTTTCAGTAAACTTGACATGTGTAAGTACTAATTCGCCTTCATGCATAATGATTAACATTTACGTGATGAAATAATCGACTTCAACATGAGTTAAGCTAAATCGCCCTTATGCATAAGGCTCTTACACGGGAAAGCCGCCCAGTGTAAAATTTGAAATCATGTATGTATAATGCATTCGATAGTACAGAATAACCTGAGTAATGTTTCACTGACTATTTTATCCTGTAGCTCTTCGTTGAACTCGTTGTGTCCCTTTACTTCAAGTGTCCCATTTCACAAAGTGTCCCATTGCTCCAAGAATGCTATAAATCTATTTTTAAAATCTCCATTACTCCATGTGTCCCATTACCCCAAGTATTTCGTTACTCCAAGAATACCATAAATGATTTCAATTGCAATAAGATTGAAATGATCCTTTTAAAGCTAATAATTTTAGAAGTATTTCTACATGCAAATTTGACTCAATGGTGCAATAGTTCATCTGAATAATTTATACATTGCCGTTCGGAAACTTCCCGTGATAAGCACGTTTATTCAGACAACAGAGAAAGCAAGTGCTCAAAAGTTGTTGCAGATTCTTACTCAAAAAACGTTTCAATTCATAGTTAAAGTTTTCATTTTGTAATTTGTATCATCTGTGATGAACGTTACACGGTAACTATATGTATAATTATTTTCATTAGATCCATGGCAAATTTTAAAATTGATTTTTTGACAATTAAAAATTGATTACAAAATCATTACAAAACACAAATGATTTGACTTCTTTAAAATAATTTTGTGCAAGTGGCGTAAAAACAGTACGTATTGTTCGATAGCATATCCAGACGGATGGGTGCGTTCCAAAAGTCTACTTCTAGGTAAGCCAGAAAAAATAAAACATATCATCTTGTAGAAAATTCAATTCTGCGTCGGGGGATAACTTTCCCAGAAACACGGAACACACTCTCAATTCTTCAATTTCATAAATTTGGATAAATTTGAAACTCCTTGTGACCACCTGCAGGACCTGCTCCAAACTCACTGGCATTGAACATAACAGACTCTCAGATAACTCGATATCGTATTCCAATTTATTTAATACCGTATTCAATTTTTTTGACAAGATTTCCCAAGAATAGCATCCAACCAGATTCCATGCGCATAAGCTTTTCAACTCTGTCTTTCACCATTTCCCCCAGATTCTCAGTTGGGTGTAAATCCTGAAATCAGCACCAGGCAATTTTGCTTCATAAAACTTTGTTGCCCGCTTTCTGTTCACTAGGCAGACTTGACCCGAATCAAAACTCATCTTAGAAAATTTGAAGAAACCAATAATTTTTGATGAACCTTATTTAGGGCTTTGTTCAAATTTAAAAAATAAATTTAAAAATTAGCTCTTATTTACATGCTGTCCGACGCAGAATTGAATTATCTACAAGATAGTTTGTTTTATTTTTTCTAGCATACATAAAATTAGACTTTTGGAACGTATCCAACATTTCATTACACCCTGTATGAAAGTGTATGTGGTAAAGCGCGCTGGGAAACAAAGGCTAATCTCCTGCAAACATGTGGCATCAAAACATTAGGGTGTTTCTAATTTTTGTTCGAAAGTTATGTAATCAAATTGAGTACACTAGCATATATTCTTGGTTCTTAATTTTAATCATTGCACGATGCTTTTCCTGAAGACAGACTAATGTACAGGCCATACAAAGCATGGAAAGGCACGTCTCGGTGCCACCATTTCAGTGCTGCCTTTTGGCACCGCCATTTGGACACCAGCCAGTTCAGCACTGGGTCATTTCGGCATTGGCCGTTTCAACGCCAGCCATTAAGTGCCAGCTACTTTCGCGCCGGCGTCAAAATGTTTTTCTTCTCTTTTTATTTTTTTCTTCAGTTTTCTTTATTTTCTTTTTTCCTTATCTTTTTTCTGTTTTAACTTTATTTTTCTTTGCTTTTATTTTTTTGCATTCATGTTTCTTTGTATTTTTTCTTTTGTTTGCTGTGTTTTTCCCAAGTTCTTGTTTAAGTTGTTATCTTTAAATACGGAAAATTTTACAAAGATTCATATAGAATTCTTGGAGATGGGACACCATTTTTTGAAAACTTGGTGTAAAGAGGAATTTATAGCATCACTTGGAGTAACTGAACACTAGAAGTAACAGGACACTTGGGGTAATCGGACACTTGAGGTAATCGGACACTTGAGGTAACGGGACACTTGGAGTAAATGCAAACACTCATTAAAGAGAAATTTGCATCGATGTGCTAAACAATTTACAATTTACATATACCCGATCTTAGGAACTGGATTAGTCGAAAATCACATGTGATGAGGCTCACTGACGTGAGAGCAAGTATCTGGATTACTCATTTTGAAATGTGAAATTCATAGGGTATTATAGATGAACGACTTTGTTAATGATATTGGTGCTCTCATAATGAATATGTTCTATTTTTAGCTGATATCTCACATATAGTTGATGACAAGCAAAATAATAATGGGTATTCAAAGTATTCTGATGGTAAGAATAGTTTTATAGCACTTTTATAAAGCATAACATTAAAAGAATTTTTAAACTTGCAGTACCATTCATAGCATCTAGTTTCAAAGATTACACTGTTTCAAAAATGATAAGATATTTTGCTTCGTGCTTAACCGGTGGCAATACTTGCACATTTCTAACGACATACATGACAAACGTCACGAATTTTCACAGACGTAAGATCCCGAATATATCCATAATTTCGGACATTTAATTTGATGGATTTTTTTTCAGCATGCAAATTGGGATGAAATGGTGAAGAAGAATGATCTTATCCAGATTCTCTCCTTGGCCGTACTTAATTAAATTAAGTTAATAGTTCTAAATTTTTTAGAAATTGTCCACAGATTCATAACATGTGTTTCTAAAAACACAATACAACATTTGTCTCGGAAATTCAATTTAATTTTTTTTTCATTTCATCAAGGCTAATTTGTACATTGTTTGTTCTATGGGTAGAACGCATAATTTTGCATATCTTTTTTTCTAATAAAACCTACGATTCTTTTAATGAAGGCATCATCCGTGCGACTAGTGAATGTTGCCTGATTTCATGAAAACTACTTATTTTGATGATGGATTTCTTACAGAACCCCCAGATTAATGGTTAGTTCAATATTTGATTGTTTAGGAGGCGGGTTCTATTGAAACCATTGGCTCTTTTGTTTGAGCTTTATTAGAGGGGGCGTGTTTTATTAGATTACGGTTTTATCAGAATATACCATTTCATGATCACACACAAAAGGGTGCAGTAGTGCATTTTTTCTGAACATGTAGACTCGATGTTTCCTGTTCAAGTCACCAGTCTATAGTTTGTTTTTTATAAAATGATTGTACACGAATGCATGACAAAAAATTAGTCCACCCTCAAACTCTACACCAATCATTTATTGTAGGATATTTTACTCGGGAAATTGTTAGGGTTAGTTAGGAGGGCTCACAAACTTTAATATGTGATGAATGGCTTAGAAAAACATTGCGAAAATACAAAGTAGTACTTGCTTTCCATTCTTTCATTTACAAGCATTTCAATAAAAACAGACTATAGATATGGTTTTTTGTTGTAGACACAGCAACAGGTGCAACAAGTAATGTAGAGCTGTGCAGTCGAGCAGCTAGCAACTGGTGTGCGATAGTATTTCGTGTATAAAAACTAACTTCCTTTGTCATCATTGTAATTAACATACTTTAACCTTATTTTCCAGATATTTTTATACTCTTCTAAGTTCCAATATTGTCAAAAGAACTTCAGTTTACTTAATTGTAGCATGAAATAAGTGAGATCGCTTTCCTAGTTGTGATTGCAACCATTTTTTGAGCTTGACTATAATACGTCTATCCAAAATCTTTAAGGATTAAACAAGAAACATATTGCTGTGGTACTGTTGTTACAAACTCTGAAGCAAACAATACTGTATCGAGCAATCCGAATTTGAGGCAATGTTGATGGCTTCTTTAGTTATAAATATGTTGAATTTTGTAGTTGGACATAAAAAAAACTGAATTTTTGTACTAATACACCAATATACTGACTTATACCGTCAGCAAACCACAGATAATGCTGAAATAGTCCGAAAATATATCAAGACACCAATGACACTAATATGCTGCTAATTGTTGATACACTGGTATGTCGAAGCAATAATTTAGTAATACACTATTATGCTAATAATGTATCAATATGCCGATACACTAATATACTTTTACATTAATATACTAATAAGGTGATGTACTGAGGCAGGGGGGGCAATAGAGTGGGAACATTGGAGCGTAGGGACATTGAAGTGCAAACATTGGAGATCAGCATCATTGGAGCACAGAAAATTAATTCGCAGGACAATAGAGCACAGTGACAATAGAGCATGTACATTAGAGACAATGCAGTGGGGGATGCAGGGGTGGAAGTGGGGGCGCCTCCTGAACTCATGTTATAAAAAGAAAAATTATCAAGATAATGGTTATATGCAAATTATTAGAAATCTGAAAAACTTAATTACATACTGTAGCCAAAATGAACTATGCAGTTGCAACCCAACTACCTGCTGAATGTCAATCCCAAGATCTGAGGCTTGATGAGGATGTTACCAAATTGTCAGAAGAAAAGCAGCAGAAAGAGCAATCAGTTCCGGCAATTGAACTGATGGAAGCACAAACTGCTCAGACACAGTCCAAATTCAAGGCCCAACATCGATTGCAGGAGATATTAAAGAAAGACGAGGAAAGAGTAATCCAGATCCAGCTATAGCATAACCAAGAAGATAAAGAATTATTGAGAGAATGAGAAAGATGAATCAGTATATGACCAAAATGCAAGCCAAGCTACAGCAGCGTCAACAGCAAATGCAGGAATCAATCGAATTATTGGCACAGGAAGAGAAAAAAGTGCGAGCAAAACTACCCTCACCAATGAAGGTTGAAGAGGATGTTGATGTTGATAAATTGTGTATCGACAAAGGGAAGATGAACATTCCAGAGTCTGAGATTTTAGACAGTAAGATTTTGATATCTTTTGCAGAGTATGAAAGAGAATGGCTGGAGGGTAAAGAGAATTTTGCTTATGGCAAAAAGAAAGAAAGAGATGTGCATTGGGAAAAAGGAAAAAAGAAGCACAGGGGGAGCTAAAGGAGTGAATTTGGAAGCAGAAAAATAAGATAGTAAAAGGGCCACTTTGACTGTTCAATTGACCTCTACTTCCCTCGACAAAGATTACCTCCGTGATTACCTCTACCTCAACCTGAGCACCCTCAGCTAGGGTTTTCTCAGTAATAACTGTGAGTATGGGTAGCATAACCTGGACTAGCCAAAGTTCTGTAGCAGTAGGCAATGTCATGAGAAGGCCAATACCAAAAAGTCAAGCTCAACCAGGCAAGGGCAAAAAATGTGGAATGGTAATGATAGGCCCAGCCCAGGTTTTTATTTGTAAAAATTAAACAGTTAAAGCTCAGGCGACTGAGACACCAGAAATGACTGTTGAAATATTTGAGGATATCTTCTTTGAAATTTGTAATGTTTATCGGCAAAATGCTATAGAGTCTGGCCTTATTTCATTTTTTACAACCGCAGTTGCCAATTATTTTGCTTTTGAGCAATTTGAATCAGAAGCAGTTTTCTTCATGGTGAATGATGCTGTTGGAGAAATCTACCACAATTATGAATAGCAGTTCAAAATGCAGGGACCTTTTCTCGCCAGAAGTACTCTGGGAGAGAGTTATGTATGACTTTATGTGATGGAATGTGCTCCATTTTTCCCAATACATATTGGAAACATTTATGTCAGTGTGATGGTGGCAGTTAATAACCATCTATTGAGGGCATACAATTGCCTGGATACCCTCATGGAATTCAAAACAGCCTTTCTATTGGTGATTTTAAGTAGTAACTATCGGCTTGGAGTAATGGGAGCCAATATAGCCTTCAGTTCAGACCTCTCAAGCTCGGCTAAGTTTAGCAGGGCTCAGGACAATATAACCAGTAAAACTTTGAACATTTCCCGAGCTCAGGGTCAGGACCAAGGCTAAGGAAGTCGAAAACTACCACCAAATACACAACGAAAGGTGCAACAGATTGGCAACTGAGGCCGAGGTCAATTTCAGTTCCACAACCTCAACAGTGGTGGATGTGGGGCTGAACTTGGCAGAGGTGGTGCACTGCAGGTGCCAGGATGTGGAGGTGTCCAGCAGGCCCAGTGGATTTGGAGACCTTACAAAGGTTGTGGGGCACAAGGAGGGAGGGGGCTGCAATAGTAAATTAAAGCCACAAATCATTTTGGCCCACAATTTTTCATTTTTATGTTTATTTTTCATGAAAAATACAAAAATACAAACAAATCACAAAACAAAAAATAAAATTTTTTTTGAAATTGTTGCATGCTTTGAATTTTTATGCCCTATGTACAGTGACACGACCATAAATGTGGTGTGTAAAATTTATTTTTCCATTTAATCTTGGTTTGAAATCTTGCCTTATTTTTTGTTTCCTCTTGTTTTTTGTTTTTGCTCAATCAATGAAGCCAATATTTGATTCTGTGATACCTCCTACTAGTGTACATATTATGTAAATTATTTTGAATTTTCTAGAAAATTTGGCACAGGGTACGAAGGAAAGGTGGGGAAAATTTTATGGTGAAATGCATAAATGATAAGAAATAGACAAATGTGTTTCATCTCTGGCATCACTCATATGGTCCAAAAAAACTTCATGGGTAGAAGCAGCAACTGAAGACCCTTGGCCTTGGTGCAAGTCAAATAGATTCAGCATTATGCCAGCAAACATCAAGCCAGCCCTGAGTTACTGGTATGCCTGGAAACATACGTGTAATTGGGGGGAAGTGCTACAGGAAACCCCAGAAATTGATGGCCATATCACTAACCATTGAGCGACTCCCCAAGATTTTTCAATCATATGGCCAGTCTTATGGTTGTCATAGGGATCCCATACTTTTGGTTGGAAAAATACTGAAAATGTCAATTCTTCAATGAAAAATGTCAATTCTTGAACAAAAAATGGTCGAAAATGTCAATTTTCTTGGTGCTCAGCACCATACATATATTTTTTACAGTTTTTCAGACAAAAATTACAATTTTTTGAATAATGAAAAAATTTTTCTGGTAAAAAAATCAAAAATTTTTTTCCTCCAGAAATCCTTCCTCCCAAAATTTTGGAATTTGTGGCCCCAGGGCCCAAAAAAGTCGCCCAACTCCCTCAGGGGTGGAGGCCCCATTACATGGAGGCCTGAGAAAAGACTTGACATTAGAGGGTGGTCACTCAGTAGGCTTTCTATAAAGGAGCAAAAGTGACCAATAGCCTTCAGAAATATTGTGAATGGGTGATGCAGTCCTGAATAAGGTCCAAAAATTTGTCACAGTGTATTATGGGTCTTTTTACCTCCCTTTGGTCAGTTTCAAGGCTCAAGGAATGTCAGGGATGGACAATGTCCATCTCTATGTTATGCAAATTAGCCCAAAAGTTGATGCGAATTGTGCTGATGCCAATTTGTATGGACAGTGCACATAAAAGACCACGTATTCATGTTATTGGTCATTGTGTTATTTTGTGAAAGAAGAATTGTCAGCCTGACTGGCCATTTTTTATTATTGATTATTTTTATTGTATTTGTGTGAAATAAGTATCCCTGGATACAGCATCCCCACCCCTTTCGGACAATTATTTATCATTTTACATTGGAGGGAGCATTGGTTAGAACTCAGATTTCAGGAGTAACATTCTGTATGCAAGTCAACATTTAGAACTCAATGCTCTTCCTGATTTCTCCATATTCCCTGTTGATTGGAAGTTTTTGGAGCACAGAGAGTTGTTGGTTCATCTCGTCTTTGATGAAATGGACCTCTGTCTCTCAGGCAGCAAAGAAATATCCCCCTGCTCCATGAGTAATTCCAGCTGTTAGAGAGAGTTCAGTACTGGTTTGGACATTGCCAATTATGAACTAAACAGAATTCATCCCAACAATATAAATATATTGGTTTTCCTGAGATATAATTTATGAGGTACAAAGTTCAATACAATCAAATTACAATTATAAGCTGTTTCTATGGATAAAAATTTGCTGAGATATTTGTCTTTTGAACAGTGAACAGAAAACTAATCTGATCTTAGTTACTTTGAATTTAATAGATTCTGTTAACACCATATACGCATAAAACTATAATAATGATAATGCAATGCAAGGTCCAACTTGTAACCATAGTTTGAGGTCCAGCCCCGCCTGAGCTCAAGCATGGTGAAAAAGTCAAGCATGGTACAGTAGTCTGTTTGTGCATGTCACTGCATGATGGAAAGCAATAATACACCAATATGCCAATTAATCAATATGATAATACACTAATATACTAACACACTAACATGCATTAATATGCCGATGTATCAATATACTGAAGCACTAATATGATAATGAGCTCATATACTAATTCATTAATATTCTAATACTCCAATAAGGTAATAACATGATATACTAATAATCTAGTATGCTAATATGTCAATCTATGCATACCAAAATGAGCTGATAATAAAATATGCTAATTCAGCAATATGCTAACTTGTTAATATGCTAATATTTTAAGAAACAACGTCTGAGAAAATTTAGCTTCTTGTACAGAGAGTTGTGATGAGTAAAAAATTAACCCTACCTGAAAATCACATATTTGATATCACTTGATGCCCTTGGAATGAAAATGATATTCATTTAATCTGAAGATCAAAACTCGCATAGCTACAGTAAGACGAAAGTTGAAAATTTTCAATTAATTTTTGACATACAGTTCTTTCAACTTTTGCAAATTTAGGTATGTCAGACATTGTACTCTGAAAATTTACTCAATATTAGGCTGATAGATAAGCTACAATTTATTTTAGAATTCATTAGTGTAAAGGGCTTGTCAGGAATACAGTGGTGCTTGAAACATCAAATTTTGAGAGAAAAAATAGTCATTTTTTTTATTTTTTCACAAAAATCACCATATATACTGCTAAAACTCAGAAGCACCAAAAATTCTCTATGCAATAGATAGCGTACAATGTCTTCTACCTGCTGACAGAAAATTACGAAAATTCATATACTGCTAGAGAGTTGCACAAGCTAGAGTTTAAATGCTACCTTATAATTTATTTTCTGGTAATTTCAACTTCCAGTGGAGAACTACTCGAGCATGATAAATTCCAAAAATGAGACAGTAATACAAGTTCCATATGGTGAATATTAAGGTAATTCAAAAACTCATAAAAAAGTATAATTGGCAGGTCTACATTATCCCAAGGTTTGGAATTTCGGCATTTTTTAGCATTTTTCTGTCTTTTTACGTGACTTTAGATGTGACAGCCTAGGCATGAAGTAACTTTATTATTGACCGTGTATTTGATGGAGAATACAATGATCTATAATTTGGTATATAAATGTTTTCCGAATTTTTCATTTTATATTTTTAGGAAGTTTTAAAGTGTCAAAAATTAGACCCTAAAAATGATGAAAAAGCAGGTTTTTCTCCAAAAAATGACTAAAAATGTACTGCTAAAGTCAAAAGCCCACAAAATTCCTCTATACACTTGATATACTATGATGTCTGCTAGTTATGTGCAAAAGATTTCTCTATGCAGTGCACCAAGATATGGCATGGCATGATTTGATTGCTAGCTCACAGGATGATGGGATATTCATACAGCTAGACTGGGCTATGAAATTTAGAACAATCAGTGGCTGTGAAGATCAATATCGAAATGTTATGGCGAGAGTCGAATACCTTGGCATATTATGTACATCCTAGCTGATATGAGTGAAAAGCGCCACTCAAGGATTTGCATACATGTATTTGATCCACTATCACAGGACAGGGATGCAGTCATTGCAATCATCAGGGATACAAGGGATATAAGACCTCACATCTTACAATACAAATATTTACATTAGGACATTCCATAGCTTTTCAGCATGCGAGTAACGTGATAGCTTATAGGCTATGTTTACACATAAATTTACATAAATATTGGTCCATTTTCTCAATCAAAAGCATTTTTAGTTGGG
Source organism: Romanomermis culicivorax (assembly GCA_963922205.1). Taxonomy (NCBI): domain Eukaryota; kingdom Metazoa; phylum Nematoda; class Enoplea; order Mermithida; family Mermithidae; genus Romanomermis; species Romanomermis culicivorax. Next base: position 466,798 of record CAWUHX010000185.1, read on the forward strand.
TCCAAAAATTTTGCCCATGATGTGTTTTCTATAAAATGCTTCCACACTGGAAAATGACAAAAATCAGGATTATCTTCCAAATCATTTACATATAGTCTCTACAGTAAAATTTGCTGCCAGTGATTTGCCCCCACTGTAATTCACTCTCGGACAATTCGCCCCTAACACAATTCGCGAAAGAGCAATTAGTCCCTGCCCACAATTGGTCTCGAGTCATTTACGGTTTTTTTCAATAAAAAAATCAGATTAAAAAATAACTCCAGTAGGTTGTTAGTAGTTATGTAATACGCATTTCTATACATCTTTACACAAAAACTATCAGCGGCCGGTTTCGTCATAGACACTCAAGCTTTAGCTGAGCTGCAGCTTAAGCTGTAGCTTAACTCTATATGTTTTATGATTGCCATTAAGCTGCAGCTTAAGTCATACACACAAAGCATCGGGAAAGTTAAGCTGCAGCTGAGCTGCACCTTAACGACAATGTTACAAAAAACGAAGTTAAGCTCAGCTGGAGCTTAAATCTCTGATGAAACCTGCCCTAGAGGTTTTGCCCAACTGAAATAGTCTGTTTAATGTACATGAATTCTGCATGCAGAGAGCAAGTATTATGTACAAGAACAAGAAGATCTACAGCAATGTTTCAAATAGTTGTCCACAGACAAATTTTTTTAAATTTTCTCTGAATATAAGCTTTTTTTATTTGTACAGTTGGTGGTAAATCAGTATAAGCCTTTTTTACTCGTACAGTCAGCAATACAGGCTTTCGAGCGGGAATTCCCCCGAATTGAAGTGATCGGTTGTTTTTCCACTTGACACAAAATATGCAGCATCGAGTTCAAAAAATGAAGGTTTGCAGGTATCCAAATTTCAATTCATATGTCAGGGGGTCAATTCTTCTGAATGTTTCGCATAGGTGTTTTTTGTTGACGTTTGGCGTTGCTCGCCATATCTCATTCATTATTGATAAAATGGGAACGGTTATCGTTTATTACTATCATTGTATATGCATTTCGTGGTGGTCTGGGCCCTCAAACACCATGTGTCCCACGTCCCCTTTTGACAGTAGTGAGTGGTTCTTTCATCAGACAGTTCATTCTGTTCCTCAGTATTTGTTCAATTGTTTCTTGGTTTGCTTCCCTCCAGGAAGAGGTGGTGTTAGACTCATGGAGAGTGGCCCAGGATTCTGTGACTCTTCGTGCAGACCTTGGTGGTATTTGATTTTGTTTGGCACTTTTGTAGTTTCCTCTCACCTCGTTTTGTATTTTTGTTCTCTACCATAATAAACCCGTTTGTTGCTACATCTGTGCCTAGGTACCATATCTCCCTCTCAGCCACAAATCTCGCCCAGTTAGTGTTAGGGGTAGAACCAGATTGGAGCTCCCAAGAACCACATCCAGGTAGCCAGGGTATATGCAGGATTTATATTGCAACACATATTTTATGTACGTTTGCAATGATGGTGTCCCAATCACCAGTAACCATTCAAAATTCCAGTCTGATTGCATGAATACCCTGGAGAATTTACACATAATTTTAATCTGTAACATGAATATCATGAGCAGAATTGTGAGTCTATCATAGGTGGCATGGTAGCATCAACCTATAATATACTTGGCCCCCTAAAATCTGACTAACCCAACCCCCGAGAAAAAGGGTTATAAAAACATGAGGTTTTTTGTATAATATCCATCATATGGGCAAACATGGGGTTGGCAAATGTCATTGAGGGTCTAATTCAAATGGTGCTCAGTTGGATGCTAAAAACATGCAAAAAACGGCCTTTTTTAGGGCCCCCAGTTGCCGCAGGTTTCTCATTGGGTATGCATCCGTGGACCTCGATACTTTCACCTGTGCATCTATCAGGGACCTGTTGCATAAAACACTTGTAGTTGTTAGTAGTCCTACAAGCCAAAGATTAGTTGTGAATTCCGTTGCATAAAAGTTACAAGTTACAAGCTACAAGTACAAGTCCTACAAGTGACATTTTTACAAGTGCTACAGCTGTAATTTACAAGCTGGCATTGCATAAAAGCACTTGTAAGGATTACAAGTCCTACAAGAGAAATTTTACAAGTGTAGCCTTTGACACATAATGGGTAAACGCGTTGCCATCGTAACCATCGCCAAACACTGTTCGAAAAATAATGCTCGACTGGGATTCGAACCCAGGTCTCTGTGACTATAGTGCAGCGTTCTTCCGATTGAACTACCGAGCCAGTGTTGGGATTGCTAGGAAGGGGTGATGTACAGTCGTGTGACACATGACATTCCCCCCCTTGAAAGAAGGACGGCCTCGTCCGTTGAAGATGCAGGTTCTGCGGCCCACCGATGTGGGACCAATCCAAGCCTCACCATGACACGTAATGGGTAAACGCTTTGCGATTGTAACCATCACCAAACACTGTTCGAAAAATAATGCTCGACCGGGATTCGAACCCGGGTCTCTGTGACTATAGTGCGGCGTTCTTCCAATTGAACTACCGAACCAGTGTTGGGATTGTTACGAAGGGGTGATGTACAGTCGTGCGACACGTGACACCTTGCATAAAACTATTTGTAGCTACAAGCCATGTTACAAGTGTAGTTAAACATTTTAGCACACACTTTTTGTTGGATTTACAAGTTGTACAAGTTGGGCTTTGCATAAAAATATTAGTGCTACAATTGAAATTTTTTTTAGTTTCAGTAGTTTTAGTTTTTTGTTTTAGTAACTGTCGTAGAAAACGAACCAAATAATAAGCCTTTATTGTCTTTAATCATAGATAATAAAGCAATTTTTTCCTTGTCTGACAAGGGCATTATGATGACAATAAGATTGGGCTTTTCCCTATAAAATATGAACAATAAATAAGGTAACACCAACAAGAATATGAAAAAACTTCTATAATTTTAGTAATTATTTTAAAAAAATCAAGAAGAAAATAAGAAAATGAACAAGAGGATAAATGAAAGCAACCCTGAACAACACAAGAGCAATTTACACATTGTTAGAAGTGTACAACTGTAAAAAAATTTTATGCAACGGTTTCCATAGACTTGTAATATTATGCTTGTACGACTACTTAAGAAGATGTCGTCAGTTCTCCCTGTGTCTTTTGTTGAAATAATCCCTTTGAACATTTTCAGAAATAATGAAATTAAGAATTGAGGGTAAGGTAATCTCTAAAAATAATATTTAAAATAAAGATGAATTATCATTTCAAAAGCGAATGAAGTTGGATCGATGTATATATGTCTGAAAATTGTCATATCTGACTTTTTACTCATATTTGTGGTTTGTGGTCTTTTCAGCTTTTGAAAGGACATCTTGTCGTAACGTCTGCTCATCTTGTACAATAATATGGCATATAAATTCATGCGTGAGTTTTGTGGACTAGACTTAACTCCCATTCTTGTAAAAATTCAAACGTCTCGTAATTCTTTTTTCTCATTTCAGCTTGTTGGTGAATTCAGTCAGCTACCCCGATAGTTGTTGAAAAAATTATTGTCCGATTGTTGCCTTAGGAGCCAACTATACATCGCCGTACGACGCCATAGAGTGCCATATGGCGCCCTACAGTGCCGTACGGCACGTAAGTATAGCAGCTACTTATCATGCACCGCGCGGCGCCGCACGGCACCCCACGGCGCTGTTCGGCATGTAAGTATAGCAGCTACTTATCATTTTCATTTACTTATTATCATTTACCACCCTACGGCATGAAGTATAGCAGCCACTCATCAGGCGCCGTACGACACCACACGGCGCCGTGCAGTGTGTGCGACGAAGTATAGTAGCTAAATGTGTTACCATAGGGCAGGCACCGTACGGCGCCGTACGACGAAGTATAGTTGACCCCTTATGCTGACCAAATTTCATTTCAGTTAGTCATTATTTGTCATTCAATAAAAATATATCTATCATGACCAATTGAACATATGACTCATGAACAAAACCTTTACTTTGCTCGTCTGCATGATGAAGACAAACTATCATGCAGCGTTGCAAACAGTATTTCAAAGAACTGAGCAAAATCATCAGACATACATTAGCTTCATGACTGTAGAACAACAATAATTTTTTTCATGGAAATGGGAAACGTCAAAATCATGAGAAAACATTATTCTTATTCGCTATGGATTTGCATAGAACTAAATCGATACCTGAGAGCTGCTCGGCTAGGAAATTTTCGGCTGTTTTGTTTCCCGCTCATGGACGGATAAGTTTTTTTCAAGTAATTACAGTAATAAGTTTAGTTTTTCTGTATTGAACTTGCCTTCATGTGATCGCTATATCGGTCATTTCAAAAGGAACGGAGTATAGTAACCTAGCTGTCCTCAATTTCATCATATGATAAGAATGCCTAGTTTTGGAGACAACCGACTCAACTTTGAAGAACTGCCTGATGGGTCATTTTTTAGTTTTTCCATGTTTTCCAAGCATTGATATCCTTTGTAGATAGAATGTCAGTATGCCTTTACAGTGATCCAAATTCAGTCAACTAAACTTGTTTTTAGCTAAGGTCTGTTTTTCTTGACATGCATGTTTAGTAACACTAGAGGGCAAGTACTATTTTCGTGATTTTCTACCATTGCACCGTTTTAAGAAATCCAATAGTAGACAGTAACAATTTTTTGGGAAAAAATTCAGTAGTAAATGCTTCGTATAAATCATCTCTTTTTTCGTTATTTTGTTATTCACAAGCATTTTATGAAAAACAGGACTCGCAGTAGAAGTTTTAAATTTTTGCCCGTAAAAATTATTTAACTTAATTTCATTCATAATTTTCACTATAACTTCATAGCATTTTTGAGAGCTCTTCAGTGGTGTTTCATCAAAAACTAATGTTATTTTGAAAGAGCTTCCGGATGCAAAATAATGCACACAAACCCAAAAGCAATAAAGCTGCATCCTATTGCGGAATCTTTTATCTCAAGTTGTTCTCTTATCTGCTATTAGTCAACACAAAATATTTTTTGCCTTGAGCCCTGATTTGAAAAAATAAACTGTAGTTATAGTGAGACAATTTTGTCATACACTTAATTCATGCACTATATTGGGACGGGTCGCATCACAGTTATGAATGATTCAACCATATGCTGGGAATACCATGACTAATATCTGCATAATATTTCCGTAATATCCTATCTTGACCATAAGGTAAATTTTGGGCTGTATAACAGATTGGTATCTATTGTGCAATTGCGCAACTTTATGACGTTCGTCGTAGATTTTAGGAGCGAACAAGATTCACACCATTTGAATGATATGCAAATCTATATTTACGTCACTGTCTAAAAAATTTCAAGGTCATTCTATGATGCAATCTTAAATCATTCTGAGAGGAGAAAATTATTTCAATACTGAAAGTGTACATATTACCCACCTGATGACGCGCAGAGTGAAAGGAACACTCAGTCATCATAATTTCATCTACAGCCCGTTTTCATGAAAGGAATGTAAACACTTGAGAATACTACAAAATCAAGTTTGCGCTTTAGTATTAAGAAGTGTTATCATACATGTTCGTGGGGGGTATGCTCAGGTTCTGACTCTGGCTGACCCCGGGCCGAATCCTGGCGGGACCCAACCCTTTAGGCTTTTTATACTACGAAAGATAGAAGTGAAGTTTTTCACAAATAAATGCTGCAAACAAATAAATTTATAGTCTGTTTTTTATAAAATGCTTCCAAATAGAAAAGTGACACAAATCAGTACTGTCGTCAAAATCGTTTACATAAAGTTCCTAATGTAAAATTTTTCACCCGAAAAATTGGTGAAGGTTAGGTCAGTAAGCTCACAAATTTCCAGTCCTTCATGATGTACTGTCTATCAGGAAATCGCAAAAATATGAAATACTACCTGCTTTCCACTTTCATTATTTGGAAGCATTTCAAGAAAAACAGACTATAGACCTGATCGTATAAATACTCGGAAACATCATGTAAAAATGTAACACTGGGAAACATGTAAAAATGTAACACTGGGAGACATGTAACGACGAAATTTTAAAGCATTCTAATCAGATTTAACTGAATTCTGAGAACTTTTAAAAAAATTCCGGTCTGGCCGCCCACTCCCAAAATTTCCATGCTGTACATGTATGGGCATGGATCTATGTATACAAAATATTACTCGATTTCCAGCTCATATTTTAAGAACAACACTTGAAACATTCCGCATTTAGTGTATCAATGATGATTTTTGTCCTGAAACTGCTAAATTTTTCTTAGATTTTCAGTTTAAAACTTTGTCGATTTCAATTTCAATATGTATTGGAAGATTCAACTATTAGCAAACACATAGTTTGATCAAGGCAACCGAGTCAGATTCGCAGCTTTATGTGATCACCTTATAATATCCCATAATCGCATTAATCATAGGATCACGAAAAGCAGACTAAATTCGGGCATGTCCTCAACCTTAGAAGCCGCAGAATGTTCTATTTACTCTTTCGTTATTAATCTTATTTCACCACCTTATATTTTTTCTTATAAAGCCTTCTGTATGTTCTGCATATTCTTGTTCGCAATCAATTAGAAACCGAATCGAATCAGGTAGAACGTTCACTCTAAATCGAATTCCATTTTGTTGCTTTTCGTAGTTTGTCAAATATATACATCCAAATTCTGACCGATAATCTGTATTAACTTTCCCGGTCGTTCAGATATACATTTTGCCAGTGTCAGGTCTATTCAGTTCTCAGGCCATTATAGCCACTATACTTCTGGAATTGTTGTGTTTCAAAATCTACAAACTAACGGTCATTTTACAACTCAACCAAAGATAAATTTCTCGTCCCGATCATCCTACAGTAATTATTAAGCATTCGATCGTACGCGTCCCGTCATCTATGCACTTCAACTTCTATATGAAAAACCTTGCATAACAGAATGTGTAGCAGTAACGTAATTATTCCAATAAACGGCGCGCCGTTTATCACTTTTTTGGGTCCATTTGGTGCGCCGTTTATTTGAGGAAGCCGTCTATTCTAGGGCGCCGTTTATAAAAATTTTGGTCTTCTTCAGGCCACATTTTAATCCAATCTTGTTCTTTATTATTTCATGCAATCACAACAATAACGTTTCATCATCAAACAAACGCCATACCTCTCTTGACCAAGCAAAGAAAAAGAAACAAACAAAAAGGAAAGAAGAGAAAACAAAAGTAATGAAAAGAAACATAAAAACAACGATCAGATTAAGAAAAAAGAATGGAAAATAACACCCTGGATTCACTTATTTTGAGGCGGCTCAACTGAACGGTTTTCTTTTTTTTTGCTGAACACTGCATTGCACAGAAACTTTGCAAAAAATCAGTAGAAAACACTACAAACCACTGCAGTCAAAATGGACTTTAAAATAAACATGTTAAGGCCTATTCAGAAGTGAAAAATTCTAGGAAGTTTGTCGCCGACAGTCGGCGATTGCACTTCTGATTTGGGCTTTATTCCTCTAATAAACAGCGCATATCAAGCTTACATTAAACATACTTATGATTCTAATAAACAGCACGCTGTTCATTAGAGGGCGCCGTTTATTATTTTTTATATAGTCAAAGGTGCGCCGTTTATTTGAGGGCGAATTTTATTCGAATAAATACGGTATATTCCATGTCTTTCAAATTCACGAACGGTCCATTAATCATCAAAATTTTGAACCATATGATGATAGGAATCCAGTCTTGATTTTGATACAGACGGACGTCATAAATGCTTTTAGGATTATTATCGTATGATAAAAAATGTCGGACGATATTCATACAAGTTATGCACGTTCGAGATTTGGATTCTATTTTTGCAACCTATACGTCATCAGAACAGTTCTTGCTTTATAAGACGAACAACAGAAACATTTCTGTTCTTTGATCAAAAGGAGCTCTTTCTTTATGGCTTCGATGCTGATTATCCGGATAATAGTAGCGGCGTCTGCAACGGTAAGAACCTGAAATGACTCGGTTGGAAACAAACTTGGCTTGTAAACGAAAATTCGCACCGCTACAGTATGCCAAAGATTGAAAATTGATGATTTTTTGGCATTTTTCAGTGGTCTTGCTAGCCAAGCGATATTTCAAGATCGGATTGATCTTATTTGATGAATGAATATCCATTTTACAGAGGAGAGAATAAGCTCTCTTCTGATGTAATATTTACAGAAAATAATTGCATATTACACTTTTCCATAAAGTTTAAAGTGTCAAAAATGAGCCGTCAAAATTCAAAAGATTTTGTTCATGGACACTTCCGAGCACCTTTCAATCGGAAGCCGAGGAATTTTTTTTCTTATATTGTAGCTTATCCATTTTTACTGCATTGGTCAAATTTTCATCAAAATTTTTGTACCGTTTTGGGAGCTGCACTGCTCCAAAGAAGGCATACATATGAAAATTTTATAGAAATCATTGTATGTGCCAAGTGGCCCTTGTCTACCCCTTTAGATATATTCATCACGTATACTGTAGAATTATCAAATAACTAACAGACTATAGTTTGATGTATTAATTGTTCCACAATCAAACATTTTACACTCTGCAAGAAAGTTTGAACAGTGAAAAATTAGAAGCAAAAATGAAGAAAAATCCTGCTTAGAGGCACTCCCGAGCATCTTCACCTACGATGCCACAGAATTTTATCTATTTATTCTTTAGTTCATACATTCTTACGGTAGCTGTGAAAGTAACATCTCATGATCATGTGCCGTTTTGGCAGCTGTAGACATTTGCATACACTGAATTGTCATTCAAATGCGTTTTTGAATCTGGATAAATGTCCCATCAATGAAGTTCTGGGAACACAGGACGCCTCCTAACCCAATATATTATGAGAAAAAATGTGACTTGAAGTCCTTTTTCATTGATCTGGGTTTGATGGTTTCTAAACGAATCGCCTCAAATGAAAAATCGAAAAGTTCGAAAACTTTCATTAAATTTCAGAAATTGAGCGATTGCAGACACTTTGAACGATTGAAGACACCTACAGCTCCCAAAATTGAGCGATTGCAGACACCTACAGCTCCCAAAACGGTACATTAATTTGATTGAAATTTTAACACAATATGTCAGACAATAGTGGCTACAGAAATCAATAAAAAATCCTGCGGCATCCTATGAGAAGATGCCCAAAATAGGCCCAAATGACTTTTTCGGTTTATTTTGACATCGGTTTTGACACTTTAAAATGGAATAGAAAGTGTAAAGTAAGAGATTAGAAAGTGTTCTTCATACCGGCATATAGAGCACGGTTTTGTGCATGCATTCGACATTTGGCCTCAGAGTCATGTCTTTTCTGAGCTGCGATAATTCAAAACACGTGTACAGACAGAAAAAAGCCAAAAAATGTAAAAATTCCAAACTTTGGAGTACTGTAGCTATGTGAATTTTGATTTTTGCGTAGAATGAATTCTGCCACGATACTCAGCATGTAAAACTACTCAAAATATCTCTTTTTCAGATATTATTAATTTTTAACTTATCATAGGTCAATGGAGCAGAAGGTAGAATCTCTCAGAAATCGCGTCTTAATTTGCAGCTTAAGCTACAGCTCGACTGGAGATTGTCTCTTCAATTGAAACCGGCTCCAGCACAACAAGCGGTGCGCCCTGGCGGGACAGTCAATCTGTGTTGGGCATGCCTCTGAACATATTGATTCAGTGTAACAATTAGGGCTACAACTAGAGAAAAGAAAACTTTCTCATGTGATTTATTGTCATTATCTGCCCGCACGAATATCCTCGAATTTTTTGGTCTTCCGAGGCTCATTTGAATGAACTAGAGGTGTCTTGATCCGTGAATTTCGAAACTAAAAGCATAAAATTTTGATTTCTAGCATTAAACATTCCTTTCGTTATGCAAATTGAAACTTGTTTTTCTTTCCACAGGCAGTGCTCATCGGCGCCACAGATTGGAACAAGAGACAGCGTCCCTGTAAGTGTAGAGAATAGCTTAGCATTCACGGTTTTGACGATTTCAAACTCAGTGACAAAAAATGTAAATAATGGGAAAAAACTAGGGTGTTTCATTTTCAAGTGATCCTTACAGACATGACTCGAAATAATTTATATTTTTCCTCAGTTAAAGAGGACTTTCGTCTTCATCTGGCCAGGTGATTGGGAGCCATTATACACTGAACTTACGACTCATTATATCTGATTATGTCGAAGTCAAATATGATTTTCACATTAACGCACAATGCATAACCTACACTTTACTCCCCAACAACCTGAATTGGAAAAAGTATTGGTGCATATACATTAATTCCAAAATCATAATTTTTGCGATATGGCAAGTTATTATCATGGAATAATAGAGGACAAACGAACTTACCTATGCTGATTCCTCAGAAGCCTTGGTTTTTACTCAACTTTTGCCTATGCTGCACGAAAATTTTCTCAGTATGGATAATCAACTGCATTTCAGACAATGTAACGTTTCCATTTCATTTTCAGACTTGATACAATGTTTGAGAAGATTTAGTTTCTTGTGATGAATCAAAACAAACGTGTACCCAATAAAATTTTGTGTGAGGTAGTCTACGACGCTGAGAACGAATTTGACCTTCATTTTGCATGAAAGTGTAAATTTTACAATTTTTTGTCATTTTCAGTGCATTTTCTTTTACTACCTGATGTTTTGCCAATACGACAGTCTCACGAATTTTACTCCAGTCTTTCTTCTTCTATAGTCCATAGCGGGCGCATGGTGCGGTGGTTGTCCTCTTAACCAATACGCTGCTGTCAGTGCCACTGGACTGCTCACACCATTCACGATCCGCTTCCACTCTTTCCGATCGGTTATGATGTCCCTGGCTTTGCTGATAGCCAGTCTTTGATTCTTCACGTCTTCTTCTACATGCTTCAGCCATGTCTTCTTTGGTGCTGTTCTTTGAATCCTCCAGTCGTGTGGACGCTCTCTCTGGAGGAGTTCCCATGGAAGCCAATTGTTATTCATTTGGCAAATATGGCCTAACCATTGCAGTCTTCATTGCTGAATTTGTACTTCGGTCAGTGGCTGGTAATCGCACGTGGCTCGAATGTCCTCGTTTAATTGTTGATCAAGAAGTGAGACCCCGATAATCTGCCTCAAGCATCGCATTTGAAAGAGATCGAGTTTGTTGAGGTATGATTGGAGTAGCATCCACGTTTCCAATCCATATGTGACAATTGGCAGTGTAAGTGTTAGATATAAACGAATTTTGGTCTTCGCAGGAATGTTTGCCTTCTTTCAAATGCACCATTTGAGGGAAGCAAATATCGCCATTGCTTGCCAAATTCGATTATAAATTTCAGTGGTCGACACTACTTTCTTTTCTTGCACTAGGGATCCCAGGTACTTGAACTCTTGTACCTGCTCAATTTGGACGCTGTCGAGGTGTATGCTGGCCAGCGATCCACCGGTCGAGAGGACTTTGGTTTTATCTGCATTGATTCTTAATCCATACAATTGGGCATTCCGAGTGATGTAATGAAGAATATCAGTTACTTCGGCATCAGTATTGGCAAAGATGGTGCAGCACATCTGCAGTTTAGGTGGTACAGAAAAAAAATTCTTTTCTGAAAAATTTTTTTTTATATGTTTCCGTGTCATAAGGATAATTCGATGCTGCTGATCACGAATATGTTATTTTTTCGGCTAAATTTTATAAGTGGATTCCCGGCCTTCAGCCTAATTGCTTTATATGAGTTGTTTGTTAATTTTGAGCATGGATTTCTGTGACTAGTGAGTAGACATTTATTTTTCCTTTAAAATTTTCCTTAGGCTTAGGCTTAGGGTACAGCAGCTACGCCCAAAGGGCGCATTCCTGTTGAGGCTCTTCCAAACGAAGCTGTTAGTTAAAATAGTATCAAGGGTCTGAAATGTAAAAACAAAAAATTTGTGAAAAAACGAAAATTATAAAATCACGATATCTCGAGTAGTTTCATGATTTGGGTGAAAAGAATAACATATTCGTAATCAGCAGCATCGAATTACCCTTATGACAAGAAAAAATAAAAGATTTTTTCCGGTACCACTTAAACTGCAGAAGTACCGATGGTACTGTCATCTAAATCAGTTAAGGAATTTTCATCGTCGTACTGCTCACCAGGTCTTCCTCTGAAGACTTTTTTCATTATCGGATCAATCATCATGTTGAAATGCAGCGAGGAGACAACGCATTTTGAATCAGGAACTCGTCGTATAAGTCTGTTCGGATTGGGATGCAGCTAGTTGAGCCATCATACACCGCTCTTAAAAGTTGAATGATTTTGAATGACACTTGTTCCGCTTCCAACACTGATCACAGGCCGGGCCAATGAATGCAATCAAACACGGATTGGAAGTCGATAAAGATGATGATTGTTCACTGGCTGCATCGAATCCATTCCTCCATGAACTGACGAAGTGTAAATATTTGATCAATGCAGTCACGGCGAGGCTGGAATTCCGCTCGCTCTTCTCAACTGGTCTGCTCACCATGTTTCTCTAGTCTTCTTTGAATGATCTTCATGAATAATACTTTTACGTCGATCGATAGAAGATTTTGTCCAGTAGTACTCAGATCAGTCAGCAACGGTTAACGTTCCAATTCATCGGCCCTGTATCAATGTTGACTTTGGGGCGGATCATTGAACTCGACTTTTTCCGAAGAAATAATAATTTATTCAGAAGAAAACATGCCAACACGTCAATCCTGTCATTCCTGTGAAGCAATTGGGAAGATTTCTACATTAGATACTCCTACCAAAGTGGCACGTTATGTTTAAAAACACGAATAAAAATGGGTAGCATGTTGTAGTCAAAAATTAGAAAACTGAAGTTATAACAGGGTTTCTTATGCCAAAATCCAATTACTTTTGACATACCAATCCAAAATTTACATCAGAAATGACATGGAAATATGCTGGTGGGCTAAATAAAGCCAAGATGATAGCATGAAGCTCTGACCAAAACAAAATGAACTGTCTTAAAACAGGTTATCTCTAAATGAGAGAAAACAAAATTTCAGCGAGGTTTAACCAAATCACAACAGGAGGCATTCGAAATAACAAATTGTACAGTTTCTTCTTCTGAACACAGCTGTGTCAATATTTTGGCATGAAACTGAATTTCTACTGGTAAAACTACCGAATCTCTTTTCGAAAATGTTGACGAATATTTGACGGCTTTCCAATATTTTTTTAATGAAGCACATTGCTTTTTTACTTTGCATGATTAAAATCCACTGTTAACTGATCAAATAAAAAGATTGCAAATTTTTGTGCTAAATTTCCCATTTTCATATTGAATATGCTGAAGTATCGATCCTTCAAATGATTTTCAGATGCGAAATCTGTCAGCAAGATCACGCCATTGGCCATAAATGAACGAACTTCCAAAGTTATCAGCGATATTATGATAGATCGTCGCCCTACAAATGTGGCCAATGCAACAATCAATAAGAAAAAGGGGCGACGATCGAAGGATAAACAGACTGTCGGGAAACCGAGGGCCTCTGGAATGATAAACCCCAATGGTCAATCGACTCCGAAGAAAAGAAGGAGCGCGGGTGGTACTTTCGGTAATGTTTTTGACAGCAAGTTGATTTTCATGATTAGTTCTTGTTAATGATTTCAATAATCGATTATACGAGTTGATTTTTCGATTCTGAAATTGAGTCATTGGCTTCCGTGATGTTTCATTGTATGAATAGATAAGTTGAAACAAAGAAACGAATATAAATATCGTGGAGAAACGAGTGAAGAGAGTACAAAAGATTAATTACATGCATCATAATCATAAACAAGAAAAAGCGACATAATCCAAATGATGCAAATATCATTTATGCATTCCATGAAATTTGGAATAATTGAATTTCATGTGAAATCTCCCAATTAATTCCTCAGCAACGGGAAAGATCGAAAAATGCTTAGACAGACAGATAATTATGAGAGCTACAATAATATACATTAGGAGAAGTATTCCTCGCTAATATACTATGTAATAGATATTCTGAACCTTGATGATGTACAAGAGCTAACAGATAACGAAATCAGATTTAAGTCAGGAACTTTATTGAATGAAATTTTATATCGTACGAATCTTTTTATGATTCCTGAGACCAGTTATAGATAAACTTCCGATTGTACAGAACATTATGCCAGTGTAAAGGGAGCATATGGACAAAAATTTTCAGTTTAATAAAACACAAGTTCCTGAAAGCTACTTGCTTTTTTTATTTTAGAATTTAGACTTGTAGAATCCACCTTGTAAGTTTCAGTTTAGCTATGTTATATTTTGTAGTTTTCACGTCTAAACAAAGATTAACTAGGGGTTATCCAAAAATTCACTCTTATTATGATTAATGCACCGATTTCATCCTCACTAAATTTTGAATAATACTTTTTATTCGATTTAGTTATACTTTGCATATCTTTCTAAACTATATTCCTTCAGGTTACTATATTGAACAACGCACGTTGAAATGCAGAAAATTTTCCGGTACTGTGGCTCCAGAAAAAATCTACCCAAATATTGATAGCTGTAATGACGCCTTGAACAATGCAAAATATTTGAGTCAGACCAGAAACGGGAATCGCGAAACGAGAAATATTCGGACTTCTGCTAATGCCAATCTCGATCATTTCAAACCGCTGAATGTCCAAAGAAGACTGCGTCCATTTTATGGCAATGAAAATTATGCAAGTGTTTCCGATCGTGGAAATTCGTATTCACAGTATACTAAACAACGAAATACAAAAAAATCGGTGAAAAAACGAAGCGGTAACAACTATAAAGGTAATAGGCATAATCGCTGGCTTAACATCTGTTTTTTATCGTACGTGTCATGAAATGTGCCAGCATGGGCAGTCAAAAATTTGGAGTTGTGTGAAGACCACTTTTAGCAGCTTGTGAACACAGATGCTCTGGTAAATTTTAGACACGTTATATAAATTCACCAGCCTCATACTCGGATATTACAGTATTTTATTCAACTATAAAACGCCCTTATAATTATTGTCTGTTTTTCTTGAAATGTTAGTTCATATTTTTACGATTTTCTGCTAAGAAAATCAATATCCCATTTTGACAAAAAAAAGATGGATGGCACATCAAAGGATAAAAGTTTCTGAAACCAGGCAATCAGAGGCGTTGCTCCGCCTCCTATGTTTATATATACAGGAACACTTCAAAGTCAATTTCTGAGGTCACGGCTAGCTGGCGGAAGGTGCCCTCGGTTTTTACGGTGGCTGACAGAGGAGGGGGAAATTATTTTGCGTGGACGGATCCGATGGACATATTGGTTTTTCATAAAAGCTTTTACTTTTTGAGATTTTTCAGAAAACCGTCAGAATTGCTAGTTTTTCACCCAGAATGCAGTAATTCAGAAAAGGACGCAAATTTTCGTTTCCTTGTCGGATTCCTGAACAGGTAGGGAATAGCCTTAGAGCAGCCGACAAAGTCTAAAATTTCGATTATTTTTGCTTTTGCATTTTGAGTGACAAACAAGCACTTCTGATGTTTTTCTGAAAATCTCGCGAAATGAAAATTTTTATGAAAAACCAATATGTCCATCGGATTCTCCGTGCCAGATAACCTCCCCCCTACACCAGTCCTTGTAAAAATCCAGGGCGCCCGCCGCCAGCCAGCCGTGACCTCAGATATCGACTTTGAAGGATTTCCGTACTTATAAACATAACAACGCGTTTGATTGGCTAGTTTCAGAAATTTTTATTCTTTGATGTGCCGCCCGTCTTGATTTTTTGTCAAGATGCGATCTTGACTTTTTCAAGTTGGGATCTTGATTTTTTCAAGATGAGATCTTGATTTTTTCAAAAATGACATCCTGATTTTTTTCAAGATTGGATCTTGATTTTTTCAAGATTATCTTGAAATAAATACGATGCACTTGAAAAAAAATGAATATCATAAAACTGTTACATCTCGATTTTTTTGTGATGCATCATGAAATTTTGCGAAGCGTCTTGAAATTTTTGCGATGCGTCTTGAAAGAATGTTGTACGTCATGTTCGAAGGTAACGCTTTTTTTCAAGTGGCCCTTCTCGTATTCCGTAATAATAAAATAAATTGATTTCAGCCTGCACATCAGTTTATTCATCTAATAATTAACCGGAAGTTTTACCACAAAATTATCCTTACTCCATTTAATCTAGCGACCATGTTTTTTATGTAGACAAGATAGCCATCCGTCTTATTGACTTTTTTTGCTTTTTTCGAATGAGAATCAGTGTACAGAAAGATGTTCATAAAATAAGTCACGCTTTTAACTAGTTGATTGTGGTAGTTCAGGTTTATTGTCTGTTGACGCGAATTTCTGCCAATTATTTTTGCATTCCGAAGCTCATTTACAAACAAATAAACAATTATAATACACAGCTACACGATTCTTCGTATTGAAAATTTCTCTTAAAACGTGTATAATTATTATTTGATTAAGTATTAATAATTCAATGCGAAATCAATTTCTCTCTATAGTTTGTTTTTCTTGAAATGCATCTTAATAATGAAAGTGGAAAGCAAGTTATTTCTGATTTTTACGATTTTCAGATAAACGATATATCGTATAGGGCTGGAAATTTGCGAGCGTATTGAGACCTAACCTTTAACATTTTTTCGAATAAAAATTTTTACAGTAACAGGCCTATGTAAACGATTTTGACGACAGTACTGATTTGTGTCACTTTTCTATTTGGAAACATTTCATAAAAAACAGACTATAGAAACCGAAACGTGTCAAAAATCGGCGCGTGATGATGAATCTGGAAAGCTGAATTATCTTGATCGGAATTGAAAATCACTAAACATTGAAATTTTATATTTTCCTTGACTACCTGAGATGGCCTTTTGCTCTTATCAGGTTCATTTTCAATTTAAGACAAATATTTGAGTCAAAAAGCATATCTATTCACTAGTTTATGTTTTGTTGAGATTCATCATTTAATGCATTAAAGAAAATTTCATTTTTTCAGCTTCAGGAGGGATATTTTGCTTCTCCCACATGTGTATCTCCAATGATGACCAATTTTTTGAAAGATTACAGACAATATAAGTTTCGTTCATTTCTCATACAGTTACATGCTGAACATGTAAGATGTTTTTCAGTTGATGTGTTAATGTCTTTCAGATAAACGAGAAATAAGTTAATCAGATTTACAGATAATTTCTTGGGTGATATGAATGTCGTCGCTAGTAGACGCCTCTGCACCTAAGCCGAAATTTTCATATTGCCGTGAGTACATGAATGAATGAAATAAACCCAGCTTTGGCTGCTCAGCTAACAATAAGTTTTAAAATAATTGTTTAGTATTTAATGTTACGTATTGCTATTTTGATGCCCAGTAATATGAATAGTAGAAGGAAAAAAGAAAATCCAGTCTGAGTTAACATTATGTAGGCACTGTAAAAATCCGAACATACTGAATTCGACGAAAGACTATACAGAAGGGATTCCATACTCTCATACTGGTAAAGACTTGAATGTTTCTCTTCATATGTTTCAAAAAGCATGACGAAAAATCTACTGTCTAATGGACATTACATTCTAGGTTGTCATCCCACTGAAGAGTTTAGATGTCACAGCAATGGAAAATGTATTCTCAACCAGAAACTTTGTGACTACTACGAAGATTGTGAGGATGGATCTGATGAAATAGCCAAAGTCTGTGGTAAGTGTAGTAAGAATTAAACTGACAATTTGATGTATATATATGTTATGATGATATATTTGCAAAAGACGAAAAGTGTATAAAACTGTATCCAAACTTTATCGTTCAAATACATTTCTGAGAATGTTTTGGAGTTTTCATTCCAATATTAATTGAAAGTGTCGTGTTTTTCACTCATAGAGGGTGTCATTTGAATACTTGCCACTCTTTTCTGAAACCTCAGGGAAAAATTCCACCTTTCTAAAATGATAGAAAAACAAGCGATCTATTGAAAACAGAAAATCTATGTTTCGGATACTAATTACTCAGTGGTAATAGAGACTTTTTAAGGGAGATATTCTGAGAATTGAAATACATTAACATCTTTTTATTATTTGCATGAGAAAAAATTTAAAAATTGTAATTCTCAACTTTAAACTTACCTATCCTTCATTTAAGTGTATATTTTCATCCTTAATCTATTTTTGTATTTGATCGATAATTGCGTAGTTTTCACAAGATTGTTGATATCAACAAACTCAATTACTAAAATAACTTCATCTACACTGACAACTTTCCAAATAAAAGTTGATGGTGTATTTGCAACATATACCCGAAAAATAGAGAGATGTGATCTAGAGTTGCCTGCTCCGGGGCCGTTTTCACTAAAGCGACGTAAGCTCCAGCTTAACTCTATATGTTATACCATTGTCGTTAAGCTGCAGCTCAGCTGTAGCTTAACTCGTACACAAAACATGTCGAGAAAGTTAAGCTACAGCTGAGCTGCACCTAACGACAATGCTATAACATATAGAGTTAAGCTACAGCTTAAGCTGCAGCTTAACGACAAGGGTAAAGTCCGCGCAATGCACCGTGGAAACATTTCTTTATACGGAAAGTTAAGGTGCAGCTCAGCTGTAGCTTAACTCGTACACAAAACGCTACAGCTTAACTCTATATGTTATAGCATTGTCGTTAAAATGCAGCTCTGCTGTAGCTTAACTTTGTCGACATGTTTTGTGTACGTGTTAAGCTACAGCTGAGCTGCAGCTTAACGACAATGGTATAACCTATAGAGTTAAGCTGCAGCTTAAGCTGCAGCTCAGCTGGAGCTTAAGTCGCTTTAGTGAAACCGGCCCCAGGTCTTCGTCAAGGTCGCTGAAGACATTGTAGCTAGATTTTTATGAACAACTAAACGATTAAAATGTTACATTTGATTTTATTCTATAAATATATCATGATTGGTCCGACAAAAAAGAATACAATTAGACGAAATAATTTTGGAGCTTAAGAATTCATTTGAAGAGCAGTCTACAGCATGGTCGCTTCCTAATCTTCAACTGGTAATTTTTTAGGCATTGAAAAATGTGAGGAACACGAATGGCGTTGCAATAATGACAGGCAATGTATCAATAAAAATGGACTATGCGATGGAACGCCTGATTGTGAGGATGGTTCTGATGAACGGGGCTGTTGGCAATTAGGTAATTTCTTCAACAGGTCACACGTTTATGAAACATAAGATAATTTTATTCTCCCATTTTCAATCAAAATAGCAAAACTCGGTACTAACACCAAGATCGTGTACACAACGCTTTAACATTAAAATTTTTAGATTAAAAAATTTTCAAACGTTAGCTGAGTATGCTCTAATATTTGTTATCCGATGGGACATATTTTTGTCCAACAGATAATTGTAAAAATATAGTACAGTACTTGTGCTGCAACATATGAAAACTTTCAGATTCGATCTGATCCTGAGCTTGAACTAATAGCTCTACCATTTTTTTATTCTTTACCTTGCAATTAAGAACGAGCCGATATGAAGCTTATTTTGGCCAGTTTGAGTCTGAAAGTTTTGAGTGCTTAATTTTGCCGGAGTCACATAATGTCGAACTAAAATCGTCAGCACTAGCTTAGCTATCTTAACACTACTCGATCCAGAAATTTATCAAAAATGAAGATGCCCGGACAACTAAAATTAGCTATTCATGTCCCAATAAGCTTTCAGGTCATTTTTCATATCCCCACAATCCATATTTGCAAGTTTGTACAGTTCAACAGCTGTGCCCTGCCCCAAAATTGAAAAAATTCACATAAAATTGTGGGTCATTTGCGGCGCCAACTCCTGAATAAGAACACCTATCGTGGATGCAGTTGCGGACGTCAATGCAGTGCAATGCATTTTATTAAACGACGAAATAATAAACACAATAACATATATACTTTCGAGGATGGTTTTTATAAGGCTAAACAGGAAGCTTGATCAACATTCAGCCACATCAAGTGGCAAAAGTGCAAGATGCAAGGGACGCCAGTCTTCCACAACAAAACGACACAAAACGATCACCAGATGGAAAGACGAAAGAATGAATGAACACAAAAAAATAAAACTACTTAAACGAAAGTTAATTGCATAAAACATGAAAGAACAAGCAAACTTACAAAAAAAGACGATTATAGTTATTTAAAAATGTGCACAAAAAGAACGTTTTTAAGGCATGAAAACTTTGAAAAGGCAAAAAATCACGTGTCAGGCTGACTCACCACACATTTCTCTTTTTATTTTTGAAACAGCGTCTATAATTTGATTTGTTAAATGATTATTACTATGACCTAATTCTTCTCATACAAATGCTTTTTCATCATTTAACCATCATTATCTTCATCATTGTCAATTACTGCCAATTTATTTGCATTAATCATGTTAACTTGGTTGAATTTTTGCATTTCTTTGTGAATCGGACAGCTTACCTTGAAAATTCTAATTCTAAATGAGCCCTGCAAACTTCGGTAGTAAAAAAACTTAGGAAAACACAAAATTTTGTATACAAATGTTCCATCGTTCGTTTACGATAGAAACCCTGCTGATGAGTGACCTTGAGAAGATAATGATAAACGTCTATCTATAGGATCGTGATTTCATACGTTACTTTATTGTTGAACGTTGGAAGGTGCGATAAAAACGTAAAATTACTTCATTTCAGGAGACAAGCAAAAAAAATCTATGGGAACAATCAAGCCACAAGCGCCTCGTGGCATGAAGTCAGTGTTTGCCAGTAGCAAGGGCTCACCAACAAAACAAACGACTCCTGCTACTAATACCGCAAGTAATACACAAATAATATTTTTTTTAATATGACTGAAGCTCATTCATTATTTGTCAAGTGAATTAGCAGTGATTTGGTTAAACTATAACACAGTTTCTATTTTTATTGTATGGACAGAAGCAAAAATCTGCCGGGGTCAGGGTCTTTGCCGGTTTTTTATTGCATCATTTGTAAAACGCTTTCTTAAAATATTTGTTGGTATGTAGAAACATTTTATCAAAGTTTTCAAGAAGGTTTGGACAGATATTGAACTAGTTTATTAGAAAATGCCCCGATGGGGCAGAAAAAAGGAGAATATACTTGCTTCGACAGTTGCCATGGTAGAAAAAGAAGTGGACTAGATTTTTGAGAACTTGGGTCAAACTTGGAAAAAATTCACTTCCTTTATATTGGATTTTCATTCTTTCTCAAAAAAATTGTCTATGTCTGTGAAAAAGTATATTCTGCAGCATCGTGCATTTTGTCCTTCAACTGGCATCAACTACAGTAAAATTTTTCTATATGAAAATTATATGCACCTGACTTCAAGTGTAAAGAAATGGTAGACCGATAGGATTCTAACTCCCGACCAATTCAAAACTCCTGCCTTTCACACTAGCTGAAAAATAGTGAGGGGCATATTATAGTGATTTTCAGAACTATAAAGGAACCTGAGGTTCGTTGCACTAACCCAACATGAGGACAATCTCAACATCGGGATTAAATTGATGATCCTGAGTTTAAGCTATTCACAATGTCCAAATTATTTTCTTCCAATGCACAAATCATACTCACTTCAGGATTAACTAAAACTGAGGTTTAAGTTCGGGTTTGGGAATTGCAGAAATTTTTATATTTATTTGCTTTAGAGATAAGAAAATTATGCGAAAATTTTAGTGCAACCCGACAGCTCGAGCTGGGGATAATCTCGACATTGAGCTTGTTATGATCCGGATGACATTCAAATTATACCGAACTTGAAATCAAACCGAGTGGCCTTTTTGTTGGAGATTACCTAGAGCTTGAGCTCAGACCCCTTTAGTGCAACTGGGATTTGGTTACAGTGATTGGGCACCGATCTGTAAATGGGATTCAGCCATGCATATATTAGGGGTCTGCGCCAAATCCCGTATCCGGTTCTCCCCAACTCTAATCGGAGCGACAAAGATGGGTGAAATTGCTTCCCATTTGCAATCCCGCAAAAAGCGCTCTTTCTGCAAATTTCCGTTTAAATCCAAAAACTGTGAATGATGCTATTTTGTTCAATAGTTAAATAGAAGAGAATAAATTTGTTTGTAGCTTGTAATCAGTAGAACTTACGGAGTGAATTCTATAATGATAATTTATATAAAATGAGTGAATGAAACGTATGTTGCACAATCGATTTAGTTCTTAGAAGACTTTGTGCTGTATCTCTATTTTCTAAAAAAGCTGAATGGGATTTTATGTGCCACTTTCCCTCAGTTGATTCCTTTTGTTGACACAAAATCCAGTAAAAATGTTTAACACAGTTGGAAGCAAACATGTGTGAGAGGGGACATGGGGGTATAAACTCCCACAAGGGTTTTGAAACTGGAAAATTTGTTATGCAAAAAATTTTTTGGTCAACTTTTTTTGAATTTTTTGTCTCACAAAATGCTAAAACACCAAGGTCCACGCCTGTACCCTCCTAAAAATTTCAGAGATGCACATTGGTTGGAAAGTGTGTTGATGCACTCAGCTGCAGAATATACTTTTCCACAGACATAGACAATTTTTTTGAGAAAGTATGAAAATCCAATACAAAGGAAGTGAATTTTTTCCAACTTTGACCCAAGTTCTCGAAAATCTAGTCCACTTCTTTTTCTACCATGGCAACTGTCGAAGCAAGTATATTCTCCTTTTTTCTGCCCCATCGGGGAATTTTCTAATAAACTAGTTCACCTCTTTTTAGTGGGCCTCAACCATGCACGAAAACCTTCATAGAAGCACATTGAAGTCTTAAATTTGGTCATCCGCACTTCAAAAAAACAATAAAAAAAACTTCAAGCAATGAATTCTCACCTCCGGCAAAAGTAAAGGATGTGTAAACCGCATATTACTTAAAAAACGTTGTAAAAATACTGAAAGGTGACCATATCTATTGAATTCCTCATGGTTTAGAATCCTTCAACCCAAAAAATCGCAGAAATACCTTTGTTTACACAAATGACTTTTTTCATGTAAACTGACTCCGTTCATTGAATTTCCCATGGTCAGAAACATCTTCCCTCAAAAATCGCAAAAATACATTTGTTTACAATGAATATGAATTAGTGTGTAAAGTGATGACTTTCATTAAATTCCCAGTGGTCGAAAACCCCTCCCACAAAAAACTCACGAAAACAGGCTTGGTTAAATCCGGAATAATTTTTTTGTGTAAAGTAACACATCCATTGAATTCCCCGCAGTCAAAACCCCTTCCATAAAAATCACGAAAATACGATTGTTTACACCCGCGATAGTTTTTTTTTGTAAGATGATCGCATTCATCAAATTCTCCGTGATCGAAAACCCCGCCCACCGGGAAATCACGAAAATACGTTTGTTTACAACCGGAATAAGTTTTTGTGTAAAGTGATCGCATTCATCAAATTCCCCGTAGTCGAAAACCCTTTCCAGCAAAAAATCACGAAAATACGTTTGTTTACAAACGGGATAATTTTTGGTGTAAAGTGATCACATTCATTGAATTCCTCGTGGTCGAAAATCCCCTCCACAAGAAAATTACGGCAGTACGCGTGTCTACACTGTGGATAATTTTTTTGTGTAAAGTGAGGACGTCTATTGAATTCCCCGCGGTCGAAAACTCCCTCCACTGAAAAATCACGGAAATACGCTTGTTTAAACCCGGGATAATTTTTCGTGTAAAGTGACCGTGTCCATCAAATTCCAAATAGTCGAAAACCCTTGCAGCCCGAAAATCCCAATAAGGCTACAGGTATATTTGAAACTGCAAAAAAACTGGTAGTGCATTACGCTGCAAAAAAAATTTTTTTTTGAACCCATAAGTATTATATAACAAAATTGGGGAATTTGGCGTTTTCCGGGACTTAGGACAACCATATAATTGAATTGAGGCCATATTTCAAACAAAAAAAAATTCGCATTTGAGATTACACCCCCAAGATGCTTAGGCCGAAGTATGGAGGTTGGATATGGCACACCGATTGCTGGGCATGGTGGAACTGGGGGGCCTTAAAAAGTGCGTTTTTTACCTGTTTTTGGGGCCCCACCGAGCACCACTTGCAGATAGAGGCGAAATGACAAAAGGCACCCCATAGTTTGCCCCTATGCCCGATATTATGCAAAAAACCCGAAGGTTCTAGCTCTTACCGTTTTGGCTCTAGAGGGGGGGGGACATGAAATTTGGGGGCCAAGTATATTATAGGTTGACGCTGTCGCGCCACCTATGATATTCCATACCTAGTAAAAAATAAAAAGTTTGCTGCGGTCTCGGTCAATAAGTAATCTGTACAGAATTAAGTCCCTCTCAAACCCCCAAAACCATGTTTGCTTCTGGTGTAAGCGAAACACTCCAAATCATGATTTTTACTCGTACACTCGGTCATCTTTCTTTTGTGATTTCGGCATAAAAATGAATATTTGAAACGACAGATGAGTTACTACGTGATAAAACTGTGCTTATCTCGAAAAAGACAACAACACTGCCCACAGTAACTTTCACCCAGTGTGCATTAGTTTTTGATTTTCACTTGAGAAAATCACACAAATATTGGAGTTGCAAGAATTTCCCGATGGTAAGAATGTAGCTGAAAATACATTTCAATGCTAGAAATGCGCCCAACGAGTGACTATTGATCGATATTTGATCGAGTAATTATCATTTTTCAGGTGACGATTGCTTCTCACGGTTTACCGACCCAATAAATGTACCGGAAGGTAACAAGTGATGTTCGCTAATATTCCTATAGAATAGGATTGTTTGAAACGATTGCTCGATGACTCTCTTGCAAACCCTATGAGTTGATTAAATATTCAAATGAGGTCAGTCATAGGTGTCCATTGTGAGATTCGAAACACAACTTATGAAGCATTCAACAAGTTGCCAATTTGCAAAGTTCAGCTTTAAATCTAATCAGAGCCCGACATTAAAGTTGACAAAAATGACTAAAAATATATAAAAAAATTCTTCTACATATGTAGTCAGTGGCAGTGTTTTTTTTTTTAGCGTCACTCCCGTTAGCGCTGGCGCTAATGGAACATTTAGTTCATTAGCGCAGAACAATTTTCGTTAGTGCACACTGCACAGAAATAAATTTTTCGCGCGCGTTGATTTTCGATTAAAACACATAGTATAGTCAATCCGTAGAATATGTAATATGTCGTACAGACAGGTTATCAAAAATCATCACATTCCATTTTGGGCATTGTGCATATTTGGCGTGTGTGCTGGGCTTTTGATTGTTATGGGCATTGGGTAGAGAAAGAATACTTTTTTTTCATCAACTAACTGATTTAATTTTGTTTGTCTTTTAAAAAAATCTTGACTTCTTATTACTGTAGAATATAATCAAATTCAAATAGCGAATTTTTAATTTTTATTAAATTTTTTAATTTTTTGGTTTAAATACATTTTTCTAAATGAATTTTCTAAAAATTTCTAAATGTTAATGCATTTTCGAATCACTTGAAATTTTAACTTCAACTCGAAAGTTTCAGCAAAAATTTTCATTAGCGCGCCGCGCTAATGACTATCATTTTTCATTAGCGCAAAAAATTTTCATTAGCGCCGCGCTAAAAAAAAAAACACTGGTCAGTGGAACTGACAGGATAGCGAAAAATCAAGCGAAAAAAAATTTTAGACGTCATTAATTTGATTCATAAAACTGAGCTGATATATTTAATATTCGCTTCGTAGAGTTCAGTTTGATTATCATACAACTACAGAACAGCCTTATATTTATGAGTAAGTTCTGTAATTTTCAAACAATTCAGTATTTGCTGTTTCCATGGCCCGGTTTCATCAAAGAGACCTACTCTACAGCTGGCCTTCAGCTTGGGCTACAGCTTAATTCTATATGAAATACCGTCGAACATCATCTGCAGCTTAACATACTCAAAACAATGAAGCATAAACTGTAGCTCACCGCAATAGTATAACATAGATATAAGCAGTAGCGGATTTCATGTTGCTTTTTTATGAAACTGGGCCCAGGTCTTTATCTACAATTGTCACCACGTTTCAGGTGAAAATTCGTACCAAGTTTAGTAGGACAGCATAGAGTAAAAGCGTATCTCTGATTCATGACCTAAGTTTTCTGGTTAGAATAGTATGTTTTGCTAGTTGAGTTTCGTTGTACGTGCTGAATAACAATCTTAAGTAGATTCAAATGGCTGATTTAATGAGGATGCAATGAAGATTTATTCAAAGTGGCATGACAGTTTTTGTAAGTTAATTCTTCATTATTAAGAAATCATAATAATGATGTCCTCAACTGTTTTGAGAAGATATTTCTAGCGCGCAGTATGTCTGCGACTGCCGACTGCATAGTTTATTTCAAAAGAAATGAAATACTATATCTTCATGAAGTCTGGTTATTTTATCCTATCTCAGCTTTTTATGTCCACGCGGATCTTTTGAATGAAGCATCTGGTTTACCTTATTTAGAATGCCCATTGCCACAAGCTGACAGAAAACTCTGCCTGAAAGCCAACGCGTTTTTGAATAAGTTGGGCAAAGTATCCATGTATCTGGTCATGGAAGACGTAGACAAGGAAAGATTCGAAGGTAAACGTGCAACTCTTTAAATTTATCTTAAATTTAGCATCCCCGAATACATAGACTGAGAACGAACTCAATACTCCTATTTGACGTCCCGAAATTGTAGCAAGACACTATTTATCAGCAGCGTGAGTAAGAGCTGCATAAATCAAAAGTTTAGTTCCAAAAATGATTTCGAGTCTATCAGAATTCTTATTTCGGCTATTACACAGAAAGCACTTCGTAGTGAATTCTTCAATGTGGTACGATATACATGTAAAAAAAGTTAAATTGGTGTTTTCTGTTCATGTGCTGAGGAATCACAATGTCATAATCGAATTTAAATTTGCATAAATGTGCTAAACGATCGAGTTTACCAATATCTGATGTGAGGAACTATAAAAGATAGGGACAAGTGGAAAGTCACATTCAACAAAGCTATATTACCGGAGGGAACTTTCTCACGTGAACCAAAACTGATCTCTGTGAGCTCATGAACTCCATCTAAAATTCAGAACTAACGTACTGTAAATGGTATTAGCGATGAACGTTTTTTTCTAATGAACATTATTGTAGTGCACAATGTAGTTTCAGCATCATAAAATATTCCCCGTAAATGATATCGAGCATAGGGGAGTTTATCAATGTATACTAAATTTATGCAAATTATAGCTCAATTATCGTCAAAAAAAATAAGTGCAACATTACTCGCATGCATATAGGCTAGTATAAGATGCTATTATTTTAAATTTACACCTGAAGATCTTCCCTTGTTAGTAGATTGCTGAAAGTTTTTAACAAATACATTCCAGACGACAAATACATTTCTCAAAATTCTTTTCTCATACCGAAAGAGCAAACTGGTATTTTTCTCACGAGGGAACGTTTCCAATTGTAAATTCTAAAATTGAACTACACTAGCCAACAGCAAATAAAGTAATGTTAAATTAACTGTTTTCACCAGGGGCTCATTTAGAGAAAAATATGCAAGAATGTGGTAATCAATAGGAGCTGCGTCCGCGCCTGATCTCAGCTACAACAGAAACATATTTAATGGAACGCATGTATTCGATAGACCATCTCGAAAAGTGCTATAATGTTGATGCAACTAATCAGTGACATCTAACAGTATCTGAAATACGCAACTCAGCATTTCATTGAAGTTTGAAAGATTGTGATTTTTTAGCAATTTGAAGTCAGTCTTTCGTCACAGAAGGCACTTTTTTGACATTTGTGGCTTCTATCAAATGGGGCTAGTTACTTGTTTATATCTCTCGTGCTTCCTTAGATTTAGTTTGGACCACTTTCTATTGTTCTATCGGCACATGTATGCATATTTCCGTGTAAAGAAGGCCCATGGGGAAACCCGGTTAGTGTAGCATTACTCCATTTACTGTGAGGATATTAAACGCACTGTAGCATATATAATTTTCAAATGAAAACATTACCTTAAAAATAGACTCTTTCTTGTATTCATAGTTTCGAATTGAATACAGACACTTCCAGTACAATATGGCTTGAATGATATGTATTACATTACTGATAATGCTTGTGCTCTCCTCACGAATAATTTTTATTTTCAGCTGATATCTCACATATAATTGATGACAAGAAGATTAATAATGGGTATTCAAAATACTCTGATGGTAAGGATAATTTTATAATACTTTTGTGAAACATGGTGCATATAAATTTTTTCATTTGCAGTTCCATTCATAGCATCAAGTTTCAAACATTACACTGTTCGAAAAATGATGACATATTTTACTTCCTGCTTAACCGATGGCAATATGTGCAAATTTTTAACGAAATACATGCCAAACGTCACGAAGTTTCACGAACGTAAGATCCTGACCATTTGCATAATTTTTAACACATAATATGGAGGATCCTTTTTCAGCATGCAAATGATGATGATATGGCAAAGAAGAATGATCTTGTTCAGAATATTCTTTCTCTGTTTGACCATATGCATAATCTTAATTAGAGTAAATGTTCAATATTTTATTAAATAAAGGAATTGGATGTCTTAGTCAATAACTGCATTCTTTGGCAATGTTTCCAAGAATACAATACAACAGTTGTTTTGAAAATTCAATTTAATTTTTCGAGATCAATGCCGTGTCTATTCCCAGAAAAAAATTTAAGCTGACAACTTTTGAAATAACAATACATCGTTTTTTTTCTATGGGTAGAGCACCTAATTTTTCATATCACATTTTTCTGATAAGACCTGCAATACTTGTTCTAAATTCCATATATGAGCCATTTTTTCAACGGTTAAGCTCAATGGTAAGATGGCGGGTTCCACTAAAAATTTTCATCTCTTTGGTGAAAGTTTTACTATTGTTTATTTTTTGTGAATGGTTTGTTATTAAAAAAATAACAAAAATAAGTGCTGTCCTTCAAATTGATTTCATGAAACTTTTTTTCTAGAATTTCTTTACACAACCGAGTGTTAGTGTCGTTAGCTCATCATTATCACAAGCTATACGACGTGTGATTTAGAAGAAAATTACAAGGACAAAAATGAGCTATTACTTTTCTCGACGTTCCTAGGTTCTTTGCACTTTCAACTGACGAATTTATGAAATACTAGGCAGACATGGTGTATGGGCTAATCTGACTTTCGGAATTTCAACAAAGGAAGATGCAAGAGTTCTATCAAGCTCTAACAAAATAAACAGACAACTAATTCTCTCACCAGACTTTCAGAGACTTGACCAAAAAGCTGTCTAAACCTGTATCAGAACACCGTCAAGTCTACAATAGCAGTCCTAACGAGTCTCCAATTTCCTAATCTTAAAAATACCCTCCGCTACACTCACAAAACAAAACAACTTACTGTGTTGAGCTCGCATTGGGTGCGAATCGGAAGCACCACAAAATACGATTGTGTCTCACTTTGGCGCCTACAACATTGGACGCCAAAGTGAGACATCTTACTTTGGCGCCCGTCTCACTTTAGCGCCCGTCTCACTTTGCGCCCATTGTTTAATAATTACTTTTCTTGAATATCCTAACTTGGCGCCCGTCTCACATTGGCACCCATCTCACTTTGGCGCCCGTCTCACTTTGGGGCCCGTCTCACTTTGGCGCCTGTCTCACTTTGGCACCCTATCATAGTCTGCTTTTCAGCATTCATGCTGATCATTTATTTGGGTGAATCCGCATTTCCCGAAGGTCCTGTTTTCCCGAAATTCTTCTTTCCCGGAAGAATGATGCTTCAAAGCTTTTTCTCAAAAGTCTGTATTCCTCAAAATTGTCAAATCCCGTTTCTCTAAAAATAGAGGGTTATTTTTAAATTGCATTTTGTAAATTGCTAATTATCCCTGAGAACATTGTAAATTGTAGGATTTCGCACAAAATTCGCACGGTAATAAAACTTAGTGAAAAATTGGAAAACAATTATTTCACGTTTGATACGCTTAGCTTCAACGTCGGATCGGATAAGGTGCACCAGGTGGATTGTGACCGTGATGAGGATTGGACACGAACTGTAGCATGACCCATAGGATTCCCGTGATTGTTGCAAAAAACGCATTCGAAGCATATGACTTCACCATCGATGTCCAATCGTTCAACTTTTTTCTTTTTGAACGGATACAGATCAACTCTACTTTCACAAACCAACATTGACATTTGACAATACAAAGACATGGTAAAGCCGGCTTCCTTGAAATCAGCCATTTTAGTTTCATGAAAAGTGTTTTTATTGAGTAAAGTTTAGAAGGGTAACTGATTATTATATTTTCCACCATTTAGAGAGAGAGAGAGAGCTATTCAGGGTGACCTGAGCTGTTTATAGCCATCATGGTCATGTAAAACTCCGCGTAAAAGTTGCACATATGAAGACAAATCCTTGTTTATTAGAACATACAGTGCGCCAAAGTAGGGTGGGCGCCAAAGTGAGACGGGCGCCAAGGTGAGACGGGCGCAAAGGTGAGATGAGCGCTTAAGTGAAATGGGCGCCAAAGTGAGACTGTACCCAAAATACGGTACAGTCTCACTTTGGCGCCCATCTCACTTTGGCACCCGTCTCACATTGGCGCCCATCTAACTTTGGCGCCCGTCTCACTTTGGCGTCCAACGTTGTAGGCGCCAAAGTGAGACCGCTGTCTTACTTTGGCGCCCGTCTCACTTTGGCGCCCATCTCACTTTGGCGCCCATTGTTTAATAATGACTTTTCTTGGATGTCCTAACCTGGCGTCCGTCTTACATTGGCGCCCGTCTCACTTTGGCGCCCATCTCACATTGGCGCCTTATCATAGTCTACTTTTCGGCATTCATGCTGACCATTTATTTGGGTGAATCATCATTCCCCGAAGGTTCAGTTTCCCCGAAATTCCTCTTCCCCCGAAGAATGCTTCTAAGCTTTTTCTCGAAACTTCCCATTCCTCAAAATTGTCGAATCCCGTTTCCCCAAAAATAGACGAAGGCTATTTTTATATTGCATTATGTAAATCGCTAATTTTCCCGGAGAACATTGTAAATTGTAGGATTTCGCATACGATTCGCATGGTAATAAAAATTAGTGAAAAATTAGAAAAAAATAAAAAATCATTTCACGTTTGATATGCTTAGCTTTAATTTTGGACAGGGTAAGAGGCATGCAAAGTGAATTGTGACCGTGATCCGGATTTGATTGCATCCTCGCTCATGAACCCATGGGATTCCCATGACTCTTGCAAGAAATGCATTCGAAGTACATGACTTCACCAACGATGGCTGATCGTTTCACTTTTTTCTTTTTGAGCAAATAAAAATGATCCGGATTAATTCTACTTTCACAAACAAAAATTAAAATTTGACCATGCAAAGATAGGATAAAGCGGGCTTCCTCGAAATCAGCTATTTTGGTTTTATGAAAAGTGTTTTTATTCAGTGAAGTTTGGCACCATAACTGATTATTTTATTTTCCACCATTTAGAGAGAGAGAGAGAGAGAGAGAGAGAGAGCGAGAGAGAGAGAGAGAGAGCTATTCAGGGTGGCCTGAACTATTTATAGCCATTTGCGAAAATGCGCGTAAAATTTGCATAGATGAAGACACGTTGCTTGTTTATTAGGACATACAATGCGCCAAAGTAGGACGGGCGCCAAAGTGAGACGGGCGCCAAAGTGAGACTGGCGCCAAAGTGAGACTGGCGCCAAAGTGAGATGGGCGCTATAGTGAGACACAGCTTGGGCGCCGAAGTGAGACGAGGCGCCAAACTAAGACGGGCGCCAAGGTGAGATGGGCGCCAAAGTGAGACGGACGCCAAAGTGAGATGGGCGCCAAAGTGAGACACAATCCAAAATACAGGACGAGCCTAGAAAAAGGCCACCGGTACTAACTTTCGTAGCTTCCGAATGGACGAAGCTTTTTCAATGCGGTTTGCGGCCATCGATAGGTAAAATATCTAGCATGAATACAAAAAGGTTTTAGCTATATTGCTCAGATATTGACCGACTAGAATCAAAACTACCAAATGTCAATGCTTTTTTGTAAAAAAACCAAGAAAATTTTAAAAATCAAAATGTCTTATAACAGAAAAAATTAAAATAGATCCAATCATAAGAACCATGTAACAGGTGTAAACTACAAGAGAGCCGTGTCCACCTTCCTGTTTCAATACTAATTTTAATCGTTTTTTGAACTGGTCAATGGCGCAATTGATTTTGCTCTGTGCCCTTTGTCAATGAGTTCTGTGCCCTTTGTCAATGAGTTCTGTGCCCTTTGTCAATGAGTCATATTTCGTGTATTCATAGAGACTTTGGCCAGCAATATTCGATAGAAATCGTAGACCCGGCACCTTTCTGGTTCAGGCAACAGGTGTTAGGCTGCTGTGGGGTCAAGAAGATGCAACAGTTCTGACCACAGGCTAACAACAACAACAACCACAAAACTCTCCCAGACGTTTGACCAGATACTCGCCAGAACTTTCACCAAACCTCAGGCAGAACACCTTGGCACGTACCTCAGTAGATCCTACCCAAGTCTCCAAACCTAAACTTATGAGAGCCTCCCCTGCGCTCACAAAACAAAACAACTTACAGGCCCAATTTGTATTGGGTGATGACTGGCGACACCAAGCAAATAATAATAAACAAAATTGTTATAATAAGGCGATGGCGGCATCGCTCCATAAACTAAGTCTTTTCAATAATGACAAAAAGACACAAAAACCACGAAACAGTGGCAGCATACATCTATGCAAATTTATCTTTCTTTCGGCCACTTTTCGCCGCGTCCAACTGCCTGCGCACCGACGCCGGAAGCTGAACACGTGCACCTGGGACCACCTCAACATCCCTCAGCCCTCAAAACCGACCAACGGGAGGTGAAAACCTTTCTGCAGCCTGAGTCTCATACTGAGGCCCCGACTGCATAACAGTTTTCCCCTCGGAAAACAAATGTTTGGGGCTACCCCCTCCAAAATGTGATCCAGCCCCTACCAGGTCCTTCAGGTGACGGCGACCTTGACCAATCCATTCGGCAGGGCACTCCTTTCCGGCTACTGGAAACGATCACGAATGTAGTTCGGCCTGGACTTTGACATCGATCTGTGCCTAGATCCAGGGCGTCGCCGTTCCTCTTCTCCCATGTACTGGTTTTTACAACTTCGGTGATGAGGTACCCCAGGTGCGCTTCCTCTATGGTCGGCTGCTCGCCACGTTGCTCCGTCCAATACAAATCTACTCAGTAAAAAAAGCTTTTCTATAAAATACTTCAAATTTACGAAATAAATTTATAAATGCAATTAAAAATTTTCACGTCTTCATCTTTTTCAGGCCCTGAAACTAAAAGAAAAAAATATGAGGGCTATGTACACGCCCGAAATAAGATGGACGGAAAGACGAATTTCGCCAGGCAACTCTTGGGCACCGGAAACGAGAAAAAATTTTAAAATTTAAAGCAACAATAAAACGAGATAATATATTTTTTTTTATTTTGAATTTTATTTGTGTTTTTGTATTTTTGTATTTTTTGAAATAAAATTTGTTCGAAATAACGAATTTTGGTCCAAAAAGTATGCAGCTATATGAAATTATTGTTGCCCGCCGCCACCATAACCGCCGTATTGGAAGCTACCACAGCGAGGGTAGGGACCACCCCGAGCTCCACGACCCCTGAGGAATCCCCCAAAAACTCCTCGAGGTTGGGCCACACGAGGGGGTCCGCCCATCGCCTGTCCTCTATACGGTTGCTGATTAACCATTCTAAAGGGTCTTGCTTGACCCTGTCCCTGACCTCGGCCTCGGCCATATCCCCCTCCAGTTCCCCTCTGGTACGAGCCCTGAGTAGAACTTACGGAAGATACTCCAGAAGCTGAGGTACTGGACCTTCCTTGACTCTGTTGATTTGCGTATGGTAATTTGAATACTCCAGGCTGGTGCCGACCCTGCGAGTGAGACGATTGTCGCGAGTGCTGGCTCCTGGACCTGGATGTATCCCTAGGTTGTCTCTCCGTTAAAATGGGAATCTTGAAGGGTTGCCCCTCCTCATCCTCGGCCTTCTGAAACTTACCAGAAAATTTCTGAACCATATCAGACAACCTTCTCTTCGCTGCCATATCCACTGCGGTTTGTTGGTGTTCCTGCATTCGGTTGGCATACGCTTCCCTGAATGCAGTACTACCTTCTCCCCGCAGGTAGATAGAATAATACCTTTCTGTAACAAATGATTTGGCCCATGCATCCACTGCACCAATATGTCTTGGGCCCAACTGCTGCTGTTCTAACTTTAGCAACACCATGGTACATAAGTATCTCACGGCTGCCATTACTATTTCCGCATCAAAGTGATGAAACCAATTTGGCATGAACTTGAGTCAAATATACTCCCAAATGGGCTCAGGAACGTTTACGTGATCATACAGGAAACCACCCTGAACATCAAAGTGATCCCTGTAGTTCTCGTAAAGCTCCTCTACTCCATTATTCACCAATGCCCAGATGATTTGATTCCTATTATCATCTGGCATATCCTGAGCAAAGAATTTGATCACCTCCGGTGTCGAAAAATCTATTCTTCCCTTCACTACGGGAAACTTCTTATGGACATCCCAGTAGTCTCTCAAAACAGAACTCAGGTACTCCAAAGTTACTTCCTTATCTCTACTTCTCTTGACCGATTTAGTCGGTTCCGACGTAGAGGGATTAGAAACAACTTTTTTCCCTGCGGAACTGCTCTGGTTCTGCTGAGAAGTCTTATCCACTCTAGACACGGGCTTAGCCAAAGTACTTTTCGTCGTTGCACTTACCTGAGATGCAGCCGATTTACTAGGTACTTTAGCCGAAGCAACCGTCGACTGCACTTGACTCGTAGAACTTTTGGTTCCAGGCATCAGGCTCGTCGGCGTAGTTCCAGTCTTGGACTTGGTTGAATCCGTCAATAAAGTAGTAGATCCTGCAAACTTCAAGTCCACAGACGTAGAACTCCCTGTCTGTTCTCCTTCACCATCACTAATTTCAATAACATCCTCTTCATCTCTCCTTTCAGCCCTATTGGCCCTTCGGGCTAACTTCCTCCTTCCTAATCTTTTAATTTGATCGTCCGTACGACCTTTCGCTCTGAACTTTCTAACCTCTTGGGCAGTATACATACCTGGTATACCACCGTCCATACTTGGATCTCTGGGCGCTACTTGAACTGTCGGCGTAACCTTGCTGACTGCAGGTTGGATGACCTGCCTACTAGTAGGCTGCACCAGCAATTTCGGGATATGATAAGCAGTAGGCGGCTTGGCCGGAGCTTGCACGACTGTAGGCGCTGCCAGAGGCGTCGGCTGCGCCGTAAAACCAGCCAATACCTGTTCCAGCTGCTTCTGCTGCTGATCTAATCTCGCTTTTTGCTCCGCAAGCTGTTTAGCGAAAATCTCTTTCTGCCTTTCGATTTTCTTTCCAGCTCGCTCCCTGAGCCTTGCTTCAATTTCCTCTATTGTTGGACTTGCAGCAATTGTTATCAGATTGCTTTCATCCAGCATTTGCTCTGCCCTGACATCCATTCCAGAAAGTAGACTCTCTGTCTGATCTACTAAAGAGGTTACCTGTGCTTCTTGATCAGGCTGTATCAACAATTCAACAGTGACCTCCTTGTCCACTTCTAAATCGTCTCCTACCTGATTCAAGTCTATGGGGTGTTGAGGTCTGCAGGTACCGCTTGTTGCTGTGCTTTCGCCGCAACAGGCTCAGCCTGCATCCCCTGCACCTGATCCATACTACTCATATCAACTCCAGATTGCTGACTCACCGTTGTGCTTACCTCAGTGCCTGTAACCGGCACTGTTGGCTGCTTACCTATCGGCGTCACTACAACCTTGTTGCCAACATGCGTAATTTGAAAACCTGGAGCATCAGACGGCAATATCGGCTCGAAAAATGGTGGCTCGTAACCTGGAACGTATTCCGGTTGATACACTAACACACTCTTCTTCTGATTCTCCTTCCTTGCGTCCTAACTCATATCTATTGGGTATTGCAAACCTGGAACTCGGACAGCTATTAGGCGGAAGTAAAACCTCTGATAGCAGTACGGATTATCTTTGTACTGCGGACACTCCGCCAAATGCTTCCTCTTATCTTCCAATCTTTGCTCCCATGATTTCGTCTTGGGCCAAAATCGGATCGGCAAAAATCCGAAACGATTTCCCCAACATGTAATCGCATCGCCCTTTGTTGGCGTATGCACCTCCGTTACTGGATGACTATTCAAAAATGATAAGTACTGACCGTACCTTTCTCCCCTCGACAACATCTTCAAGAGTTATTCCTTTCCCTCAGGACTAAAAGATCTCAAATAGTTATGGTCAAGGAGAGAGGTAAGGTACTCCTCCACTTCCTCTCTACAAGCTGGCCAAAATAAATGAAATGTGAGCGGAACTTTGTTACACACTGACTCCAAATTCTTAAAATTGTCCTCAATCAATATTTCAGAATAAGGAGCGATTTCCATACTCCAGTGTTGTCTTACATACGAGTCTTTACCATTCGAAACTCTGACTGGTTCATACTCGTGGTAATCAACTTCCAGAGATGTTATCTCCAACAACTGTTTGGTTTCTTTCCTATACCTTAGGAAATTCTCGTATAAAACCATAGATACTGGTTCATCAAGTCTACTGAAACTCTTCCCTTGATTAACCATATCTATCACCTTCTTCGTAATTCGAGTTCTAATCTGCTTTTCCGACAAACCTTCTTCAAACTCCTCATCCTCACTTACCATATCGTTACCGTCCACATTCTTACTTTTCTCTTTGATGGTATAGTCAGGATGAATACCTTTAGGGATACTTACTTCTCTCCCTCTCTTCGGATTTGACTCGTAATGAGGGAAGCTGTACTCCGTATAGCCTCCAAATGAGGTATCCATTTGGGCAGCCATACGGGCATACACTTCCTATCTCATCACATGATAAATAGCTGATGACTGCGGCTCTTCTACTTCTGGACTTCCGCAAAAAGTCTGCGGAAAATTCTCACCATGTATCATGTTAAAAAACCTGTATAGCCTGAAAGCCATTATCTGAATCTGATCCGCTTTCATCAAATCATGTGGAAAATACTGGAATCCAACCTCGACTTCCATAGCTAACTCATAGTGGAAAAACGCTAGGAAAACCAACAATGAGTAGTAGGCGTCCAGTGCTGAATACCTGATTTCAAACTGCCTTAATGTGTGCCTACAGAATCGTTCACGTTGCGCTCTCTGACGGAAATCGATTTGGAAATAACCGATATCCGCCAGATACAGCTCCGTGAACAACCCTTTCAGCTTAAAAGTCTCCGGGCAAAGTCCCAACTTCCTGGACATTGCCAAAAATCTCCCGTTCAACTGGTCTCCTACCTTGGCTACATGATAATAACGGCCATACGAAGAGGTTACTCTATGCTTGATCTTGGGTGTTAGATCAACCAGCCCCATTAACATTCCAGATGGCGACCAGATCTGTAACCAAGTTGTATCCAATGAGAAGCATGTCCGAATCTAAGAGCTCATGAATGAGTGTCCATTCCTTCCGCATGATTGTCGTAGTATCTACAACAAAGGTGTCTCCAGTCACCCTCGAGAAGTTAATGACTCTCACGAACTCCTTCCCTTTTGGGTTATCAACCCCAGAAGTCGCGAAAACCTTACTCACATACTCTTGAGTAACTTTCTCGGTATCAAAACCAATAATTGGCTGTCCTCGAAACCTGCTCACCTTCAAGGTTTCGATCATTTCAGCCACCTTACCTATTTCGACCATTTTCGGTTCCGTTAATTCCAACGGAAATCTTCCGAAATTCGTGGCGAACCATCGCTCTAATTCGCCGACTCTGACAATGCGCTTGACATTGTAGTCTAAAAAATTTAGGCGAAATGTTTACAACTTTTAATGAAAATTTCTCGAAGCGGACACACATCGGTTAGACTCTACCTTCACCACAGATAGTAAGCACAAATAGGAAAAAAGAAAAAGGAAAATTGCAAGCAGGGGACAATAAGGTACCAAACATATATTGGGTTAGTGTTGGCAGATAGTTAAACACAAGTGCGGCCCCGACTTCTACCTTATATGGGAGTACACGCACAGACCTCCTGCGTCTTCCATCATTCAACTGCATGCCGTCTCAATCCAACGCCCAAAACGGCCTATCCAACTAATAAATTAAGAATTTCCAAGAAGAAATTTAAAAATATATTTAATAATTTTACCCAAAATGTGGAAATTCGTAGAAAAATAGATTAAGATGGAATTTAGAAATTTAAATAAATTTGAAATTATCTACCCCTAGTCGACTAGTTGCTATGCTCCACTTCTTCCCCATCACATAGAAGAATTTATTCAACTGGCTATGTGTGTAGAGGAATGATGTAGTTTCGCAAAAAGTCCAAATTCTGCGCTATGGGCAGCTTTGCCACACTTTTTCAAGTTGACAGAGCAAATTTGTTCCCACTAAATTTTTACAATTGTCTAGGCCTTCGTCTAGACACCCATGGGCTATAACATCCTGCTTTGCCCAATAAATTTTAAGATTAACTAAGTTTAAAAACTTAGGTCGCTTACCATCAACTAAAAAATACCGATTGTTTTGCTGCACCTGCGGCTGACCGTAGGTCACGTGGGAGTCTGTGACCAAATACTGTTTTGTCCGGCGTCCATTGGGGGGCCGGGACATTTCGATCGCTTCTTTTTCGAATTCTTAAAATTCTGTGCTATCCATTTTCGAAAATTTTTTAAAATTTTTATAAGAGCTGAAAAATTGACAAAGTTTCCGCTTTCGCTACTTTTTGTCTATTTTCACTCTAAAACTTCAGCGGTTTCCCAATTCTTCCAATATTCACAGAATTGGGGGGCAACAACTAAGTATTTCCTCCGAAAAAATTACTCGGACTCAGGGAAATTTAAAAATTAGGCTGCGAAAAAAGTTTTAAAATTTTAGGTTTTTGCGAAGAGTGGTTTTTTACCATGAAATTTTGATAATTTTTAGATTTACGCGAGAAAAATTTAAAAATACACAATAAATACGTGATAAATACATAAATAAATACAATTAATTACAATTTGTACCTAAATACACAATTTGGGACAAAAAAATATGGGGGGTAATCACACGCACACACACACACACGAAAAAAAACAGCGCTACGCGCTAGGGCAGTTTATAATTACTAATTTTCGAATCTACAGTAAACTGCGTGTCCTTAGATGACACGTCGTTAGACTGCAGCCATCTGCCAGTCTCGTAGCGAAAGTGCTTTAACCTGCTCACGGATACCACCTGCTTTTTCAGCGGCTCTCTCCAGTGTGCGATTTCAAGCACGTTCTCTGATAATCTCTTATTATCAGTAACAACATACGGTCCTTGCCACAGCAGACCCAGTTTTTTCTGTTTATCGACTTTCAGCAAAACCCAATCATTGACGGAATAATCATGAGCTTTTGCTTTACGGTCAAAAAACTTTTTACTGCTCTCCGCAGCCTTCCTGATATTCTCTGAAATGACTTCATAAGTTTCTACTAAACTTTCGGTTAGTATATGCTTATAAGCCTCATAGTTCATTGGCAGAACCATGCTTCTAGCAACACCAATACTAAGGCCAAAATTAGCCTTATGACCTCTCAATAAGGCAAATGGAGAACATCTTGTTGAGGTATGAGGTGTGGCATTGTCAGCAAAAACGACAGATTGCAAATATCTGTCCCATTTATCCCAATCTTCTATAGCAACCTTTCGCAACTGCTTGATCAAGGTTTGGTTAAACCTTTCAACCATTCCATTTCCTTGTGGATGGTAGGCAGTTGTGAAAATCTTCTGACACTCCAATAATTTACACACTGACGTCATCAGATCAGCTGTAAAGCATGAACCATTATCACTCAACAATTTCACCGGGGTTCCATGCCTGAACACAATATTCCGAAGAAAACTGTCCACAATGGTTACAGCAGATTGATCCGGAATCATTTCTGCTTCCACCCATTTTGTAAAGTAATCTTGAAATACTATCACATATGGTCTTTTCTCGCTCATGGGAGATATTCCCACAATATCTACAGAGACTATGTCAAATGGTCCTCTAGGAATAATTGGATTTAATGGCGGTATTGTAGCCTTTCCTGGAGTCGCAATTTGACATATCGGACAAAAGCTGATCCAGCCCCGAACATCCTTTTCGATGTTCGGCCACCAGAACCCCTTTTTAATAATAGCAAGGGTTCTCTTAAACCATTGATGCGTCATCATCACTGCTCCATGATACTGATGTAGGACAACTTTTTTGAGAACAGAGGGCACAACAACTTGATCCTCTGCCTCGCCAAAAGTCTCTCTATATAGTATCCCTTGATTGATATAAAAGTTACTTTGAGACTTAGTGCTACTACTAGCACTTAGTTTCTCGAAGATCACCTTTAAATCTTTATCCTTTCCTTGCAACTGAGCTATCAAGGGGTTTGAGATAAGCCCTTTCGGTCTACCATCTTCAATCTCTGGAGCTTCTTCAAACTCCTTCTCCTTCGGTTCAAAAATTCTCTTTACCTCTTCTACAGGTTTTGCTTGCCCAGGAGGATGTCCTTTTTCCTCCTGCTGCAAGTTTTTTGCCATTTGTCTAGTGACTACCGCCTCAATTTCATATTTCTCAGGCGTTCGATAATTATCAAATTCTGGAGAAATATTAAGTCGAGTCTCATCACTAACACCATACTTTGAAGCCACTGAAGCTGTGGCCATCTTCACCGGAGCGAAGACTCCTACAGCCTCATCCACTTCATCTCCTCTGAGTTCCCGAAGTTGTTTCACTAAAACTTTGTGGTTTCGGTTAATGACTTCATCTTCAGCAAGAGATTTCACTTCTCCTTTCTGAAAGATAAGCTCCCATTTTGGTGGCAACTTCTCTTTCTGCTCATCCGGTTCCTCCTTTCTGGAGAGAAAATCAGCCATGGCATTCTGTCTGCCAGGCATGTACTCCAACTTGTGATTGAACTGGCAAATGAATGCATACCAGTTCTTGAGTTTGTCATTAGTCTGTGTGTTGACCCTCATAGATAATAATTGTTTGTGGTCAGTTTGAATCCTGACCTTTTGGCCCAAAAGATAATGTTTGTAAATTTTAAGGCCGTAAACCACAGCTAAGCATTCCCTTTCGGTGGCGCACCATTTCCTTTCTTCCGCCCGCAATATCCGACTATTGTAGGCTATCACCCAACGTTCCGAGTCAGTCTCTTGACATAACACTGCTCCCAATGCAATTCCACTGGCATCCGTTTGAAGAATGAATCGCACAGATCCATCTAGAATTGGATGTCTTGAGAAAGATACTGAGGTCAATGCCACTTTGAGCTTCTCAAAAGTTGTGTAATGCAACTCCGTCACATTCCATGTTCCCTTCTTGCCTGTTAATTTGTACAAAGGCTCAGCTAGTGCTGCTAGGTCCGGTATAAATTTCTTACACCATTGTAGCATACCTAGGAATTTTTGCATTTTCTTAACAGAATCCGGGAATGGAAATTCCGTTATCGCCTTGACCTTCTTAGGATCCGGAGAATATCCGTTCGCATCCAAGATGTGCCCTAAAAAGTGCACCTTCTCGGGAAGAAATTCACATTTCTCTGGCTTAAGAGTCAACTTCGCCTTCCTCAATGCTTCTAGCACCAATTTCAAATTCTCTAAGTGTTCCTCAAACCTATTCGAGAAGATGATAATATCATCTATGTGCACTAGGCAAATTTTCCATACCAAATCCCCAAGGATTCTCTCCATCATCCTTTGGAATTCAGCAGGTTCATTCTTCAATCCAAACGGCATCACTTTAAACTGAAACAAGCCCTCTTGGCATATAAAAGCCATTTTCTCCTTGCTCTCCTCCTCCATCGGGACCTGCCAATATCCCGACTTCAAATCTAGAGTCGGGATGGGATATTTATCATCCTTGGTCACTTCGTTTATACCTCTAAAATCAACTACCGGTCTCTTAGTTAAATCCTTCTTTCCAACTAAGAACAGAGGTGCAGCCCACAGTGACTTTGAGGGCTCGATCACTCCCTGATCCAACATCTCTTTTATATGTCGCCTTACTCCTGGCTGACTATTAATTGAAGCTCTGTAATATCTCTTTGCTACAGGTCTCGCATCTCCTGTGTCTATCTTGTATGTCAGAGCTGGGGTTGTAGTAGCCGGATCACCAGGCAAGCTAAAGACATCTCTGTACTTCAACAAAGACTCTATGGCTCCCGTTTTCTGCTCCTCCGATATTTTCGCCTTTGATATCATCTTGCATAGTGAAGTATAGAACTCTACAGAATCAGCTTTTGATAATGCAGGCATTCCTTCCTTTACCATACAGGTCTGATATTCTTTTTCCTCCTTTATCTTTTTCATTTCTTTCACCTTCTTGTACGTATCATCATCTTCAACAAGCATAGATTCTGTATAGCCAATGATTTGATCTCTCTCAAACTGACAACCATTAGTGCTACAAACTCCTCTTGTGATCCGTCTACAACCGCTTTCTCCATTCTGAACTTCTTTTCAGAATCTTTCGATTCGACAATAATTCCGTTCAACGTGGCATCTCCATGTTGATCCCAAAGTTTTGCCTTCATCAAAACATCTGTTCCATATGGAATGTTGGTTTTACTACATGCAACAATTGCAACAGTTGTCTTTAGTAGACAAACTTTTGGATAAACAATTTGATTTATGCAATCAGTCAACGCCACACTGACTTTAGTCACTTCTTCCATTACCGTTTGCACAGTAGTTACAGAAGGAACTTGAACTATGTCAATCTTTCTCTCAATGCCTTGTATCGTCATGGCATTTCTTTTAAAATCAATCACCACACCTAAATCTGGATGCGCTAAAAAATCTGTGCCCAATATCAGGTCCTCACCTGCATCTGGCAACACTATAACATTGACTGGAAAATTTCCAAATTCCGTCTTCATACAAACTGGTACATACCCATAGGCATGCACAATTTTTCCATCAGCTACAGTCACTTTAAGGATACGAGGGTACACTGTATAATCAACGTCTAATGCCCTTTTCAGGAGCTTAGAAGACATGACCGTACACTGAGCTCCTGTATCAATTAAAGCTCTGGTAGCCGTTTCCTTAATAACTACATTTATATAGAATGGAACCATTTTCGGATAATTTTCCAACAACCTTTTCTCCATGTCCGTTGCTTTCCTTCCATACTTCACATGCGCCAAATCTCTTTCTTTTACCTTCTCTAGAGGTGTCACCTTATCCAGGTGAATAATACTTCCGAGAACCAAACTAGAAGATTTGTTTCTACTCTGCTCGCTTTCATCATCCACATCCGTACGGCTTGTCACCATTACATTATGCAAACTAGGTTGGGACTGGTTCGAAACAAATGATCCAGACTGATCCTGGATGGTACTAGCCAGAATAGCCGGTTGACTAGTTGATGCAGGTAACATCAACTGAGGATGCCTCTGCAACTGGATGCCTTGTTCTCTAAGTCTGCAGAATTCCCTGTATCTCTCAAATTCTGGGTCATACCCATACATTTGATCTTCTTTGGGGAATCCTACATAATAGGCACCTCTTCCTCTTCCTCTAAATCCAAATTGAGGTCCACCTCTACCTCTAAAACTTCCTCTAAATGAAGCATTCCTATCACCACCATAATACTGATTAGACATGCCACGGTTAAATCCACCGCGTTGCTGTTGCTGAGGCCGGTATGCTAATGTCTTACACTCCTCCCTAGCATGAGTATTATTCTTATGATATATGCAGTAGGGTCTCTGCTGCTTCAACTGCTTCTGCTTTTCAGCAGACGCAGTCTTCACAGTAGTCAACTCCTTTAAAGCTTCATTCTGAGTAACTTGTAATTTATCCACCTTTTGAACCAATTGTAGCCATTCCTTTGAGAGAATAGCTAAAAAAGACTCCTTGGCCTGCTCCTCGTTAGACTTTTTGACATCAGGAGGCGACAGACCAGGTTGTTTCTCTTCAGCATTCTCCTCACTTCTCTCTTCTTCCACTGCCTTTTGCAACTGATTTTGTGGTCTTGACTT
This sequence comes from Romanomermis culicivorax, assembly GCA_963922205.1. Taxonomy (NCBI): domain Eukaryota; kingdom Metazoa; phylum Nematoda; class Enoplea; order Mermithida; family Mermithidae; genus Romanomermis; species Romanomermis culicivorax. The sequence goes on from CAWUHX010000185.1 coordinate 510,747, forward strand.
CGTCTGGTTATACTTTTTAGTACTTCTATACGGAGCATTCCCTACAAAAGCAATTTCTGGGCACATGTCCTCCGTTGCTACAACTTGATTCACTACAATCGGTTTATCCTTGGCTCCAAAAGTAGTAAACACATTTTTATACTTCTTATCAATCTGAGTTATGGCGTATGCAAGGTCTTGCCAAGTTTTCATCGATGGCAATACGTCCTGCAACTCCGTCTGATATAACGGACTACTTTTATAAATAAAGGCATTAATAATATTCTCTTGCCTAACTTGATCACTCTGATCTGCATAGACCAGATCCACATGATTACTCAACCTCTTCAAAAACTCTAAGGCTGACTCGCCTTCCTCCTGTTTCATATTAAACAACTCTCTTTTGAGCATCGTCAAATCATAAGTCGGCGCGAGATACTTTAAAATATTTCTCCGCGCTTCGGTATAACTTGAGGATGTTCTCGCTATCCTCCTCGCCGTATTTTGAGACAACCTTCTCAAACACTCCTTCTTTACCTTATCCGCCGTATTCTCCAGAAATTCACTTTCCAGTAAAAAACTTCAAAGCCTCCGTCGGCTTTATACTATCATGCAAAGGTCTATGTTTCAAGGCCTTTACCACATCTCTCACATCAACTTCAACACTCGAGCTAGAGTTCGACGTAGATGAGCTACTATTATCACTATCTGAGTAATGTCTACTCCTAGCTCTTGATCTGTGAGACCTCTTTCTACTCTTGGACTTTCTCTTTCTCCTCCTCTCAGGGCTAAGGTCAGCTCTATTTGCGGTATCTCTCCAAGGAGTAGGACGAGAAAATCTATCCTCTCCCTGGGACGATTCCTCGCAAATAGTCACCTTCCTTTCCCTGGACCTCCTATTCTCTGAGTAACCATAGGCATTCAATTGTGCTTGTTCAGCATTCCTCGAACTCTGCGGCTCCTCAGTCCAACCTCTACCTCTACCCAAATATTTGTCTCTATCTTCTTGAGACCTTACATAAACATCCGAATGAACCTCTCTCTTAGGTTCACTTACACTTTCAACTCTATTCTCAAGGTAAGAAGACTCACCCATCTTCTTCCGTTGATCTTCTTCCGTTTCCCTTTCCTTGACTTGCGCGCTTTCGATAACTTTGATCAATAATTCGACTTTTTTCTCCAGCGCGTTAAATCGTAAATCCTTGGGATCGACTCGATCCCTTTGCTCCTCTCGTCGAATAAAATTCGCCATTACGGGGTCGTATCGCCTCGAATATTTATCGTCCTATAAATCGGCCAGCGCGTCCTCATAATATTCGTCGTAATTCATATCCATCATATTTGACCTCCACGCCGGTTTCGACTTCTGTCTAATCTCCTCCAGCGTTTCGGCCATCGGATGGACCAACTTCGGGGGTGACGTCGGTCTCTCTCTCTCAAAGGTCTGCTGACCTCTGACACTACCACTTACCGTAGTTTCAATCTCGGCTAACCTAGCCATCTCAAAACCACTTCTCTTCAACTCTTCCTCCATTTTTGCCACTTCTGCATTTCTACTCTCTCTCCTTCCTTCAGTCTCAGGCGCCTGTGCTTGAACCTGTTCTACCGCTGCATGTTCTTCAGCAGAGTCGAGATTCAAAACACTAGGTTCATGTGACCTAGGAGGAGTCCTCAAAGTTCTTCCTACCGGAATACTCATTTTCTTAATTTTTCCGGTATGTGCCTGCAAATAAAACCCAGGAGGTTTAGTTATTTTTCTGGTGGTTCTCCGGTTATCCGTCGTGAGAGGCGTTAAGAGTCCACCACTTGTTAGGCTGCTGTGGGGTCAAGAAGATGCAACAGTTCTGACCACAGGCTAACAACAACAACAACCACAAAACTCTCCCAGACGTTTCACCAGATACTCGCCAGAACTTTCACCAAACCTCAGGCAGAACACCTTGGCACGTACCTCAGGAGATCCTACCCAAGTCTCCAAACCTAAACTTATAAGAGCCTCCCCAGCGCTCACAAAACAAAACAACTTACAGGCCCAATTTGTATTGGGTGACGACTGGCAACACCAAGCAAATAATAATAAACAAAATTGTTATAAGAAGGCGATGGCAGCGTCGCTCCATAAACTAAGTCTTTTCAATAATGACAAAAAGACACAAAAACCGCGAAACAGTGGCAGCATACATCTATGCAAATTTATCTTTCTTTCGGCCACTTTTCGCCGCGTCCAACCGCCTGCGCACCGACGCCGGAAGCTGAACACGTGCACCTGGGACCACCTCAACACAGGGTTTGCAAGTTTGATTTTCTTTGTTACAAATATCGAAAATTTTTACAAAAAAGATTACTGCTACGTTAATTTTGGGAAGTAACTAAAAAAATTTTCTGTGTAGACGCAGAGAGGCATGGCCCAACTATAGTCAAAAAATTATCAGAATAAAATTGCCCCAACTTGACCAAAAATACAATAAACTGAAGCCAACAGGGTGTCTGAATTTCAAAATTTGTCTGTATTGTATGCTTTTTCATGGACTAAACAAAATGTTCATTACTTGAAATTTTGCACATTTATGCGAGTTAAACTACCCAAATATATGACGTAGAAACATTGGGCCCAGTGGCTTTCCTATTTAGTGATTTAGGCTACCAATATGGATTGCCTTCATTACAAATATCACAAATTTTTTGCATAATTACCGTCACTGCTGCGTCAATTTTTAAAAACAATAAAATAAAATTTATAAAAATGTAAAAAATTAGCCCCAACTATAGCAATAAATGTCTAAATGGATATAGCTTCTCAACTTTATGTGAACATGCAAAAAAGCTCGTGCAAATGGGATGCCCTTCTACAGTGAGAAAATTAATTATTTACTCATTCTTTTCATTATAGTATTATGTAGATGCTATTATGAAATTAATGCAAGTTTAGCACCAAGCATCAATTAGGAGACAAAACTTGAACTAAATAAGTTGCCTGTCTGTATCAGTATGTGCCAATATCAGGGTGCTCTAAAATGCAGGAAGTTATTGTACTTATAGCATGCCTTTTTGTTTGACCAAAGAAATTTTGTTGTTTATGTACAAAATATTGGACATTGGACCAAGACATTTCAGTTTGATTCAGGAAAGTTTTCAACCTGACCGGAAATGCAAAAAAATAATAATAATTAGCTAAATATATTACAATTTCAAAAATACAATTATTACCATTAAGGTAAAGTTTTTCTATAGTCTGTAATATTTTTTGATTTTTTACATCAGGGGTCAATAAACATAAATTTTACTGTTGGGGTGGCCTCAGGTGCACGTGTTCAGCTTCGGGCGTCGGTGCGCAGGCAGTTGGACGCGGCGAAAAGTGGCAAGAAGTTACAGTATCCCGATCGTGTTATACTTTACACTGTTGGATAGAGGCGGAACGGAACGGAACGGAAAGAAATCTACACAACGTTTCTGAACGGAAGGAAAATTTTCTTTCCGTTCGGTTCGGTTGGAGGTTACCGTCGGTCATTTTCTAGAAAATTGCAGTTACCCTCTCCGGTCGAAAATGGATTTTCAGGCTGCACGTTTCAAGCTGTTGGCGATCGGTTCCGTTCCGTTTCGGCGAAAAAAGCAAGTATAAATGACCCTTTAAGTCAAGAGTGGGATGCACCAAGATAGTAAACTACGATTTTTGCAGCGACAGTGGTAAAAAATGGTACATTGCAGTTTACCATGTTCTTCCTTATTGCAGTTCGACTTCTAAAAAGACACTGGGAAGTGCATACCAGTTATAATGCTAAGCAGAGTGGTAGTATCTTCACCGAAATTTAGGAAAACGGTTAATGAACTGCAATAGTCGTTCATAAAAATCCATTCATAGGTTTGATCGATTACGAACCAGAATGATGAATTCTTTCTGGGTGTGACTCGGGACTTCTATGACGCACTATCACATCTGCTGTTCGTTTGAAGATTGATGCCACCATTAACGCCAGTGAAATGCAATCCTTATATAATCTGCCGATAAGGAAAAATTAGCATATTGTAGGTTTGCACTATAGTATGCCAGGTATTTTTCGTACTGTCCACGTTTTCTACTTGTAAATGATTAGCTCAATGTCATTTGTACTTACGAACTCTCATTCTTATGTGGGCAAGATAGCGAAATATCTCTTCGACGATTGTGAGTTGATTATTTGTACATTCCAGAACGACATTGAATAAATTATTTGTCAATGTTAAAAATTCGTCTTTTCTCGGCCATGGACTATAGAAAATTGCTTCCTGAAATCAAAAAACATTCAATGTTCGTTTATATTTTAATATATTTATAAGCGAACTAACTAATTCGTTGATGCAAGGTGCATACAAATAAACACTTTAAAGTTACTTAATCAGAAGATCGAAATATACTGAAGTCTGACCAAAGACTGTGATAAAACTTTAAATTCAATAGAGACAAAGTATTTTGCACATTTTAACAAGTGGAAAATGATGGGTTTGAAGGTTCTACGGAATTGAATAAGAACCGTAAAAAATGATTCAGGGCTGAATTACAGCACAATTTTGTAGAGTTTATACGATTCTAGCATCAGATCACAATACCACAATCAAAAAACGAGTAACTTTGAATGCACAAGGTAAACTCATCTTCAATGATCCGGAGCACATTGCCAGAAAATTTTGACATCTCTAGTCTCCAAAAAAGAAAATGAGTATAAAATTCAGATAAACTTAGGTTCAGAATCCCTAATACCGCTTCAGAAAGCCATATACCGCAAAATGTGCGAGTTGTGAACTTTTTCTTTTTTGGTGCTGGTTTGCCTTGGAGTGCAGGTTCTATTGTTTTTCTCACGTGTCATGGCGCATAATTTCAGGAAAGCTGTCATTCCATAATTAAATCAGAACAAAAATCAAACATTTTTCATCAGTTTTTGAGCCGAAGTTACAATTGTGACAGTTGTTTTTTGTTGTAAATTTTGATAAAGAGTACAACTTTGCAGTAAACTTTATCAAAACCGCAATGTTTTATTGATTTAACTGGTTTTTGAACGCTGATTTTATTGAAATAAGTATGGTATTATCAGTATGGTACACGCTCTCTAAAAAAAGTGTGCGACTGGCGAAAAAATAGGATGATAATTTTTTCATGAACAATAGGTTCCGATCCACATTGTGGATCAAATTCAAGTTAAGTCTATTCTGACGTATGTCATCCAGCTGCCCGTTTCCTCCCACATTTCGTGTCTTATGCTCTATTCTGACATTCGAAGCCATATTCTTCGAGGAATTAAATAAAAATTGACGACAAGGTAACCTTCTATTCTTTCAAAACAAATTAGTCGTATCGTCTGATAAATGTCGTTAGAGACGAAGACAAATCTTCGCTGCATGTTTTAGATAGCACTGTGCAAAGTTAGCTGCAGTAAAGGTACGTCAAGTGTTGATTTCAAATGTTTCTTGTAAATATTTCCAATAATTGTCAGCTAATGTTATAATTGGCAAACAATGAGTGTTTATTTGACGAGGTATTTAACTTCAGTTTCGCACTTTTTTTCGGAATTTACAATATATCAATTCTATTGATCAGTTTTATGGAATCTATTGGTTGTATCACATGTACAATATAATTATACATCAATGCTTGGATTGGTTTTGTGATTGAGTCTTCAGTCAGGGGCCCGGGTAATGCAATCCGTCATTCAAGTCCTTTAACGGAATCAGATTCAAAATTGTCAGAATGTGTAAAATGTTTTATATTGCTGAAGAGAAAATCAGCGTATATATGTTTTTATATCTAATTTTAATGTATTTTATTTGACGTTTGCAATGCAGTACAAATCCCTCTACATGAAGCCATGCTCTGAAAGATTCCACACAAACGTTCTTTTCCACACAATTTCTTTTTTGAAATGTCTAGCGCACAGCAAATGAAGAAATGCTACAATGAATACTTTCTCTTTTTTCGTCTTTACACAGAAATTTGCATAATGTGCAAAATACTAGGAACTTTGTTTTACTCGATCTAGGGAACAAATAAATAAATACACGTAGCTCATTTGCCAGAGTCATCTAAATATCATAAAAGTACTTCACACTGCTACAAGGCTATAATCTTTCATACCATCGAAATTCAAAATTTCGTATTGCAGAAAATATTGAAAATGGATGATTAATCGTATGAGCATTACGTTTTATCTGTTATGCACTGTTTCATGTTGATCAACTATGATCAACGGAAAATCAGATGAAAAACAAACAAATAACACAGATACGGCAGGGAGCACAGAGTCTGATAAAAACTATGCCTATAGTCTGTTTTTCTAGAAATGCTTCTAAATAATGAAAGTGGAAAGCAAGTAGTATTTCAGATTTTCACCATTTCCTGATAAACAATATATCATATAGGACTTGAAATTTGTCAGCATACTGACCTCACCTTTAAAATTTTTTTGCGTGAAAAATTTTACGGTAATATTAACGACAGTACTGATTCGTGTCACTTTTCCATTTGGAAGCATTTTATAAAAAACAGACTATGGTATAGTAAACTGGATAAATGTGGCCTCGTTGATAGAAAACCTTTAGTATATTTATTTCAAATGAAATCCGAAAGTGTAAAAATGATTCGCAGAGGTGCTTACAAAAAATTGTATTTAATAAAATTCTTTGACGTCAAAGTAATTTTTATGTCGCAGGAAATTAATTCTGCAAATATTTTGATGTTTATCCATCTCTATCCACATTCATAGCTGCGTACCTCAGAAATTTTTACGCTTATTCCACGCATATTTTCTAATTTCTTTTTCAATTCATATCTACCATGTAATAACTCAAATGCTTCGAAAATTTAATCAAACATCAACTCATGTTAAAGGATTGAGTCCCAGCCATGAAACGCAATCTTTATTGATCAGGTGGGTAACATATGTAATTTTGAATAATCATTATTTACAGGGAAGACGACTTGTTAAAACAGTAGATGCATTCGTGAAATTGTGAATATTTTGAAATGGGACTTATGTTTAGAAATAGAGAAAGAAGGATAGGATCTAATCCGCTACTCCACTACTTCACCTAATCAGGCTAAAACCTTAGATAGAAATAGTGTGCAACAGCTCGGTCTGTCCCAATCTCAACACTCAATCAACTGCATTCGTTCTAATGAACTGCAGGTGATCAGACAACTCTCTGAGCTCGGGTAAGGTCCAATCAACGGGTAATAACGAGAAGTCAGGCCGAGAATTGAACTGTAAATGTAGATTTGCACGCAGGGTGGTACTCCAGAAATCCGGGTCCTAACCTACGTTCCCTCTGCTGCGAGAATCGAAATAAGTGTCCAGGCGGGGGACGTTGTATTACATTCTACTAGCCTCCTTAAAATAATAATCAATAAAATACAAATAAGTCAGGCTGCCGATTCATTCTTCACTAATATATCCATCCCCGACAAATACATTTTACTCACATTGCATGCGTGTCTGAAAACAATTCTCATTGTAAGATGATTCCATTTTGCTCCATATGCTGACCATGGAAGAAAGATAAATAAAACGCCATGAATTATTCTGAAATCTCTGCTTATCAATTGCTTATCGGACCAATGGAGTCTCCACATTAAATTAACCATCATGTGGACGCAGCTTAGGAAACATTTGTTCGACTCTGACCACAGTGTCTGAAAATCGATGACACGTTTAGAATTATTTTTATAATTGCGCCGAAAGTCTATCACAATGAAAACCTTCGGTTCAAGAAATCGCTGACGGAAAAATCATTATTTTTGAAGGCTGTGAAAATAAAAGAAGCACAGATTTTAAATATTTTCCAGTTTTACATTCTTAAATTGCACACGCTATAGTGCATTCTATAGCCCAAGCAAATGGAGTATTGTAATATTTAATCGTTTCACCGCATAAGCCTCCTTGACACAAAAATTTGCATAAGTGAGCGTAGAATAGAAAGCTGGTAAATGTAGGATAAAAAGAAACAACGATGGATAAAAACACGTAAATGGTCAGTTTTGATAGAATCGGATAATATGATAAGACAACCCGCGTGAAGAAAAATTGACTTACACTACTCTTGAGTTATAATATTTCAAACTTCACAAAAATTCGCAGAAGTATGTATTGTAGAAACTATCAGGGGTAAATGAATTCTCATATGAACATTAATTCAGTTTTTAAGATGGTCTACCAAATGCACAATCAATCAATATGCTTCAGCGGTTGCTGGAATCTGGTTTAAGACTTTTCTTCAAATGCCGGTGCTAGTGCGTCCTAAACCTAAACCTGAGTCAAAGCCTAAGTCCAACCCTAAATCCAAGCCTAAAGGATCATTTATACTTGCTTTTTCCGACAGAACGGAACGTAACGGAATGCAAGCGACAATATTTAATCGAACGAAAGGTAAATTTTTGTTTCGTTCGGTTCGATTAGAGGTTACCATTGCTCGTTTTCCACAAAATTGTAGTTATGCTTTCCGAACGGAAGTGGATTTTCAGGCTGAACGTTTCAAGCTGTTGGCGGTCCGTTCCTTTCCGTTCTGCCGAAAAAGGCAAGTATAAATGACCCGTCTAAAACTAACTCCGAATCTGAGCCAAAAATTCGCAAAAAATTTTACGAGGAATATAACGCAAAGTACCCAAATTTTATTGGAAACAATACCTAAAGTGTGAGAAATTAATATAGTCCGTTTGATTCAAAATGATATATGTATTGAAAACCAAAAATAGGTTCATTTCGACACGCAATTTTCACGTAGTAGAAAATTTTATGTTTCAGAAGAACGCTTAATTGTTTCACGAGAATGATGGGATAAGGCCAATTGAAAAAACATCATGCTTATTCCTATTCGATTTGGATTCGGCTTGCTGCTCACTGACGAAAAAATTCTTTTGCTGATTACAGTAATAAACCTACTAGTTTTTCTATATTGAGCTTACTTTCTCATGAGATCGCTGCATCGATCATTTTGACATGACTGGAGTATAATATTACATTTTGCAGATTTTTATTTTATTTCAAAATTTATACCTCGAGATTCACCTCAAAAGAATGATATGGAGTTTATTTAAGCATTTGTCTGCTTGTTGATTATTTGACTTTTTCATGATTTAGGAATAAGGGGCTTAATTTCGCCATACTTTCTCCAACATTCCTGCATCTTCTCTTTACTGTAGAACTGTATGCCTCTCTTTTCATTTGATTCTACCTTTGTCTGTAAATATCGTCATAGCATATCAAAAATTCATAATTGCTGTCGCATCGTATGTCTTGCCATAAAAAGTTCGTTCATTTCCCGTTCTTAACTAATAATCTGCTGACAGTTCATTTTTCAATAATGGAACGGAACAACGTGACTCCTCGTGTTTGGTTCTGGTGATTTATGCATGTTTTCGTAATACATTTTTATATTCGCTTTTCAACATTGCTCCAAGTTGGTCATGTTTCATTTCTCACTCCTTTGTATTTTTGGTTTTTTATCCAAGAGACCTCATTAAGGATTTGGATAACATGCATGCATTCCAGGATAACATAGACCAAATAGTCTATACGCGTCCAAAACATAAATATCATTAGTGTAGACATTTTCATAAACAACGCTGAATAACTACAATCTAGAATAGTTCATAAACATTTGTAGAACCTTCATGATTGAAATTAGAAAGGAAAAGTCAATTAACGAACGAAAAACTTGGTAAATATGATTATTTTTTATGAAAGCTCCGCAAATTATAAAAGAGTAAAATAATCTCAACTGTTCATAATTTTCTAGCCAAGGCTTAGTATTGTTTCTCCAGGTGGGCCAAAAAATTCTGAGTACCAACAAAACAACAGAAAGTTGATTTCTAACTAAACCCCAAATTCTAATTTTGTGTGATGAACTCAGACTATAATTGAATGACATATTTCGGTAAATAACTGCATATTTACCAGAACTCTATTTAAACTGCTCTATTATTCAAAAGCTTGGATATGACATTGTTTGGACAGTCGTGCAAAATCATATTTACTATTCTCGCCGTTGAAATTCAATCAAACTGATAGGTTGTTTGAGAAGAAAGTAAGAGAAATTTTTTCTCCTCATTGAAAAAAAGCTTTTCATGAGTACAAACCACGTAAACTTGTTGGTTATCATAGAACCACAAAGAGGATAGAAATCTAAACATATTACGTAAACGATACAGTCGTAATACGATGTTTAGTTATTCATTATCATTGTTTTCAATACTATTGTACAATCTATTAATTCTAATTATTCAGAGGGGCAACGTACACTCCATAATCAAGTAATTCAACTTTTAACCTTATAAAACAGGTTATTCAGTTGTTGCCAAAAATTTTATTGTCATACTGTAACTTTCTTATTGCTTGCACTCTCTCAGAGGTTTCGGGTTTATTTTTGATTTTTCTAGTTAGCTAGGTACGTCATTTGACCAACGTTTTATCCATCTTCATCCTTTTTCTGTCCAATGTCGTGCTATTGGAATTTTTCGTCAGCCTATATAAAGTCGCAATTATTGTCTTTTCTTTTCTCTAGAATCATGCTGATCTGTCTTCTACTATTTGCCAATCAAATATTGAACATATTCCAAGGTCATCGAAACTGCGTCACTGCGGTGTGACAATTTTTTTCGGCAAATAACTGCTTATTGATCAGAACTCCATCCAAACTGTTCCATTATTCAAAAGCCTAGATATGACATTGTTTGAGCTTTTCCTGCTAAATCGTATTTACTTTTCTCGCCTGTGAGTAACAATGTCACCTGATTATTCGATTTTTTGAAGTGAAATTTATTTTCTACTGATGTGTTTTTCATAGCCCTGTTTAATTTTTAATCAATTCAACGTCATCCATAGCAAATTTATCTATACGAAAAAACCTTTCGTGAGTACAAATCACGTAATCTTCTTCATTATCAGACTATCGTTAACCACGAAGTTAAAGTATACACATTTAATGTAATCAGCGTGTTGTTTATTCATCATCGTCGTTTTCAATACTATCGTGCAATTGGAGTAAACTTTTAGATAGTACGTCGTACGCTTTCTAATTTTTGCGCTTGAAATTCTTGTCTCAAAAAGATTCTCATATTACATGGCAGGCTATCTGACTTTTGTCATTTATACTGAAGATTGTGAAATGGTACATGTAAAACGCATTTAGCATTCCATGTCAAATCGTCTGTGTGATTATCTGGCATTAATATTTACAGGTTATGGGAAAAGAGGACAATGTAGGACATGGACAATACTGGACCTATTACTGTAGAATACAGGAGAGACATGGGCAATAAAACCGGGTAGAATCCAACAAAGACAAGGGAATATTTGGGAAGCCGATTCGGGACTCCTAGAATCTCGAGTACCAACAAAATCAGTCAATCTTATATTCAACAGTAAACCTCATTTATTCTCGACCCAAGCGGTAAGCAATAAATTCAATATAAAAGCAGGAAAACGGGAATAATAATGGGTAAAAGTAGTGAATACACTAATATTTATAGTAAAACAAAAAATTTGCATGTGTTTTTCATTATGGCATTGTGCAGGAATATTCATGGGGTCCGGGGTGAAATGAGATTGGAATGCAGGATTCTGATGATAAAGAGAAGGTTACAATCGAAAATAGAAAATGAAAGTGATAAGAATATTTTTACAGAAGCTTTTATGGAAAGAGGAGCAAGTAGTTTCTATGTAATAGATAGGAAAGATAAATTTGAAAGTTCCTACAGTACGAAGAAAAGAAAAGTAAGTTCGACTGAAAAAGAGGGGAAAGAGTGGGAATATAAAAAGATAGATGATCTCAAGGCATTGAGCTACTGGGTTTATTCGAGTTCTTGTAATATTTCACAGGTTGTTCTCTCCTTGAGTCGTAAAATTCAGTAAAACTTTCACAAGTACCTGTAAAGGTGATTCCGTCTGTTCCTAATCACATTGTTGGGCACCCCGTTGCTGCCCATATCGCAATTGGGAAGTCGACATGCAAATCAATGATGGGCGACTGTTGGCGCAGACAAGTTTTAATAGCAATGGAGTGCCAAAAAAAGAAGAAAAAATGATTATGAAATTATTCTTTTTTGGTATTGTATTGTTGACAGTTTATGCCAGCGCACATCGTAAAACTTTATCTCAGCGTCGTCTTCTTAATTTGCATAAACATTCAGTGGTCCGTCCACCTTCTTTAATATCATTATTTGTTTACTAAATATATTTGCATATTGCATCGGCGTACTATAAGTACACGAATGGCTTTAGGCCCAGACGTCGTCCGTTGCAGACGTCGCATAGGAGAAAGACGTTGTTTGTTGTTACCAGGCCTGGGCGGGAACTGTTGCACTATATCCGAGGCCTAGCCAAGGAGAAGTTGTAACTAGTTTCGACCGACCATCTTTAACTTCTAAGGAAAGACCTGCACAACAACATTATGGTATGTTAACGTTCCTTCCATTTCATTGAATCATCTTTCCATACTTCCTTCTTGTATAAACATAGTCTTGAAATTATATGTAAAAATGTGAATCACTTTTCGCAACGCATTATGTTGTGAGTTTTTCAGCAAAAAACCGAGGTTATATCAGGGTATGGCCCGATACCGCGAAAGGCCCGATACCGCGAACAGGCCCGATACCGCGAAAGGCTCGATCCCGCGAAAGGGCAGGCCCGTTACCGCGAAAGGCTCGATAACGCGAAAATTTTACAGGCATATGCAAAACATTTTTCGTACAAAAAAAAAAGATTTAATTAAGATAAAAAATAAAACAATTAAAAATGATAAATTAAAGATTAAAGAATTAAAGAGCTTATTTATGCACTACTGCAATGAAACTCTTACAGGTGTGGGTGGTCTGGGAGTGCCTATCTCATACATACGGATTTTAAAAAGACGCATATTAAATGAGCTTTCAAAAGCTAAAAATAGGCATACACATCCAAAAAATGTTTTTTTGCTCAAAAATCACGAAAAAGTTGGTAATTTTGAATTTAATATTCTATCGAATTTCTGTCGTTCGGATCAAAAATATGGATTTTGGTGATGTCAATCTTTATCTAAGCAAACAACTTAGGAACTCATTTGCGTTACATCAGGCATCTGGTTGGAAAAAAATCACGCGTAGTTGTTGTAGAAGATTAAATTTAGGCGGTATGAAAAAAAATGTTTGACTTTTGTAGAAGAAAAATAAAAACGTTCCTTTGTTTTTGAGTCCTAATGAATTATCATAAAAGATACGCTACCATAGAATAATATAAAGTTTTCGCGGGAACGAGCTCCTCTACGTATAAGCATACTACAACGGTATAACATACTGAGCCTTTCGCGGCAACGAACCCCCCTACGTATAAACATACGACAACAGTATAACATATACAATTTTCGCGGGAACGAGCCTTTCGCGGGAACGGGCCTTTCGCGGGAACGGGCCTTTCGCGGGAACGACCCCCAATCTTATATCAGTATATTTTTTATGATAGAGGTGCAAATAATTATGTCTCATAGCGTCGCCACCAGGAAACATGGTAGATTTCTGGTTTTTAGAAAATGGGCTACAAACATATTTGAATGTTTGATTTCTCAAAGGTCAATCGTTTTTTTGTTCCAGCGTGAATTTTTTCCACTGGTCAAGTACATATGGGTACGTCTAATAGCGATCATTTTAACACTCAAGAGGAATCATCTATATTTCACTGCAAACTTCTTCGCATGTTGCACCTTTTGCTGAATAGGGACTAATAATCAAAAATTTGAATTGGTTGTATATGCTACGTATATAATATGTAAATAGAAAATCAAAAAATCAATGGATTGGATGGATGATTGGTAGAAACTTTTTCAAGCTCCGGAAACTAATAATGCATCAACATTTAGTATTTTTTGAAACTATCAGTAAATGCTTGAAAGAAAGGTGAAATTTTTCAGGGAGCAGCATACATGCACAACACAGTAATCATGCTGGGGTTCAGCTAGAACATAGGATAGAATAAAAATACATGTGCGTACATGATCTTAAATCGTGTTTTTGTATTTCGTTACAACCCCAAGTTATACTTGTTCAGAACCCACAAATACCACTCATGCAGACCATTTAGTGTTCAAATTGAAATTGGTGAAGTAAAAATCAAGGTCTGCAGGAGTTATGTATGACTATCACAACACTCCTGCAGCAAGAAAACTTCGCATTTTTATCGAATTTTCGTTAACTTTGGTCATTCTGTATAACTCAGCTAGAAAAGGAGATTCTACAACTTAAGTGACATCTTTACAAAATCAATTGACTAATGTAAAATTTGTTGTATTTTAATCGGTCAAATAGTATCTTTGAGGTCAACCCGATCCACAATTGGCGTAGCACTTCGCCTTTTCTTACTTTTTTTTGCCTGGCGTGACGTAAAAGTGAAACTTTAGCATAGTTCAGCACTATTATTCCACAGCTGATGAATAATTCAATTGAAAAATAGGAATTTAGTTTGTGGATCTGCGTTCCACAAATCAATCCAAATTAGGTTGAAATTTTTCTCGCTTTGATTCCGACATACAAAGCTCGTAAGATGGATGCTCTAAAAAAGTAGGATGAGCCAGTAATTAGGCTTTATATCGTTAGATACTGATGTATTACATGCGCAACATTGTTCCATTAGGCCGTCAGGGTAAAACTACGTGCTTTCGCGAGAACCAGCCATGTGGTTCCTTTTTAACCCTCACAAAAAATATGAGAATTTCAAGACCATTGTTATTTTGTGAGTATTGATAAGAGAGCTATGTTTTTCGCTTTGTTTGGCGCAAAAAAGCATGAATCGTTAATTTACTTGATCCCAACTTCTTACGTTCGATAAAAGCTCTTCTCCATAAAATTTTTTCAATTAATCAACCTACATATACAGAACGTTTCAAAAAAGGCTACCTCCATCTCTGTTGCATAGCTTTTCTTCAAAACAAAATTTTTTCCTGCCATTTCTGTGATAGATAGGCCAAACATTTAGCCACAAATTTTTTGAACTTCATGACTTCTGAATCACTAGTTCTTATTCAAGATACATTCTACTGACTCCAACAAAACTTTTCAGCAAAAAAGCTTTCTTATTAAAATTTTCAATTAAGCGAGAAAAAAATTCATGTGACATGAAACAGTAACAGGGCAAATATGCAAATCACAATAATTTGGTTTTTATGTGACCTACTTTTGTTTGACTAACGAGCTTCAGCCGCATAGAAAACTCATCAAAAGTCTGTTGTAAAAATGTTGATTTGCGCATGAAAAAAAGCTTCGAAAAATTACAACGCAAAAATGGTTTTACTTTAATTTGAGTTATCATTTCTACAAATTTTGAAACTGAACCAAAACTTGCCTGAAGGTAACTAAATGGTGTGCGTACGTAATGCAGAAGACCGCATGTTAAAAGACTGAACAGAAGCAAAGTTATAGAAAAGTATTACGGGTAGCCTTGTTTTGAAACACTCTGTATGATTTTGCATATTGCAGATTGTTGATTTAATTTCTAAAAAAATCAGTTCTTAAAAGTATTCAGAATGCATGCCCGAGTTTGTGACTGAGTCGACGACGTGCACATCCGAGAGTTGAAAATTGTCGTTATTTCCAAAGAGATTCACTGTTTAAAAAACCTTAAACCAGAGTTTTTCCTGACAAATTGTACTTTCTTAGACTAATCATATTTTCTGGCGTTCAGATACAAGATAATGCCTTCTTTTTAAACTTACATACAGTATATATTTAGTCAAACGGTAGTTTTCATGTTCGGTTTGATTATTTGTCTTAGATGGGTAGCTTACATAATAAGAAAGGTCCAGAATTCAAGCATACGCACGTGAATCAGTTCAAGTTTTAGAGTCTTTTCTTGGAGTTTCACAAGGAACACTGTGTTATCACGCTTTGTAAGTGGAATAAAAGCTCGTAATCTTTTTGCACGCTGAAAATGCTTGCTAGTTTGATTTTTCGAATCAATATTGGTTTAAGGAAAAAAATTTTGAACTGAAAATTGGGTTCCGACTGCTTTGTCGCTTTTGAGAAACACCTATTGATGAAAATTTTGACCGTTGATCAGTAATATGCTTCCACTGACCCTGTTAACTGTCCTGTTGTAACTTTGTTCCGCTGCATTTTATTTTTCCATAATTTTGTACTAAAAGGTTTTGTTGTAAAAGTATGACGATAAAATTTCCAAAGTATCAGAAATACTAGCATTTTTTTCCAAAAATCTTTTTTTATTTCACTATTATCTGTTATTTAACTCAATTCATTGTACGGTTTGTTTTTCTTGAAATGCTTCTAAACAATGAAAGTGGAAAGCAAGTAGTATTTCAGATCTTCAAGATTTACTGATAAACAATATGTCGTATAGAACTGAAAACTTGTGAACACACTGACCTAACCTCTAGCAATTTTTCGAATAAAAAATTATACAGAAAGAGCTCAATTTGAAAGATTTTGACGACGGTACTTATTTGTGCCACTTCTCTATTTGAAAGCATTTTATAAAAAACAGACTATATTTAATTAATAATTAATTAATTATTAATTATTATTGGCGAAATACAATGTGAATGTCAATGTGTTCTTGTTGACATTCCATATGACCCTTGAAATTTTTGTTATTTCTCCATTTGATTATCTTCATTATGAATACGATATTCTCTCAAATTTCGGAACTGCGGATGTGAACATTTTAGATTTTTTTTCATACACCATGCAGTAAATTTGGGTTGTATCTCTATTCCTCGAATGTCCCGATTCTTCGAAAATCTCGATTCCACGAAAGTCCCGATTCCTCGAAGGGAAGATCAAATTTATGATTCATCGAACATTGGCTTAATCATTGGCTTGGGCTTAGGCTTAGGCTTAGGCCTAGGCTTTTAATCTTGGGTTTAGTCTTTGACCACGATTTTTTACTTTTCCAGGTGGAAAACCGGAGGGAACTTTATGTCGTGGAAACCTTCACATTACAAAATGATAAATTTATGCCTGTACATTTCTTATTTTCGAGGAAACGAGATTTTTCTGGAAAAAAAGGTTCCGAGGAATCGGGACTTTCGCTAAAATGGGTCTTTGTAGATAAAATCTTAAGCACTATTTGAAGAATCGGGACTTTCGAGGAATCGACGCGCAATCTGAATTTGTAATCATTTCTGATTAAATCTAACATTAATCCATGCAGGATTTCGAAGGCTGGAAGACTTATGATTTGAACTGGGCTAAAATGTTGAGTATTTCTTGTCGGTATGTTATTCCAGACTGGGTACATTTCCGTGTAAAGTCATATTAGATAAATTTCACAGGACGTTCTGATTGCATCTTCAATTGCAGCTTAGCAACAGTAATAATATAGCTTGTATACTCTACGTTTTTGGATCAGCGTTCAAATAACACAATTTATGTGGTCAACCCTTGTGACCATAAAGAGTAAAATTTTTCAAGAAATGAATGAACTAAACCTGAAAAAACTATAGATTTGCCTTAAGGAAGAAAAACTTCCTTGAATACTGTAAACAAAGACCACCTTGACGTGCCTCGCTTTTCAAAAACAATACTACCCCTCTTTATTCATTTAGTAGTCGTTGACTGGTAGGCATGAAAAGAACGTCAATTCCAAGAATTATGTTCCTGCCATTAGGCATATTAGATAATTGGAAAACAATTTGTTTGATATGGTTTTACATGCAAATTCACAAAAAATATATTTCCGCATTGATATATAAAATGATGTGTCGCTCAAGGAAAGATTGTGTGCTTCATTTTCACTCGATAGCTTTTCCAATCATAATCGTATATGTGAAAACTGATTTATATGTATTGCAGCCTCACAAAAGTTCGTAGCTGCGCCAGTTTGCACAGACAGAAGCCCATTTTCTGCACAGATCAACATATTTTTTTCTTTTTTCATTATGAAAACCAACCAGGTGGAAGCTGCAAATTAAATATACCGTGGAGGTTAATTTAGTGCGATGTTTCTACAAGCCAAGTCTCATTATGCTCAACTTAGTTTCCAGAGTTATTTTGCCAATGTGTTAATTAGGGCTTTAACTAATTCACTCCAATATATTAAATCTGATTACCAATTTCCACCTGTTGGTTCGATTCTTGCATAGGTAATCCTTCATGAGCAAATTTATTCCTTGTTTCAAAACTGCTAATTATTTATAAGTCTTCATTTTAGAAAATCTTTTCGGTTTGATGTATATTCTTCTTAAATTGCTTCCAAATAATAAAAGTGGATGAAAGCATCGCGTCAGGTTTCCCCCCTATTCAACAAAACGCACAATAGCGAAATTCAAAATAGTGTGACTCAAAACAGCGATTCTCAAAACAGCTTAGTCTGAGAACAGATTCTCAAAATGACAAATTTGCAAAAAAAGTTACAGTGGAAAAATTGAGATTTGTCAGGGGGTTTTGGCGCATGGCCCATTCGGTCCTTCATACCGATCTTGTGGATGGTAGTTGTCACACATTTTGGCACCAATCACCGAATTTCCGACATTTTGGCTCTAAGCATGTGTTTTCATGACATTACAGCTATTTATTCTGGTTTTTTATTATTAACATATCTACATGCACATTTTTTGTTCCTCTTTTTCTTATATTGACTTATTTCCTTTTATATTCTTCTTATTTTGCGCGTTTTGTTCTTTTTATTTAATTTTTTCAGGTTGTGTACTTTTATTCTATTATTTACCTACTTTTTATTACACTATTTTACTTTTCGTTTCTTCATTATTTGTTTTTTGTTCTGCCTTTACTGCTTGATTATTTTATTCATATCATTTTATTTGCTTATTTCATTTTGTTTTATTAGTTTCATTAGTTTAATTTTATTTGCAATTAAGTTCCATACAAAACCATTTATCGGGAATCCTCATGATTATTTTTTGTTTTTGTTTTTTCATATGTTTTGCAAATAGGTTTTTCTGGCCGATATGTTGGTGTGATTTTGGAATGGTCCGTTGGTGCATACCTACCGCAACTACAGCACAAAACCATGTAAAACTTTTCTCAACCAGCAAAAACGATTTCAATATATCTAATTTGCAATATTTATTATAAAAATGATGTGTGTTTTTATTGTAATGCATAGAACTTCTCACTATCCGCTGTATTGAGACTCACTCTTTTGAGAATCACTGTTTTGAGATCTCGCTGTTTTGAGAATCGCTGTTTTGAGACTTCGCTATTTTGACTTTCGCTGTCGTGCGTTTCACTGTCACAGTTCGCAATTATAAAGATTTCATAACAAATAAATCATAGTCGTATAATGATTATCTTATTCATTCAAAATATAATTATGGTTCAGCTTAATAACTGTTTTAGTGGGTCTACTATGTTTATATTCTTTTGTCACCAATTTACCTCATTTTGCAAAATTGACACAAAATCACAAACTCTAAAATTTTCATTGTAGATCAATATGTGCAACAAAAATGACACTTCATCTTTCGATAATAGTGGTTGGTTCATCGCCAGCAAAGTTTCGCAACTGATTTTGGCCCCTTTAGCTTTAATTTTGAACCTGTCGTTGATCGCGGCATTGATCAATTTGAAATCGATTCATTTGCACAATAATTTACGTTATTTGTTGGCCAATGTTTCGGCATGTTCGGCGTTGGCCAGTTTATACGCTTTCGTAAAAAGCGCGGTGACTATGACCATTTGGTTGGCTGGCAATAAGTGCAAGTAAAACATTTGTCTGACATTATGATTCAAATCTTTGCACATCAAGATCAAAAATTTCAGAGAAAATTTTTGTACATCAAGCACAAGTTCTGTATGTCGAAAGATAACATTGAAAGTGCTGTTTCTGACTGCGAGAAAGTGTTTTATCTCACCCAAAATGTGACTTCCTTCAAAGACTTTTTTCTTTTAAAATACAGTAAATTCGGTATGAATCAATAGATGATCGTCAAGATCTGTTGAAAAAAGAACTTAAAATTATGTAGCTCCATTTTCTTTGCAGAGTTATGGATGGTTAAATTTTGGCTTATCTGGCGACATGTTTTTTGCTGCAAGATTTATATTCAGAGCAGACTTGACTACCACCACATTATTTCCATAAATCTATCCACCAATCAAACGTCATTTTTCATTGCCGAGTTTCTTTGAACGGAGGATATGAAGCTGAAGAACAGTTGTTTCAATGAGGCTCATTATTGATGTTCTGGAGGTTTACTAAGATTCAGGGTTCAGGGATATACTTCTAGAATTTCAGATGCGGTTCTAGTGGTTGAAAAGTATACATGGTGTCTAAAAAACAAAATGAAACAAATCTACATCCAGAATATTAAATTGTGCTCATTTAGTTTGATTTATAATTGTATAACTAAAAAAACAGGTGTGCCCAGTTTTGGAGGTTTAATCTTTCATGTAGTGCAAAAACATCGAAATAAAACGAAAAAACCACCAAATCTATGTTTTTCTAACTTCTGAGGACAAGGCGAAATATGCAAGTTAGTACGAAATTTTACTTCAGGACTCAATCTATCAGACTATCCAGTGATGGAAATATGAAAATGTATTACACTCTACTGGATTCCTAAAATTCGTTTATTGATTAGCAAATAAAAACGGTAGCCAAAGTTAAAGAAAATCTGAACAAGTAGGTTTTTCTGTATATTAATCTACATTACTGTTACAAAAGTATCAAACTTTTCAATCCCAACTCAGCGAATTTGACACCGATGGATATAGTTTTCAACAACATTAATCCGAAAATACATATCGCAATTTTGTGGTGCGTAAGATTTTGACTGAAATATTCATCAGAAAAAAATTGAGCAATAGAAATTAGTGTCCAAACGTTTCTGAATATCTACAGAAAAGTTTTTATAGCCTGCTGTTTTCTTTAAATACTTTTAAATAAAAAGTAAAGAGAAAATACTATTTCATATTTTACGATTTTTAGCAAAACTATATTTCAAATATGAATAAAAATTTATGAGCATAACTTTTGACAATTTTTTTTTGTGAAAAAATTATGATAAAAATTAATTTTTGAAATTTTTAAACTTACAAGCATTTTGTAAAAAACACACTATAGAAGTCCCTTGCCGTTCCTAAGGGTTTCTTTAAATCTTTTTGTTGATCTAGAGATTTTAGATGCAATTGGTCCAAGATCAATCGATTGATGTACTTCATTTTGAGACAAGATTTTTTGCTCAACATTGCAACTGAGATCAAAAACTTTCAGTCATGAATCTGTTGTAGTGATATATCCTGCTGTTCATCACGCGGTCTGCTCCTCACACACCACCACCACTAAGCCGAATTTTCGAGCTATTTACGTGACTCACTTAGTGAAACTGTAAGCGTCTCCGCTTCGGTTGCAGAAATTCGAGGGTTCGAACCACTCACCAGGCATTTTTTTCTTCTACGAGATATGATGGTAACTGTATAGAAGGAATTCCTATACAGCTCAAAACAGGAAAAGGTCTTTAGAATGACGAAAATCGTAGATTCGATGACTATTCTCCATTTTAGTTTGGTCGAAACATTCCTGACTTGTAAATTACACGACGGTATCTTCTTGTTCGCCAAGCTTCCGGTTTTGTTCACGTTGGTCGTTTCGGGTATCGAACGTTTTTACGCCGTCCGCCATTTCCAAACGTACGCAGTGGCCGACGAAGCCGATGGCAACCGCAAATCGTCCATCGTTGTTCCAGCGGCGGCCATTTGCTCGGTGTGGTTGCTAAGTTTGGGATTATTGATCCTTTTGACGTTGACTGCAGGTACGTACGAAATAAGGGTTCAAAAGTTTTTGGAACTGGGCTATTCAATTAATTCTTCAATTTTTCTCAAAATTTACTCTTTTCAAATTTTTAAATACTCAATCGCTAGATTTTGGACTTTTCGAACTTTTAAATTTTGAAAAAGATTTTTGCACTTCAGATCAAGTCGTACTAAAAATTGATCAGTTTCACTGCAACTTGAAAACACAAGTGCTTCTTCTGTTCTGACGAGGGAATGCCTCCAAATTCAGAACTGCATTTTATAATGCATTTGATAGCCCGCTGTGACCAGAGCAAATTTACACCTCTAGTAATTTTTTCCCATAAACCTTATTTGCATTAAAATTTGCATAATTGTGGTGGACACTGAAAAGTTTTGTGGTAAACACTCAAAACTATCAGCATCTACAGAAACATATTAAATAGCATGCATTTGATATACCATCTTAAAACTGCAATAATGCCTAATCTGCAATGGCTAATCTTAAAATTGAAGTAAAAAATCGTTTTTGGAAGTTTCCATTTTGATGGTGGTCTCATAGTAACAGTGTAAATTCAGTCTTATTTCTTTATATCAGCTGTTTCTGTCAAATGCGACTATTGACATGTTTACACGTCTCGCTGTTAACTTAGATAGTATATGCCAACTTTGTATTGTTTTGTATATTTCTGACAGTTTCCGCGTAAAACAGGTTGTGAGGAAAAACGGCTAATATATCATTACTTTAATTAATTATTATTATTATATTATATTAACTTATATTACTATAATATATTATACGACATATTATACGACATGTTATATTAAATATTAATAATTAATTGTAATAATTAAAATTAAAATGTTGTGTAGGCCATCTAATGTACAGTGTGTTGCATAATGATTGGAGACACCTCTGCAGGCGTACGGGTATAAACTACAAATAATTATCATATACTAGCGTGTAGAAAATTTAATTCTGCATTTCACGAACTATTTTTCAATTCGAAATACCGAACCTGGCTCAATTTGTGGGTTAAAAACAAAAGCTACCCTAACATCAACAAAAAAACGTGAGTTTAAATAAATCAATAATCAGTTTTACCGCCATTTGCCTCCCTAACCTGCCGAAAACGTTCTGTAATTGAACACAAAAGGTTTTGAAAAAGTTCCATGTCATATTCTTATTCGGTAAAAACGAGATGCAAATTTTTTTGTCATGTTTCCCTCGAGTAACGTCCTTGACCAACCTCCAAATGCATCAAACGTTCCACTCGATTTTTAGCAATTTCTCCTAAATTTTCAGTGAGATTCAAATCTGGACTGCTACCCGGCCACTTACTCGAGCTGATTTAAGTCGATAAAATGATGAGGTTTGAACTCTATCAATAAGGCGAGTAGTTTCCGAATCAAAACTCATTTTCTTGTTTGAAAATTACAACACAAAGCAAATTTCTGACCAGTTTCATTGTAACTTGTTTCTCTACACATAAATTTAAAATCTAAACAATGTAATGTAGCTTATCTCATGCAGAATTGAATTATCTACAAGGTGGTATATTACACTTTATTCAAGCATGCACCAATCTGGCTGCAGGGATGTCTCCAATCATTATGCAACATCCTGTAGTATAGCATCTGCAATTTTAGAAGTTTTTGTTAATCTTTCCATCGTAAGTTGACAATAAATGTTCCAACGAACAATGAATATTGCAGTGACAAAGCAAAATTCTACGTTAATTCCACAATATTCTAAACAATTTTCAAAAATTGAAAATGATGATTATGTAAGGAATTTTAAGGGCGCAAATTAACTTTTTACTTGCAGTCATACATGGGCAGCAAGGAAATCTGGGCGGGATCAATGAAATTTCAGCCAAACTTTAACAATTCATAAACGTCAAAATTGAATATAGTCATTCTAAATCATGTTTCTAAATAGATTTCAATGGTGCCTATGGATTTATACCCAATTTGCCGCGTAAAAATATTTCCTGCGCATCTTGAAAAGCGATCATTTGTGTGATGGTCAGTCTTTCCGGTTGAGGCCTAATCCCAAAACCGACTTGCCGGCACCTAAGCCGATGTGCGCATGCTCTTTTTATTGACAACGCTAATTAAAAGTGAGAAAATAATAATTTGAGTCTTCCTATTGTGTTCTTAATTAATGATAATAAGAAGCTTGGAAAATTCTTCAACCTTTTTATTTTGAGATGAAATCTTTCAGCGTTTCATTTTGTCCACATTCAGATAGTTCAAGAAAGCCGAACTAATTTTTAATACTGTCGTATGTCGAATTATATGACTGGAAGTTGTTGACCATATAACTTAAATTTTTGACTAAAAAATTTTACGCTGAAAGCTTGTATAAACGATCTTGACCAGGATATCATTCCTACTATTTTTCTGTTTAAAAACACTTTCGATAAAAGCGTAGTAATATATCTCAAAATCCTATTCCATAAAAATCGACAAATCAAGAAAAAGATTTAATCACCGTCGAAGAAATATGGTATCAGAAATATCAAACTATTGAAAAACTGCAAATATTGCTGGAAACAATATGTTTGCTCATGATTATCAAAATTGATGGAACCATTGATTAGATCGTTTATTTTTCACATAATGGAGAGATTCTGCATCTCATGATCAATAAGGATATGTTTTAAATTCTATGAAAACCAATTGTATAAAAAATTTGTATTTCAATAGGTTTTGGGACATCGTTATTCAATGGATGTAGCATAGTTTCATGCTCATGCGACTTTTGTATCCTAATTTTCAAATGATTAATAGTCATAATTTGCATATGGTATCTTGTGAAATATGTGTATCGGGTGGAGGGTTCGAAAATTTGACCTTATTTTGAAAAAAGAGTTTTTGATCACCCTCCAAATAGTTGCTTTTCAAAGTTTAAAGTTTGGGATCAATAGATAGGTCTCGTTGAGCTATATAAAAAAATTTTTTAGTTGATGTGCATTTTTGATTGAGTTACGACCAAAATTTGAAAATAATTGGTTGATCTCACCCAGATTTTCCTTATTGTCAATACATGCACAACTTCAGCAATCAAACTTTTGCAGTGCCGGATTCAGAACTCTATAGCTATAAAATAATAGGCCCAACGATAACCAAAAAAGTAGGTTTAAATTGAAACGTAATTTTCACGAAGTGAAAAACTGTTTACCGAAGAAAAACACTGATTTGTGGGCAGAATCATAGAGAAAACATCATGCTTATCTACTTTGAATGCGATAGAACTGTGTCGACTGCTTTTTGCTACTCGACAAGTTTGACCTCTAATCAACTTACTGAAAGAGATTTGCAACAGTTTTGTTTCCCGCTTATGGACGGGAAAATTTTTTCATTGATTACAGTAATAGTCTTACCTTGAACTTACTTTCATTTCAGAAGGAATGGACTTCGGAAAGTTGACACAACAGCTAGATGAGTATTTTAAATTCGTAACCTTCCCTCTGCTATAAAATATAACGAGCTTTTTTAATTTCTTTTAGCATACAACAATGAGTACAAAATCGTCCATTGTAGCGTCCTATTCGTCTACGACGTCAATGTGGTCAATATAACGTCGGCTGCGTTGCTTTTCGTCGAATTGTGCAGTTTACTTTTCTACATGGGTATGTGGTGCCACACGATAAAAAAGTTGACCATCAGCGTCGACGACGTTTCGGACAACTATCAACTGAACGATAGACTAGCTAGGAAAACCACGTTGACTGTTTCCAGGTAAAAATTAGCTAGTTTTTTGGCAATCTTCCAAACTTTTCTACAGCAGACTTTTTCAGATATAAAAATAGCCTTTTTTGCATCAATATTAGAGGGAAAGGATATGATCAACAACTGAACGGCTCTGACATCAAGACAATAACGAATTAGTGTATCACAAGTTTCAGACAAAGCACAATCGCCAGTGCATAACATGTAATTGTAGCATTACTTTAAGTCGCTAATTATGTCATGTGGTTTCTTTCGGTTTCTGTAACATTTTAAGTCTAGAATTTTTTCAATTGATGCAAAGTGGTTCTGACATAAAATCTTAGAAACATGGGACTTCTCTTTTGATAACCGTGTGACATATCTAACAGAAGATGAAAATGTAGAATTCGAGCTTCATTAGATAAGCCTTTTTTTACGATTGTTGTGTTTGAGCAAAGGTCACTTAAAAGTGCTATGTTTCGTTCCCTGTGTGCTGTTCAAAATGTTTGAAAAATAAACCTACTGACGACAGAAAATTTTCAAGTGTAAATTCTGAAACAATACGTGTTTTAGTTCATTCGGTAACCCAAAGCAACTTGTATAATATTACACTGATGGGTTTGGCATATAGGCCTTCTTTACACTTAAATTTGCATAAATATGCTGAACAATGAAAAATTTGCTTATAACCTGATCTCAGGAACTATGACAAAAATCACATTTGATACTGACGTAAAGAAAGTTTACCACAAGAAGGCAATCTGATATCTCGCTATTTTTGATCTGTGAGCTTTTGAACTCCATCAAATTTCAAAAAAATGGTTTCAGAGAGTATTAAAAATGAACGTTTATTCTAATAGACATTATTGTAGTGTTCACAGTTATCTGTTTAATGCGTGTCTCAGCGGCATCCTTCAAACATTTCCCGTTGCTGAAATCAGGTATAGGACAACTTATTACTGTGGACCACATTTATACAAATTTTAGTGTAAATATAGCCTATAGGAAAAATTTACTATAGACTATCGTATGTAATATAACATGTAAATATTTAAAATTTATACCTGAAGAGTCTTATGATGAATGATTATCTAATATGTCCTTTTCTAACCAAGTTTCGAATGAGTTCCAAAAGTCTGTCACAAGACATACAGTTATGAACTGAAGGCCAAATATGAAAGATTACATGGAATAAAATATTTTCAAGAAATTTTGTGATAGCAACGACCACATAAAAGTAAGTTCAACATGGAAAAATCAGTAGCACTTATTACTGTAATGAATGAAGAAAATTTTTCGTCTATGAGAGATGAACAGAACAGTAGTTATACGGGTCTGTTCAGGGGGTGCACAAAAGATACCCCTGTACAAAACATACACATAAAAGTTTGCTGCCTTAACAGTGTGGGGCGATACAGATGTAATACGGTCCGAATTTCATCGAGCGTGCCGAGCGATAGAGGGTATGTAGAAAGTATGGTTGACGATCCGAATTTCGTTAAGCATGCAGAGCGATACAGGATATGAAGAAAGTATGCCCGAAGCTTCAACGTGTAAAATTCTACTTCCACGTAGAAAATATACTCGAAGCTGAAATGGGTAAAATTCGACCTAGTTGTCCCTCGAGTGACTCGGACGTTAAAGTTGATGACGCAATGTCTCAATCGAAAAAATTCAAAAAACACCTGAAGGTCATAGAATCTAACGATCTAACGGTTTTACTCAAACTCTTACTTCACTTACTGTTACTCTTACTTCACAAAAAATTTTGTTTCCGGGCACATATTTCACGCACTCAGGACACGTTTTTTGATGATTCATTAAGCATTATTTTCGGGACATGGTTTTGACCGTTTCCGTTCTATACCCACTGTATCGCCCCGCACAGTTGAGGTAGCAAACTTTCATGTATATGTTTTGTACAGGGGTATCTTTTGTGTACCCCCTGTACGGGTCTGTATAACTACTCAGAACAACTGGAAATTTTCTCCCAATATTCGAAATTTTCAAACAAAATTGTATCCAAATCAAAACTGGATAAGCTGCACTGCTCTTTTTATGATTTAGGCACTTCATCGTCATTTAATAATTTAGTGTTTCGTATAGTATTAAGTTTGTGATTGTGCATCAAATCAAACCTACTTTTTGTTTGCCGCTGCTTCTGTCATTTCCTTACTGCACCTGTTTGAGAATTTCATATCAAACTCTATTTTCATTTCATTATGTAGATTCATGCTCTACAGTATTTTTGTACACGCCATCTGCTGGACGACGATTTTGGTCACGATTTTGCTTATCGTCAACAACGATTCCAGCGCCACCGAATATTTGATCATCGGTGATTACCTATTCTACACTTTGTGCATAATTCACATGATCATCCACCCGATCTTATCCGTCTACAATTGCGAAATAATATGCTTGGAAATGGCTAAAATTTACCCATTTTTGAAACCGTTGTCCAAAAAATTGTTGGAAAAAGAGACGCGCAAAACGCCGATGGTCATTCATTTTGTCGATCACGACGAACATTTCGGCCGAATGAACGCCATGTGGGAGAACAAAAAATCGAAATTGAAATGATTATGACTATGATATATGAATATGAAACATGTGGAAAAGATGTATCTCTAAAAACTCTCATTTCAAAAGAAAAGAATATACTGTGCCATCATCTTGAAAATTCATACACAAGCTTAGAAAAAGTGTACAGCTGATATCTACAGTAAGGCATTGATTTTTGATGAATGAGCTCAATACTTATCTTACCGTATCATAACATCCGTAGATCAGGATTTTACAGGACTGTGTTAAAAAACAGGCTGTTCAAGATATCGAAATGTACTGGTTCTTCTTCAGCAACACCCAATATGTGGAAAATGGATTTTGTTTGCTGTTTTTGGATCTTTCTTGCATACTTGATTTGTGATTGAGTATCAAAATTAATCATATAGTTTTTTTTATAAAAAAAAGAATAAAAACATCTACAAAATTAAAATGCAGAAACTTTTATATTGTAGAATATACATAATTAAAATTTCTTCATCATTTCAATTTGCATTTTTAGAACGAAATTCCATTTGCTTTCTTTCTACAAGTCCTATCTGCCAACGTTAAAATGCACGACATCCAAATTTCGCAAACCTATTATTGTGCAAGCATTGATAAGACAGATATTTGGTTTGTTTGTTTGACTCAGAAATGCGAAAATCACTGTAATGTCATCGAGCGACGAATCCAATTTTTGGCCAAAATGCTTGAAGTCGAATGCCTTGACAAAGTCCAGTTTTTCGGACTACGTCTGTTCACGAGAAATTCGCCTTCCGAATAACAATAGCACGTCAATTTTGATTCATTCCGAAACATTTTCTCAGTCTTTTCCTGTGTCCAAAATCGAAAGACTTTCGTAAACTTGTTGATTTTGACCATCTAAAGTAGCCATAAAATATTTAATCGTCGAACTCGATCAATTAGGCAGAGAATTTTACTGTATTGTTTTGTGACCATACGTACATGTTTTTTGGAGTTTGGAGGTCCTGAACTCGCCCAAGAGCCTTGCCGTCCCTGGGCAAGAACCTGGCTGACCCCCAGCAACATTTTCATTTCTCGGGATTTTTTGCATTTTTATGTCAAAACTTGGACATTTTATGTAGAAATGTTGAAAATTAAAATGAAAAAAGCTTATTTAGTCCAGTTAGAGTTGAAAGAGCACACTGAGAAAAATCAAAAAACTTCAGTTGCGTTCTAATCAATTTTTACTGAGTTTTGAACACGTTTAAAAAAAATTATGGCTGAATCCCTCCAAAAAAATTCTATGCTGTGCATGATTGTGACTACGTATTTCAGTCATAGAAAACTGTTTACTTTTTTGCATTCTAACCGATCCTCCGACATGCAAAACTTGATGAAACATGAGGAAACTTTTTCCCAATTTTGTAGATCTCAAAACGCTGATTTTAGAAAACAAAAATTTGTTTTTTGAAACATGAATTCATTGAAGGCAGGCTGGATTCGTCAGAAGTCAGGACGTCATGCATCTTGGCGGAAACTGTGTCGAGCTAGTAGTTTAATCGAGTATGAAGTTAAGTTTGATATGAAATGAATCGGAACTCAAAGATAATCCAAGACACCCGAAGGTTGGTCACATGGTTAGCTCATGAAACATGCCAAATAGCTTGGAACTTACAGTGTGCCAAAGAAAATTCGAGCACTGCATTATACAAATTGTTGGTTCCTGTGGTACAAAGACAAAGATGTTTGGTCAATTTTGTATGGCGCTTTGGAGGATGTCTTGCTGGTCAGTTTTTCTGCGATATATTAATACATATCTCATTGATTGGTTGTTTCGCTGGGGCTTCCATATTTTTTCCCACTGTTTGACCTTCAGTGGATTATACTATTAGGCTGGCTGCTTTAGTTTATTATACAGGGTAACTCAAAAAAAGGCGACGGTACTGACTTTCGTAGCTTTCGAATCGGTGAAACTTTTTTAATGCGGTTTGCTGCCGTCGATAGGTAAAACGTCTGGCATGAAAGCTGCAAAATTTCAGCCAGATTGTTGGAATATTGACTAACAAGAGTCAAAAATACTGAACATCAATTTTTTT
Organism: Romanomermis culicivorax; assembly: GCA_963922205.1. Lineage (NCBI taxonomy): Eukaryota > Metazoa > Nematoda > Enoplea > Mermithida > Mermithidae > Romanomermis > Romanomermis culicivorax. Next base: position 540,741 of record CAWUHX010000185.1, read on the forward strand.
GCAAATAACAAGAAAAAATTGACAAAAATCAACATGTTTTACAACAAAAAAAGTGAAGTAGATCCAATCATAAGAACCACATGACAGCTGCAAACTACACGAGAGCCGTTTTAGTGTGTCCTACTTTCTGTTTCACTAATAATTTTAATCGTTTTTTGCGATTTGGTCAATGATAGAATTGATTTTGCTTTGATTTATGTTTTTTCCAATTTCAAAACAAATGTTTTTGATTTTAGCGAAATTTAACCCATATTGAAACAAGAAATTGACGACTTTATATTAGATGTAAATTACAAATTTGCGTAATTTTTAAAGTATTGTTTTGTGTAGACAGCTTTACAAAACTTTTTTCACAATAGGACAACTTTTACTTTTTGAAAAATGACCACTTTTACTAAATGTCTGTTTGTAAAGTAACCATAAGTGCTAAGAGCATAAAATTTGGCTTTTGTATCAAAGACAAACAGGGGATTCTAATGGAGCGATCTGCATTAGAAAAGCTTCATCTTTTCAAAAGTTATGAAAGTCAGCACCGGTCGCCTTTTTCTGGCTCACCTGTATTATTCGATGCTGAACAATACATCATACCAAAGTTCGACCATGATCGCATCTAGTTGCGCCTGCTTTGCACTTGAGTGGAAACTTTCACACGATCACTAATGCATAAAATTTACCAACATATACTTGTCTAGGAACTTAGGTTCAGAAAAAATTCTGTGCTTTTAAACTGTGTGCTCACTATTTTTATCTTTTTTACAACGGACAGAATGCAGCCATCTTCACAGCAAGATGAGTTTACAGGATTTCGAGGACATTAGTCTATTGCTGTTGAAACGACAGACGCAGCGAGAACTAAACGTATGTTTACTTTGGTATACAATTTTCCTGAAGTGGAAAACATTATACTGGAGAATGCTAAACTTCTCCATAACGTCACAATCATATAGAGATCACGCTGCTTATCCAGATTCGGCTTGAATCGCTTGACATCAAAATGCTACTCGAGGAATTTTGATCATTTAACAAGATTATGGAGGGGAGAATTATATTGTTCTTTTTTCACTCACGAACAGAAAAATTTCTTCATTCATTACGTAACATATTACTGTTACTGTAAAGCCCGGTTCATACTTCTGCTCGACAAACCCCAAGCATGCTCGCCAAGCATACTCGGGGATGCTCGGTGAGCACCTTGCTCGCTGAGCGTGCTCGAAATTGATTCATACTTCGCGAACAAATTTTTCTCCTAAAATGCATAATTATTTATTTCCATGTACGAACCATAAAATCAGTATCTTGAAAACATGGCGTTTTTTCCTAACGTCCTTGTAATCAGGGGATCAAACGTTAAACAGGAATTCTTTTTCACGAACAAGCTCTATATGTTCAAATTTTTCATCAATTTTTTTCGAATATACATTGCAAAAACTATACAACAAAAAAATGAAATCCTACAAATAAATCTAGCTATTAGAGATGTATCGGACCTTTTGACCATATGCTATGCTACCCGATCCTATACAATGTTTTCTGACCCGAATGATGAAAAAAGACTTAAACTTAGCCATTATCCAGGATACCTCTGTGCCTTGAAGGTCACGGGTCAAAAAAATTAAGTTGATCATTTTCACTGTTGGAAGAAAAAACATAAAATTTTGTTCTACATGAGATTAATTTAGTCATTATTACATATATTTCAAAATTAAAATTTTTTCGGTAGTTTTCCAATGAAGGTAGGGAATGATCAATGTATTGACATCGGTTGATAATTGACTTTTTTAAATATCGGCCGATGGTTTTTTGGGCGAGGATCGATAATAGCCTGTTTTCTACGGCATTTTTTGCATTAATCAGCCCTGCATGTGATTACTTACTAGGCAAGTGTAAATCTAGGGTCACTTTTGGTTAATTATGATAAGAAAAACGTTGAATGAAATAACAATGTACTTTTTCCCTTCAATGCATTATGACGCAATGGTTGATGAATAATTTTCAGCCACCTTCTGAAAAAGTGTGCTTAAAAATCGTTAAATTTCCAAAATTCACGAAGAATTATTCAACAATATCATGTTGAAAGCAAAACTTTTCGAAGTGAAATACTGTTTCAAATTAAGTGTTCTTCAATTTCTTCTATTCAAAAAGTTCTGTAGTGAAACTTTTGTGTGAGCACCGATGTTGGTCATTCTTTAATTTACAAGCACTTAAAAAAGAGACAAAAATAAGTCTTGTACCTGAGAGAAAGTTTTCAAGAAGCAGTTTTTGAGATTAAGCAAAAAATGAAATTCTTAACAAACAAACTTTGGACAGACAAGAAGGGCATGCCATCTTTGGCTTGTAATGTAGATGCTAGTGCATCATTGTAAATACATAATGTACACTATGTGTTTTTTATCATTACATATAAATTCATTTTATAATCTATCGTCTCAAGGGTGTCTAGATTTCACATCTAGACATTCCTATAAATTTATGTGAAGTGTTCTGTTTTGATCGTGTTACACTCCAGTAGCCATTATTGACCCACTTAAAGACGCTCTAATTAATTTGCCCATCGGCACCTGGCCCCCAGAATCCACATCCCCAGAATCCCATCGGCACCTGGCCCCAGAACCCACATACACATTCCATAGCTATATTAATTCTCCCCAAAAACCGTAAATACACCTGCCGTAATAGAAAGTAGAAGCCCCAACCCAGACACCAGTCTCAAGTGGAACAATAGCCGCGGTCCCTACAAAAACATGTATACACACATGTAATAAATGCGTGGTTAAGTCCATCGTAAGCAGAGAAGCAAGTGTAATAGAAGCGTGGAAAGCATACAATACGAGAAAAGCATTGGAAGGCATGGTTAAACAAGCATACAGTATACAGAAGGGGAAGAAGCAAGAAGCAACGATTGGTGGAAGAAGAATTTGGAAACGGATCCCCTGCAAACCAAGAGAGTGGCCAAAGCAGAAGCAGTATTTAAAGCAAAGGGAAGGGTGAATCCGTCAGATTTTGGAATCGTGTTTTTTGTATGCGAGACTAGTGCTGAAGTCGGAAGCGTTTTCGTTGTATTTATACGTCGACAGAAAAGCAATCGTCGACATATCATTCGTTTCATTATTTTGACGTATTATCGTTGTAATTCGTATCCCCACATCCCCGTGGACTGTGTAAAAGTGCAAGCGTTAGGTTCAAGTAAAAGTATAGTTAAATCTGGGCGTTAAAGGCTATCATTTCAGATTTTTTTATCTGTTTCCAATAATCGTAGATCGGATTGATTTTCGTTTTTTGCCTTGAATAAGAGAAAGATTTTATTTATTTCTCATTTCCCTTGTCTCGTTTCTCAAAGCAGCAATTACTATTTAAAAGCAATAGTCATTTCTCATTTTCAATGTTAACTTACATTAAATAATAAACTACCATGTAACATAGGGAGTACATGTGATCGTGTTACACTTGCAACTTACCTGCTAAAGCAGTACTGTAAATATATAGCATACTGTATGTGATAGACATTTATTAAATATTATTTCATTTTCGTATTTTATCATCTCAAGGGTGTCTGGGATTCACACCCAAACATTCTTATAAATTCATGTGAAGCACTTTATTTTGATCATCCCACACCCCATTGACCCAATTAAAGACGGACATAATCATTTCCACATTGGCACCTGGCCCTCGTAATGCACATGAAGATACACATTCTGTAGGTACAATAATCCCCTCCAAAACGTGTAAACACACCTGCCCATGTAGACGGTACAGAAATCCCGACCCAGACAGAAGATTTAGGAGGAATGCATGGAAAACCGAAAAACACATGAAAAACTAAAAAGCATAGGCGGCAAAGCATACTGTAGGTTAAAAGGCATCCAAGCGTGGAAATTAGGAGTAAATTAAAGTAAGAGGCGTGGCGAAAGAAGCATACAGTAGGCGGAAACAGGTAAGCAAAGCAGCGATTGGTGGAAGATCGACGGAAATACGACCTCCCGCGACGCCCAGGGAGTGGCCAAAAACGTCGTATTTAAAGAGAAGCAAAGCATGATTTTTGTCATTAATATTCATGGTTTTAATTTTCGTTGCTCGCGATCGTCTCATAATTTGCAAGCGCCATTTTTACGAAAGCAATTAAACCGAGGCCGTTAATTATTTGCAAGCTGAGACCGCATTGTTTCGTGTATTATTGTCGACGTCTCAAAGCAGCCGTCGATTTGTATCCGCATTGCCCCGTATTGTTGAACCGCCCGTTTCCCCCCGCCCCGTTGTAGTCGTATCGACCGCCCCATTTGGTTGAAGAAAAGTGCTTTACAAAATCTGGTCGTTACACACTTTATGAACTGAACACATTTTTTGACTCTTGACCTGGTTTGCTAGATGTCTCTGACCTGACCCGTGACAATTTGGTATTTTAACCGTCTGTCCCAACCCGATATTCTCTGGTCCGATACATGCCTACTACCGACCGATCAGAGCGCCCATAATTTAGCATTGATCGCGCACGCATTGTTTAATTTTTGATAAATTATTCCATCTGAGACGCATCTATACTTATAACATGTGTTGCTCGCCGAGCATGCTCAGAGTAGAAAAATTTTCTACTACCCCGAGCATGCTCGGCGAGCAAATTTTTTGTGCTCGGGGTTCTGTTCGCCGAGCAAATAAATATTCGTGCGCCGAGCATGCTTGGCGAGCAGCTTGCTCGACGCTGTGCTCGCCGAACATTTCCGAGCATGCACGCCCGGCAACGAGCAGAAGTATGAACCGGGCTCAATGAATGAAGAAATTTTTATCAGTTTTCTCGTGTTGAACTTACTTCCACGGTATTTCTGCATCGATCAGTCTAAAATGAGTGGAGCGTAAAAGTGTAAAATTTTATAGAATATCAACAAAACAATATTGAACAAGTCAACATACGCAAACAAATGAAAATTTTAATGACACCAAAAATCGAGCAAAGATTTTTCAAAAATTTGAAATTTTTGAATCTAATTCTGAATCAAACATATTTCTAGCTCGATACAACTAACATTAAAATAAAAATTTTTATATCCCAATCAAACTTGAATATGAAAATTATCGCTATTATCGAAGAATGACGATTTTTTCCATCGCGAATCGTTCGATTCTTGGTGAAAGCCCGTTTTCCTCAACAATTTGAAAATACCCGTTCCGACGTTCATCGGCACGCCCATGATTATAGATTCGGAAACGCCGCAAATTTTATCCTCTTGACCGTAATAGGCGGCGTCAAATAAATGATCGGTCGTACGTTCGAACGAAGCCAACATGAGGACGCTTTCTTTCATTTTGACTAAACCGTTTCGAGTTATGCCTAAAACTTCGCCCCTGAAAATAACGAAATGCATAATTTTACAATGATAGTTCACCGTAAGGTGAGTATGAGTAGACCAGACCACCCCATAGGGGGGGTTTGGGGGGGGGGTATTACCCCCGTCTTAGATTTGGAAATTCATTTACTACCCCCATAAAAACAGCTCACTATAGCAAAAAATTTTGGTAGACTTCATCCTCTCCCCAGTAGGTTATACTTATTCGAGAAAAATTGTAGAATGTGTGATTCTGAGGAATTACTCACTGCTCTTTTTGACACATTTACTGAGCAAATAATAATGAGAAAGTATGCAACTTCTGTGCCATATAGCGATTTTTAGGAAAGGATATCAGCACATTAATATATACTACTTGTATGAAATCATCATAATAATTAGGAGATGAAATAATGACTTATGTATATGTGATTAATCAAAAAATCGCCCCTTGGGAAGAAAAACATTATGTTCTTAAAATTCTGCTTCTTCATGCTCTCCTTTTCTTTTCCCGGCTTCTGCGTTGGGTCTTCTGTGCGCATATGGTTATCCAAGCTGTGGCATACTTTCCTGCTATGAGTTGAGACATGTGAGGTCTGTTGACATGGATCAGGAGTGGTACCTGGTTTCAACCTCGTGGTTCATAATGTAATAGGATTAATAATACTAAAGCCACATTCGGCATGAGCACTTTCAATTGAAAGCAGCCCGATTTTTGAAATGTGCAGGAATCAGTTGACACGACAATCTTTATATGCAGAGAATAGTCATTCAAGTTACACGATTGGGAGCTGGAAAATGGGGTTGAAATAGTAAATGGTTTTTGACTGTAAGAATGTTGTTTCCAAAATCAATATCAAGCCAATTTCGTGTGCCCATTTAAACTAGTGTTATTTTGTTTTTTAAACGCTTGTAGAGAATAAAAGTAAAAACATGTACTACTTCGCGTTTTTGAAAATTTTGTGCTGCACTATATGACACATAGGACTGTAAATTTGCAGGCACACTGAACCAAACTTACAATTTTTGAGGGTAAATTCTTCTATAATATAATTCTATAATATGCGGCCCAAGAAAAAAATCCCTCGAGTTTCCCAGGTTGTGTAGGAACCCTGACAGATATACAGAGCGAGCCGAAAAAAAGGTGACCGGTGCTGACTTTCATAACTTTCGAACGGATGAAGCTTTTTCAATGCGCATCGCTGCAATAGAATGCCCTGTTTTGTCTTTGTTGTGAGGGCCAAATTTTATGCTCCTAGCATTCATGATTCCTGTACAAATATAACTTTTATAAAAGTAGTTAAACAATAAGTATAAAATAATAAAACTGGTTTTTCAAAAAGTAAAAGTTGTGAAATCATAGTAAAAGTCGTCCTATTGAGAAAAAGGTTTTGAAAAGCTGTTTACACACGATAATAGTCTACAAATCCCTCAGATTTGTAATTTAAACGTAATTTAAAGTCATTAACGTCTTGTTTCAATAAGGACAAAATTTAACCAAAATCAAGAGCTTTTGTTTTAAAACTTGAAAAAAATCAAAACAAAATCGATTCTGTCATTGACCACTTCGAAAAACGATTAAAATTTTCGGTGAAACAGGAAGTAGGACACACTAAAACGGCTCTCTTGTAGTTCTCATCAGTCATATGGTTCTTATAATTCGATCTATTTTAATTTTTCTGTTTTAAAACATGTTGATTTTTGTCAGCTTTTTCTTGTTATTTGCAAAAACATGGACGTTTAGTATTTTTGATTCTGATCAGTCAATATTTGAGCAATCTGGCTGAAGCTTTGCAGTTTTTATGTCAGATGTTTTATCTATCGATGGCAGCCAACCGCATTTAAAAAGCTTCACTCATTTGCTCTTTGAACTTTGAATTCACTTTGAAAGTTGTGAAAGTCAGTAGCAGTCGCCTTTTTTTGGCTCAGCCTGTATAATTTGCATTCTGAATTAATATTCAAAAACACTTAACTTTCAAAAAATATACTCAAAAATATAAAAAAATGAAAAATAGAATTAACAAATCATAAGTTATTTTAACGCTGTAATAGTTGAGCGATCGTGTGATCACTTCCATAATATATATAGTGCTCATGAGAATTACTATAGTTTATGTTTTTCCTAAAACAAGCTGGAATATCGGCGCATAATCAAGAATCGACTAGAATCTTGAAATTAACAGCACCCAACAAATTAAGCTGGAAATCGTAAAAATCTACAATAAGCCAAATGTTCACTTTCAAGCATATTTTTAGATTCTGAACTTCTCTTATAGCGAGAAACAAAATTGAACTGAGCTCACTACAGTCAAAAAAATTTTTTTTCGTGATTCAGTAAAGATCAAAAATACGAAAAATAAACCAGGAAGTGAACAATAATACAAAGAGAAAACAGCTTCAAAATATGAGATGTCAGGGGCATAAAAGGTGACAAATGTAATTCAGTTTAATGAACAGACTTGCACGGCAAAAACTTTTTGAAATGGAGAGTTGGAGACATTTTTCGGGTAAGGGTCAGCCCAAATAGGCAAAATATGGAGAAAAATGACTAGAATTAAAGAAAAGTGGGCAATTTTAGTTCAAAATGGCATTTTAGGGGGTGCTTGGCAATTTTATCAGCTAGAGGGTGGGTTTACCTCTATGTGGCACGTGAATCTAAGATCAAAAACAAAGATCGTCATATCTCACTTGTAGGTCATCAAATCGGCCAATAACATTACGTGCCTTTGATCTAAACCTATACCGTGACCGGCCATCGTTTCCAAAATTTCGGACATGATCATACCCCGGGCGGCTTCGATACCCAGAATTTTCGACACGTCCATTATACTATTGAATTTGGAACGCCGGCCGTCGACGCCCGGCGTGGCCAAAACCTTTTGGAAATCTGTACCTTCGACCAGCAATTTGTACGAATCGCCTTTTTTCTCGTCGGCGTGAATGACACACCGGGATATGTTGGGCAACCCTCGAAAAAATAAAAATTTCCAATTTAGATTGAATAAATCTAAAACGAAAATTCAAAATTCTACACGGAAAATTAATCGATATTCAAAAATTTTACGATGAAATTTTAGAATTCTATTATAAAAATTTGGAATTGGGCTCTGAAAACTCAAAAACTCTAAAAAAATCAGAAACTTTAATTTCAAATCTACAACAAAAATTTGAAATTCTTAAAAGAAAATTCCAAATTGTACACGAATGTTCAAGCTATATAATTAACATTACAAATTAAAATCATAATTCTATAATGAGAACTCGAAAATCCACAATGAACATTTAGAATTCTGCAACAAGAACTCAACTTTACAGATTTCCTATAATAAAAAATCTGACCTTTCACAACGACATTCAACAGAGCGTATTTCAAATGTTGCACAGCGAAATATAATGACGATTTGGAGGAAGCTTCTGGGTGTACGGTAATTATAGATTGACCATGAACTTTCACTTGAGGACCTTTAATAGGGACGGGAAATTTGCCGGCGCAAATACTGTCGGCGATCGATGCCAAATTTACTTCCAATTGCAGCAGCTTTATACGTTGAAGGGAAATTTTGACTAACAGAAAAACGTCGTCGGGCAAGAAAACCTCCTCGATATAATCGGAAATTTCGCCCAGTGTCGTTTTTTTCGATGCGACCTTATAAAAGAGTGAGTGAAAAATCGGAAAAAATAAAGACAAATTCTGGATATGAAAAATAATTTAAAATGCAAAAAAAACAAAAAAGAACGAGAAAAAAGTAAAATTAAAAAAATTAGAAAGAAAAACAAAATTGAAAGAAAAGAAAAAAAGAGAAGATAAAAACAGAGAGAGAGGCATAAAGGAAGAAGCGCAATAGATAGAGAATAGATAAAGAAAGAAAATGTAAAAGAAAATGGAGAAAAAAGAGAAAAATTGTAAACAAGAAAGGAAGACCAGGGGAAGCTGAGAAGGATAGAAAAAAGGAATAAAGAAAGCAAAAATCGAAAAGAGGAGGGGGAAAAAGTAGAAAATAAAAGAAAAAGGAAGAAGAAAAAATAAAAATGAAGGAAAAGACAGAGAAAGAAAAGTAAAAAGAAATGAATAAAGAAGGAAAATGGAAAAAATGGAAAGCAGAAAAAGAAAAATTAGAGAGATGTAAAGGAAGAAAAAGGAAAACTGAGGAAGAAGAAAAAATAGGAAAGTGAAAACGTCTAAAAAATGAAAAGTGGAAAAAGGGAAAATGAAAAAGAATAAAGGATGTAAAAAGAGAATGAAGGAAAAAATAAAGGAAAAAGAAAACAGAGAAAGAAAAAAATGGTAGCGGGAGAACAAACTGATGAAAGAAATAGATAAAGAAAAAAGGAAACAATAAAAAGGAGAAAAAATGGAAACTGAGGAAAAAGACAAGCAGAAAGAAAATAAAAAATGAAAACGCATAAAAAATAAAGTGGAAATAAAAATGAGAATCAATGAAGATGCGAGTGAGCATAAATGAGGAAAAAAAGAGAAAGCAAAAAGAAGAGAAAAAACAAAAAGGATAAAAAGGAAAAAGTCCAAGAAGAGAGAAAAGAAAGGGAAAAGATGAAAAGAGAAGAAAAAGGGGGAGAGAGAGAAAAAAGAAAGACGAAGAAAAGGCAAAAGAAGAAAAAACGCAACAATAATGAAAAAGGACAAAAAATGAAAAAGGAGCAAAAAAAGGCATTTAAAACGTTCGAAGAACATGTGAAATCTAACCTTTAACTTTATGAGCGCTCGAAGCGTCTTTTTCGTTCAACAAATAGGCTGTTATAATGGGCGTGGAAATATTTTTGACCGCATTTATAATTTCCTTAATACGCGGCACACCCTGCGTAATATTCATACTAGCGACTCCAGCGAAATGGAAAGTTTTCAATGTCATTTGTGTGCTAGGTTCTCCGATACTCGTAGCGCCAACTGCACCGACGGCCGTGCCCGGTTCGGTGACGGCTTTACGATATTTTTCGCCAGCCAATTCTATAAAAATGTCGGAAAACCGACTGGATTAAATTTGAAAATTGAGAGAAACTTTTTTTAAATATTTTTTTGATTATACAAACTTGAAATTCCCAAAAAATCCAAAAGACCCTCCAGAAATTTGGCATAGTCGAAAAATTGATTACCCAAAAATTTCAAAGTTTGTTGCGAGCTTAGGCACTGCGAACTAATCAACATGTCTCTTCGAACCTTTACCGATTTACAGGCTTGGCATAATATTTGGAAACCGTCGTGATCTAAACCGCAAGATTTAGGCGCCGAGAAACAATAAGCCGTTTTGCGAATGAAATCAGTCAAAAATTGTCTATAATTATATAAAAGCTTATATTATAAAACATTCGTGATCGTCATCCGTGCAAAAATAACAACCTTAGCTGATTTCTGAACTGATTGTGGCAATGTTTCAATTTCGACTCGATAGTGTTTTCGATTAGAGTGATCGTGTCGTCAGGTTCTAGTCGATCTTCCGGTTTATTCGACAGACAAATATTTCTGGCGTGTTCGAGCACGTGATCAAAATCGATGACTTGATCCTTTCCTGCAATTTATGACTTTTTAGTTAATTTTTAAAGGAAAACACGATTGTTCAAACCATGTATAGTCTTCTCATAAAGGAAATACCAAGTATGGATGAAAGAGAAGTTGAAAGTTGAACACTACACATGTAAATTGACTCCGAAATTCATGAAAATATAATTTTTGAATCAAGGTTTCCGGCAGCTTTCTCAAATGAAATCTCTGATGCTTACCAAGTTTTTCAGGTTTATTTCAGATCAAAAATTTATTCATGCACACACGATCATAACAAACGTTCATCAAATTAATAAACATTATCACTTTTCTTCAATTCTACGATTTGTAGGCTCAACAAATTCTTTTCTGGCAACTAATTTTCTTGAATTTTACATTTTTTACAGTGACTTGTTTTCAACTGCGGCATTTCTTCGCTTAAATAGCTATTCGTTTTTCTTCACGGAACTCTGTTTCAACACTTTGATTCATTCTTTGTACCGAGAATCACTGTTACTTCCATAAACTTTTTCACAATAGTGTAGAGGATCCATTTTTTCAACATTCTTCAAAAACGCGTTTTCTGATCAAAAAATGTTTTAGTTGATGTGAGCTGTTACTCGCATGGAAAATTCTGAAAATCAAAGAAAAGCTAGGAATTTTCTCAAATTCGTCATGTACAATGAAATAAATGTTATACATACAAAGCAATTTTTCGAGTTTGGCTGGAAAATCTACATATTAAGTTCAAGCTTGGTATCAAGAAAAACCGCAAAATATACCTTCCATATAAGCTGGATCTAGACCATCTTCGCCGTAGACGAATTGCACAACTTCGTTGCTGGACGTTCGCACCGTGCCGTCATATTGAGCACACAAATCTTCCAAACATTTGACTAACCGACGTTGCATGTAGCCCGTTTCGGCTGTTTTAACCGCCGTATCGACTAAACCTTCGCGGCCGGCCATCGTGTGATAGAAAAATTCCGTGGGCGTCAAACCGTTGTAAAAACTGTCCTGAAAAAAAGAGAAATCCTATCTGAAAATCGATTACATTCGACAGTTGAAGATCCAGTAAAAATAAATTACTGGATTTCTAATTCAACATTTCATGATGAACTATTGTAAATATTGTATCTAAATAGCACTGAGTACAGGATAACATTTCAGGAAATTCAAAATTGTGAAAAAGGTACCAAGCTAGTCTTTAGAGGCAAGGCACGACTATCCCATTTTTCACCTTGTACGACTAGGGAAATTGAGAAAATGCAATTTTGCAAACCTGCACGAATCCCTTAGCAGCTGGACTCTTTTCAAATTTCGAAAAATGAGGCAAACCGCGATTTTCGAATCCATCCGGAACTCGTTTACCGGCTATGGCTTGCTGACCCACGCATGCGATCATTTGAGAAATATTAATATTTGAGCCTATAAAAAAGGAGGAAAAGTTAAATTTTTGCCTAAATTACAATGCGAAAATTTGCACCTTTGGAACCGCTAATCGCCATAATTAATGGAGCGTTTCGGCGACTAAGTTCACGGAGGCAAGCTTTACCCGCGTGCTCACGAATGGTCGATAATTCGCGCAAGATTACTGATTCCAAGGTTTGTTCTTCGGTGCAGCCCGGCTGAGCCTTGAGCTTTCCTAAAATGTGGAAAAGACTTTTTAATGAAATATAATAATTTTAAATCAAAATTCCGAAAAATGCTCAAAAATCTAAGATTCGACTAAAATTTTTAGATGACTAAAATATATATTCCCTATGCCAATATTCCTGTTTCTATGTAAATTTTTCACCATGAATAATTTTAAGCTAACCTTCCTTCAATTGTTGAATAAACGTTTCGCATTTGGCGTAGCCGTCTTTCAACAAATTTTCTTTGGCTCGCACCAAACCGGGACTGGGTGTAACGTCGCCTATGCCGATCGAAAAACCGTGATTTGATAAAAAAGCCGGCGCCAAGCGAGCCAGACGCCACATGGCGTCTATAGCGCACTGTTCGCCGTAATCGCGCATCAAAATGTAGAAAATGTTACTTTTGGAACCGGAGCCTACCGTAGCTTTGTCCATTGTGCCTGCGAGAGGAAAGCGAAATTGAGAAAATTTCTCGATATTTTTTCAGTTGTACTACTAACCGGCTATCAATTCGCCGTTTCTTATAATAATAAACGAATCGTTGACGCAAAATTCGTTATTTTTCGTATAACTTTTCCCTTTGGCAGACAAATTGACTTTGACGTCCGAAGTTTTACGTTGCGGACGTAAGACTAAACTGAACAGTTGTTTACCGGTCCATAGGCGTTTAGGTTTTACCAAAGTCGGTGGCGGCAAATCTATTCGCATGCTGGCTTGAGACCCGTATAAGATTGAAGCGATTAATTGGCATACCTGCAGAAAAAAATTTGAAGATTGAAGTAAGGTTATTCACTAAAAAACAGAATCGAAATCGGATAGAGAATCGGTTAAGAAAGTTTTTGATGAAAATTTCAGCAAAATAATAGCCAAGTGTGAAATTTTAATCATCACAGAAAATAAATGTTCGTTGGTTCAGAAATGGTACTAAGCGAACTTGAGATCAAACATTAACGTCTAAATTTTAAGTATAACTTGTTCACATACACAGGCTCTCAGTGTGTGTGTAAAGGGTTACTCATATAGTAATTTTCCATGCTTACAATGTTCAATATTTTTGAATTGAACTATATGTTTTACATGCACCCGTATGTAACATCAAATAGCTTGCGACAATAATATTTTCGGTTTTAAAAACACTAATAAAAAAATTCGGCGTTAACAAACTTTTGACAAACTTTTCAGGGTGTAGTTCACCACTCACAGTGTGTGAATGTCTGATATTGATGAAAAAATAGAGAACGCAGAAAAGAAAAGTGAAGCTAAAAAAGAACAGAACGTGAAAAAACACGTTGGAGATACAAAAAGCGAAACAAAGCTTTGAGGAAAAATAATTACAAAATTCCGAAATTATTAGAAAAATTCGGAAGAAAACGAAAAAGATGGCGTGAAGCGAATAAGGTGCTGATCACACTACTGAAAATTAGTTCCGTTTCAGAAACAAAAAACCAGTAAAATGAAAAATTAATTTTACTTGATGTCTAGTGAAAAACTGATCCTTGTGCGTTATGAGGTAAGCGGCGGTTATGAAATCTTGTATAGCGGCGATCAAGGGTTCGCCGTTCCTAGGCGTTATCAAATTGTAACGGACGCCCATTAAAGTACGAGCTTCGGCCCTGGCTTCTTGCGTTTGCGGCAAGTGTAAATTCATTTCGTCACCATCAAAATCAGCGTTATACGGCGTGCAGCAACATTCGTTAAACCTGAACACCTTTTTCATTTAACCTTTTGAACCGTTAACCGTTAAACCTTTTTCATTTTTTTTCATCAAATTACCAAGCGGTAATTTTTGAAATTTCTATAGTTTGGTTACATATATTACATACTTACTGTGGCATCAGAGAAAGATTGATTCACCGGAAATGAATTTAATTTACTTTAAAACATACATGTAACAGGGCCTCGAGGACTGGGGGGGGGGGTCGGGCGACTTTTTTGGGCCGGGGGTCAGCAATTCCCAAAATTTTGGGGGAATGGTCTGTCAAGGGAAAAATTTCGGTTTTTCACGAAAAAAGTTCGAAAAATAGTTTTTTTTCCAAAAAGACCGAAAAATGTACTCATAGTGCGAAGATCCAGAAAATTCACATTTTAGACCATTTTTTGTTCAAAAATTGACATTTTTCAGTATTTTTTCGATCAAAGTATGGGGGTGCCTACGACTATCATATGACTAGCCATAGGATTGGAAAATCCTGGGAGGCGGTCGCCCAATGGCTAGCCATATGGTCGACGATTTCTGGGAGTGGGGGGATCCCATAGCACTTCCCCCCAATTACATGGATGCTTTGAAATGTGAAAAAATTTCCCTTTTTTCTGTAAAAATACGCAAATTTTCGGCATGAGCTTGTCGTCAACTGACCTGACCTTGGTTTACCTGAAAGTTCTATAAGGCATAACGCGAGCAAAATGCGACATGATACTGATTTTATGCAAGCTGGGCTGCCTGTTGAAAAGGACAATATCACCGTCGGTCAAATGTCGTTCGACGACGTCGCCGTACCGTAAAGATTTGGCGATCATTTCTCGATTGCCGAATTTTAAGAATTTTTTCGTGCCTAAAGATCAAGAAAAATAAGTGTGACTTGTAACGAATGATCAAAAAATGTGGACTCTTGAAGTTAAAAACAAAAGAGATAAAATTTATTTTTGAAAATGGAATGTTGACTAAATTTTAGGTGATGTGAGAGAGTCGGAGAGTGATAAGAAATTCATGGCAGTTGTGACAAGAGAAAAAATAAGAATGTGAGGAATAACGGTAGAAAAATGTTAGAAAAGTTCTAAGACTACAAAACATAAAAACAATGATTATTAGAATATACAGCTCATCAGAAATTGGCATTTTTCAAACTGACCTGTTTTAGATTCGACGATAAAGTTGGCGCCTGGATGTTTATCGGCGCCGTTGATGATTAATTTTCGTAGATATTCGACGTTGAAAGGGTTACAACGTTCAGGGAAAGTCAAAATTTTGGCAACGAGGACGGGCACACCCACTTCGTCGATTCGTAAATTTGGATCAGGCGAAATGACGGTGCGGCCGCTGAAATCAACTCGTTTGCCGCTCAGATTGCCTCGAAAACGACCATGCTTGCCTGGGGAAAAAATGGATTTTTTTGACAAGGTAGAAAGCAAATTATAGAGTCAAAAAATTATACGAAGAACTTTACCTTTCAACCTCTGCGTGAATCCGCGAATAAACTTTTTCGGCTGCATGTTCATAGGAACGCCGGACAATTCACTGTTTATGTACAAAGCGCATTGTAACTGTAGGGCGTCCAATTCTTCTTCGATCATTTGTAGCCTGGCGCCTTCTTGTCTTGAAGTTTAAAAAAACAAATTTAGATAGAAGTCAATACGAGTGAGCTGAACAGAGAAATGTTTTAGCTTGACTTAATACTAGTATTTGTTTGGTAAACAAGTTTCAAGTCAACAAAAACTGTTCTTGAATGTTCATAATTGTCTTATAACGTAATTTCGCAAGGGTTTTTTGATGAGTATGAAGTCAGAAAAACTGTTCATGAAAAATAATTCAATTTCTAGGTCAAATTGTACAGTTTGGTATTAGTATAGCATGTCTCCACATGGGCCGAAAATCGATTTACAAAAATTTTGAGTTTAAATTATAAAAGTTTCTTGAGTAATTCGATGTCCCTAATTACGAATATGATATCAGAAAATTTATAGGAGCAAGTCTTCACGTGTTTTACCAATTTGCGTGCACATATTATATCACATATAAGGATCATGCGTTTTTTCTTCTGTACTGAGTTGTGCTACTTTCCCACGAAACATTATCGACAACGCGAATGGGTAAAAAAAACGTGAAGACTTGCTTCTATAAAATTTCTGATACATATATTCGTAATCAGCGACATTGATTTACCCAAGAAACTATTCTAATTGAAACTCAAAATTTTTTCAATCGAGTTTTGACCCATGTGGAAAAATGCCGTAATCGATTTTTGACTCATGTGGAGACATGGTATACTAATACCGTGTAGTTCTAACAGAAAATATGCAGTGTTTCGACAATTTTGCTCGATTCAATAAGATTTTTTAATCAAGAACGAATCTTTTTCAATCTTGTGGAAATAAGTATAACCGGAAAAGTAAAAAAAATATCACTGAATTATAGCAACAAATGAAGGGCACAAAAATTTATACTTGTGCTTTCTTATAACTTCGTTCAAAAACATGATTTCAGCGAGTTTCATCGTTATATCGTCTTCGTTACTGCCGGCTTTCCCTTCGGATATAACCGACGGTCGTATACAGACGGGCGGAACGGGAATTCGAGTTAAAAGTAAATTGATAGGATGTCCGATTTCCGGTTTCATCATTAAGAGAGGTAAGTTCTAAAAATCGGAGAAATATCAATACCAATAGTTGTAATGCGACGAAATTCAAGTTATACCTTGGTTTCGATCTGCCTAACCAAATGCAAAACGTCGGTGGGCGACAAAAGTGTAGTTTTACACTTAGCTAAAAGTTGACCCAATTCTTTATTGGCCTCAACGCAATGTGTAAATTCGCTAATTACTTCCTGCGGTCCGGTAATGTGTAAACACTTCAATATCGCACCAGGAAGCTTTCGAATCACTCCTAAATAAATATAGAAACGAAGTGAATTAAAAGAGATGATCATTGCCTCAATTCGACGAAACTTTTTACAGTTGCGTTTCGAAGTGGCAACTCGCAACGTTTTCACTGATGACAAAAAGATCAATGGTCTCAATAACTCTAAAATTTTGCAATCGGATCTAGATCTTCTATATAAATGGTCAATAAACTGACAACTTGATATGTATATCTTCTTTTGAATCTTCAACTCTATACACAGGTACAAACAACGTGAATAATACTTTTTGACTTCAAAAGTTTCTGAAATTATGTACTCGGGGGTGTGGGGCATTTAAGGGAAATTGTTGTCGGCATAACACAGTCAATATATTCCCAAAAAGCATCAAAAGTGGCTAATTAGAATAGATCTGGACAACAAAAGCTTTGCCCGGGTTTTCTTGAACTTCACCGCGTTTGTACAGACCTGTTTTTATATCATCATTATTCGCTTACAACATATGGATCAGACTCCCTTTTTCACATTTATTTCGTCGTGTTAAATTCAAATTTTCTGAAATGCGATTTTCCCATTCTGTGTATGGATGAATGGAATAGTTCACTCGACCCTGTTATCTCTAGTAAAAATGTCGATCTTGGAAATTAGACTGTAAAATTCCTGGAACTTAATTTCGCACAGTGATTTTGCCTATGGTCGTTATGTAAACAATTCTTCATTCGTTATTGATAACAACTTACCGTTTTTGTAATTACAATTAGGACACGTCGTATACTTTTTACAATACGCCAGGATCTTCTTGTGTAAATTTTTCTTGAATAAATAGCTCAAATTCGGGCGCTTTATTTGCCGCAGATAATTGGCTTTCAGCTCGTCGGTTAATAAAATTGACGCGCAATTCTATAAAAATGGAGAGTGCAAACCTACGAACGAATAAAAAAGACAAGTCAAACCTTGCAAATCGACTGTAAAACTTGAATTAAAAGACGAAAATAACCGACATGGAAGACGGGGGCTTCTAAGTCGATGTAGCCAAAATGACCGACACAATCCGTCATATTTTTGCCGCAAGTAGCACATTTTGATTTGTCTTGGCAAATGCCCTGAAATATTAAAATTTTATCAAATTGTATTAGAAATTATGCAGTATTAACTATGTTGAGAAATTAATAAGCGGAATTTAGGCATCGAGAAAAAAAGATAACATATACACAAAAAAATCGCACCATTCTGGCGTCAAGCGGACCGTAAGGCGCCGGCTTGAACTGTCCCATTGAGTTCATGTACAAATTTTTATGTTGGACTGGGATGTGCGCGGCTAAAAGCATATCGTCGCTGCTAACGGCGGTAAACTCGACACCGGCGCTGCAAAATTCGGATAAATTGAGAAAAATTTAAAAGCGGACCGTTATTGAGAAAGCTTACATCTTCCGATCGAGATCGGCGTCGTGAAATTGCTCTTTAACCATTCAGAATTGGATTTAATCTGAAATGTGAAAAACAAAGCGATCAATAAATCGCAGACACAGCTACGTGTGCAAAATGAACGCAAAAAACACTATGAACATTGGTTAGAGCTTAGAATCAAAACTGTTAGAGTATAAGTGTATAACTGGATATGAGCTACATAGGTCTCAGATCGATGTATATGTATACTATTAAGGTCTACATTAGGCTCAGGCTGTGCTTAAATTAACAAAAAAAGCAGCAGTGAATCTTTACTTTAATTTTTTAGGCTCAGATTATGTTTAACAATACGCGTCGCAATCATGATCTAAGATTGAAGATAAAATCAGTTCAAACCACTGCTTACCATACCAGTGTGACTTTTTTAATCGTTACGTTAATGTCTGGAACTCTTCATCATCCGATATGGTTAATTCTACCAGTTTGCACACTTTCAAAGAGAAAATTAAACTTCAGAACTTCGATAACGAATTGGAGGATGCATGTACTATACGTTGTTACCTTTCAGCTAGTCTTTGCACCCTATGGCTGCATGATTTATCGGTTTCTCAAAATATCTACAACTTCTGCGAGTCGATTTACGAAATTTATTATTCATACGACATTATATATGAATTTCGTTTTGTATTTCTCTTTTTATTCTGTTCTGTGTAACTGCAATAAATATTTTTCATTTCATTTCAAAAAAAGTTAGGAAATAAGAGACGAAGTTGCCATAATTTGTTGGAAAATAATAAAGCAATAAGGAATTTTCTGGAGAAATAATCACGGCCGGCAATCTGATATAAAAGTGGTTGCACAGATAAATTTTTGATTGCTCACTCTAAAATTGATTGCTTAAATTTATCGGAAAAACTATCGCAAACTGGTTTTGTTGTATTTCAATTGATCCGCGACGGTTTTAAGCATTTAAAACCCAATTTTTTGAGTTTTGGAGAGAAAATGAAAGCACTGTAGAATAACTTGTTCGGCGCGTAGCACCGGAAATTTTTTCTGAATTTCAATATTCTAGAACGCTGGAGAATGAATCTTTCCACTTTTTATTTCCCAGACAGAAGGTTTGATTTCTCAGTGAATTTAATGCATTTTCAGTCGGACAAATTAAAATTCAAAAACTAGGCAAGCAACTAAGAATTTGAATCTTTCAACCGGCAAGAATCTCTAGCATTGTCTTACACTCATAATGCTTTAATCCCATGAAATTAAAATTTCTATGAAGATCGCACAAATATTCTGGAGAAATAGAAAAATGTGTTTCCATTAAATTCGTCAAAAAAGAACTTACAGGATCAAACATTTATCCGTGATTTGTTGAAAATTAGAACCTATAAGCACTAACTAGTAACAATAATGACATTTTCTACTGCGCACTAGAATACTATATAACAAATTACACGTGAATTGAAACCCGGCGCAAAGCGCCTGAAAATTTTTACTTTCCTATATTTATTGAACGCATAAAAACGCATCTCCGAATCACTGTTTTTCCCCTCAAATCGTGCTTTTTCGGGAAAGAAAATTCGGAAAAGGGAAAAAAATTTTGGGCTCTTTCCCCATTTGGGAAAGAAAATTTTGGGGATCGGATACAGAAAAGATGCATTTTGGTGCATTTTAGATGGTCATACTAATCTCAAAATTTTTCGGCGCTTCGCGCCGATTATAACTTTAATAATCATTATTATGCATTACTTAGCTCAGGCGCGGCTTTTAGCATGTCTACCTTCATTTATCATTTAATCTATAATAGTTTTCATCATCTTAAACGTATTATCTCATGTTTTCATTGGTAATCTTCAATATTTTAACATGATATTTAATGAAGATTCGCATTTTTTCCTTTTGAGAAGGATAATACGTCAAGTCTCTAAGTTTTTCAATGCGATTATTCCTTTTCTAATGTAAAATCAATTCAAACGCTTCATGAAAATATTTTTCCAAAATTTATACTCTGCTTACTCATACATTTTCAACCAAGTTAATGAGAGTTTACAAATAAATTATACTGGTTTCAAAATTTTTCAAGTAAAATTCTAGAAATTACGACTTTTGAACACAAAATTCAAATCTAATTCTTGAAATAAATGTTCGGAAAATTGATTTTCCAGCGTCGCAGAATGTCAATACGCAAAAAAATTTTCCGGCGCCCAGCGCCGGAAAGATTAACATCTCTTTTGGGTTTTCACTTGTTATCATAGAGGACTTAACCATCGATTTCTCATGTAATTAAAAGTCATTATGCTTTTGGATAGTTTGCTTGAAAGTTTGTTCCAACGCTTGTAGATTAGACTTTGAACTCGAAAATTTCAATTTTTCTCAAAATTTTAATGAATTAACGGGTCTAGAAACAAACACCAGAAGGCTTGAGAAGGCTCAAAAATACCTAGATCAAGCGTCTGTGAGCATTTTTAAGCGAAAAAACGACTTCGGGAAAATGGGGAAAAAAATTTTGACCCCTTGCCCCATTTGGGGAAAAGGCCCCGGGGACAGCGTTTTTTTTGTGCACGGAAGTTTGTGCCAATGGCACAAAAAATTTTTTTCTACTAAACATACTAAGAACTGCGGAAAATTTTAGGCCAAAATTTTGATAAAAGTTAACGTTTAACGCATCCATGTTTTGGCACAAAAAAACACTGTATCAAACGTCAAAAATATAAGTTTCGGTTATCCAACTGAATAAACAGAGAAAGTTAACAATTTCTATCTTTTCACCAGTCATTGACAATGTCAAAGTCTCTTGCGATAATACAAATATACTATTCGAATAGAATCCGCTCGCGTTCGAAACAAAGGAGAGTAGTTAATACTAAACTCATTAAATCGGCGCGAAGCGCCAAAAAAATTTCGCATTTTCAGCCCTTAAAATGACTAAAAATTAAGGAAATTCAGCCTTGAACCAGTCAAAAAATTAGAGCCAATTGGCACAAAGGCTCAAAATTTTTTTTGCCATTCCAAATCTTTTTGTGCCAAAAACCATGTTTTGGCACAAAAAAAACACTGCCCGGGGAAAAGACCAGTGCCCCGACCCTAATAACATAATCAACAAAAGAGCAGTCGGGCCCCCACAAGTTGCACTGCGCAACTTGGCAGGAAAAATGTGGTTGCACAGCCCGAAATTTGGTTGCTGTGTGCAAAAAAAACATTCCAGATTTTTTTTCCACTATGCAAATGTGGAGAAAAAAACAATGGTTTCACCTAATCTCAGCACAGCACCACCGGTTACAGTAAAAAATGACAAAATGACATCGTTATCATAAGTGCAAAACCCTGCATAAACAGTAGAAGCTTAGTGAGAAATCTAAAAGAAACTATAGTCTGTTTTTCTTATGTTTGTAAATAGAGATGTAGAAATCAAGTTTTTCATATTTTTACGACTTTCTGCTGAATATTCAAGCAGGATTGAAAATTTGTGAGCATACCAGGGTTGGCAAGGCTTTGGTTTTTTTTGGTTAAAAAACCAAAAAATCAGAAAATGCCGGTTTTTTGGTTTTTTCAAAGTCACTCGGAAAGTGTTTTTCCACATTATTCGATCATGGAATATTAGTATCTATCCAAGTCACCAAAACAATTAATTTAATTGGATTGAGTTCACTATAAAGTAGAAAAAAAATTGTACCTTTATAATATATTTATAATATAATATAAAAGAGCTGTAAAATGAGTCGATATTCTATGTGTCACGTGCCGACCAATTTTCCCAAACGTCACGTATATTCTATCATGCTGATACTTTATATTTTTCGCCACTTTTTATTTCACATTTACTTATTTCTATTTCGCTTCGTTCATTATGTTTTAAATGCATTTTTGTGTTCTGTTTTTGTTGTATTTCATTTGTTTTTCTTTTGCACGTACGTTGCAGTATGATCCTTTAATTAAAACTTCCACCAAATGAGCTCTATGAGGTTGTGGCTATAATCGGTGCACTACATGCGCCTCTTATCAGTAAAACTAGCATCATCTTTGTGACACAAAACGGCTGGTCAAGAAGTTTTCATCAAAGACGTTCATATGTTTAGCATGGGCATGAAACTCATCCCCAATGCTAAACGTATTCGAACTGGAAAATGTCTATGTGACCATAGGCATCCTCTGCACCATTTTCCTCTGCAGAAGTTAGCTTTGGCATCATAAGCTCCGCCCAGGCCATACTGCAGGCCCACAAGGTCCTTAAAAGGACCTTTTTCTTTAGTTTTTCGCTCATTCTTGGGTTTCACCCTTTGGGTCCCGTTTGTTTTATAGCTTGCCTCTGCCACACTATATTATCTTTAATAAATTTGAATATTTGATTCTCCATTGCGTCCGCCGCCCGAATTTGCATAAAAGCCACCCATCACCTACTTTGTGCCAGGTCTCCACCTGTATCCACGTCGCATAGAAAGAGAGTCGCCCCGACCTCCAGTGTTTACTGGTCGAAGAACTGAGTGGACCACCCCCTACCATTCATCGAGGGAAATCGAAACTAGGGACCCCATCAGTCGTTCGTTTGAATCGTTTTTGAGGAGCAGGACTAGGTGAGTCTTCTCAGGGGATTATTGTTGTTGAGGGTGTATTTTGGGCAACCCTTCTCCTAAGTCGGTTTTCCCCTGGAATTTCCCTCAATTAAAAGGGCTCTTGTTCCAGTTGGGTTAGGGCCAAAAAGGGATCTTTTGGTTAACAATCGGGTCCCTAAACCAGGTCATTTTCTGAATAACCTTGTCCATCTTTCATTCTGAATGGGACCAGGGATTGCCACCCCTAACCGGGCGGCGTTGTCCATTACTCTACAGCAGCACCCCAGGACAGCACCAGAGTACCCTATAGGCCTTCCTATAGCCAGTACTAGCCGGGTTGGGTTCCAAAATGACAAAGGAGCCACCCAACGGGGTCACAGCATGTCACTCACAGTGACATGTCCGTATTTTTCTATTAATATGGCATGGATTTTCCATCAACGTGACTGGTCATAATGTGACATGGCTCCTCTTTTCGCTTAATGTGACAGGGTTTGTATGGAACAGTCTATTGACTCAAAACCAAATCAAAACGGTGCCTATTTAAAAGTTTTCTGTCATGCATTGATGCAAGTTTGTGGATTTCTTATGAGAGGTATTGTATTCTTCCCTTTATTTGTTATTTTTCTTCTTTTTTTGAATTTTCTGTTTACATATCGCATGTTCTGCTCTTTTTTTACTTCTCCTATTTTCTTCACTCATCGTTCCTTTCTTATGTGCCTTCTATTAAAGTGTTTCTATAGCTTACAATAGGGTTTTCCAATAGCATGAATTGATGACACTTATATCGAGTTGTCATTTTTAGGCTCTTACTAGTCTAAGGTGATAAAGGGAGCCTCCAGTTTTTTTACATTATTATTATCATGAACCAAACATTTTTATAATTAAACTAGAAAAAACCACTAAAAACCATGAAAAAACCAAAAAAAAATTGAAGAGTCTAAATTTCAAAAGTTTAGTTTTCGCCAACCCTGGAGCAGACTCCTATAACCTCTGTCAATTTTTTGAGTGAAAAATTTTATAATTAAGCCTTATTTGATAGATTTTCACGATAGCACTAATTCTTACATTTTTCAACTTTCAATTTTATGAAAAACATACATACTAGAAATTCAGGTGAAACAACAACATGAAAAAAGAAAATTACATTTTCATGAAAAAACAGTAGTACAATCTTGGCAGAGCATTTGTCTAATGAGACTTGGAAAAAATTATTTCCTTCGACCATGATGCACAACTTTTTTTCAAGACCAAAAAAATTCAAGATGCAAGAGTTTTTCCACACTAACTTTATTCATTTGAAATGACTGATGCAGCGATTATATCAATGTAGTTCAATACATAAAATACTACTCTATTCATGTTAAAATCATCTGTGCAGCAAAGCTCTTTGACTCTAATCAATAAATTTTTTCTGCATGATACAAAGTCCTCGAATCATTTCAGGATTAAAATTGATTTCCTGCTGCGTTTGCTGAAACTCCACCCGCTGCATCGATCATTTCAAAATGAATGGATTATTGATTAATTACTGTAATCAATCCCAGAATTCTTTTCGTTGGTAAGCGACAAACTAAAAAGCTGAAAATTTCCGTCAATTGTTCAAGTGGTCAGAATTTCGAGTACTAGCACGTGGAAGTCGAGCGCAGTTCTATCTAAATCAACTGTACGAATAAACATTTCTTCAATGATGTTGAAGTTTCCCATTTTCAAGATAAAACTTACAGTTTTTTTACAGTAGAAAGTTTTTTCATTAAATAAAAATTGCAAATAAAATTGAACTGTTTTTTGGTTTTTGCTGCGTCCTTCATTTCAAATTGGAGGAGCAATTTTTGTAAGATAAATCTTGAAAAAAATTCCTCCAATGAACGACGTCAGAAAGAAATTCACTTCCAAGGGTCCCGGTAGATACAGAGAGGTGGTGTCTTGGCAAGTACCAGAAATTTAATTCTCTGATGTGCCGCCAATTTCGATTTCTTTCAAGATGGGATCTTGATTTTTAAAAAATAGTATCTTTCGATTTTTTCCGATCATTTGGAAAAATTCGATGCACTTTGAAAAAAAAATTTCGTATCTCGATGGTAACGTTTTTTCTTCCAATTGATCCTCCTCGATCTTGATTCGCAGCTTTGTGAATCATACAATTTCTCCTATTGACATTTAGCAGTTTTATCATGCAAAGTGCAAGTTTGAAATTGTAAACTAAAAAATTTTTCCGCGATCAGTAACTGTGCCGGGATATATTTGTAACGCGAGCGGATTCTTCTATTCTATTCGAATTTCGAATAGAATCTTTTTATTATCACAACAACGGACTGTGAGATTTTCGATGACTGGCTAAAAGATAGAAATTATTAACTTTCTCTGTTCATTCAGTTGGATTGAGAACCGAAACTTATATTTTTGGTGTTGTTGGCGGATTCAAACAAAAAAATCGAAATTTTGGCACAATTATTCAACCAAAAATTTATGCGAGGCGACTTTCGACTAAGCTTTTTTCACGAGAAAGCAATTTATAGACAAGACATCCTAATCTCATCTTTAAAAGTTGTTAGGAAGGAAGCCGAATAGTAAAGGAAAACTTTATGACAAAAAGTCTATAAAAATATCTGAATTTTCGCAGCATTCAATTTCTTGTCGGATCGTAGAAACCGTTTTCTAGATCAGCTTTTCTTATCTCACTGACGTGGTTAGAGGAAATAGAGCAGGCACGATTTTTATGCAAATTAATGCGGTGAAAGTGTCTTTAGTTATAGTTTTTATCAAACCTTTGGCACAAAACTTTCTTAAGATTTTCAGTACGGTTTTGGAGTGAAAATTTCTTTTGTGCTATTGGCACAAATTTTTTTGGCCCTTTGTGCCACACAGCGATTTTTTTTTTGTGCACGGACATTTGTGCCAATTGGCATAAGAGGCCATACCTGTTAGACCTCCGACCAGTTGGGGAGGGGGGTAGAAAATAGTCGAAATTTTCCCCAAAAAAGGCCAAAAAGCATACACTTTTTTGCAAATTTTTTTAATTTTTTCCAAACTAGGAGGGGGGTTGGATGATTTTGGGTACAGGCTTGGCCAAGTTGGGGGGGGGGTTTCCCAAGCTGCGCATTGCAACCTGGCCTGTGCAAAAAAACCCTGATTGGATTGG
The DNA here is from genome assembly GCA_963922205.1 of Romanomermis culicivorax. NCBI lineage: Eukaryota > Metazoa > Nematoda > Enoplea > Mermithida > Mermithidae > Romanomermis > Romanomermis culicivorax. The sequence goes on from CAWUHX010000185.1 coordinate 566,862, forward strand.
ACTTCAAACTCGAAAATTTCCATTTTTTGTATTTTAATGAGTTAATAGCTGTAAAAATATCTAATGGTTTGAATAAGCCTAAAATTTTTCTGGCCTCTTTACTCACTTGGAAGAAAGAGTCGGTCGGTGGGAAGGGGAACAGTGGGCTTTGGACAGAAAAATGAGAAATTGTTTTCTCCCTTTTTTGCTCAAGAATTTTTTCACGTGACCTTTTCAATGGGACCAAAATTTTTCTTACATTTTTCATCAAGCGAGATTTTTCCCTCAAGTCGGTTCCTCATTTACGATATGGAAAAAAATCTACCAAAAAGCGTTTTTTCTGTTCAAGTATCCCTAAATTTTTCCACCACTTTTCGAAAGAGCCCGCATTTTTCCGCTTTCCCGAATTTTTTACCAAAAACAGGTATTTGGTGAAAAAAGTGTTTTTAGCACGAAAAATTAGGGCGTTCGCTTCAAATGCCAATTTATTCGACTAGACAAAGGCTGACGTCGCCTGTTTTACAACCAAATTTGTAGAGGGTCGATTTTTTCCGCATTATAGTTCGGGTGAAAAATATTGGTTGCCGTTTGGGAACTTATTCAGCGTTTATTTATTAGTAAAGTTTTTCAGTGACCATGATGATCTCATCGGCACTCCAAAATTCTGCCCTCGTTAACGTAAATTCTGAGCCTAAAAGAAAAGCCAAATGTTCTGTCGACGGTGTCATCGTTCCATCTACGTCCAAAAACGAATCGAAAGATGTAGAAGATTTAACTTTACAATTGATCCAACTCCGGCTCAAAAAACCTACTTGCTACGTTTACGATTCATTCATGGCTCGCCATCGTTCTTTGACCGATCCGAATCATCCGGAAAAACCCGATCGATTATCGGCCATTTTTAAACAATTGTTAAAGGACGGTTTATTGAAATCGTGCGTTAAATTAAAATCGCGTTTCGCTACGCGCCGCGAATTATGTTCTATTCACGATGATGAATATTTAGATCGATTAGTTGATATTTGCAGTGGAGACGACGATCAGATGATTGAAGCGGAAAATGATTTTGAATCCATCTATTTTTGCGCCGATACTTACAAATGTGCAAATTTGGCAGTCGGATGTACGTTGCAAGTAGTGGAAAGTGTTTTAAATGGTAAGAAAAAGAGGGAAAATTTAGCATGCTTGTGTTCCAGTGTTTTTACTATACCAGTTCGAGAGCTGTGGCTAGTTACAAGTAGTAAAGAGTAGTGATGCGACAGGTACCGGCACCGCTACCATGGTACATGTACCGAGAAGATACTGATGCCGGTACTCTGTTTCACAATGAAAAAATTAATTTCATGTCTGATAACGTTTTAAATAAATTTAAACCTTGTTCAATAGTTGATATTGACTCAAAAACATATAGCTCAACACAAGCCTGTAGCCAGAAATTTTTTTGGGGAGGGCCGCATATTTTTTTCATTCAATTTACCGTAAAATTCGTGGGAGACCATGCCATGCCACCCCAACCCCTCCTGCCTACAGGTCTAGCTCAACATGAGCATTTATTCCAGGATAGCAATCAATCATTATATGAAATCGATAGCTTTCAGATTTTGATTTCTTGTGACGTTGAAAAATTTAAATGATTTCTTGTGACGTTAAAAAATTTATGTCCCAAATTCTGACAAAACTGCTGTCCAGCATTGTTTGCGCGTTTTCCGGATGGACTTTCTTGGCCTTTTCTTCTTTGCATAATTCGGTATTAATAGTTGAATGATTTGTTTTCAGATGTTTACGGAAGTTATTCAGACCGAAATTGCTTCGATCTGATCCACTACGAGCTATCGACTTTGCACACTTACATTGCAAATAGCTAGTGATTCATCGTCATTGTTAATTTTGAAGTAGTCCCAAACTTGCAATTTCAAAGCAGTCATTTAAATTTATTTAATAATAAGCTAAGCTGAAGAAAAGAAAAGTTAGGGTAGCTGGTAGTGACAGAAGTTTTTGCTGGTTGGAACATTTCAATTGTTGGAGGGTTGCCTAATTTCGATTTTTTCCTGAACTCATGAAAGATGACTGATTTATATGTAGCTGAGTTTTTTGGTTTTTTCAGCTGATTGACCAATCTAGCTTATCAAGCTGATTGAAAACGCCAGCTTATTTCTCAAGTTCACTAACGGATTTCCGAAATTAGAGTTGGGGTCAAGGGCAGGTCAATTGATACGGCTTATCTGGTGGACCTTCTCAGATATAGTCCAAAATAACAATTAGTGCCTAAAATTCTTGGAAAAATGTGTTTAAATCCCAAAAAGTTGACAAAATGCGTTTATACTTTTCTGATCAAGATTAGCAATACTTGGCCAAAAATTTTACTTTGTGCTGCTGAAACTTTCACAAAGCCTGCATTTTATTTGAAAATCAAAATAATATGAAAATTCTGTAAATGCCTTTGAAAAGAATACTTTTGTGTACACAGCTGTTCATTCTATAGCCGGGCATAATTTACTCGAAGGAAAAATAATATATGTTTCGTATTCTCACCATTTTCTTCTAAGTCATGTTGTATATACAGGACTGGAAATTTGTGAGTTATACACAACTAACCCTGATCATTTTTTTCAGAAGAAAAAATCCTACGCTAGAAACTGTGAAAAAACGAATTTAAAGGCCGTACTTTATTGTTGTCATTTTTCCATTTACAATAATTTTGTAGCAAATAATCTATAGACTACAAAATAATATTAAGTACATTTTGCCACATTTCTTAAGTCCAACGAAACTACTCAAAATTGAAAAATTTTCAAATTTGAGTTTTCGGACTACTGTATTCATCTGGAAATGCATTTTGAGTGCAATGTGTCACCTCTACTACTGCGGCCGTCGCCGTGAGCTATACAATTATTATGTCATTTTCGGGTATAATTTATTTTTGATTTTTCAATATGCTCTACATTGTAAGTTCGAACTCACAGATATCGTCTCTTGAAATCTAATGCAGTATCTTCAAAATCTAAAAAGTTTGTACGAGATTTTCAGAGAGATCATCGTCGTAGAAGGGATTATGATTTTCCAGAAGTGTTCGATACTTGCTGAATAACATGGAAAGATAATTAATAAAGTTCAATACGCCGATTTTTTCCAACTGTCGAAATTCAAGAAAGAACACAAAATGATAGAAATATTCGCAAATAGCCAAATATAAGGAATTCAACTTAGTCTCGGTGTTTTATTCTATTTGCCTGTTCGATTCTATAAAACCAGTCATATACTAATGACGGAAATGTAAAAATATTAATGCAGCACCAATGGATGAAAAATTTCATCGGTGGAACCTCAAAAATAATGAGAATCAAGTTTATCATCCACCAGTGTTTTTTTGCCGGAGGCAAATGAAATTTTTTTTTGGCAAACGAAATTTAGGTAGTCATTTGTACATGTACAAATGGCTCTTTACCCGTTTAGGGAAGAAAATTTTGGGGATAAAGTACAGAAAATAAAGTTTCACGAATATTAACGAATAAATTACTGGTTTAAAAATTTTTCAAATAATGAAATTCTAAACAGTACGGCTTTTGAACACAAAATTCAAATCTAATTCTTGAAATAAATGTTTGGAAAATTGATATTCCAGCGTCGCCGAATGTCAATACACAAAAAAAAATTTCGCGCCGGAAAGATTAACATATTTTTTGGGCTTCCATTTTCCATCATAGAGGACTTAACCATCGATTTATCATCTAATGCAAATTTATTATGCTATTGGATAGTTTTCTACACAAATTGTTCCACAATGCTTGTAAATTAGACTTGAAACTCTAAAACTTCGATTTTTTGCTCAATTTTAATAAATTTTTTTTTGCAGTCATAAATAAAATTTAAAAATTACGCTGATTTGGTTCTTAGTCTTTGGCCATGACATAGAGGAACACAGGTTACTTAGTTATACCTATTTTTGCTATGTACAAATTGTACAGATGAAATATTGGCCGTCGTTTGTACATGTGCTGATGGGTCATGCACAAAAAAACCCTGTCATGCACACAATAGAAACTAAAATATGGAAAAATTTAAAAAAATCATGGCTAGTAGAAACAGCCAAATATAATTCGAATATCGAATGACTTCAGACTTTTGAATCCGAATTATCTCTCAAAGTTCTATTTAAATCCTGTGGATTCTTCCACTTTAAGGTTCACACTCTAACGGTTTCGCACTCATTCGGCCGCCCGGTCATCACGCTTTTCCATCCACGGCGTCCGGATTTTGTTTCTTGAACAATGTCGCTTTGGCCGCTGAATTCGCCGTTGAAAAATTTTCTTTACGACGGATTTTAATTCTCGATTGGGACGTTCACCACGGCAACGGTACGCAGTCGGTGTTCTACGATCGATCGGACGTTTTATATATTTCGTTGCATAGATACGATGATTGCGCTTTTTACCCTGGTCCGGAATGCGGCCCGGTAGCCGACGCGGATAAAATTGGTCTAGGCGCCGGCGTCGGATTCAACGTCAACATACCGTGGAACGGGGCACGGATGGGTGATAACGAATATCTTATGGCCATTAGAGAAGTAAAAGCGTTAATTTTTAGGTTTTCAATAATTTCTTGACGTCAAAAGAGGGTTATTTTTCTGTCAGATAATGCGCAATTTTTTGCAACTTTCTGGATACTTTCAATGAAAACATTCATAATTCCTGTTTTCCGAATCATTTGATTTTGATAGAATTGATGTCAAAGAAAGTATTCCGAATAAACTACCGAGATGCTATTCTAATGAAAAGTATCATACGCATCTTTCATAATGATATGATCAAGCAAAAATTGATTATGTTTCGATGTTCTGATCGAAAAACTGACCAGTATAGTGTGGTTTACTCAAAAGAAATTAAATTCTTCAATTATTAACTTTTATAATTTTGAGATCTATGCTTGCACTATTTTTTTCAGCACGTTTTTAAAAATGATTTTTCACCTATGATTGGTTGAAAAAATAACATGTGAAAATGAAATATTTTGAGTAGTTTTGCTCGCAAAGTTCTGAATTTTTATATTTTTCGGTATCTACGTGTTTCGAGATAATATAGCCCAGAAACGACGGGACCCTGTAGCCAAATGATCGTTACATGCATGAGGAGACCATGCTATGCATTTATGTGTACAAACATTGTAATCCCATAGACTTTACACTTCTCGTGCTTGAGAGGTCGAAATAAACCGAAAAAGCCATTTCGAGCCCTTTTTGTGCACCTTCCGAGAAAGTTTTATCTCCATTTTTGTAACCGCTAATGTCCAACATATTGCATTCAAATTCGAATCCTATCCTAAATCTGCACTTTACTCAAAAACTAAAAAAAGGTTAATTTGCGATAGAAAATTGTTTTTCTGAAACAAAAAAGTCGAAAACAATAATTTTTCGGCATTTTGCGACATAAATATATATTTTTGTGTTTTTTTGATCCGTTTCCGTTTTTTTGGGAGAATAAACGATTTTTTTTCTTTCAATTTCCATCCCCTAGAATTTTCTGCAATTGGTGACGTCGCCCGCAAAAAAGTTGATTAGCACCACCAGATTTCGGACTCGCATTATATTTATAGTTGGAAATATCTACATTGTCTGGGTTTTGAATGAAATTCCAGTTTTTCCTAAATTTTTAAAAGTTGTGTGAGTAATTTTTGTCAAACTTTCATAGAATTTTGTTTTTTCAGAAATTAGTTGAATTCGTTTTGAGTGTACAATGTGACAACGCAAACGACCAAAAGATTAATGTTTCCTTGTGAACTTTGCTGACATTGAGCGGAATTTTTTTGTCGTGAAATTTTAATGTAGAGAACGATAAATGAGTTGTATGATGAATTTTTTGGCTCAACTGCGATATAGCTCTACTGTTTTTCCTATCAAAATAAGCCATTTTCCAAGTAGTCCTATTCTGCTCATTTTTTCTGTAGATCGTTATGCCCATCACTAGGATGTACAATCCTGAATTGGTATTGATTTCGGCCGGTTTCGACGCCGCGGCGGGCGACCCGTTGGGCGGCTACCGCTTGACGCCGCAATGTTTCGCCCGTATGACCCTTTGGTTGTCCGAATTGGCCGGCGGTCGATTGATTTTAATTTTAGAAGGTGGCTATAATTTAACGTCGATTAGTTCGTCGATGTCGGCTTGTGTGGAAATTTTGGTCAAGGAAAAAAGTGAAACTTTAGATCTTTGTTCTGATACGAAATCGCCATGCAAATCGGCCGTGAAAAGCGTCAAAAAAGTCAAGCAAATTTTAAACGAATATTGGTCTATATAATCTTGTAAGTTGATCGTGTATGTTGTTATTTTTTTGCCTGTTGTTTCCTACGGGGTGTAATTCTTGTATCTGGTTTACAAATGTATATATTTGTATGTTTCTGTTATAGTCCAATCACTTTGAAATGGTTCATGCAGCGAGTAGATGTCAGACATGGACGGCAAGAATTTTTCAGGAGGGAGGGTCCTTGGACCCTCTATCGAGAGGGGTAGGGAGTTGACGAGCAAAGAATGTTCCGCAAGCCTGTTTTTCATACAAAATATGCATAAAAAACGTCGAAAAAGTTCAGAGGAGATGTTGGACGATTTTTTCGGGCAAGGGGGTGGGATTGTCAGGATCCCAGGCAGGAGGGTTTACCCCCTAAACCCCTGTGTGCATGGATGGTAGATGCATGATAGTAATTTCAAATCGGAAAACATAATGTAGTAAAGTTTCTTTGTTCGTGAGTGGCAAAAAAGCAAATAGATCATTTCCCTCAATGATCACATCAAATGCTTAAAATTTCTAAAAAGTTCCTAATGTTGTACATTATATCTAAATCAAGAACAGATAATTTCTGTGCTGTTTCATTTTAGCCTCCCTATTGTGCACAAATTGATCGTCCTCGCTATAGTTCATTGTTTTCCGTTCCGCAAATTATTTGTCCACCTTTCTCTGCTTCTCTGCGACTGCTAATTCAGAGTAAATGTATTATAATTGGTTCTATATTTTATTTTTTGTCGATTTTAATATTAGTCAGAATTGTGTATGATCTGACGTGATGATAGACACTGATTTATTTTTAGCCCAAATATTATGGCCATAACGTTGTTATGAATGGAAGATTTCTTTTACAATGGTAAAGCTCGTTTTGTTGTTGCCTGATTTGTGTTTTTGTTAACAACGAATTGACGTTTACTCACCTTTACTGAAATTTCTATAAGTTTACTATCTTCTAGGATTTTGGCGGGAAAGTGAATAATATTTTATTCCAGTGTTTTTTTTTGTGCCAAAATATGGTTTTTGGCACAAAAAAATTGGAATGGCACAAAAAAATTTGAGCGTTTGTGCCAATTGGCACAAAATTTTTGGCTAGTCAAACATTAAATTTCCTTGATTTTTAGACGTTTTAGAGGCTGAAAATACAAAAAAATTTCGGCGCTTCGCGCCGACTCAATGAACATAAGATTTCTTATTCCTATATTTGACCCGCCCGAAAGCGAACGATTTCTCCCCGAACAGTGTATTAGTATCGTTGCAGCACATTTTATAGGCTGTCAATGACTGATGAATGAGAAGAAATTATGAATATTCTCTGTTAATTCAGTCAAATTCGGGTTTAAAACTGAAATTTTTACTTTTTGCGTTTGATTGATTCGAATAGAAAAATCGATATCGTTGGTAATGGTACAATATTTCGGCCGAAAATTTACACAATTTTTTACTTTATTTTCCCCAGTCTTTACAGTGTTGCTAAATGTATATCGATAATTCATATTCGTCGTAAGTCGAAGTGAATCAATTTGAACTTCTTGAATCTTGAACAATTCCAGAGTTATTTAAATTTTGTCAGCATTCCTTTTTTTTAGAGTTGTCGTGAGATATTTTCTTGCACAGTTTTTTCTTATCTGACTGAAATGGTTTAGCTGAAAAATAGGTTGAGCACGATTTTTCCAAAAAATCAATGCGTTTTAAACCATACCTGTACTTGGGGGCGTTGGGGGGGATCCCCCCAACTTGGCCAACCATATACCCAACCCCCCTCCAGTTTGGAAAAAAATAAAAAAATTTGCAAAAAAGTGTTAAGTATGTTTTTTGGCCTTTTTGGGAAAAATTTAGACTTTTTTCGACCCCCTCCCCCCCCCACCCAACTGGTCGGACCTCTTACAGGTATGTTTTAAACGTTAACTTTTCATCAAACTTTTGGCATAAAACTTTCCCGCAGTTTGTCAGTAAGGTAAAGGGGGGTGACTTTGATCAAAAAAGGGGTATATATCCACTTTGACATCAGGGTTGGCAAAAACCAAAGTTTTAAAATTTCGAAATTTTGGTTTTTTATGGTTTTTCAATGGTTTTTTAGCATACCTGTAAGACCTCCGATCATTTGGGGGGGGGGGGGTAGGAAAAAGTCGAAATTTTTCCCAAAAAAGGCCAAAAAACATACACTTTTTTGAAAATTTTTTCAATTTTTTCCAAACTGGGGAGGGGGTTGGGGGGGGAAACGATTTTGGGTACAGGGTTGGCCAAGTTGGGGGGGGGGGTCCCCCCCAACCCCCCCCCCCCGAGTACAGGTATGTTTTTTAGTGGTTTTTTCTGGTTTAATTGTTTAAAATGTTTGGTACATCGAAATAACTATGTATAAAACAGCTGGAAGCTCCCTGTATCATCTAAGACTAGTCATGGAGCCTTAAAAGGGCAGCTAGAAGTATTAATCTTACCCGAAGTGTCATTATTTTATGCTATACGAAATCCCTATTATACCAATAGAAATACAGTAATAGCGGGCACATAAGAAAGGAACGATGAGTGAAGAACATCTGAAAAGTAAGAATGGAACAGAGCATGCAAATTCAAACAAAAAGAGGCAAAAGAAAAGAAGAAAAATTATACATAAAGGGAAATATACAATACGCATCAAAACCCATAAAAAATCAACCATCACATATATATATACATAAAACACAGGAAAGCTGAAATGACACAACTTTTAAGTATACCGTTTTCGATAAGTGGGTTTTAACTTGATAGATTATTACATATGTTATTAATATTACAAACTGCAGTTGAAAGTCACACATAGACATTTCAGATGTTTCCAAATTTTTGCTTTTCAAACCTGTCTGTAACTACAGCAAATCGGTCTTATTATAAATACTATCCTCGCTTGCATGATAGATACATGTTTTTGTACGATTTTTTTCTACCTAGTAGTGACGTCAAGTCACATAAAAATGAGCCACTCAAAAGCTCTTCTCTTCGTTAACCTACAGTATGCTTAACTGATCTGTACAAAATTTCATTATTTTTGTCTCATTTATATTTTGAAATTTCGAGCTGAGAAAATTAAAAAGCTTACCGTAATAATGAATTCAGGATTATTATACTCAATCATATTTTGTAAAATTTTGATGATATGGATCAATGGATGTCACCCTGTATGGTCGGAGTACACTCTACGAAAGATTTAGCGTCCAATTTTTTTGTGAGCAAATTATAGCAAACTCAACTCATGTACTAAATGTGTGCTTGCACAAAGGAGAGGATATCGATTGATTAATATCACATCTTTTGTGTGCGAAATGTATCATAAAAATACGACCTTTTTCTACTTTGTAGTGAATTCAATTCAACTAAATTGATTGTTTTATTAATTTAGATAGACACCAATACATGCCTAGAAGATCGACTAATGTGAAAAAACAGTTTCCCAATGATTTTGGAAAAAACCAGAGATTTACCAATTTTTTGGTTTTTTTAAAAAACCAAAGCCTTGCCAACCCTGTTTGACATGCTGTATTGTCTTCAAAAATAATTTTTGTTGGGTGATCTGAGTATATTTGGAAAGATCAATCATTTTCTAGACCTCTTTGAAAAACGGTGAAAAAAGTATGATTGATATTTGCCGAAAAATGAGATGAGAAAATGAATTTTCGATGTTTTAGGAGTCTCAAAATGTAAATTTCCCCCGCGCTCCGCACCGAACAAGTTACAGTTGCCAGAATTTTCATTTTTTAATTAGAACTCGGAAAATTCGGTTTTAAAAGTCTAAAACTAGGTTAGCTAGGCGTAGCGACATGGGGTGCAGTGGATGCAATTGCACCCCATAGGCTGAATGAAAAACTTTAAAAAAATTTGCTTAGCTGTCAAGTCACTGTTGCAATGCAACGCCTGATCCACTATGCTATTCATACATGTAATTGGGGGGAAGTGCTATGGGAACCCTCCCCCCAGAAATCGTCGACCATATGGCTAGCCATTGGGCGACCGCCCCCCCCCCAGGATTTTCCAATCCAATAGCTAGCCATATGGTAGTCGTAGGAACCTCCATACTTTTGGTCGGAAAAATAGTGAAAAATGTCAATTTTTTGATTAAAAACGTCAATTTTTGAACCAAAAATGGAAGAAATGTGAATTTTCTTGGCGCTTCGCTTCATGGTACATTTTTTCGATCTTTTTAGGGAAAAATTACTATTTTTTGAACTATTTTTCGGACTTTTTTCGTGAAAAAATCAATTTTTTTTCCTTGAGAGACCCCTCCCCCCAAAATCTTGGGAATTACTGACCCCCGGCCCCGAAAAAGTCGCCCAACCCCCCCCCCCCCCAGACCTCAGGGCTCCGTTACATGTATGATGCTATTCCTGGCTCGGCCTCGGATCTTATGTAAAAAAACAACAATGTGAGTGTCGAAATTTGCTGTTATTTCAAACTATTTCGAGGAAGCTAGTAAGATTGACTCTTCTGATAAATTGAACATTTTCGCAAAAGTGTCTCGTCGCATTAAACTGGAATAAAACATTGTAAATTACAATCTACAGACAACAGCTTAATTGCAAATTGATGCCCAGCGTTTTTTGTGTGCTAAAATGTGGTTTTTGGTACAAACAAAATTCGAATGGCACAAAAGGTTTTGAGCGTTTGTACCAGAACCAGAGCACCCCATGGGGGGTATTATCCCGATCTTAGATTTGAAAATTCATTTACTACCCTCGTGAAAACAGCTCACTATTGCAAAAAAATTCGGACGACATCATCCTCAGTAGGGTATAGTAATTCGAGAAAAATTGCACAATGTGTGCTTGAGAGGAATTACTGTCTGGTCTTTTTGACACATTTACTGAGCAGATGATATTGGAAAAGTATGCAACTTCTGTGCCATATGGCGATTTTTAGGAAAGGATATCAGCACATTTATATATACACTACTTCTAGAATATTATTTTATATATAATTGTGAGATGAGTTTGTAAATATGTGATTTATCCAAAAATCGCCCCTCGGAAAAAAAACATGTTCTTAAAATTCTTCCTCTTCATCCTCTGCTTTCCTTTTTCTAGTTTCTGCATTGGGTCTTCTGTACACATATGGTTATATTTCTCAACCCGAACCGTGGCATAATTTCCTGCTTTGAGTTGAGACATCCGATCCGAGGTCCGTTGACGCGGACGCACATGAGTGCAGGAATAGTACTTAGTTTCAAACTCGTGATTCATAATCAATTGTGATTAATAATACTAGAGCCCCATCACTTCCAATTGGAAGCACTGTTGCAACCGTTATTAGTGATGGAATGTGCTCATACCCCTGATGATGCTGGTGCAAATAATGTTTCCAAAATTTTGTTGTGCCCGATTTTTGAAATGTGCTGAAATTGGTTGGCAATCTTCACAAGTCTGACCATTCTGCGTGCATAATTAGTACTTCCAAGTTGCATGATCGGAAGCTGGAAAAAGGGGTTAAAATAGTAAACGTTTTTTGACCGTAAAAAGCGCAAAATGGGGCATTGTTCATTTTGTAAGTTGTAAGTGAGAATTGTTTTGTTGTGGTGAAAGTACCCGCACCACCCCCTCTGCAACAAAGTTGAGAGCAAAAAAATGTCACGGCATGGCGCGGCATATGTCAAGCACTACCCTTACAATCTACGACTTTACCCCTACCTAAATTAACGACCTTGTGAACCTCTGGTTCGTACCAATTGGCATAAATTTTTTGACTGGTCTCAGGCTGAATTTCTTTGATTTACGTCATTTTAGGGGCTGAAAACGTAAGATTTTCTCGGCGCAGCCTGTCGAGTCAATGAGTATAATTTTAACTACTTTCATTTGTCTGGAACGCGAGCGAATTTTATTTGAATAGTTCATTTGTTTATCGCAACAGACTGAGATATTCAATGACTAGTGAATGAATAGGAATTTTTAACTTCCTCTGTTCATTTAGTGGTATCAGGATTTGGGAACCCGAATTTTTCTTCGAATAAAAAAATCGACTTTGTTGGCACAATTTTTCAGCCAAAAATTTACGCGACGCGACTTTCGACTTAGTTTTTTCAAGAGAAAGCAATTATAGACATCCTTAATCAAATGTTAACATAGTTGTTAGGAAGAGATTCGTAGCCGAAAAAGAAAAATATGAACTTCCTGACAAATTCTACAAAATTATCTGTGTTCACGCAAAATGGAAACAATACAAGATCAAACATTTATCTATTTTTAAAAATTGTGAATAAGGTACATAAGATGGCATTGTTTAACCGCGGTCTGGAAATAATATTGAAGGCTACAAATTATTTGATCTACTCTTACTAAATATTTGAAAGCAAGATTCAGTGAAAAATTAGATTATTGCTTAGTTACGTAATCTTTGCGCATTCTAGGAGCTGGAAAAGTGACATTTTCTTAATGCTTCGCGCTAAAATAATAAAAATCCTGGCTACTTTCGTGCTCACTTTTAATTTTTTGATTTTCAGCCGCATTTCACGCCTAATTTTCATTTTTTCGAACGCAAAAATGAGCGCTTCGGCTGCTATCGTCGCCAAAGACGTTTTACGATTCGCTCGTCTGTCCGAAAATGCCATCCCTCCTTCTAAGGGTTCCGCTAAAGCCGCTGGTTTTGACCTTTACAGCGCTTACGATTACGTGATTAAACCTTTGGGTAGGATAACTTCGAAAATAAAATTAACATATAATCCAGTCTTGATTTCCTTGTAAAAAGCGCCATATATTTCATCAAATTCAGTAGAAATATGTAAAATGTACTGGAACATTAGTTCCAAAACTCCAAAGTAGTCGCAATTTTCAGCAGCAAGGGAAATCTGATGTAGAGTCATATACATGTAACGGAGCCCGAAGGTCTGTATTTGTCAAGCGACTTTTTTGATACAGGGGTTCACCGATTTCCCAAAATTTTACGGAGTTTTCCGCCAAAAAATTCGAAAAATGGTTCAAAAAACAGTAATTTTTGTTTTTAGAAAACCGCAAAAAGATACATATAAAAATGATATTTTTGTGCATTTTTTTAAATTGATATTTTTTAGTATTTTTCCGACCAGAAGTATGTGAGTCGCTATAAATGCCATATGACTAGGCTATGGAATTGGCGAATCCTGCGGGGGAATCGCTCAAGCTATATGGTCGACAATTTCTGGGGCGGGGGGATTCCAGCGGCACTTCCTTCCCAAATTATGTTAGCGTCAAATGATAAACGTAAACCGTCCATAATTAAGTCAAAAATTTTAGATACAGCATTCTAAGTTATAACTTGAAGTAGATCTCAACGGGATGTATCGAATGGTATCAAATTTGCTGTAAAAACTAATCCTTACATTAGGAAAAACACCGTTTCACAATAAATGCAATTTTTATTTTTATTAGACAAATGTATCTGCTTTACCGACATTCAAGTCGCCATTCCCGACGGTTGTTACGGCCGCGTGGCGCCTCGTTCCGGTTTGGCGGCCAAAAATTTCATCGACGTCGGGGCCGGCGTCGTCGACGCCGATTATCGCGGCAATTTGTCCGTCATTTTGTTCAATTTTGATAAAAATAACGAATTTAGCGTCAAAAAAGGCGATCGAATCGCCCAATTGATTTGCGAAAAAATTTGCGAACCCGTTTTGTGCGAAGAAAAAAGTCTAGATTCGACGGAACGAGGTCAAAATGGTTTCGGATCAACGGGTCGTTGATGAACTCGATTTTTTTGTTGTTTCATTTCTACCTTGTAATTTGCGTCTTCTCGTTTTTTTACTTTTGTTAAAAATAAAGTGATTGAAGTTTTAGAGCGCAAGGATTTTTTTCTGACTAAAGTGCTATAGTTTTACCCCTGTTCAGCGAAACTGAATACGGCGATTCTCAAAACAGCGAAGTATCAGAACAGATTCTCAAAATGATGAATTTTCAAAACGGTCATCTTAAGAATGAAAAAATTGAGATTGGGCGGGGTAGATCTTCTGGCACATGGGTTATTTGGTCCTCTTTTTCGGTCTGGTGGATGCTGGTCACACATTTTGGCACCAATCACCAGATTTCTGACATGGCATTATAGCATGTGTTTTCACGACGTTACAGCTTTTTATTCTGATCTGTTAATTATCCACATGCGTGTTTCTTGTGTCTTTTCTTTTATCGATTTATTTCTTTGAATATTTTCATTTTGAGCTTCTTTTTGTATAATTTTTTTAGGTTGTGTACTTCTATTCTTTTTTACCTACCTTTTACTACATTATTTTAAATCTCGTGTCTTTATTTTTTGTTTTGCCTTACTGCTTAATTATTTAATTTATTTCGTTTTATTTGTTTATTTTATTTTATTTTATTTATTTCGTCAATTTAATTTTATTGCAATGCAATTAAGCTGCCTACAAAACTACTTTAATTTAGAGTCCTTGTGATATAATTTTTTGCTTTTGTTTTTTTCAAACGTTTCGAAAAAATGTTTTTCTCACAGATTTTTTTTTGATTTTGGAATGGTCCGTTCGTGCAAACCAACCGCAACTGCAGCACAAAAGCATGTGAAATTTAGATAGCCAAATGCAACTGAAAATAGATAACTGGCAAAAACTATTTTAATTTACTTAATTTGCGTATTTATCATAAAAAGAATGAGCGCGTTTACTCTAATGCATAGAAATTTTTACTATTCGCTGTATTGAGATTCACGAGAATCGCTATATTGAGATTCGCTCTTTTGAGAACCGCCGTATTGAGATTTCGCTGTATTAAGACTTCTGTCACGAGGAGTGAAATGTCTCATTTTTCCGAATAATGTAAAATGTCTTTTTGCTTTCATTATGTAAAAAATTTTAGTTTATATTTTCTTTAGCAGTTTGCGACCAGGGTACTGCATCTTTCTTCATTCATCAGATATGTAAGTAATGCTTTATTTGTTCCTGTCATGCTTTCACTTTTCCCCATTTTTAGTTGTCATTTCGAGAAACATCAAAATTCTATACAATACATAACAATTATTCAATATGTGCCTCGTGCAAACAAGGCCCTATCTCTTTATCTTATCAAAACTCATGCAAATTCATTCACACTTGACTAGTTACAATAAATCGCACAATATGGCACTTGTGCACTGAAGGGGCGTTTCAAAAAGACTGACCCAATCTGATTAGTTCCACGACTTCGTCCATATGGATAGTCAACACGAGGATCGAGGACATTCTCATTCTTTCTCTGATTTTGCGTTTGCATTCAGTTGCTACGTACGAGCAGTGTTTTTGGAACCATTTTTAAACTGTAGGGACGATCCCTACAACAAATTGTAACTGTCTTTTTGCAAAGCCAGGATTCTGCCCTACAGCCAACGAGGATCGGATCCTCTCCTACCATTTCTTGGGCCTTGCATAGTCTCAAAATATTCCCATTTATCAGCATTGTTCTCATCTAAATCGGAACGACGATTTTTACCGTGCTTACCCAATAAATTTGTTGCTAATTATTGTTAATTATTACTTTTTAAATTATTAAAATATACAAAACCGGCCACTTTCAACAATAACGTCACTCTTCGCTGTAATGAGAATCGCTGTATTCAGACTTCGCTGTAATGAGAAAAGCTGTTTCGAGACATCGCTATTTTGAGTTTCGCTGTATTGGGGACACGCCAGAACTGTCGCTTTTGACGTGTCCCCAATGCAGCAATTCTCAAAACGGTGAGGCCTCAAAATCACGAAGGGCGAATCTCAAAACAGCGAATAGTAAAAACGTCCCTGCGTTGAAGTAAAGCACTTACCATTTTTAAAATAAATATGCAAATTAGGTATATTAAAACCGTTTTTACTAGTTGAGAGTCTATTTTTAGTTGCATTCACACGTCTCTGTGCTGCGGTTTCGGTTAGGTGTGCACGAACGGACCATTCCGAAATCACAAAAAATATCTGTCAAAAAAACGTTTGAAAGGAAGCAACAAATTCAAATTGTTTTGTGTGGAGCTCAAATGCAAAAAAATTAAATTAATGAACTATGGTCTGTTTTTATTAAAATGCTTCCAAATAATGAAAGTGGAAAGCAAGTAGTATTTCAGATTTTTGCGATTTTCCGACAAACAAAATACCATGTAGGACTGGAAATTTGTGAGCATAATGACCTAATCTTTAGCAATTTTTCGAGTGAAAAATTTTACAAAAAGAATTTTATGCAAACGATTTTGACGACAGTACTGATTTGTGTCACTTTTCTATTTGGAAGCATTTTATAAAAAACAGACTATAAATAAAGCGAAAAGCAAATAAAATGAAATGAATAAAATAATTGAGCAGTAAAGGCAGAACAAGTAATAAAAAAATGAAAAGTAAAATAATGTAATAAAAGGCAGGTAAAAAATAGAACAAAATACATAATCTGAAAAAATTAACAAAAAGAACTAAAAGTCGCTCAAAATAATAGGAATATAAAAAGGAATAAGTCAACAAGGGGAAACAGAAACAAAAAACAGACATTAGATATGTTAATAATAAATAAACCAGAATAAAAAGCTGTAATGTGAAAACAGATGCTATAGATAGCTATAATGTCAGAAATCTGATGATTCGTGCCAAATGTATGACGATCAGCATCCATCTGATCGAAATGGAGGACCAAATAGGTCATGCGTCAAAACGTCTATCCGGCCCAATTTCCATTTTTCCATTCTAATTATGACCTTTTTGAAAATTCAATATTTTGAGAATTTGTTTTGTGACTTCGCTGTTTTGAGAATCGTTGTATTGAGCCTTGCTTTCTCGAATTTCGCTGTTGTGTGTTTCGTAGAATAGGGGTGAAACCTTGTCTTTTGAATATTTGATCAAACTTGCTGACATGCAGTAAGCCTTTTTGTTTCTTTCTATTGCAATAATTCGCGTTAAGAGGTTTTTGATGTATTTACTACGTTTTAGACATTTTTACTGTGACTGCACTTAGAAAATGTACAAATGCATGGTCCTCTAAAGAGCGTGATGTATCTTAAGTGTGAATCTTCATGTAAATAAGTGAGATTGAAACTGTTGGTTTATATACGATTGATTTTTCCTCTCCTATTTTATTCAAGATCTGCTTTACTTATTCTGAAAATTCACCAATCTGAATGTCACAGTAACATTAACCTGTTCTGATGAAAATTTCTTAGAGAAAGAACGGTAGACAGAAAATGAGAGATTGAGAAAAATGAATCAGAGAAGAATAAAGCTAATAGAAAATACAGAGCACAGGAACACAAAAAAATATAAATTGAAATCCGATATGACAATTTAAAAAACCAAATTACAAATGTTCCGAAAAATACAAAAACTTGTAAAACATGGGATACATACTACCAAAAAAAATTTTGTGACATTTTCATAAACTAAGCGAAAGAATTCAGGGATGATATGGATTTCTGTGAAGAACATTATTTGCAAGTTTTATGAAGAAATGAGAAAAATTAAAACATGATGAATTTGAGTGACAAACTAAAGTCGGTGTGACGTCACAGTATCGAAAACTGATATTCAGGCAGTTGGGTACATCTGATACCATAACAATTGTTGATATCGCAAGAAAATTAGGTGAATTTTTTGCAAAAGAAGAAAAAGAAATATTAAATGTTTTTGATGAAAGCATTAATCGTCGAAATCATCATGTTCGCAGAAAATGTTTATTCAAGTTTCATGTTTTTAGAGTCAATCAAAAGAGATGAAAATAAACGTAAGAAAAAAGAGTCAAAGGAAAATGAACAAACTGCTAAAAATAACGTTGAGAAAAAAATAAATAAAGAGTATTGTAGAAAAATGGGAAAGAAACGATGAAGAAAACACTCATTCAGAAAAACGTATGTAAAAGAACAGAACGCAAAAATAACAACGGGTAGGAAAAAATGCATGCGCCATTCAAGAGTTATCTCGAATTTTCATTTTTGGACACCTATAGACCATATGTTTGTTCATTGAAAAATGAAAATCATTCTTTTGACCCCTATCACTGTCTCACTGTCTTGAGCTTCTTCGGGATCCACTCATTAAAGTTTCAAGTTTTTTGTGATATGATAGACTCTTTGTTTTTATAGTGTGATATGTTTTGTATCATACAGATAAATTTTTGTTCACAGTTTTCCTGGGTCAACCAGAACAGGGGTCGGAATACAAAATTTTTTTCCTTCTTTGTAACAAGCAGCATATTCTTCAACTTATATTAGTCAACATGTATAATTTGGCTTAGATTGCACTTTTTAAAATTTTAATGTTACTTTTTTGGAATCAAGTAAGTTTTGTTTAGAATTGTTAAACTGCAGCATCATTTCCATTTTTATGACCACTTTTTCTTCTCTCTTGCTCATTTTCTTTCGTCGGCTTCTCCATCATTGTTGGTGTAGTCAAATCTGCAGGGGTTCAGCAAGAATCTACTGCGAGTCAGTCAAAGTCTGCTGGGGCTCAAAACCCCCCAAACCCGCCAGGAGCATGTATGGTTGTGACACTGCAAACTTCAAGTTTTTTCTTTCGACTGTATCAAACTATTTTTGACACATACTTGTGGCCTTTATAGTAGCTGTAGAAATCCATGGACAACTATTTGCTAAATACATTCAAAATCCAGTTGAATCTGTAACGACCAGATTTTGTGAAGCACTTTACTTTAACCAATTGGACGTTAGGGCGGAGACGGCTATAACGGAACGGGGGAACGGGTGAGTCAATAACAGGATTACGGTGGGTTCGATGATCGCTTGATTCGTCGAGTATACAAAAATGAACGTCGCGCTTGCTTGCAAATATAATAATAACACCTCGGTTTAATTGCTTTCGTAAAAATGGCTGCTTGCAAATATAAAGGAACAATCGTGAAAGATCGAAAACTGGAAAACTACAATAATAATGAAATCACGCTTTGCTTCTCTTTAAATACGACGTTTTTGGCCACTCCCTGGGCGTCATGGGAGGTTGTGCTTCCGTCCATCTTCTTCCGCCAATTGTCGCTTCCTGCTTTACTTTTCATGCTTATTTAGTCACGCCCTTTAACGCTTTTCTAGTATGGCATGCTTTTGGTGTCTTGCTTGTTTCCTACGGTGGGCTTAGCCACACCTCTGTGCTTCTGTGCATGCTTCCTGTATCGGTTTCTCTGTATACACATGTTTTGTGGGGGCCTTCGCTACCGTTGCACTTGAGACTACTGTCTGGCAGGGCTTTTACTTATTTTACTGTGTGCAGGTGTTGTTTACGATTTTCACAGGGGATTACGGTAGCCGTGGAATGTGTGGTTTAGTGTAGGTTCTAGGGGACCAGCTGCCATTTGTGGAAATTAATTGGGGCATCTTAATTGGGCTACCGGGGTGTGAACGGATCAAAATAAAGTACTTCACGTAATTTTATAGGAATGTTTGGGTGTGAATCCCAGACACCCTTGAGACGATAAAATAGAAAAATGAAATAATATTTAATAATTACTATCACATATGGTATGTTATATATTTACAGTACTGCGTTAGCAGGTACGTTACTAATCGATGTAGGAAACCAAAATAACATAGCTGCCGTTCCAGCTTTATTGATCAGGGGCCGATTTCGTCAAAGAGACTTAAGCTTCAGCTGAGGTGCAGCTTAAGCTCTAGCTTAACTCTATATGTTATACCATTGCCGTTATGCTGTAGCTTAACTCAGACCTGCAAAACACATCGGGAAAATTAAGCTGCAGCTGTTTGATGAATCTGGGCCCAGCTCTTCGGAATGCGAGAAGGGCTACTCGAAAAAAGCATTTGAAAAGAAACCTTATACAACATTTATTTTTTCAAATAATCTTGAAAAAAATCAAAATCACAACATGGAAATAAATCAATATCTCATCCTGAAAAAATTAAGATGTCATATTGAAGGAAATCTGGTCTTTCGTCAGAAATGCTTTAATTTCGGAAAAGAATCCCGTTTCTTTGCTGGTAGTTTATGGTAAAGGCCTGTCGAAGTCAAGAATTTTAATTATTTTCCAGAATTACTGCATTTTGGTTGAAAAACAGGCATTTATGACGACGTTCTTCTGAAAAATAAAAATTTTTATGAAAAATCAAGATGTCCATCGAATTGTCCGTGCAAACTAATTTTTCCCACTTCGGATCTTACCGTAATAATAATCTCGGCGACCTCCGCCAGCAAGCCCTGACCTCAGACACCCACTTCGAAGGGTCCGAAAGATAATCAAAAAATTATCCCTGTTATACCTATAGTGGGAATATTAATACTAAAAACAGGTACTCAAAAGTTTCAAGCTATAATGAAGTAAAGTTTCGCGGTCATTGCCCGAAATCATACGTGTTTTTATAATGCAATCGACAGTACACAATAAGTTGTTTATTTTTGTACCAACGTTTTTATTCATATAGACTTTTTGAAATTTGCATAAATGTGCTAAACAATCGAAAGTTCATTAGTTGATTACAGGAGCTATAGCAGATATGGACAATGTGGAAAATCACATTCGGTAAAGGTCGCTGACGTGAAGCATGTTTTTCACATGGAGGCAAATAAAAAGTTCGAAAAACAGTTCAAAAATAGTAATTTTTTCTCAATAAAGGAAAGGATATGTGTTTATAGTGATAAGCGCCGGAAAAATTCATTTTTGACTGTTTCTTATTAAAAAATTGATATTTCTCAGTTTTTTACTTTTGGTGCATTGCAGCTGGCCTATTTCAGCCACATAATTTACAAATCTTAAGGGAGTTCACCATATGCTCGAAATTTTCTAAAGAATGGTTCTCAGGCCACTCCTCAAATTAGCTTCAGTACAGGTCAGAACCATGTATTTATTTCATCAAAGATGAAGGGTTTTTCTAATTGGATTTTTGCAATTATCCGCCTACGTGTCTCAAGATCTTACCATAGTCTATTTTTCAGAATGATTTCGGATGAACGACCCTACGGGTTCCGCTCTCCACGCCATAACTTCAAACGCGTTTCTGATAAGCAAATTTCCTATTGTCCGAAACATGTATGTAAATTTCAGTGCAAAGAAGGCCTACGGGCAAAAATGGGCGTTCTTGTGGGCTATGTGGGCTATATCAAGACAAAAACGTATTTCATATTTTTTTATGGATCATAATGTATGAACAACAGGAAAATATAATACAGAGAAAGACAACAAGAGAAAATCAATTTCACAAAAGTCACGCACTGTTTTTCTTTTAATTCAGGATATTTATGGCGTAAAGCGACACAATGCGGAAAAATTTCGTTTTTACAATAGAATATTTAGAAATATTCATCAATTTTAAAAAAGTGAAAAATACGCGTTGGAGGCATTTTCATAGTACAAAAAGCAGAATCGTCTATAAAAATTGTTCACGAAAAAGCCGAGAACTGTATTAATATAAATAAAAGTTTGTAAAATAAATAAAACGGAATATAATGTCCCGTAGGAGAGATCATTTTAGAAAAAAATTCGAATTCCATCAAGAAATCTCACTTCGCCGATTAAGTCGAGTACAATGATTTTTTAGCGGCCGATTTTGACCTCATTTGACCAGCTAAAAGGGGATTTATGGCGTATAACCAATCGTGGACTTCGTCGTTAGACATCGTTTGCATTAGAAAACCGCGGTGACTAGTGCACACGGAAAATGTGTTGGGAACCTGGAATGAGGAATTTTTATAAAAAATTAGATATTTTTTGACACCGCTATAGAAAAAAATTGTTCGAAAACACGCATAATTTGGACTTATCAGGGAATTGAATTTCGAGCGAAAACGTGAAAAAATCTATTTTTGGAATTTTATTTAAAAATCAACATAAAAGCAAGAATTTTTGAAAATGAAGACTTAACCGAGTGGAAAAAATTAATAGAAAAATTTGATCACACGCAAATTCTTGAAAAATAAAAATTCAACAACGTAAAAACGATCATTGGATGCTTTTTCTATTTTTATAGCCACAATTTTAAAATTAGCATAGAATTGACGTAAAAAACCAACTTTCAGCATAGCCTGTTGATCTTCAGAATATTCTATCCTAGCATGAGCTAAATTGATAATTCCTCTAATGACGCAATCGCTCTCGTCGCGAAATAACAAAATGTAGGGCCGTCGAACAATCTAGAAAAAAATTTACGTGAATCTTGAAAAAAAAATTTCTCTCGAAGCTTACCACCCAACGTTTCACCCAACCTTGCGTTTTTTCTTCCAAAAAGTTCATAAAACCTTTCTTAGAAACAACAATACCGACTCTTTGTTCGTTTACCTGAAATTTACATAGAGTTTTTTACAGTATAAAGAAGTTCTAGAAAGACTTGAGTAAGCGGGCCTTTGATAGGCGAGTCAAAATTTTCTTCGAAAATCATACAATTTTTAAGCGTTAAAACTAATGAAATTGATCGGATGAATAAATTCTAAATCACAGACTATATATAGATAAGTTAAAGATATTTTCAAGCTGATCGAATTCTTTTCCATTTTTTGTTAGTCCAGAAATTTTGAGTTTATTTTTCATACTATATTTTTTCTTTTTTTTCTAGCATATTTTCTTCGTTCGAAAATTTGGTTTTTACGATCTCTCAAAATTTGGTCGATTCTTATTATTCAAAACTCTAAAATCAAGAAAAATGGTATGACAGGGATCACATTTTATAAAAATGAATTCAAAATCCGATTATACATTTTGAATAAATTTAATGTGATGAAAATTCTGTTTTTTTCTAGAAAATCACTTACTTCTGGAACATAAGCACCAGCAAAACATAAACGACTACTGCTCATGGATTTTTTGACGCCTTCGATTTCTTCCGGACTCAGAATTGTTCGAAGATCGCCGCTCGAGCGCGACTTCAATTTCGCCAGCAGATCTAAGCTCGGCGACATGGGTAGACTTTGGCCTATGCCCGACGATAAATTGCTGTTGCTGACTTGCCCGCAAAATGTTTTTTGGAGCCTCAAAAAACAAATATTCAAAAAATGTATACATTTATCATGAAATTAAAATCAGTAGTGATCGGATCAGCTATAAGAATGTCAATTTCTGACCAGTCTATTTTTTGCTCACGAATCTTATACATACATAGAACGGGGCTCCGATCTCTCTGGGGGGGGGGAAGGGGCGACTTTTTTCGGGTCGGAGGTCACTGATTCCTAAAAATTTTACGGGAGGAGTCTCTAAAGGAAAAAAATCGATTTTTCGCCAGAAAAGTCCGGAAAACGATTCAAAAAATTGTAATTTTTGTCAACAGAAAACCGTAAAAAGCGTACTCATTGCGCGAAGCGCCGAGAAAATTGACATTTTTGACCATTTTTTGATTAAAAATTGACATTTTTAACAAGAAATTGTCAATCAAAAGTATGGGAGTCCGTATCACTCATAAATGTAACGGAGCTCTGAGGTCTGGGGGTAGGGTGTCGGGCGACTTTTTTGGGGCCGGGTATCACTGATCCCCAAAACTTTAGGGGGAGGGGTTTCTGAAGAAAAAATAATTGATTTTTTTACCAAAAGAGACCGGCAAACGGTCCAAAAGTAGTAATTTTTGTCTTGAGAAACCGTAAAAAATGTATTCATGGCCCGGAGCGCTGAGAAAATTTTTTGTTAAAAAAATTAAGATTTTCTATCAAGAAGTTGACGTTTTTCAGTATTTTTTAATCAAAAGTAGGGCTAGCCATAGGATTGGGAAATCTTGGGGTCACGTAATGGCTAGCCAAATGGTCGACGATTTCTGGGGAAGGGGGTTCCTATACCACTCTTGTGTAAACCATAAAAATGAACCTATGATGCGAAATATGAAATGAACCAAAAAGCGCATGTACAATATTTCAATTTTCTCCATGTAAATAGGACAAAACCACCACTCTAGGAGTCATTTATACGAAGGTTCAACCGTGTCTAAGATTTTTTTGTTGAAAAATTGGTGAGTTTTAGTCGATTAGGCTAACAATTTCCAGTACTATAGTCTGCTTTCTTAAAATTCCTGTAAATATTAAGAGTGGAAAGCGAGTACTATTTCATATTTCCACGATTTCCTGCAAAATCGCACGTCGCATATGCCTTCTCGCCTTGAAAAGTCACTATTTTCGTGCCGTCAAATACCTATATGGGTGAGGTCAACTCTCCATAATACGTAAAAATGAACAAACATGTGCCCTGTGCGCAAAAAAAGCATGCTCAATCATCTCGCACTTCGTTTCATCCGTCGACGTTTCCGGCACCGCAGTGCGAACTCCGTTATCGGCCGTCGCCGCTGAAACCGATTCAAGCAACTTTTTCAAATTGACCATTTGATCATTTTTTGATACGGCGATCGACGACCAATCGCTTTTATTGGGCATGAAAATTTCGTTGTGATTATGATCCACCATAGTCATCAATTTATCCACCGTAGTCGAAGATGTTTGGGAACCGTTTTTGAAACGGACGATTTTTTGCGAACCGGAACGCGACATGGCGGACGACGAGCAGGACGACGATGCCGCGGCGCCGTCTTTCATTTCTGGAACGTCGATGGCCGGCGGTTCGGCACCGTTTTCGTTCAACCCGGTGGCGTTTAACCTTAGTGGGACGAGTTTTTGGTCATTATAATTTGGATGGGCAATGTCCCAGAAAGAGGATTGATTGACTTGACACTGTAAGTACTGTAGTTCTCTCACAAAATTTTGAAATACATTAAATTATGGAAAGTTGTCATTTACAGTGAGTCTTTATGTCAATTATTGTGGCATCAACTGAAATCTAGGTAATTGATATCTTATGCTGAAGTGAAGCATGATAAAAAGGACTAGACAACAAAGTACTGCCTTTTAGTTGGAGTTGTCTACTGTAGCAAAATCGCTTCTTCGATAAAACTCATATTTTTGAATATTAAAGTCCCATCATCCTATAATCATGCATGTAACGGTGCTTCGAGGTCTGGGGGGATCGGACGACTTTTTTGGGGCCGGGGGTCACTAATTCGCTAAAATTTTGGGCTAGGGGTCTCAAAGGAAAAAAAATCGATTTTTCCACCGAAAAATTCCGGAAAACGGTTAAAAAAATATGGCGCGAAGCGCCAAGAAAATTGACGTTTTTGACCATTTCTTGTTCAAGAATTGACATTTTTCACAAAAAATTGATATTTCTCAGTATTTTTTCAACCAAAAGTATGGGGGTCCCTATGACTACCGTATGGCTAGCCATAGGATTGGAAAATTTTTGGGGTGGGGTGGCCTAATGGCTAGTCATATGGATGACAATTTCCGGGGGTGGGGGGTTCCTATAGCACTTCGCCTCAATTATATGTATGCCTATAATGTGTGAGCATTCTGCTACTTCGTCAAAAAATGATATACAGAAACAGAACAAAAAAACCAATGCCTTAGACCTCACGAATCTTCGCTAATTACACCAGACAAAATTATCCAGTACAAAACTGGCATTGCAGTCCTGTTTGAAGAGAATGCAAAAAATAAGAATTTTACAGATCTTTCCTGGTAACTAAAATTCAAACTTTTCAAGACGATCGTTTTTCCGTCGAAGGCGGGTATGTTTAAATTTGACAAATTGACAGACTAAAATAAAAATGCGTTTAAACGTGGTTATTGGCCACAATTTCGGCGCTGATTAGAAAAAAATCTAATTTTGATGAGAAATCAATGGAAAGTCCGCTACGAAGAGCAAAAAGTGGAAAAATTCTATAATGAGTAGAGTGTCGTCATAATCAAAACAAACGCCTAATCAAAGTTTTTCCAAATACATGGAATTCAATTTTTGCATCAGTCGAATATAACAAGTCAAAATACATCCAAAAAATCAAAGTTTTCTATAAATGGTGATTAATGTAACTACGCACATACCTGGACAATAGGTTCAACTAGATGCAACTCGGTACCAGAAGGGGTAACTTTGGTACCAGAAGAGCTAGTTCCCAGCACTGGATCATATTTATGTCAGGCTTAATATGACCGAATGACTGAGTTTTGGTCTTACGCTTACTACATTTTCAGTGTACAATGAACTTTACTTTAAACCGCTGCTCCTTGAGGTCAATTTCTACTCAATTTTGTTGTGCTTGACAACAACAACGTATTTTTACTGTAAAATGCTGCAACATGTATCAAAACTGAGCGAACTAACAGCAAGCATCCGATTTCTGAGGTATAACTATTAATTTTGATGATCATTAGAAAAATTACTGTCTCATGGAAAACTTTCAATTCTCTGAAATCTACAATTACTTCTTCGAATGAGACCTGCAGAATACATGCACATAGGGAGGCCCGAAAAAATCGTCAAATACCCCTCCCTGAACTTTTTGGGGGACAAATTTTTTTGATAATTTTGAAGCATATTTTGTATGAAAAACATGCTTGTGGAACTTTTTTTTTGCTCTCCCGCCCGCTGAAAAGTTCAAGGGCGCTCCCCCTGGAAAATTCTTGCCGTGCATGATTGAGAATGATGCGAAATAAATGCTTTAGCTTTTAGCTGAAAACCAGTCTGCGATTTTCGGACATAGATGAAATTATGATTTGACATATGGTAATATTGCACTTTCCTTATTGAACGAAAAATACAGGAACTTCGCATCTGCTCTGATTACTGTAATGTAGCATTTTTAGGCGAGTCCTTTTATTTTTTTGAACACCCTGTATAAGCCTAATTTTAACAGTAAACACTAATCTGACATTTTTCATAATCCAGAATGATCTTCAGCACATGCAACATGCGCCAAGATGATCGTAGGCGCACCTCGAGAACAGATTACTGGAAACTGATGTTATTAAGTCGGAAACTGCAATTGTGAAGTGGAGAAGCTCGCCCAAAGTTTGTGAGAGGTCGAACAAGATCTTTCCGATTTAATCTAATAAATTTGAACATTCCGAAAATCCCATCAAAACGAAATCAAGCGTACCCTAAGCCAAAGCCCGATTAATTGAAAACAACAGCCACCGGGTAAAACTTCAACTTAGCTGAAAATATGCAAATCAAGCGCAAACACGTGCACAACGCAAGCCGAAAGGTGGAAGTGAAAGTAGGAAATACAAGCAACAAATATCGAAGCAGGATCGTGTAATCGCGTGGCCGAAAAAGCTAAAAAAGGCAAGAATTTTAAAAATGCTGAACTCACTTTTCCGAAGTGGGCGTGGAAGACACGATACTAGTTCCTAAGGAGGAGGCATCGCTTTCCGAAACGTTCGAATCATTAGTCTGAAAAGAAAAAAATCTAAAATGTATATATGTAAATTGGATAAACATAAGAAAATATAGAGGGTAAAACAAATAACAAACATATTAATCAGTGAAAAGAGTAGAAAAATAAAATAGATCCGTGGAAACTAGACCCAGTAGAATTATAAATTAGTACATAAAACAGTTTCGTAAGGATCTGTGCATTTCTAGTAAATTTATACGCTGCGCAATGATTAAGTAAACGTGTCAAAGCTATTGTAGTTTGTAACGGAGACCCCGGTCTGTGAGGGGGACGCGATGTTTTCGTAGCTGAGAGTTGTCGGTTGCTAAAATTTTGGGGGTGGGACGTCATTTAAGGAAAATATTTGATTAAAAATATTTCAGAAGATTAGCGTCTTCTGTCTAAAAAAATTATGCAAGTATTTATAGCACGAAACGCCGAAAAAATCGACCTTTTTGGCTACTCTTATTTTAAAACGATGATTATAATTAGTAAACGAGTTTTCGAAATTTTCGGCTTTCTGGCCAATAACAGCTGCATGATCTATGTATGGAAAAAAATGAGAAAAATCGAAACAAGAAAGCATACATGTAATAGAGATCAGGGGAAGATCTCAAAAATTTTAAAATCACAGTAATTGCTGTTTGAGAAATCGTAAAATAAAAATATTACTAGCCCGAAGCGCCGAAAAAATTGAAATTTATCTTTGAGAATCTTTGATTAAAAAATGGCCGTTTTCTTGCAGAAGATGTCCTCATGACCAGCCTAAGATAGCCATACTGTTGAAGAGAGTAGAAGGTCCTATGGCACTTTCCCGTCCGTCCCTTATGATCTGCATGTACGCAAAAAAAGCAAAAAACTGTGCAGAGACAAATGGAATTGGACGGAAATCCAAATTGTAGATCTCAAAACTCATGCATTATGAGCGTGAAGAGGGGAAAATTAGAATCAAACTGATGCAAGTGAACACGCAGATTTGAGCATTGAAGCATGCATCAAAGAGAATTATTGAAAATAGGTGGAAAACACAAAACAAAACGGAAATGACAGGTAACGAAAGTTGAAGTTTTAATGTCTTCTGTACGACTAAGGTTTGAATTGACTACAAAATCTGATAAAGCAAGAAACTAAGCATGTATACCTTTTGACCGGTCGGCGCTTCTTTATTAGCCGGAATTCTAAACTTTATCAATTTTAATACATTTTCGGCAATCGGTTTTTCTTTATCGTCCAAAATGACACTATCGGGAATTGGGCACATGGGTTCCGTGGGCGATACGGGAGTACGTAGACCGCTGCGCACTTCGCCGTTTTGTTCGCCGTATGGAAGATGTTTTAAACGATCGCGTAAGCGTAGAAATAAGCGAACTCTTTCAACCTGAACATACAAAAAATATAAATTTTAAAGATTCAGAGAAAACTCTAATGAACACAAAGACTTTATGTTTTAATTTTATATTCTTCGCATAATTAATTTTTTGCTGGAAACCAACAGAAAGCCCTTAAATTAAAATTGTTTTTACTTGCTGTAATCTGGTCAATTTTTCTAATTCCCATTGATGATCGAAGATCAAAGAATCTCCCCTCGGTCTCCAAGATCCTAAATTTTCTTCACCCCTAACATAAGTCGACGATGTATCTAAAACGCGCCTTTGTCTTCTTTGTGAACCTGAAAATTTGGGTATTCGATTGTAAATTAAAATTCGAATCTGTCAAAATCTTTTTTCAAAAACTTTTAAACTAGAAATCACTGTTTTTAAGTCAATTTGTTATATTTCAACAAATGATATTTAACTTACATGCAAAGGGCAATAATCACAAAAAGCATGGAAATTTCGATTCCTATATTGCACACAATCACAAAAATATAACAAAAGGCCATGCGCCATCTAGTACCTGGACTACCTGTGTCTACGTTTTCTTTCAACATCAGTTCGTAGACTCCGGGCACCCTGTTGACGTCTTGAACTTTGTAAGAACCGGAAATAAGACTCCTAATTGATCTAAAGAAAAAAATAGCATATGAATCAAAAATAACAGAAATTCATTACAAACCTGCTCGCGGCGTATAATTTACTATCTCGGGAATATATCAAAACGCATAAATCTTTTGTGAAAATGGCCGGCTGGCAGCAGTTTTCAAGCTATAAAAGTTGATACTATGATTGAATTGAAACATATACATACTATTCAGGTTGAAAAGTTTTCTATCTGTTGAATTTTTCACAAAAATATTAAGTATTACCTCCATGTATAATGAAATGGTCATATAAATTTGTTCGCCCGACGGAGTTACACAATTAAGCAAAGGAGAATTATGTAAAGAACTATCCCAGGCTGCTTCGAATTGGAAGAATATTCTAAAAAACGATTTCTCAAAAGCCACGCGGCGATAAAAATATGTAAAGTAAGTATACCTATCATCGTTTGCGTATTCAATATAATGGCCGGGAAAGAGACCCAAAGATAAAACGTCATTATCTTCTTCGGCAGAATCGGGAGTTAATCGGATACGCCCTGTGAAAAAATCGAAAATTTCAAAGTTTTGATCAAAAATCCAAGTACAGCCATCAAAAGAAACATCAGAATTTTGAAATTCGGATCAGACAATTAAAGTTCCGTTTTTGCGTTTTTTTTCGCTCACCTATCACAAATTCTTGACAATCGCGCCAAGTCAAATCGTCACCTTTTTCGTGACAAATCGTGATCCGAACGCGTCTTTGGATGCCCTGATGCATCCAAAAGACGCCGTGCGTCGGAAGCGACGACGAATGATCGACGAAACATGGTAAATATTCGCCGTTGGGCGCCAATTCGCAAATTTCCACCCAAATTAGCACATCATATTTACTTTTAATGTGATTGGGGCTGTAGAAACGTTGTTTTTTACATTCAGGACGGAAATTATACTATTATTACAGCAGACCTGGCCACGAGAGGGGCATTATTTTTTAACGACTTGACAGGCGTTGATATTGGAACGTTCGGTTGTATGATATGATTAGCAGGAGTTCGACTGACCCTAAAAAATGATTGCATCTGAGTACGTTTCAATGAATCCAAAACGATACATAAAATAAACATTACTAATACAAAAATGCTTACGAAACGTGCAAAGGAGTTTTGAGATTATTGACCTTCGAATCAGGTTGATAATGACCAAAAAGTTCGAAAATGATCGGATAATGATGCACGTAATGCAAAAATGCTTTCGACATGGTTACAGTAAGCTGGAAAGAAATGTCTTACAAAACATGAAAAGCTGGAATATAGTACGAAACCTCACATTTTGGACATGATAAAACGACATACTGCCTTTGCCCGAATTTTTCACCGGTTCAGTAGAAAAGGCCTCGTCGTGACGATGTAAGAAGCTGAAAATGAAAAAGCGATCAACAGAACACCACTAATTAAGATAAAAGTTATAAGCAGAACACTGCTTTTTTGTACTCGACCCGTTTGTATTGGTACCAACGACGGTCTAAAATTTGTTTGTACTTCATTGGTTACACTGTAATCATACATGTAATTGGGGGGAAGTGCTATGGGAACCCCCCCCCCCAGAAATCGTCGACACTATGGCTAGCCATTGGGCGATCGCCCCCCAGGATTTTTCAATCCAATGTCTAGCCAATAGCCATATGGTAGCCGTAGGGAACCCCATACTTTTGGTCATAAAAATACTGAAAAATGTCAATTTTTGAACGAAAAGTAGTAAAAAATGTGAATTTTCTTGGCGCTTCGCGCCATGGGCACATTTTTTCGATCTTTTTGGGAAAAAATTACTACTTTTTCCTTAAGAGACCCCTCCCCGCAAAATTTGGGAAATTACTTACCCCCGGCCCCAAAAAAGTCGCCCAACCCCCCAGACCTAGGGACCCCGTTAAATGTATGACTGTAATTGATATATCAAATTGAATTTTCATACCAGAAAATTGTTTGCACTAGTACAAACAAGGCCCAAATTTTTGTTTGTACTCAAGCCAAAAAGGCTGTAAAGTACAAAAAAACTATAAAACAGAATACTTCCGAATTGAAAAAAATTTAAACCCCGTAAAGATCGGGAAAATGAACAAAAATTTCGAGAACCTCTCACTTAAATTGACAAAAAACGTCCGCATATTGACTAGAGACGTTTAACGCTTGCATGATTGTGACCCGGAAAGTAAAATCCGCATTTTCTCTCATATGCGCTGGATAACTCAATTGCGGTTTCAAAGTTAAATCTTCGTGCACTGAATTTTCTAAAATTCGATTTTCTAGAAAAAAACACGAATTTCAAATATCAAAAAATATGCACATAATTGTATAAAATGATTACCCAATGACGGGGAAGTCAAAAATTGTTCATTTGTATTGTTATTATTATTGTTGTTATTATAAGAATTATTCTCTAGAAAACGATCGTCAGTTTTGTTCAGGCTTTGATTTGAAGCGTCTCGTTTGACTTCTTTTTTCAAGAAATCTTCTTCGCGGAAGTACAATTTAGCCGATTGTCGGACGCCTTTACCAATTTCGGATTTTTCTTCGTCATCTTCAGGAATGCAAATCCAAATTAGCATAATGTTCACGCAAATTTCAGTGAAAAAATTCACCTTTGCTAATCGGTTGAACACCAATACGCAAATAACCTTTAACGTCGCCTTTTTCGTTAACAATCGCTACTTTGTGCACTAAAGGGACGTTATGCAACAAATTCGTCAAATAGACGAACGCCCGACCGACCAAACGGAACCACGGGAAACGATCGTAAAAGGGATCGGCACCCAACACCGATTCCATAACCGGATCGGTGACGTAGGGGCTCGTAGGGCTTAATTCCGCTTCGTTTGAGTACATCTCGCGCATCAATTCTAATCTTTGTCTGAAAAATCGGAGAAAAATTTTGTATTACAGGATTAAAGTCTGGAATTTTCGTGGAGAAGCTCCATGCAAAGCAAAAATTTATTTTCTTTCGGAAATCTTTGGAATAGAAATTGAAAATTTTTAAAAGAAAGCAGGCAAATGAAATCCACAGGAAGCATTGAAACTCCAACTTTTGCCACCTCGCCAACAAAAAGCCAAAGCATGGAGGGGAGAAAAAAGATCCGAGCCCGCGTGGGTTCAAAAATTTGCGACCGTTCATTTTCACAAAAAAGCATGTGCGACAATTTTTTGACCTGTCTGGAACGAGGTTGCAAAAATTGAAATTTGTCTGATTTGTGCAAGCCGACCAACATTGAAATAAATTCTGTTCGGTCAGTGCAGCGTCAGGAGTGATCAAGGGGCTCAAACTGTCCGCATTGTAGACGGCTCGCATACGCACTAAACGTTGCCTGTTCACAAAAATTAACATAAAGCTTCTAGTTAGCTTCTGAGGTTGAGCATGTCAACTCCAATCAATTTTTCAAAATTTTGTACAATCGAAGCTCTATTTTTCAATATTTGTTGAAAATTCAGTAAATTTTGGAGTTTATAATTATGTCAGAATGAAACTTGTGAACTACACACGAGTAACGTTTTCTGTAGGTAATGCGGCGAAGCATTTTTTACTTCAACTTATCGATACTCCAATAATGAACGGCTCCATTTTTCATGTCTTGTACTTCGACTGCGACTACCGTTTTCGGATAAGGTCTGATGGACAAATCTTCTTCAGGATTCAATAAGTCGGGTGGTAGAGGTGAATACATGGTATCAGTTAGGAGAACGAATTGAAATTGAACCTAGAGTTTTGATTAACTTTTAATTTTAGTTGGAAATTTTTTGTTGATTTTCCACACTCACTTTTTTCCTCAATTCAACACTAATGGCGTTAGCTTCTTTTAAGAAAATGGCGTTACCCCAAAGATCGTCCTAAAATCCACCAAAAAATAAATATAAAAAATGAAATTGTGCGATTAATTTACTCTCAACGAAGTGAATTGATGATAGCGCCATTTCAAAAATGCCCAACGAACTATTTTTTCCTCTTTTTCTGACCACTGAGCGGGATAAACATCTGAAACATAGAATCTCAATTTTAAAAATTTATATTTTAATTTGCATGTGCAGAAACCTACCTAATTCTACGGGTCCGATAACGCGCTCGCTGTCCCATGTGAAATTCGAACAACTAGAACTGATCATACTTTGAGCCAAGTCGACTTGCTTCTGCAAAGTTTCGATTCGATTCTCATATTCCTAAAACAAAAATCAATGCAGAGTCGAAATTTTTTTTCATTTTTGACATTTACCTTTCTTTGTTGCTCGAATTGTTGAGTGAATTGAGCTTTTTCTTTTTTATACAATTCTTCCATTTCAAATAATCTATAAAGAAAGAGTGAGCAAGAATATTTAGACTCAACAAAGTTAAGTTAAGGCATATATATATTATATCCAATTTGTTACGCTCCTTCTGAACATTTCAAAATCGGTTTCCACGAAGTGTCCGCAAAGAATAAAGTCTTTAAGTCTAAAATAATGATTATAGGGCCATATAGCCAAATGATCACTTTAAATTATTACGATAAATTTTGAAAAAAAACTTTGATCTTTAAAACTTTTGTGAACTAATTTCGGCTTAACATAAAGAAATCGATTTCAAATTCATCAAAACATAGCAGTTTCTTATGTAGACAGATCGAATCAGAGGTGAATCCATTCGGGAAATAAGCGAAGAAATCTTAAATTTTATGATATAAGATATACTTTTATGATTAAAAAAAAGAAGAAATTTCAACACTTGATAAATCTCACAGATTAGATAGGATCAAATATCAACGATGTTAACTAGAACACATTAGATTGTGAACTGCGAATTGTAGAAATTTGTGGAATTCACAAGTTAAGAAATTTTCACCTAAGGCATGAAACTAAAATCGTGATTTCAATCACTTTTCGTGACAAAAAAATCACATGACGGATAAAATTCGTCTTCTAGAACAATTAAGTGAAAGAATTTCCAATTTCCATCTGAAAACCATGAAAACATTTTGTTTGAAATTTTGTCGAAAAATATCAAATCATAGTGTACATTTTGAAAAATCCCTGACTTTTTCTCCATCTCCAATTTCAAGTCAATGCCTTGCTTTTCCAGTAATTCTTTCTGGGCGTAATACCAATCGAATGGTTCGTCGGTCGACGTGGTGCCCAATAGGCCCATCGTAGATGGACTAACGGATAAGCCTTGGCGACTTTGGCGCGCTTCTTTCGGATGATTGAAGCGGAAAACGTGATATTTGCCCAAAATGACGCGGCTACCCGTACGTAAAGTAACGGGTTCGACGATAGTTTTACCATTAACGAAGCACAAAGCGTCGGGTTTTGGGGTCAAAGTTACTAAGCCTAATAGAAAAATAGTATAAAAAATGAGGACTAACGCTGATATTTTGTTGGAAACAAATTATTTTGTGATCGGAAGATTCTCAGACTTTGACAAAAACGAACTCGCAGTTTTACTTCTGGCAGAACTGAAGATAAACAAGAACATCAGACCTTCTTTATTTTCGAATTCACAATGTTCGTTATCAATTCCTTGTCCGCTCAATTGTATATCTTGATGAACATTAGCTTCCGCTTTTCCGACTCTTGAAAATAAAGGAAGTCGTCAAATATAACACGCAGGAATTTTCAAAAGAAACGAACTCACTTTGTAACACCCTCTTTCAAATAATAGATCAAACATTCGCTCATCAAAGGATCTTCGTTCAAATTGACCAAATGTGGCAAAGTTTTGGGCGAAAAAACGCCTAAAGCGTGACCATCTTCGCTAGTCGCCAGCCCTATTTCGCGAAGTTCAGCTTCCCTGTAAAAGAAAGCATGTTTTTTAAATTTTGTCACATTCAAAAAGCGCATCGACGTAAAATTATTCATCATAAAAACTAGCAAACTTCGAAAAATAGAGCAACATACAAACTAATTACGTACCTTTCCGAGCGAATTGCTTCAGTTCGTCTTAATTTCTGTTCCCAAGTTTCGTTCAGTTCGGCCATCAATTTTTCGGACGCTTTTAAACGGTCGATTGCGTCTTCGCTGGACGCGGAAAAAACGCTATTTTCGCGACTGACAAGCAATTTAGAATTCACATCTGGAAAATTAAGAAATTAAAATGAGCGAGAAAAAGATGAGTACAAATATCCCACTTGGGCTAATTCACATGGATAAAATGTATTAACATTTTAGCAAAAGTGTCTACTGATATGTAATTTGGATTTTTTCAAATTTAAAAACATTAAATTATTGTGCAAAAATTTAAAATTAATTTACTGAGATCAGCTGCAGCAGCGACAATACCCTGTTTGGCTAGAATTTCTTTCAATCGCGTAACTTCGGCTTTGAGTTCGCGGATCAATTTAGCGTTAGGATCCTCGTTAACGATAGCTTTACACATGATTTGCTTGGCGCGATCGGCGTACCTTAACAGAAATTAAATCTTCGTAAAGAATAATTGAATTTTTAAATAAAAAAAATCTCGATTCCAGTTCACAAAATAGAAACTAAACCAAACTAACCTCAGCGTGCTTAATGTTTCGTCGTAATTTATGTCAGCTGGACTTATGGCCGCTATCATCGCAGTTTTAGAATTGCCGCCTGAAAACCGGTAAGTTTAAATATTTCTCTTGGAAGCACTTCATGTGTTAGGTGTGTGTGTGTGTAACGTCGAAATCATAGCAAAAAAATTTTAAAATTCAAAAATATATCATCGAAGATTCTAAAATTTACCCAAATTTTCACGTAAAAGCCAAGTTAAAACTGAATCTCGGTACGGTATAAACTCAGCCTTTTTCTTCTTTTTCGCCGCCTGTTGAAAATACATATGATTAAAAAATTCATAGATCGAACAGGTCAGACGTAGAGCAGATCCTAGATGAACTACAAAATTTGACAACACTTCTTCATGACATTAGATATCGAAACATTGTGTGAACTATCTTAAAACCACAAAAACGACACAGATTACTTACAGAAAGTTGACCGCAAGACTTTAAAAGATTTAAAATATGGTTTTAAGATATTAATAATGTATTGGAAATTTAATTACCATTTCAGCTAAAGCCGAAATAACCTTGCCAAGGGTTGTCAATGACTTGTTGATATTGGCACCTTCCTTCAAGCGTACGCCTTCAGCGCCTGTCGAATCGGCTCTTTCGCTGCCGGCTAAATCCACTAAACAAATGCGGCTCACCTAGAGTAAAAAATTTAATTTATCGAAATGAATGCAAATACACACAAAGTGAATTCTTCCAGTAATGTATATATTTTGAATTTTTCCATTTCTGGGAAACTATTAAATATAATTTCCCGAAACGAAAAGTCCTGAACATTTCACGTGTATAATTTGAATACAAAGGTTAGAGCGTGCAAAATAGAAAGAAATCAGAAATCATAAAAGCTCAAATTCTTCGAGATGTTTATAGATAATTGATCATTCTCTTTTTTAAATAATACTGAAAACTGCCATACAGAGGCGCAACAGTTATTTTTTAAAATATCGTTTCAATTTCGGATCTCAATTTTTGATGATATCGGTTCCGATCCCTTAATTTAAGAATCTGCTTCCGACCAAAGTATACCGGGATATGTTTTCTCAAAAATAGCATCAATGAATCAGCAAAAATTATATTTCAGTAATATGGTGATGGAGTATTTTCAATGTCTGTTTTCTCGTTGCACAATTTGCATACTCACTCTCTCAAAATGGCTTCTCTGGTATGATACCCGACTCTAATCAATATTTTTCAGATGACCTGACGCGATAGTGAAAAAAAATGTCGGCCCGATTCGACCCGACCGGTTACTCAAAAGTAGTTCCGTGCGTTACGGGTCATGAATCAAAATATGTTTTTCGCTCTGCAGGGAAAACTATTTATTTGATCCACATCTTTTCCTTTACTCTGTGTCCCGTCATTTTAACGATCATGCCACTGCCGTTTCATCTTGTAATTAACAGGATTTTATGCCATCATACAGCTTTCACAGTTGAGGATCTAGCTCCAAACATCTTGATTGACGCAAAAAATTTTTCCTGAAATTCATTCTGCAACTAGTTTTTTCATCCTTGCTAATGATAATTTTCAGCTTACCGTAACAACTAAATTACTTGTTATTACGATCTTTTCATGCACTGAGCTTCCTACCGGCACTGACGAAAAAGTCAGCATCGACAAATCACTAATCATTATTCTGTCAAATCCAGCCCTAATTTTGAAAAAAATGCAAGATCTAAAACTGCTGCGTGTCATGTTCAATGTTTCAATATGTGCAAGTAATATAAAAAGGATTTACTATTTCCATATAGATGAGAAATAATTAAATTTTTCTCCCGTGTCTTGGTTCAATTATTCCTTGAATTTTGACATGAAAAAACAGCGTTGACGAATATATATTCTTTGAATCAAGATCGAATAGGTTTGGATTCTTAAAAAAAATTTCCCCTGAACGAATTCATCAGTCGAACACTGCAGAAATTATCGGAAAAAAATTTCTCATCAAAAATAAATCCTTTCTGTCGTTCTATGACTACTTAAATTTTTCACGTCTCTGCACCAACTGACTGCTTATTTCCTTGCTCACGAATTTTCGAGAAAGTTGACAGTTTGAATACAAAGTTCAAAATGAACACATGGAAAAATTACTATAATCAGATATAGAAATGCATTTAATCATTACAAATTGGATGAGCTCGAAAAGCTGTAATTAAGTCGTGGTCACCGACGCTGCCTCAGGCGTTGAGAAGTTTGTATTTTAATTTTTTGAAACGTTAGAAAATCTATGTTTTCATTTACTCTCAAAAGCATAAGTAACAATTAATGAAACTGTTTTGAACCAGTTTCCTTTAAAAACATAGGTTCTGGTTCCTAAATATTAATCGATTTATATCAACTTCGGTCAACCGTTGCACCCATTCTTATAGGATTTTCCTACTAATTTTTCCGTCTGATGACCAAACTGGTCTTCCATGTTATGTCACCATAGCTTACTTTTTCCGTATCCAATTTAGTGTCCGTATCATGGCGCCGTTGCGTGAAAACAAGCGTAAAAACGGCGTGCGAACGACTGCTCGTCTCGTTCATATTCGTTGCAGCAACAGTCCTAAAAGAATCAAACTTTTAAGAGGTGCTAGGATCATACATTCTTATCAACTGAACAGATATCTCCATCGATCAAAAAATCAGATTTTTTGAGCAACTCATCAATTCTGGACGAATCTTGACACAAAAATCGGAGACTGCATCTTGTCTCGTACCTCGCTTTATTCCCCTCGTCCATCAAATCGGAAACATCTTGATAATTAGTGACCGCTAACTTCGTCAAATCTTCCACGTAAGGGCCTAACAGCGGATGTTCGCGAACTCTCAGATTGCCGGTATTTTTCGGATTCAATAAATCCCTTACCCGTTCGCAATAAATTTCCATATAAGACACCTCGAGAGAAAGAATATTCAATAATCTTATGTTAAGAAAACAAACAGTAGATTATAAATTAGTCACATTTTTGCAGAAAAGGTTAAAAAAAATCTTTTCATGGGCAGAAGTGAATTTTACTACTGAAGGTTGTGAAATATATACTCCAAGTTGAACCGACGTTGTAGTGGAGTGGTGGGACACAAAATGAAAATATTTCAACTTTTCGCTATTAGCAGAGAAACTTACTGTTCAAGTTAAGTAAACTCACTTCAACGGAAAACTGTAAATTTGTTTCATTGTTCGTCTCTATTCTTCTGAACAAATCGTTGCAAAGTCGGGGTATAATGCCTTGCTGATCTTCTTCCGTCGGTTTGCCCATCATTGTATAAGATTTACCGGCGCCCGTTTGGCCGTATGCAAAAATACACACGTTATACCTGTAGAAAACGGATGTTTTACGAAACATATGAATGCAAGAAAAATAATGGAGTTCGGTTTACCCTTCGAAAGCGTGTTGCAACATTTCAACGCCCAAATCACTGTAGACCATAGACTGTGTTGCGAAATTACCGTCTTCAGGCTAGAAGAAAAAATCTAGGCTTTAAGCTAAAAACATTGATAGCATTGTCGAAAAAAGGCACCTTCAAAAATGTTTGCACTAACCAGAACATGAAGCATGAATTCTTTGAATTTCATGTCAAAATTAATCAACATATAATAATCAGGATAAAAGCAAGCAGTAAAATTTCACTTATACAGTAACATGTGCAAATGATTGTCGGGTACTAATAACTTGGTGATTCAGCGATGAACTGGGAATCGACAACGAATTGTAGCGGTTCACTGTAGTGAATTAGTTCAGCTAAAACTTACTGCATAAGTATATTTCACAATCAGAAACTGTGGTACGAGAAAACTTAGAAAAATGAAAAACTGTGATAGATACTGTGTCTTACATGATCTCTTTTTTCAAAATTATCTACCGGTAGTAAACTTACGTTGCAAGACCAATACGAGTAATCATAATTGAAACTGTGAGTCTTGTCGTGTCCATCTTTAGCGCCGTAAATTGCTGAAAACGACGAAAACACATACGTAAATAGGTCATAAAACAATAATCCAAAATATGGATAAAGGATTAATGATGAATTCCTGCTCAAAACAGATAATTAGATCGAAGATTTGGATGTAATGTTGTCAGATAAATCTTATCAAAGCATCTCTCATACCGAAATCAGGTTTAGCATTTCATCGACCTGGACATTTAATCTTACTGCATTACTAGCTGTCAGTATATGGAAATCGTAATTGAAAGAAAGCTTTCGAAATGTTTTCTTGATATTCATCAATGACAATGATTTAACGATCATAAAGTTAGCGAACATAATATCATCAAGAAATCTGATATCCTAATTACTCTTTATTAACCGTTAAGTATTAATAGTTACAGACGAAAAAGAATTCCAGATGCACTAAAACCGTTAAATGCTAATTGATTAATGGTACTGAACTTCATAAGAACCACACCTTAGTCAAACCCAGATAATTATACTAATGCTAATCAGATCGAAGCGCCAAAAATTACAGAGATTTGAAACAGAGGTTCCCAAGGTCAGATTTTTCAGGTAGGGGTAAAGTTGAGAATTTTCGGGGATAGTGCAGCTGAATGTTCATTAAACACATCATTTTGTCTCGAAATTAGGCAAACCAGTGACAAATTTTTAGGATCTTAGGTGGGGGTAATACCCCCTTCATATCTATCCCCATGGGGCTGTCTGATTTGCAACCTCTGAGAAACTACATCATAACAATCCTAATCGAAATTCCTTGACTTTTTCTGCTTTTCCAAATTCGATGGACTTCCTGACTTATATTTTCCGTCTTTTATCAGCCGATTTACAAAATAAATCGTATACAGTAAAACCTAAGTTTTTATACGAAGCAAATCAAGTTAATTATGTTGATGCATTGTAACCATTTTATATTTTTATGCTATTCTAATGTATGCTCTTTCGCTTGATTAATTATCGATTCGCGGACGAATTAACATTCGAATGCTAAACATCTCTAGAAAAACTGCATTAACGTCAATGAAAGATTTTTTCGCAAAAATCGGACCCGAAATAACAACACCTTTTCGATTCAATACAAGAAAAATTGCGTTCAGACTACTGAAGGGTGGTTTGTGTTGAGACACTAAGGAATCAGAGATAAAATCAAACCGGAGAAATGTGCGAAAAAATGCATTTTCCGACGTTCCCATCCGATGCGACTCCAGCACTTTCCTGATTATTTACCGAGCCACAGTTCAAAAATAAACATGAATCAAGTGAGTCGGATCGAGTCATGCTAATGAACCCATTTTTATGTTCCGAAAAACGGATCAATTATGACAAAAAAATTTGGAAAATGCAAACAACCTTATAATGAACTATACTCGAGCGATATCGATGACTTGGTAGGTTGAGAATATACACTGGAGTGAAGAGGTTTATTGCTCAGCCTACCCGCAGTTGAAGGGGCCTCCAACTTGGTTGGACCCTATACTCAAATGTTGGGATCCCCTCAACTAGGAAAAAATTTGAAGGAAAGTAGCTTTTTTGGCCTTGCGAAAATTTTTGGAATTTCCGGCTTTTTTATGGACCACCAAAATTCTGGGAGCTGAGTGCCCCCACCTCCAACTGGTCGGACCTCTCACAAATATGCTATTCATATAAACTAGAAAGTATAATTCGACACCCAGATAATGCTTTGTACTGGAGTGACATTTCGAAGCGAGCAGAATATTTTCTTTTGAAAGGCATAAATTAAAACTATGTACCTTCATTTTTGATAGAGTTATATGTGGTTAAACTCTGGATTTTTATGTCGTTGAGTGTATAGAAACCCAGCTGGTTCTCTGATTTGTTAGACATTGATGTTCTGTTCCAGGTGGAAAACCAAATTGCAAAAGATTCTCCATTCATCTTTCGGCGCAAAAGTCGAATGTCTCGACATTATCCACAAAGTTGTTGTAGACCTAACTGAGAAGGATTAGCCATAAAAGGCAAGCAGAATTTTTCTCCT
Organism: Romanomermis culicivorax; assembly: GCA_963922205.1. Lineage (NCBI taxonomy): Eukaryota > Metazoa > Nematoda > Enoplea > Mermithida > Mermithidae > Romanomermis > Romanomermis culicivorax. The sequence continues at coordinate 608,613 of CAWUHX010000185.1, forward strand.
AAATGCATCAACAAATTAGACATCGGTCGTTAGAGTTCGTCAAAATCTACTTAAAACATAAATTGAAATGTTTTACCTCTATTCTGGACCGAATTCTGAAACGTTAAAGTTTGTTGAAAAATCGCTGATCATACTCAGATTATGCTAAAGACCATACGAGTAGCGATGCTCCGAGGTCCGCGGGAATTCAAACGAATTTTTTGTGAGCGCCGATTGCCCAAAACTTTAGTGCAAGGCCAGAGGTTCCTCAGGTCAGATTTTCAGGTAGGGGCAAAGTTGGATATTTGTGGCGGTAGCGTTGCTATAAATGTCCACTAAACACACCATATTTTAAAAAAATGATCAATTTTCAGGACTTCAGGTTAGAGGTAAAAGCCCCCTCTTAACCCTCGCCTCACCATGGAGCAGTCTGGAGAGGGCAACTGGAGAAAAAAATTTTCGAGTTTTTCGTTTCAAAACTCGGTTTAACAATTGCAATTTTGTCTAAAAGGCAATAAAAATATGTATTTATGAAGCGAAGCACCGACAAAATTGACATTCTTGACCTTTTTTGTGTAAAAATTCTCTACCAAAATTGACGTTTTGCATTTTTTGTCGAATGGATGGGGTGCCATGGCTAGCCCATTTAAGCCACATGATTGGCTAATCTGGAAAGATCACCATATGGCAAACGGTTTCTGGGGGGAGGGTTCTTATGGCGTTCCCTCCAACTACATACATGTATGGTACCGACCAGTGATTGTTGTGGTATTTTTCATATCAAGAACCAGAGGGCCTTTTGAATCTGAAATTGTCTAGTCTAATTTGTTTGGATCATGTTATAGACTAAATGCCTTGACTTCTGTTAGACTTTGAACCGTAGTCCTCGGCCAACAAATTCTTTTTCTCGGCCTTGGAAAGTCTAATCCACTTGAAAACTATTACAGCTATGAATCAAAAACTGTTCAAATATCCTTTTACAGAATAATCAAACTTGATAAATTAATATTTCCTGCACTCTGCACAATAGACCCGGCTGATTTTTGTTGAATTACAGTAACAATAGTTTGTCTTCAATCAAACTAGCTAAAATTTACGGAAATTATTCGCATTTCTTATCCAACCTTGAAAAATCTAAATTATAAGGAATTAACGGCATTTCGCAACGAAAATCAAATTTCCTGCATTTCAACTACATTTTATTTCAGATCTCTATGGTTTATGGCCGATGTGCATATCGCCAACTAAAGCGGAAGTTTTCCATTAGAATTTAGCACTAATGTTGGCAATTTTCCCCAACGGTATCTGGATGGATAGATCAATTTTGTGTCAACCCGGAGGAGACTTTTTTCAATATAATGTTTAAGCATTCGAGCATTTTGATCGTAAAGGCAGGGAAAAAGTACCTCCCGTGCATATACTATAATTACGCAAGCGGCTTTTTATACGCCTGAGTAGCTAACGAGACAGTAATGTGTAATGTTTGAGAATGATGACTAGCTAATTGAGATAAGACAAAGATATAGTTGTTAAAGAATTGCGATGCGATTAACCTTGATCGGATCAATAACCTGGTGAGATGTAAAAGTCATTTTACGGAAGTGAAACGTACACTTCGATCGCACAAATCGACGTGGAGTGGAGTTGGGAGTTGTTTCACTAACACCGGCAGATGGACGGATTAGGGAGAAGGGAACCCGCTAAATTTTCAATCGTATAGCCAGTTGTCGACGACTTTTCCCCCAAAATCCAGTTGTCGACAACCACTCACCTCAGTCGGCCACAAATCGACAAAAAGTAACCTTTGTTTGTCGAAGATGACTTTTCTGGAGCAAATACCACTCAGAAATTGAAAAAGACATAATGCTCTATTTCACTTCTGAAGTGAAAATTCACTGACCACAAGCGTGTCATGTCCATTTCTAGGATTTGCACTCCTTGCCTTTGAAAGTTAGTTAGTCGGACCTTTTTCAGGTATGGTTTGATTTCACCCAGGAAATCTTTGACCTCACTCAGATAGGTATTCGACTCCACCCTCTAGATAGTGACACTACGAGGCGAGCAAGAATTTTTTCCCAAAACGTAAAAAACTCGGTAATCGGTAGATCTGGTAGAAACTCAAAAACACGATTTAAAATTGCGTGATTATTTCTGAGAATTATTGATGGTTAAAGCCTGGTAAAAATTTATTCAACAAAGCCCAATTTTTCTTGCTGCCAATGCTTGATCATCAACAGCGTGTCTCTTGAGAAACTCTTCGAACTTGAATATTCCAAAATTTGAAATGAGTGTATCGATCGAGCTACAATTATACCTCAAAAAGGTCAGTTCCACATACATCACACAGAAAGTTGTTGATCTCAACTATATATGAAACGATGCTAAGAGACAGGGTTTTTTTTGTACATGACCCATTTACTAATATACAAGCGGCAGCCAATATTTCATTTGTACAATTTGTACATAAGTAAAATAGCTATAAATAAGTGACCTGTGTTCCTTTACGTCATGGCCAAAGACTAATAACCAAATCAGTGTAATTTTCAAATTTCATTTATACCTACAAAAAAATTCATTAAAAATAGCAAAAAACTGAAATTTTCGAGATTCAAATCTAATTTACAAGCATTGTGGAACGAATTTTTTAGAAAACTATCCAACTGCATAATGAATTTGCATTAGATAATGAATCGATGGTTAAGTCCTCTATGATGTCAAGTCAAAGCCCAAAAAAGGCATTAATGTTTCCGGCGCAAAGCGCCGGAAAATTTTTTTGTCTATTGACATTCGGCGACGTTGGAAAATCAATTTTCTGAATATTTATTTCAAGAATTAGATTCAAATTTTGTATTCAAAAGACGTAATTTAATGAATTTTATTTATTTGAAAAATTTTGAAACCAGTAATTTATTCGTTAACTCTCATGAACTCGGCCGAAATGCTATGAGTTGAACCATACATGTAACGGGTACCTGAAGTCTGCGGGAAGTCAGACGACTTTTTTTTGGGCCATGGGGCAGTAATTCCCAAAATTTTGGGGGGAGGGGTTTCTCAAAGAAAAAACCGATTTCTTTCACGAAAAAAGTCTCAAAAATAGGAAATTGTGATTTTTTCTAAAAAGACCGAAAAATGTATTCATGGCGCGAAACGCCCAGAAAATTAACATTTTTGGCCATTTTTTGTTCAAAAATTGACATTTTTATTAAAAAAATTAGCATTTTTCAGAATTTTTCCGACCAAAAGTATGGGGGCTCCCACGGCTACCATTGAAAAATCCTGGGGGGCGGTCGCCCAATGGCCAGCCATATGGTCGACGATTTCTGGGGGGGGGGGTTCCCATAGCACTTCCCCCCAATTACATGTATGAGTGGAAGCAGTGTTTTTTTTGCACGAGCTGTTTTGCACAGTGCAAAAAAAATTAAGTTTTGTACGCCAAAAATTTTTGTTGTACTATAAATAAATATATCACTTTTTTCCACGATCTTTTTTTGCACAATTGAACAGGTCAAATCTTTTTCGACATGTGGAAATTTTTTTGGGAAAAAATCTGGAAAATTAGATTTGAATTTTGTGTTCATAAATCGTAATTTCTAGAAATTTTATCATTTGAAAAATTTTAGAAGCAATAATTTGTTCGTAACCTTTTATAAATCTGGCCGAAAAGCTATGAGTCAGAAATGCAGAAATTTTCCAAAAATACTTCCATTAAGTTTCTGAATTCAATTTATGTTAAGAAAAAAACAAACGCTTCAAAATGTTTAGAAAGTTGACGTGTTGATCTTTCTCAAAAAATGTATGAAGGAAAAAATGCGGATCTTCATTGAATATAGAGATATAATATTGAAGATCGCCGATTGAGCATGAAATAACACGTTTAAGATGATGAAAACTATTAAAAATTATTGATAAGTGAAAGTAGACATGCCAAAAGCCGCGCCTGAGCTTGGTAATAAATAATAATGATTATTAAAGTTATAACCGACGCGAAGCGCAGGAAAATTTTTGAGATTTGGACCTACTAAAATGCACCAAAATGAATCTTTTCTATATGAAAACTTCAAATATGTTTTCACATTTAATAATCATTTTTGCACGGTGCGAAAAATCTTTAAAAAAAATTTTGCACGAGCGGAAAAAGTTTTGCACAGTTCAAAAAACACTGAGTGGAAGAGTAGAAATTTCCGAAAACTACTTCCATGAAGCTTCTGAATTGATTTTACGTTAAGAAAGGAATAACCGCTTCAAAAAGTTTAGAGACTTAACCTATTGATCTTTCTCAAAAAACGTTTCAAGGAAAAACTGCGAATCTTCATTAAATATCAAGATAAAATATTGAAGATTATAGCATTTGAAACATGAGATAATACGTTTGGGACGATGAAAACTGTCATACATTAAATGATAGGTGGACAATCTGAAAGCCGCGCCTGAGCTAGGTAATACATAATACGATTATTAAGGTTATAACCGGCGAGAAGCGCCGGAAAATTTTGAGATTAAGACCTTCTAAAATGTACCAAAATGCGTCTTTTCTGTATCTGATCCCCAAAATTTTCTTCCCTAAATGGGGAAAGAACCGTTCGTACATGTATAAATGACTACCTCAATTTCGTTTGCCCCCAAAAATTTTTATTTGCCTCCGACAAAAAAAAAACACTGCTAAGAGATCTTGTAAATTCATCGATTGTCCTAAATTTTAGGGGAGGGGTCATTGAAGGACAAAAAATTGATTTTCCTGCTTTAAAAGCCCAAAAATAGTTCAAAAAATAGTAATTTTCGTTCATCATAGACACATGTATTTATGACGCGAAGCACCGAAAAAATGCATAATTTGACTGTTTTTGCAGATTCCAACAGGACGTGTGATCAAGCTTTCAGTTGACAAAACCATTTACTTTTAGATCTCAAGATAGAATAACCTAATGTATTTTAATAAATTTTTGGTGTCCTGAAGTCATATCATTACAGTATTAAATGAAGGTCGCAGTTTCATCAAATGAGTGATACATTCTTTTTCATAAAGTTTTTTCGCATAAAATTGGTATTTTACACAATCAAATTCACTAAAGGTAAAATTTTCGAAGTTATATGCAAATAACTCCATAAAAGGAACATCCACCACCAGTGTTGAGTAATGGCAGAAGTTCTTGCTGTTTGAAAAATGCAATTTTTTGTCTGACTTTTGGGTTCCGCTTGCCTATACCAGCGCGTTGTCCGCCTTGGTTAATAATTTCATGAATAAACTAGATTGAGATGGTGAAAGGACGTTCACCCGGTATCTGATTTGCTTGCACTAGCGAACAAAGGGTGACTGAGAAGCCGCTGGTGGCCGAAACGGCCCAATAGATGAACCACAAGCGGAACTTTCATGATAAAACTGCATTAGCTTCGCCGTTATGATAAAAATTAACAAAACACAAGAAAGTGGTCAATGCCACGAGAAAGCACTGTTTATTTTTTGGCACATGGCTGTTCGTATATATATACACACACACATAAAAATGAACAGGAAAATATTTGTACAATGCAAATTTTGCATACGCTTATAGCAAAATTTCTTCACTCAATACGTGAATTTAAGCGAATATCGACTTTATCGAATTATGTTATCAGTTATGAATCTTTTGTACTGTAGATTGCAGACCAAAAGACTTTATGGAAATTCAAAAAAATTCTTCGCAACAATATAGAAAGATTCCGGGAAAAATCCTTGAACAACATCAGAAATATTTGCTTCTCATCAAAACACACTTGATGAACAGTCAAACTTGTGTCGTTTTAGTCTACCACTGAAAATAAAAACACCAATTTAACTTGTGTCCAAAATTCAATATAAACCAAAAGAATGAAGCTTTACAAAATTGGAAAAAAGAAACCTACTTGTCGTATTGTTGTTCATGGCGATAATCGGCTTACAGCCGCGCGAATTTTCGCGATTATTGAACGGCCGACATCGAACGGCCACTTTTACAGACGTCATGGCGTCGTAAACCGTTCAATTTACGATCGTATGATATTTCAATAGTCACCCCACCTACTATAGTAAATTGGCTTCCGTCGTCGAATTGACGACGATTCGTCGAAAAGATCTATTCTTCAATGAACGAAACTAATTAGCCGGGTTATTTCAGTAGAGGGAAAGAATGACGCTGCTTCTGGTGTACAATTTCGCCGTAGGAATGAGCATAAATTTTTCGCAGGGTTCCACAATCAAAGAATTTGAGCTAGTAAGTCTTTTGTTGTATGTGGGCGTATCGGCCTGTAAGTTCAATAGAATAATCGTTAAAAGAGGGAATCAATGAACGAGCATGTAGAATGATATATACGCCGACGATCGAAGAACGAAATTTGATTCGCTGATTAAATTTTTTCAATTAAGAGCCGAGTTACATCGATCAGGCGTCGAAACGACGTACGCGAGCTAGAAAATGAGCGATGAGTTCGTCAAATCATTAAAAACGAGAAAAAATTAACATGTATAGATAATCCGAATAAACAACACACAGGATCAGAACGTGAAATATTTCTGGAGTTTAAAATCGAGAAACGGAAAATATAAAATAATTTGGAATTAATCTCGAAACTACCGTTTTTATCGCTAGAAACAGGCGATCAAAATTTCTAAATCTACAAACCAAAAAAATCAAAACCGAAAATCCGCAGGGACTTCCCGCTTTTGTCATGAATAGATATATACATACAGGTATGTAGGGTATGGAATATGGAGTTACTATCATAGAAGCACATGCGGAGTAGGGCACCTGAGATGCCGGATATCCCCACCTGCCTGAAAATATTCGTCAGACACCCCATGGGCTTTTTTGAAACAATGTTTTTGACTTCTTTGCGAATATTATACATGATAATCATACCTGTACTTGGGGGGGGGGGTTATGGGGGGACCCCCCCAACTTGGCTAACCCAGTGCCCAAAATCATTTAGCCCCCCCCAACCCCCTCCCCCAGTTTGAAAAAAATTAAAAAAATTTGCCGAAAAGTGTATGTTTTTTGGCCTTTTTGGGAAAAATTTCGACTTTTTTCTACCCCCCCCCCCAACTGGTCGGAGGTCTTACAGGTATGATGGTATGATGCTTACGCAGATCTCTTTTGTTTTTTGCTCACTGAACTCCCTCCAGGAGGTTTCCGAAAAAGTTGAATATGAACCGAATTTCTGTATCATACAAAGAAGATAGTTTAAAAATGTATATAATTTCCAAATGCAATAACATGAGAACATACGACAAAAAACGATAACATGTCGAATTTTAGGACAGACTATGCTATTTTATACAGAATATGCTATGTGCGAACTTTACGACAGAATATGCATGCTATGCGCAAATTTTAGGACAGATTATGCTATTCTGCCTAATCGAATTTATGTTTACTGTATGTCATTATTGGCCTTTCCAAGCCCTGGAAACCGTTTATCATGTGCATGTACTGGAGAAAGATATGAATTACAAGCATCATTAACAAACAAAAGCATAGAATAACTGATGTCAATTTTAGTCTTTTGACGATAGTGTATAATAATTTTTTGAATATGTCAATTGATAATCTCTAGATCATCAAACCTACAACGAGTTTGGAAGTACAATTATTTGGCTAGCTTTTAGTCTGATGGCCTCACTATCACATGGAATCAAATGGACGCACCGAAGTAGTTCACTAAATTACGAGAAATTTTGTCGAGCGACTATGCACGATTATTAAAATGAAAGACTATATAAACCAATAAATTTAAAAGATAAGTGAAAATGAAAGGAAAGAAAAGTAAACATGATCGGCATTACAGAATTTGTGAAACAAAGAGTTCAACTAAATTTCACAGATATGACTTTGGTGCCGAGCGATAATTTTCTTCAGCGAATCAATTGCTGACCAGAACAACCTTAGCTTTTGTTCCTACCTAATTAACCAAAAAACAACCAATAAAATCAATTGTAAAATAACAATGTTCTACAAGTTCGACAAAAACAGCAACAATTGTGCTAATTTAGAGCGGAAAAATGAGCAGTTAACTAGAAAATTTAATCTTCCATCAACTATCTAGAACTTTTAGCATTGTCCCGCACTGATACTATCGTACTTTACCATAATTAAATACTAATACGAAAAGATGATTACAATCTGGAGAAATCCTCGAAACCATTTGGCAGTAATATTCATGGATTTTCTCTTCTTTTTACTCGTACGAAACACATCGAGGAGTGAATGCTCGAGAATGTATACTCAGAATGGCTCAGTTGATCACTCCGGTCCGCATGATATGACTAATATTTTATCAAAATAAAATGCAGTGCAACACCGATTCATCATTCCTCCTACGATAGACCGGCAACGCGATCAATTCTACACAAAAAAATAAAGCCAGGGTCCAATTTGCATGAGCTAGGAGAAAAGACTTCTTTCGGTTCGAAAAAACAGATGAACAAGCAACGACGCCTCCGCCTAGCTAATTTTCATGCGCCAGAAGTGCATGAAGAGAAAAATAGGAAGCCCGGGCTCATCTTCCTATCACTATTTCATTATCATGGCTTGGAAATGGATCATGTAAGCCGAGGGTAATGCTCTGTTCGCCCATAAAAAATATGCTAGCAGCAGGAAAGAACATACATTTTCTTTGACCGTAAATGGCAGGCTTTTCGGCCGAATGGAAGCATATGGAGGGCGAAAAAAAGAAAGGAAAGAATGGCATTATGTATACAAAAATCGAAATGGAAAAACAAAAACAACTTTTTTCGCCGATTCCGTTTTTCGGCCAACGAATGATACAACAATTTCGTGTGATTTTTGAGATAAAGAGCTGAGTAATGATATCAGATTTCAATAGAAGGGCGCAGATTCTAGAACAAGAACGCCAAATGGGCCCAAAATTTAATGAAAAGCTGAACATTCGCCAAAAAATATGCAAAATCGATCAAAGAGCTTTGAAATGCTTTAGGAACGTGTTCCGGCATGTTTGCCCGGTTTGTGTCAATGTTCTAGTGTTTTCAATCAGACCAATAAGAAAGTCCTCAGCTGGCTAGAAAATCAGAAAATCCATTAAATTTTAACAGTGCTGACCAAAGGCAGAAATTATATTCGATTGAAAAATCCAATTTTTTCTGATGCCAGCCGAAATTGATACCGATTTTTGCTGAATTTATCAAAACCGGTTGATGCCTATCTGATTAAAAACGTCAGCACTCAGCATATTTCCATGATCTGGACTTGAGTTAAGCTAAATAAGCTGACAGAGAAGAATAAAAAAAGAGAAATAAAATAAAATAATGAACAACCGCACTTCTGTTGTTAGTTAAGTTAGCGAAACAATTAAGTTAGCGAAAAACCATGCTCAATCTCACGGTGAGTGGTGAAATTATTGGATATTACGCTACATAATCCATGATATTCATGTATAATGTCATCATTTTGATCCATTTTTTATCTTAAATTATATTTGCGGATTTCGAACTTGTGATTTAGATTATTATTTCACACTCCTTCGAATCCATTTTTTAAACTTTAAACACCGAAAGAAAAATCTCAGTCATTTGAATGGTTTTAATTTTTATTATTATAATTATTTTTTGGCTTTAGTTTAAACAGCCGAAAAGAAAAAAAAGAAAAATTAGAAGTTTAGAAATATACGAAAATTCAGAGGATAAAAATCAATTCAATTAATAATGAACGCGACTTGTACAGAATACATCGACAGCAAGAAAAATCTTGGGAACTCGCTGTAAATATAGATTTGATGTTTAATTTTCAAAATTCTGTCACAAAACCTAAAAAGTCTGTTACTTCCTAGCTGAACGCGAAAACATCAAAGTGAGGTTAAACCAATAATCCATAAATCCTACTCAGTATGACTTTAATAGACATGGGAATGTATTGATTTTTTTCCAGTCAGCAAGGCAGTGTCGTTAAATAGCTGGACAACCAAAAAAGCTATAAGTTAACAATTTTCCATAAATTTGATCACAGCAACAACAATTGTATTAATTTAAGCTAGAAATCAAAATTCAAAAATCGGACAATCAAATTGGTTGACATTAGACTTTTTGTCATCGCACTGCATCAGCTTGGAGTAAATGACATTCTATAAAGCCAAAAACGATAAATTCGTATTTCTTGAAAAAACGAAAAAAAGAGCAAATCGAAAACGGTCATATTTAAAGCGCGACAAGGTTGGTGAAACAATTGATCCAAACTTCACACAAGTCATTCCACCCACATAACCGAAGACTCACTTCAAGGAAAAACGTCAACTCATCCATCCTGCTTCCGCTCACGTGAATCATCCAAATGCTAAGAACACTGAATTCCGCTAGAACTCCGACCGTTGAAACGTATCGATCTTTTTCTACATCCTCACAAGGAGAGTTTCAAAAGCGCCTAGCTTTTTGCCTCATCTGCATGGATAACATAATAATACAGGCTCGCAGCTTACACACTTTCGTCGTTAAAAAAGCTAAATTAGAGAAAACCCGGCTGCTGCTATGTACAATTCTAAATGTACAGCGCAGTGTTTTAAAGAGAGACAAAACGGAACCAACCCTCGCCGGGCGCCTCAGCAAAGAAACATAGCCGGGCCGGTTACAACTTAATTTGCATAAAAACGATTTTAAAAGAGTAAATTATAGGCCTTAAACATGCTCATTCAAAAAATGGTCGAAAAATCCGAACTGGAAAGAGAAAATTGAGGTCTAAGGCCTGGCTATCTACGAATATTTTCTCCGATTGAATTTTTCCTCTTTCAGATCTCAGAAAAAAGTTTGATGGAGCTTTTCCTCGGGAATAAAAAAAAAGATTCTCTATCCCATACGTTCGCGTCAGTAAGCTTTTATGCGCTTAATTAAATTTTAGCGAAGAAACGGAATACGTTCCGCCGGCCTGGTTACAAAATGATAGAAAATTTTGACATCTACAAAAAAAGGAAGGAAGGAAGGCCACAGTTGCATCGTAGGCAAAGGCCATGTTGAGGAGCATAGAATAGAAGCATGAGAAAAAATTTTACGTCGTTAGTTACGCTGCAAAACGGCTGAATGGAGCAAGAAAGCGAAAAAAGCAAAAATGATTTAGTATTCGAGAAAATTTTTCTGAGGAAATGAAATAAAAATTGTAATACTTAACTGGGATGCAACATTGCCACATTTACTTAAGAGCTAGAAAAGTGTTGAGCTTTTGAAATTATCCTTGCCAATTTTCGATTTGGTTGAAATAACTGTTCTACATCATAAAAAAATTTCTCGTGACTATATCCTTCTTCGCATCAATTTTTGAATCAAGAGAAATGAATTTCGATTCGGCTTACTTAAAAAAATGTCCATTAAAATTACCTCAATTCACTGTTTCTACTGAAATTCAATCTAACCTATATTTTTTCGATATAGCCTTGAACAAAATAATAACGGTAAGAACCGTTTTGTAAAGTGATGGAAAATACAATTAGGGAGATCCAAGAGAATATTTATTTGAATAATTGCATATTTTAGCATTTTTGCACAATATTTAGTCGAATATTGAATTGCACGGAAAAATATTAATTTTACACGATTGTCAGCTATATTACCCCAGGGATGTGAAAGGAAACTTCCCAAGTTTTTATTCAAAATCGAATTGAAACATTAACGTTTCATCTTATTTTTATACTATCGTTACTATTATTAAATGTTGAAAGTTTTTCCGAAAATTGTTAGTGATACACAGTGATAATTTTTTTAATCTGTCCGAACGAAGATGCACACACACATTGCCCAGTAGTAGATAAATATGCCACACATATTCTCGCTCTTGCGAAAACACCAGAAGACGACGTGAAGAAAATTCCAATCTGACTTATGAGTTCGCCAAAACAGAAAATTTTGGCAAAAAATGTCAGAAATGCAAACTCTCCAAAAAATTTCCACATCAGACCCAAAAGAATCCTCATTGCGTGGAAAACAATCCCGCCCAAGGTAGGGGAAAATTTGAAACGAGAAAAAAAATTTGACTACTGAGATCAGTATGAAATCCGCATTTTTTGGCGGACGTTACGTCACATCGAAAATGTTCAACGTAGATTTACCAGAAAGATTTTTAGTCATAAATCTGGCTTGTCCTATGAAGATAGACTCCAAAGGCTAGGTAAGCTTGATATTCGTAGATTAGAATCTGCCCTCTATACCATGTACAACATAACCCACAAAAAAATGTCCAAATCCTGATGACATTTTCTGCATAAACAACAACAATACGCGTCGTAATCATGATCTAAGATTGACGATAAAGTCAGTTCATACCACTGCTTTCCAGTTTGACTTTTTTAACCGTAATATTGATGTCTGGAACTCTTTATCATCCAATATCGTTCATTCTCTCGGTTTGCACACTTGCAAAGAGAAGATTAAACTTCTTAACTTCGATAATGAATTGGGGGGTGCATGTATAACTTGTTACTTTTCAAGTAACCTTTTCACCCTATTGCTGCAGGATTTACCCGTTTTTTAAAATATCTACATCTTTTGCGAGTCGATTTACAAAACTTATATTTCATACGACATTATATTACGTATTTCATTTTGCATTTTTCTTTTAATTTATTTTAATTTATGTAACAGCAATTAATATTTTCATTTCATTTCATTTCAATCTTTAGCTGTCAGGTTAGAATAACTCAAGTCAACATAACAGTCATACGAAATGAATCAAATAGTGCTAAACGCTTCCTTAATTGAAATTCTACAATACATTTGATTTGTTTGTTGTGTTCCCATTCCTAATGTGATGTTAGCGTCAGAAGAGACCGCATTGCAGTAACTACAGTTGGCTCAACTCTCAATTTGTTGTTAAACCAGGTAGAAGTTTGTATTCTTGAGAACAAAACGGAAGAAATGCATTTTTTCTTTAAAAACTCAAACACCCAAAAATGATTAAAATTTTCCAACCCAAAAGCCCATCAGTCCAAGAACCCAGTGCCCATCAACCCTGAACAGCTTCAACTACTGTATACTTTCAAACAGGCTTTTTTGCAAACAGCAACCAAATTTCGGGCTGTGCAACAAAATTTTTTTCTGTCAAGCTGCACAGTGCAACTTGAAGCCTGACTGTCCTTCTAATTAGGTTATAGGGTTTCTTGTCCGGAGGTGCATTTTTATGCGTTATAAAATAGAAAATAGTGAAAATCCCAAATAGCAAAAATTTAAATTATTTAATAATTTTTCTGTATTATTCCCGTGCGCGGTTAGAAAATTTCATTCTAAAGCTGTGCTCACATAGCTTTTAATTATCAACATATTATGAATAAAGGTTTGATCCAGTGTCGTTTTTTGGCGAATTTAACGAAAAACAAGAGTTCTGTCAGTAATTTTCATAAACTTTTTCTGCTATCTTCATATATATTTTGACTTTTTTGTCGTTAGAAGATTCTGAGTCCAAGTAGAAATTTTCTCTGGTTGAACAATCGAAATTTTCGCTTTTTTGCTCGCTTTCCTCTAGTTTTTGATTGTGGTCTGCCCAACTAAAATTTCATTGAATTCACTGAAAGATAAAACATCCTGTCTTAGAAGTAGAAGCTGGAAAGATTTATTTTCCAGCGTTCTAGAATATCAAAATCCCAGAAAAATTTTCGGCACAACGCGCCGAACAAGTTACTCATATGCCAGCCTTTTCATTTTATCTTTAAAATTCAGAAAATTGGATTTTAGAAGCCTAAACCGACGCGATTCGAATGAAGTACAAGAAAAATAGCTTTTGATGGTTTTTCCTAGGGTTTTTTTGTACACAGCAACCAAATTTCGGGCTGTGCAATCAAATTTTTTCTGCCAAGTTGCACTGTGCAACTTGAGGCCTGACTACTCTTTTGACCAGGTTAAAGGGTTGTCTGTCCGGCGATGCACTTTTATGCGTTCTAAAATGAAATAAGTGAAAATTTTCCGGCGCTTCGCGCCGGGTTTGAAATCATTTATAATTTTTTTATTTTAGTCTAGCGCGCGGTTAGGAAATGTCATTCTAGCTGATGTCTGTAGGTTCTAATTATCAGCATATTATGGATAAATGTTTGATCATGTATTCTTTTTTGACGGATTTGATAAACTGAAAATTCATCAAATTCGCTGGAAAATTAAATCTTCTGTCTGGGAAATAAAAGCTGGAAAGATTCATTTTCCAGCGTTCTAGAATATCGAAATTCGGAAAAATTAACTTTTCCATTTTCTCTCTAAAACTCAGAAAATTGGGTTTTAAAAACCTATAACCGACGCAAATCGAATGGTTGGAAAATTGGGCATTTCTAGGTTTTTGGGTTTTTTAAAAAAATTAATTTTTCCATCCTGTTCTCCAGAATACAAAGTTCTTTCTAATTTAACAATAAATTGAGAGTTGAGCCAACTGTAGTATCTTTAATTTAGTCTCTTCTGACACTAACATGACGGCAGATTTGAGATGAGATTACACAAAACAACAAACAAATCAAATGCTTTGTAAATTTTTAATTCAGGAAACTTTTAACGCTATTCGATTCGGTTCGTATGACTGTTCTGTTGAGTTATTCTAGTTTTAAAGATAAAGATTCCTATTCAATAAAATTATCTTATGTTTGAATTGCTTTCTGGCTGAAGTTGATTCTAGTTTGGGCAGATTTGACTGCTCATGAGTCATGAGCACTCATGAGGTTGAGCAGCCCAAAAATTTTGAGGGAGACGGCAGACCCCCTGGAGAGAGAGGCAGCTGGCAACTTTTTGGTTACAAAAATAAACTGAAAATGGGCCCCCAAGTATGCTGATTGAGTGGCCGTGAGCAGTATGAATTGAGTGGCCTTGAGGAGTACGGAAAATTGCTTTGAGAATGTACAGTTTTTAAGACTAATATCGATAAACAGACAAAATTAATTTTGTCATGTTAGCTATCAATATAGCATGTCTCCACATGGGTCAAAAATCGATTGAAAAAAAATTTTAGTTTACAGTTTTGTTGATTTTGTTGCCTTTGTAATCTTGATTTGAGATCAAAAGTTGCTTTTGCCTAGCAAATTGTGTTGCCACATTCTCGTCTGCCGTATATTGGAAGAATTCATATATAGCCGGATCAGCCTTCGATAAAAATAACCAATACAATTTGTCACAACAAATTTTAAGCTACGAGTCCTATTATGTGCGTCAATTATCAAGTAGTATATTTTTAGCATTTTCTTTTGATAAAATATCGGATGTTGTCGATTTTCGTGGAAAAGTAGCACAACTCAGTAAAAAAGAAAAAACGCATGATATTTATATGTGTGTGATATGATATGTGTGCACAAATTGGCAAAGAATGTGAAGACCTGCTCCTATAAAATTTCAGATATTATATTCGTAATCAGCGACATCGATTCATCCAAGAAATTATTCTAATTCAAACAGGTAGATGATTTTAATTGTTACGATGAGTAATTTGTGTATTTTTGTTTTAAAAATAGGTGAAATGATACGAAAATTTTTTGCTTTATGGGGAATAAAACTTCAGTGATGTTTCATTTGCTTTACTCTTACTTGGTTCAGATTCAACATTGTGGAATTTTAAAAAACCCTGATAAAATTCAGAAAACCACAGTTTTTTCCTCAATCGACCATTTTTGAGGAATTTTTTTTCTAATTGAGGCAAATTTTTTTGTACTTAGACAACAATTTGAGGAAAAATTTTTTGATGGTTTCCTGTTCGGAGGTGCATTTTACGCGTTATAAAATTGAAAATTGTTGAAATTTTCCGGCGCTTCGAGCCCATACAGGTAATTGGGGGAGGTTGTTGGGACCACACCCGTAAGACCTCCGACCAGTTGCGGGGGGGGGTAAATCCGAAATTTGGGGGGAGGGGGTCGAAAGAATTTTAAGGGATGGCGGTGGCCACGCCGGAATTTTTCTGACGTCGGTTTTTGGGGGTTTTCATGATGAACGGAAGAAAGAACAAGTGAAATTATGCATGGGAAAAGCGCCAAAGCGAAGTTATGGGAAAAAATTTGCATATGACTCACCTAACTTATGCAATGATGTCCTTCGGGCGCAGCTGCTGTACCCTAAGCCTAAGCCTAAGGAAAATTTTAAAGGTAGGGTAAATTCGGTGGCCACTGCCACCCCTAATATACCCGGGTCGAAAAAAGTCGAAATTTTTTCCAAAAAAGGCCAAATAACATACACTTTTTTGCAAATGTTTCTAATTTTTTCCAAACTGGGGGGTAGGGGGGTTGGGTGATGTTGGGTACATGGTTGGCCAAGTTGGGGAGGCCCCCCCCCCAACCCGCCCCCAAGTACAGGTATGGGGGGACCCCCCCCCCCCCCCCAACTTGGCTAACCATATACCCAACCCACCTCCAATTTGGATAAAATTTAAAAAATTTGCAAAAAGTGTATATTTTTTGACTTTTTTGGGAAAAATTTCGACTTTTTTCGACCCCCTCTCCCAAACTTCGGATTTACCCCCTCCCCAAGTGGTTGGACCTCTTACAGGTATGTTCGAGCCGGATATTTATTTGATAATTTTTCTATATTATTCCAATGCGCGGTTAGAATATGTCATTCTAGCTAATGCTTATAGCTTCTAATTATCAAGATATTATGGATAAATGTTTAATTCTGTGTCATTTATTTGACGAAAAGCAAATCAGTTTTAAAATTATATTTTTCATTGTAATTTTTTTATCAAAGTTTACTGTTTGATTTACTTGTCATGTCAAAATTAGGTTGTTTTATGTCATCAAAGAAATATAAGATATAAAGGTTATGCATTTGAATTATTTTCTTGCTCATGTAAACTCACTTAAATATTCATCTACAAACAAGTCATAGCTCGAGTCTTTTTGCAAAAAATGTCGGTTTATTGGCGGAATAAGATGCAAGTTGATGAGAAAGGTTCAAAAATCACATCAGAAATGATTTTGAGCGATTTTTAGGCAAGGAAACTAAAACAATTGATTTTTCCTCATGAGGAAATTTTTTTTTTGGGATTTTGCCTCAAATGGGGCAAAAAGTTTTGAGCAAAAAAAACACTGCCTCCAACTGGTCGGACCAGTGTTTTTTGTGCCAAAACATGGTTTTTGGCACAAAAAAAAATTTGAAATGGCACAAAAAATTTTGAGCGTTTGTGCCAATTGGCACAAAATTTTTGGCTGGTCAAACATTAAATTTCCTTGATTTTTAGACGTTTTAGGAGTAAAAATGCAAAAAATTTTCGGCGCTTCGCGCCGAGTCAATAAATATAATATTTCCTATTCCTATATTTGATCCGAAAGCGAACGATTTCTCTTCGAACAGTGTATTAGTGTCGTGGCAGAAAATTTTATAGGCTGTCAATGACTGATGAATGAGAAGAAATTTTGAATATTCTCTGTTAATTCAATCAGATTTGGATTCAAAACTGCAATTCTTACTTTTTGTGTTTGATTGATTCAAATAGGAAAATCGATATCGTTTGGTGATGGTACAATATTTCAACCGAAAATTTACACAATTTTCGATTTTATTTTCCCTAATCTTTACGTTGTTCTTGAGTATATAAGAGATAATTCATATTCGTAGTCGAATTCGAAAAGTGAATCTATTTGGACTTCCTAAACAATTCTAGACTTTTTAGAATTTTGTCAGCATTCCATTTTTTTTTACATCATTTCTTTTACAGTCATCGTAAACCATTTTCTTGCACAGTTTTTTCTTATCTGACTGACATGACATGGTTTAGCTCAAAAATAGGTCCACTGTTTTTTTCCACATTTGCACTATAATGTGGAAAAAAATCTGGAATGTGGAAAAAATTTTTGAGGTCTTCCACAAATGTGGAAGAAAAATTTGGGGTTTTCATATTGAAAAGATGCATTTTGGTGCATTTTAGGAGGTGCAAATCTCAAAATTTTCCGGCGCTTCGCGCCGGTTATAACTTTAATAATCATCATTATTTATTAAGTAGCTCAGGCGCAGCTTTTATCATGTCTACCTTCATTCTATAATAGTTTTCATCATCTTAAACGTATTATTTTATGTTTTATTTGGTAATCTTCAATGTTTTATCATAATATTTAATGAAGATTCGCATTTTTTCCTTTTGAGAAAGATCAATACGTCAGGTCTCTATGTTTTTTGATGCCATTATTTCTTTACGAACGTAAAATCAATTCGAAAGCTTCATGGAAATATCTTTCGGGAATTTATACTATTCTTACTCATATATTTTCAACCAAGTTCATGAGAGTTTACAAATAAATTACGGATTTTAAAATTTTCCAAGTAAAATTCTTGAAATTACGACTTTTGAACACAAAATTGGATTTCTGAAACTTTCACTTGTCATCATAGAAGACTTGACCACCAATTTCTCGTGTAATTCAAATCAATTATGCTCTTGGATAGTTTGCTAGAAAATTTTTTCAACAATGCTTGTACATTAGGCTTTAAATTCGAACATTTCAATTTTTCTTCAATTTTGATCAATTAACTTCTCTAAAAACACCGGAAGGCTAGAAAAAGCTCAAAAACAATGCGATAAAACGTCTGTGTGCATTTTGAGCGAAAAAACAGTGATTTTAAGACGAAAAAAATTTTTTTCCACATGTGGAAAAAAATTTGAGCCCTTTCCACATTTGTGGAAAGAAGTTCGTGGAAAAAAACAGTGGGTTGAGCACTGTTTTTTTCCACATTTGCACTATAATGTGGGAAAAAAATCTGGAATGTGGAAAAAATTTTTGAGGTCTTTCCACAAATGTGGAAGAAAAATTTGGGGTTTTTATATTGAAAAGATGCATTTTGGTACATTTTAGGAGGTCCAAATCTCAAAATTTTCCGGCGCTTCGCGCCGGTTATAACGTCAATAATCATTATTATTGATTAAGTAGCTCAGGCGCGGCTTTTATCATGTCTACCTTCATTTATCATTTAATCTATAATAGTTTTCATCATCTTAAACGTTGTATCTCATGTTTTAATTGGTAATCTTCAACATTTTATCATAATATTTAATGAAGATTCGCATTTTTTCCTTTTGAGAAAGATCAATACGTCAAGTCTCTACGCTTTATGATGCGATTATTTCTTTGCTAACGTAAAATCAATTCAAAAGCTTCATGGAAATATCTTTCGGAAATTTATAATCTTCTTACTTATATATTTTCGACCAAGTTCATGAGAGTTTACAAATAAATTACAGATTTTAAAATTTCTCAAGTAAAATTTTAGAAGTTACGACTCTTGAACATAGAATTCTTGAAATAAATGTTCGGAAAATTGATTTTCCAGCATCCCAGAATGCCAATATACCCAAAAAATTCTCCGGCGCTTCGCGCCGGAAAGATGTCATCATAGGGGACTTGACCATTGATTTCTTGTGTAATTCAAGTCAATTAGGATAGTTTGCTAGAAGATTTGTTCAACAATGCTTGTAGATTAGGCTTTCAAGTCGAACATTTCAATTTTTTCTTCAATTTTAATGAATTGACTTCTCTAAAAACACCGGAAGGCTTGAAAAAGCTCAAAAACAGTGCGATAAAGCGCCTGTGAGCATTTTTAAGCCAAAAAACGAGGATTTTAAGACGAAAAAAATTTTTTTCCACATGTGGAAAAAAAATTTGACCCCTTTCCACATTTGTGGAAAAAAGTTCGTGGAAAAAAACAGTGGGGTTGAGCACGATTTTTACAAAAAATTAATGCGTTTTAAACGTTAACCTATTATCAAACTTTTGGCATAAAACTTTTCCGCAGTTTTCAGTATGTTTCTAGTAGAAAAAAATTTTTTGTGCCATTGGCAAAATTTTTTTGGCTTTTTGTGCCAATTGGCACAAAAGTCCGTGCACAAAAAAAACGCTGGGTCGACCTCATACAGGTATGCCTAAAACTAAACCTAATCCTAAGCCTAGGCCTAAGCGTAAACCTAAGTCTGAGCCTAAGCCTAAGCCAGAAAATTTGCCAGAAACAACTGTAAAAATCAATGAATTTTTTCGACCAATCAAAATGATGACAGATCTCGCTCCACAATTTTTTCTGTCTTTTGAGGTGTGTTCTCGAGTGACAGTAAACTAATGTGCCGACCCTCAATATATTTTCCACTGTCAACTTGGCTTTCAAGCTAGATGTAAAACAGAAATCGTCGAATCATCAATAAGGTGTACATTGAACAATGTCTTTGTACATTTATGCCTTAGTGTACAAATGCGTATATCATCAAAATATCCCGTGATATCATTAAATGTCTTGTTCCGAAAAAAATCCATACGTCAAAATGGAATAAGTGCTACCACAGTCCGTCTATTTTCATTATGCGAAGGAATCCGTAGACAAATAATAAATCTCCATTATATGCCAAAATTTTCTTTCCCGAGCTATAGCTCTGATTTCTGTAGTCAATATTGAATTTTTCGTGAAAGTTTGTACAATTGAGAGTTCTTTCTTGTTAATATTTTACGCAGGAAAGTATTTTTCGTCTTGGATTCGTAACGCAGTGAAAATCATTGACACGGGGGAAAAATATTTTATCTAAGGAAGAAACACCAATACCAAATATTGAATATTGCAAATAACGAAGGAAAAATTATGAGACAAAGTCCGTCTATTTTATTGGCCGTCCAAACTGGGCATTGCATACACAACCAAGAGCAACGACACCTGGAGAAATAAGTAACAAATATGAAATAATACGAGTAAGAAACGTGTGAATGATGTGGAAGCAGATCCAGCATTGAATGCAGAAAATGAAACGCCAAATCCTAAGATGTTGTTCAATGTTAGTTTGCATATTGAAAATTTTTGAAAAGTCTTTTCTTTTATTATTGAATCTAGAGATGCACAGTCATTGGATAGAAAAATTTAGGGCAGGGATAATAATCATCAAAAACACGAATTTTGGTGGAAGACAATTTCTAAAAGTTCGGATAGTGTTATTAGGGGCTTCAAGTTTTCTTTCAGCCACCCTATATGCATGATTGAGTCCACAGATAGAAACCTACATATTTCGGATCCTCTCAAGTAAACTCTCTCCGAAATTACGAAAAGGTAACTTGGAATAAAATTGCAGTGGAAACTCCCACTCGGAAAATTTTCGAGTGAAAAGCCGAAAAGTGTGTTTTTGAAAAATATTGGAAACCAAATAATTTTTGATTTCGGGAACCGAAGCGCAGATTGGCGAAATTTTTCTAATTTTTGGATGAACCATTAGAAGAGCTTCAAAGTTGAAACCGTTTTATTGAATATGTTATATATCGAAACGCAGGGAAGAAAGGTAGCGAATAAGAAATAGCTTTTTTTCCAACAAAATCTTTTTCACATGTGGCACTCAAAAGCACGCAGTTTCGACGTCGACTCACATTTGGCTAGAGTTTGATGAGTTCTAAATATTAACACTTAATCAGTCATGCATTCGAAAAATTTTCGATTACTGTTCTACTTGATCTTCTTTGAAGCTGTCAATTGCACTTGAGGTATTTAATTTTCAGTAGCTGTAGGCAATGCTTTGTCTCACATTCGTGAACTAGTTTCAACCACATACGACTAGCAGATCTCAAGATATTCTCAAAAAAGTGAGACGTGAAACAGGGTGTGCCAACCCATATTTGAGAGCTGTGGCTGATGTGCTGCATCAACAAAATTCTGTTTTGGCCACATCATCTTTTTTCGTATGATGCTCATCTAATGGCATGTTTCTCACCGCTACGACAACGTCCGGTCCCTAAAACGTGCTTATACCTAATTTTCATATTCATAATTTTTACACATTCGTATCTCCATTGCAAATTACGTAAGCACTGCGCAACCAACATATTTCGAATCCTCTTAAAAATTCCTATCTGAAAATTTCACGAAAAATACCTCTGGAATAAAATTACAACAAAAACTCCCAGTCGAAAAATTTTGGAGTGCATGGCTAAAACTGGGTGACGACCAAGGGTTAAAAAAGACAGATTTTCTTGTTGAAACTAGCAAATGGAAAAGTAAAAAAAGATTTGCATAAATTGATTAGTTGTGAAAACATTTCCCCATTTTTCGCCACTTTATACAATTGGGAGGTAATCGGTCAAAAACCACAAAATCGAAACCGATCAAAATTGAAAAAATGTGAATTCTCAGCCTAATATATAGATCAAGTTCGACGAAAAAGTACTATCGCCAAATTTTAGTTTATTCTGAAGTTATAAATTTTTATTTTAT
The DNA here is from genome assembly GCA_963922205.1 of Romanomermis culicivorax. NCBI lineage: Eukaryota > Metazoa > Nematoda > Enoplea > Mermithida > Mermithidae > Romanomermis > Romanomermis culicivorax. Next base: position 630,712 of record CAWUHX010000185.1, read on the forward strand.
CAATGGCTGAAGAGTGCCGGGGGCGGGGCATTTCGGCTCAGGCAGGGTAGTTCAATTTTGCGGAAATCTCCGATTCGGGCCCAATCATAACGATGACAATTTCCTACAATAGACACGTAATTGCTAAACTGTGAATCTCTCTATAAGTTTGATGGATGACGAATAATTATGAGCTTTTCCCTGTTGAGGCAGTGTGTTCAAAAATCGGCCAATTACCGTTATTAGTGTATAACTATTCGACGATATCATATGAAAAACCAGTGATATAATGAGAAAAACACACATCGGAAGTGTATTGAAAAGAACAGGAATTTGATTCATAGAAAGATAAGCATATGAATTAAAAATGAAATCTTATGAAATGATTCTAAATAACAAAGCTGGAAAGCAAACACTGTACATTTTTATAATTTCCTGATGGACTTTTTAGGGCAGGAATTTGTGAGCCTAATCATCAAATTGTTAAGAACTTTTTAATCAAAAAGTTCTGTGGCCAGAATCGTTCACATAATAGAATTTTCTGTTATAAAATGACGAGGATTAGTGAACTATGCTCGTAGATTTCCAGCCTATTTAAAAAATGGTTTAGAAGAAAATCGCAAACCTATAGAATACTTGCTTTGCATTTTTATTATTTAGGAGGATTTCAAGAAAAAACCGACTATAGTATTATTTCATAATTGAATTATGATGTCACTTTATTGTACTAGTTTATATGGGATTTCAGAACCATTTATCTGCTGGATATAGAAAAACACTGGAATATCTCAAATTGGATGATTTTAAGACAGACACGATTATGAAAATGTGACCATAGACACTAAAATGCGACTTTCCTGATGATTCAAAATTTGCTATACTATCGTAAAAAATCTTGAGAATTATTCAACAAGAAGCTATACGAGAAAAATATAATGATCGAAGTGAAATCTTTGATTTTAATTGCCAAAATGGTATTTCTTCAATAGATAAAAACGCCGTTGTTTTGAAATTGAATTCTGCTGCCAAAGACTTACAGTTTCTTGTTCAACCATCCTCAAGATTTGTTACGATGGTATTGCACATATTGAATCATTAGGAAAGTAGCATTTTAATGTCTACAGCCTTAGACATCTGCATAATCTCGTCTCTCCGAAAATCATCAAATTCGAGATATTGCAGTGTACTCTTTCATTTTTTTTCTCCATGAACCAAAAAAAAAGAAAGGGATACTAAGAAGTGATTCACGTGTAGTTATGATTCACACAGATTTTGCCCCATGGCATCACCCATCGGTCATGGATACTATCGATATGTGGTCGATCTATCGGTATCGCTCACTCATCTCCATTCCATCATTTCTGGCAAATGTCATCATTGATAGTAATTAATAAAGTTTGCTTAAAATTCGATTGATCTCACTCAGATTTTCCTTGCTGGGTGAACAATAAAAGATAATTAGCATGGGTTACTGTAAAAAGTGTACCAAAACAGTGTATTGATACTACATGCCTAATGTGACCATGCTCTTACTCTATGGTTCTTCTGGTGTCCTTCCTGGTCAGATAACCAATGACGGCCAATTCGACCAAAGAGCAAAATATAAAGGCTGAGCAACATAATACGAATACGTCTATTGCTTTCACGTCCGAAGTTTTGGGAAGATTTGTGATTACAGATCCGAACTAAAATATTCATAGCAAGTGGAATTTGAAAGACAATTTTTTCTAAAATTCAACTTGTATTACCTGGAAACTCAAAGCCAAAAGCGAATTTACGCCTAAAATGGTTCTGGGAGGCATGGCCTTGGCGCCGAGGAATAGCGAAATCCACGATATAAGCACGACGAGGTAGGACGGAACGTACACTTGCAAAATGTAGAAGCCGTATTGCCGCTGAAGAGATAAGACGTACAATAGAATACAGGGTTTGCCGAAAAATCTAGCAAAAATGCTAAAATAGAGAAGTGGTTTTGACTTGAACCAGAAAACTACTAATTTCATTCAAGGCTGAGCTCCGTTCGATATTAAATTCGATTTCGAGATTTGTACACTAAAACTTTGGCAGAATGATGTATCCATCTTTGATATTTTCATGAAGCATCTAAGTTTTTCATGAACATCTAGACAAGAGACTTAAACTCCGGCTGAGCTACAGGGGGTATTGCCATGTGAGGGATTCCCAAGTGAGCGATTCCCAAGTGAGCGATTCCCAAGTGAGCGATTCCCAAGTGAGCGAATTTCCAAGTGAGTGAATTCCCAATTAAGCGATTACCATGTGAGCGATTCCCAATTGAGCGAATTCCTAAATAAGCCAGGCGATTCCAAACGAGCGATCGAAAATGTTGTAACACTTTCTTCATATTTTCCTTCTTTACCTTATACGTTTCTTTGTATGTATTTCTTTTTTTTGTTATTTGTTTGTATTGTGAATGTTTTCGTTTACATATGTTTTTACGTTTTCATCTTTTGTCTCTGCTTTCTTTTATTTTCGTTTTTTTCATCTATTTTTTTCTTTTCTGCTCAGGAAACAACAAATTACAGGTTCTTATCTTCAATAAGCATAGTCTCCCGTATAGTTTTTATACAACTTGGCACGCTCTATTTTATACATAATTTTATCCTTTGTGATTTTTTCTCCATTATTTTTCATCCTAGTTTTTTGCTTTCAACCTCTCCTGATTTTTTCCTTTTTGTTCTTTCTTCACTTTTTTTCTTTCTTGCTGCTTTCTCTATGTTGCTTCTTCTTTCTTGTCACCGTCTTCATTTTTGTTAAAGTTTCCTTTCTCTTGATGTTTTGTTTGTTTCAGCATTCTTTCGTTTATGCTTTTTATGAAGATTTCTACACTTGCAACGATGAAAGACTCGAGCATGTCGAACTGTACAAGAATTTTACAGGAGACTACGGTTATTCAAAATGACAACTTGTAATGTGTTGTTCCATGAGCAAAATAAGAAAAAAGTAGATGATAAGAAAAACGAAAAGGAAAGAAAGCAGAGACAAAAGATAAAAACGTTAAAACATACATAAACAAAAACATTAACAGTACACCCAGAAAACGAAAGAAAAAAGAAATATGTGCAAAGAAAAATGTTAGGTAAAGAAGGAAAATATGAAGAAAGTATTATTAAATTCTCGGTCGCTCATTTGAAATTGCCCAATTGGGAATTCGCCCACTTTGGGAATTCGCTCACTTGGGAATCGCTCACATGGGAGTCGCTCATTTGGAAATTCGCTCACTTGGGAATTGCTCACTTTATGAATTACTCACTTGGGAATTGCTCACTTGGAATCGCTCACTTGGGAATAGACCATCTACAGCTGCAGCAATCTATATATTACGTCGTTAGTGCAGCTCAGTTAAAGCTTACCTCTTACACAAAATATATCGAGAAAATTAAGCTGTAGCTTAAGCTGCGGCTTAACTGGTATGCTATAGCGTACAGAGTTAAGTTACAGGTTGAACTGCAGCTTAACTTTCTTGACAAGTTTCGGATAGAAGTTGAGCAACTGCAATTAAATTTTTGTGAATTTGTGTGCATTATGTATATTTTATATGAAGATTATTTGTTTCCATGTCGATTTTTTCACGCAATATCCTTCACAAAAAAGTCAGCTTTTTAGCATTCCTTCAACGTTGATTACGAAATAAATAATGTAAACAACTCGAAAAAATCGATAACAAATATTTTTTGGGACAAAAAATCAAGGCGCAGCTTGAGAAAGTTGAGCTGTAGCCTGTTGTGTAGCTCTGCTGCAGCTAAGCGGCTGCTAATCTTCCTGATCCACATCTTCTTTACTGCATCAACTATAGTCCATTCATTTTGAAGTGACAGATGCAGCGATTACGTGAAAACAGGTTTAAAATACAAAAAGTTTAGTTGATCCATTTTGAAATGATCGATGCAGCCATCTTATGCAAATAAGTTTTGTACAAAAAAAACTAGCAAGCTTATTACTGTAATTAATGAAATTTTTTTCGTGAGTGGGCGGTAAACAGATGAGCTGAAATTTCCTTCAGTTATCTAGTTTAGTGGTCAAATTTTTTCGAGTAACCCAGGTACCGACATAGTTCTGTCCAAATTGACAATCGGAGCACCTGAAGTTTCTGAAAATAATTTTGATAATTTTTATTCTCGATGAAATTTAGCGTTTTTCAACATTATAAAGTTTTCCATCAAGTGAAAAATGCAGATCAAATTGAACCTATTTGTTCGGTTTTCACCGCGTCTATCATATTAAATAAAACGGGCCGCAGCAAAATTTATTACCGAGTCAATGAGAAAAATTTTCTTATCCATGAACGGTAAACAAAATTATTTAAACTTTCTACTTGTTTGATTGAAATTTTTACAATCGAACTCAAATCTAGTCCTCGAAAGTGGATGAGCATGTTTTGTTTCAGGGATTTTAGTTTATGTGTTTCCGTTGAACAAATCTAGTTTTTTTCTGTAGTATACAGTTTTTAGAGCAACGCAAAAATTACACGTCAAATTGAACTTGCTGTTTTGATTGTCGCTACGTCTGTGATGTCAAACTAGATGGACTGTAAATATGAAAAATTTGTAGAAAACTGAAACAAAGTACTATTAAAGAGCAAAAAAACCGAACTCGAGAAAGATGACAATTTCGAAGTGAACAGCAGATTTCGAAATGAACAAGTATTGGTATTCGCAGTGGAGTGAGACTTCGAGATTTACTGCCAATTACCTTGAAAGAAAAAGTAGCTGTAAGCTCGTGCCATCTGCCCGGAGGATAATTCTAAAATTCAAACGGTAAATTTTTATTTTAGTTTACTTTTTTCCAGTTGACCACCATTTCTGTTTTACCCTCTGCACGTGAACCGCCGACATATTGACCAACTCGTAATCTGGCAATTGTATTTCTTTGAGCAAAAGTATAGGTTTTTCCCGTTTCCACACCAATTGTACTTCGTCTTCGTTGTGGTTGAAACTTTCGAAGGTCAGAAAACATTTCTGTCTATCTATTGGCTAAAATTTGTTTGAAAATTTTCGTATATATATTTGGTCAAATTCTGATCCTAACAACGAATATTGTCATATATCTGAACACGCTTACGAAAGTTTTCAGATCTTTTTCACATGGCGCCGTCAACTTAATTCGATAATTAACCCACACTGATCCATTGGCATACTGCAAGAAGAGCAAACATAGTACACCTGAGTTTCTGATTCGGAAGGAAAAGTATATCCAGGATAAAAGTGGGAATCTATACTCCATTCATTTTGAAATAATCGATGCAGTGGTCGTAGTTATGCAAACGTAGCTTTATCAGAAATCAGCAACTCAGTTTAGACAATTTTGAAATGATTGAAAAGAGGGATCACCAAATCTGCATCATTAAGGAAAAAATTAATAAGTTTGGCTGCAACTTCGCTGAAACGATCATTTCTAAATGAATGGAGTTTAGTAAGCTTATTACTGTAATCAATGAAGAATTTTTTCGTCAGTGAGAAGCAAACTGAACAGGTAAAAATTTTCTTCAATAACCTAGTTAAGTGACCGAAATTTCTCGAGTATCACTCAGGTATCGACGCAGTTCGTTCAAAATTGACAGTGAATAAGCCTGATGCTTTTACCATAATTTTCGCGTTACCAATTCTTATGGAAAAATTCAGCGTTTTTCTACGGTATATAAATGAAAACTGTGTATCAGATTGCACCTACTTTTTGATTTTCGATGCGTATATCATATAAACTGAACGGATCACAGTGTCTAATTTGAAGTTGGAAAATTGCCAAAAATTGTTGCATGGCAGAAATGTGCAGAGTTGATTCCAGTTTATTTGTTTTTTTCGCATTTGAACTCTTTCATGACAGTCAAATTTTTCCTCAGTAGCTTGTTTACTGTAAAATTTCTAATATTTCTTGAGGTAAACTCATTCTGAGTAAACTGATGCATTTGTTCAAATCGTCCTGCCGTAGAAATGTTTTCCAAACAGGAAAATTGAAAGACTGTGAATCAAATTTTCATACAGCTCCTGGGGAATCGTGAGCTCGATATAATCCCATATTTTTTGTATAACGTGTAAAAAAGTTCGTGATTATCTCAAGCTCGGTATCATTTTGTTTATTGCAATCCGCCCTAGGATAAATTTGATTTTTTTATCAAAATGTGCTGTTTTTTCAAGAGGATGAGATATAGGAAGATTGTCGTGGCAATTTTTTGGACCAACCATGTTTTCCTCGAAATGCTGTATGTCCGTTGTTTAAATGCTTCTACATATAAAAATGGCAAGCAAGTACTATAGTCAGTTTTTCTTCGAATGCTTGTGAATTTTAAGAGTGGAAAGCAAATACTTTTCAACATTTTTACTACTTCCTGCTGAGCCGAACGTCGTACAAGACTGGAAATGTGCGCGCCCGTCACCGGACGTTAGAGCGCAGAGACATTAGAGCGTAGGACAATAGAGCGCAGGGACATTAGAGCGCAGGACAATAGAGCGCAGGACAATAAAGCGCAGGACAATAGAGCGCAGGACAATAGAGCACAGGGACATTAGAGCGCAGGACAATAGAGCGCAGGACAATAGAGCGCAGGGACATTAGAGCGCAGGACAATAGAGCGCAGGGACATTAGAGCGCAGGACAATAGAGCGCAGGGACATTAGAACGCAGGACAATAGAGCGCAGAACAATAGGGGGCAGACAATAGAGCATGGGGACATTAGAGCTTATCTGTTGGTTCGAAAAATTAACCAACGCGCTCTATTTTCCTGCGCTCTAATGTCCCTGCGCTCTATTGTCGTGCGCTCTAGTGTCCGCGCTCTATTGTCCCGCGCTCTAATGTCTCGGTACCGTGCGCGCCTACTCAACGAACCGTTATAATTTTATGAACAAAAACTCCTTCAGTAAAACCTCAAGGGTCATTTATAATTGCGTTTTTCGGCGGAACGGAACGGAACGGAAAGAAATCGATACAATGTTATTGAACGAAAGGGAAATTTTCGTTCCGTTCGATTCGGTTGGAGGTTACCGTCGGTGATTTTCTATCAAATTGCAGTTATCCTTTCCGATCGAAAGTGGATTTTCAGGCTGAACGTTTCAAGCTGTTGGCGATCGATTCCGTTCCGTTTCGTCGAAAAAGGCAAGTATAAATGACCCTTTAGAGTCAAGGACTTTGAAGGCTTCACAAATTTTTTGCCTTTTTTAATGTACGAACATTTTATAAAAAACGGACTATTTCATATTTCTCTGATTTTCTACTGCATGCCGCACAAGACTGGATGTTTGAAAACGTACTTAACCAACCTCAAAAAATTTGTTTGTATTTAAAATACCCTTTGCGTAAAAGATTTTGATTTTTTACAAAATTGATTTTTGTCATTTTTTCCGATTTAGAACCTTTTTATAAAAACGCATTCATATTGTTCTAATTTTGTTCTAGAGGATAATAGAGCTGAAAAATTGGAGGGATAATAACTCACAAGATCTGCAAGTCTAAATTCTAGGGTCAGTAGCTCGCGAACTCAAATCATCAGCGAAATTGACCGTTCGTTGACGAAATTTCAGAATTTCGTTGACGAAATATTTCTTTGAGTTTCCTGAAGAAAATTTCATTGACCAGATTTGTGGTGACGAAATGTTCAGTTCGTTGACGAAATTTTCCAATTTAATTGATGAAATATGACTTTGAGTTTTTCAAAGCTCCCTAAATATTTTCCTATCGAAATTTTTAGCTCGTTGACAAAAAAAACTAGGAAGGTTCAAACTACTCTAACTGTTCATAACAGCGGTTTTTTATTGTACAGAGGATGGTACAAAAATCAACAGTCCTCTTTAATTATTCAAATGTTTTGACTGATTATTTTTGTAATTTTTTTGTGTTTTATGTTCCAATGTTTTAATGTGCTTCGCCAATTTTGTTCCTTTTAATGTTTTTTTTTCATATTATTCTTTCATCCTCTTCTTTCATTTTATTTTTTCATCCTCTTCTTTACGCAACAGTATTTTTTCTTTTGGGACATATTTTTAAAGCAGAACAGTAAGCGAAAATTATTTCATAAGCTGAGTGGTGTGTCATGGGCAGTGAAGTGAGATGAGGAAAATTGAGAATGAGATTGAGATGAGGAAAGTATGAATTGTACAGTTGGCATAAAATTAACTCCTCAGAATCCACAAAACTTTTTACATGTCATTTTCACAAAGGAAAGCTGATCCCGATGCTACTTCCCATTGGACACAATGCAAAAGATGGGCAAACAGACGGAGAAACGTTAAAAAACAAAAAAAATTAAAATACAGTAACCACTTTGGTAAACCAGCAAAATTGGAAGCCTTTGTGTTACTGCAAGTCACAATCATCAATGCGTCAACAAACCAAAGTTCGTTGACGAAATCCTTGACAAGATTTCGTCAACAAATTAAAAATGGTTCGAAATCTTTGGAAAACTCAAAAAATGAGGTTACCGAAATCGAGTATGTGCCCTTTTTCCCGACTAATGTTATAAATAAAGTAAAAAAATGTATGCCTTATTACAAAAACTTACCTGCAAGAAAATTTAAACTGAGCTACACATTTTTTCCCACGGATGTTTTGCCACTGTGCTTTAAAAAACTTCAAGCCCACAGCAGGTATATAGAGTGTAATTTCAATCAAATTTTGCTCGATATTCAATTATTTTTGCGACGCCTATCCTACTTGTTAGGATGAACACTTAATTACTGTAACAATTCTGATTTTTGCGCATTTTGTAAAATTTAGTGAAAAATAAATCAATATTCGAAGAACTCATTTTGGAACGACTTAAGCTGTGTGCCCTGCTATGGAAAATACAGTCACATATCTGTTGAAGCTATCAAAATTTTACTTTCTGATTTACTCTGCAACGAAATAACGATGTGCATCTTTTTTCATGAAACACCTTGCATGTAATTGCTTTCTTGATTCAGAAATTTTGAACGAAAAAATGTGCCATAAATATCATTGTTCGGGGAATAAGGAATTTAAAGCATTGGTCGGGAAAAAGGGATGGTTGGTTAAAAGGATGGTCGGGGAAAAGAGATGGTCGGGGAATGGGGATAGTCGGGAAATGGAGATACAACCGATAATCTTAGGTTAACAATTTTGCGTGAAGTCTGCACACGATTTCGCAGATAAAACAAATTAATATTCAAAAGTATCTTGTAAAAAAACAGACAGAAATAGGAAAATCTATAGTCCGGTTTTTAAAAAAGCTTGTATACTTAGAAAGGTATAAAAACGGTGTCATAAGAATCGTTTGCGGAGCTTTTACCGTATAGGTCTTTTCACACAAAAAAATTCAGGCTAGATAAGTATACTCGTGTTTTTTTAGTTCTTTGTGAAGCACGGTTCAGCTTAAAATTGTAGCTTTTGTTTCTTTACAAGCTTTTCAATAAAAAGAGACTATAAAAAATATGCCGTTAATAAAATAGATTCTTCTAGATTTTTCGATCCACCACAAAAACTTACTATCATAAAAAATATGTTCGTAAACGGCGACTTGTGTATTTTGGCCCTTTTACTATTTACGAAACAATTATTCGGGTTCCAAAATTTGTCCCTCCATTTCCCGCCGTCCAACGAAATATTTGCCTTACAGGGCGCCAAATGGTCGAACGCCAACGACGGATCGCGCCAACTTTCCGTTATATAAATGTCGAGCTCGAATTCGGACAATAATTCGTTAATTTTCGATATTTCTTGCACCCACAATTCTACAGTAACGACGACCGGTTCGCCGTTACCCGGCAAATCTTCTTTATTACCGTAACCGCGTTCCAACGACGTTAAAACTACGGAATCGTTGGAACAGGCGCCGAATCGGTGGCCGAGCGTCGTCGAACACCATAGCAAAATGGAGAATACTGTAGTTAGGGTAATCATCGAATTATCATAGTTGATGATGATGATGATGAAGATGATGATGATCGCAAAAGCTACAGTAAACAAAGCGTAGTGTAAAATTGATCATTTCTCTTTGGCCGTCGACTTTGCGGAACACTCGATACCGGGGAAAGAAGATCCGCAAAAAAAGAACAATTCTAGCTTTTAGACAGGAAGCTGATAATTCCAGCCTGCTCGCTAGAAAAGCGTGTCTTATCGATCTTAGGGAGACTAGAGAAAACCTGGAATACAGAAAGCATGTTGAGATCGAAATAATAAAGTTTGAGTTGCCGTGTATAGCTGCAACACATTTTTTCCCATAGTTCTTCGTCGGTGCACCACTTTTTCTCGCAATTGTGGTAATAAATGATGAAAGTTACTGAAAAAGCTAAACGTCCTACATGGCAGTAAAATGAAAAGCCTCATCTCAACATGAATTTCTAGCGATGAAAATTTCAGTCTAGGATATTGCTATGGAGATTTACATAAAAAATACCATCATGAACGTAATGCTCACTTCAGACATTATACTCTCATTTATTTTGAAATGATCATAAAAGTAAGTTCAAACTGACGAAAACTATCAAAACTTATTACTGTAATGAATGGTCAAAATGTCTCGCCTGTGAACGCTTAACAGAGCTAAAAATCTCTTTCCTTTACATTCTTGAAAGGCCGCGATTTCTATGTCAAACATAGTTCTGTCCTAATAGAAAGTGGATATGCATCGTTGTCTTTACTTACGATTGTCATATGAAAGTTTAGCGTTTTTCTACAGTGAAAAGTTTTCACTCCGTAAACATTGTGTATCAAATTGAACCTGCTTTCTTGGTTGTCCTGCGTGAAAAAAAAGGGAGCGTTGCTGACTTTCAAAGCTTTCGAACGGATGAAGCTTTTATAATGCGGATTGCTGCATTAAAATGTCCTGTTTGTCTTTGTTACAAGGGCCAAATTTTATGCTCCAAGCATTTATGGTTACTGTACAAACAGAAATTTAGGAAAAGTGGTCATTTTTCAAAAAGTGGTAGTTATTGAATCAAAGTGGAAGTTGATCTATTGTGAAAAAAAGTTTTGTTAAGCTGTTTACACACGATAATACTTTAAAAATCACACAGATTTGTAAGTTACGCGCAATTTAAAGTCACTAACTTCTTGTTTCAATGTGGGGCGAAATTTCGTCAAAATCGAGGGCTTTTGTTTTGAAATTGGAAAAAAGCAAAATTAAAGCAAAATCAATTCTGTCATTGACAAGATCGAAAAACGATTAAATTATTTGGTGAAACAGAAAGTAGGACACGCTAAAACGGCTCTCTTTTTGTAGTTTCCATCTATTACATAGTTCTTATGATATGATTATATAGATTTGTCATTTTCTGCTGTAAAACACGTTGATATTGTCAATTTTTTAAAAATTTATTAGCAAACAAATCGACTTTTAGTATTTTTGATTGTAGTCAATCAATATTTGGGCAATCTGGCTGAAACTTTATATTATTCATGCCAGATGTTTTATCTATCGACGGCAGTATACAGCATTAAAAAAGCTTCACCCGTTTGGAAGCTATGGAAGTCAGTACCGGCCGCCTTTTTTTGGCTCACCCTGTATATATGCGTGGTTTGTTTTTCTTGAAATGTTTCTAAATGATAAAAATGGAAAGCAAGTAGTATTTAAGATTTTCCTGATAAACAATATATCTAGTAGTATATCAGATTTTTCTGATAAACAATAGAAATTTGTGAGCATACTTACCTCACCCTCAACCTTTTTTTTGAGTGAAAAATTTTACGGTAAGAGCTCTACATAAAGCACTTTGACGGCATTACTAAGTTGTGTCATTTTTCTATTTGGAAAAATTTTATAAAAACTATAGTTTATGTGGTTTTTGAACATTTAATATTAATCGATTTATTGAAACATTAATTAAAAATTTTTCAGCTATCTTCTTCAAAGTAAAAAAAATCATGAGTGATTGAAGTTTGATAAAAAAACGGAAAATTTTCATGCCGTCAATGTTTGAAGCGCATGATCTGAACAGACAGTTCTTTCAGTGAAAAATGATAATCTATGAAAGTATACGAAGGTGGTGGACCAAAAAATAGCACATGGAAAAACAACGAGTATGTACGGAACATGCTTTTGAATCTTTTATGCTTCGTTTTAATTTACTTAGCTGCTGCTACTACGGTCACAATAGGCGTACTTTTCAGCATTAAGCCGGCTATCATTAGTATGTAAGTACATGCTATGAAATTTTTCGCTCCAAAATTGATCAAGACTTGGTTAAGTAGGCTAGCAAATTTCCAAAAGCTCAATTTTCCAAAAGACTCACTATATGGAAAGCAGACTATAGTTACAACAATTTCATATTGTTTTTAAAAACGCAATAAAGACATTTTTGGCATCAATTTCGGAATACAAAAAAAGCAAAGTTGCTGTACGAATACTAAATTATCAGAACCTTTTTTGATCTTTGACGACCTAAATCCATGAAAACATTCATACAATGATCAGCTGACTTTCAGAAGTTGTAGTCCAATGACGAAGCTAATAAACTGTCTGTTTTTCATGAAATGTCCGAGCATTAAAAAGTAATAGTGTTGTCAAAATCGTTGACACAAAGGTTTTGTCATAAAAAATTTAACTAAAAAAAAACCGTTAAGGGCTGGTCGAGGTGGACCTCAATTTATATACGACGTGCGTTTTGTCATAAAATTACAGAAGTATGTAATATTTGTTTTCCGCACTTTCGCTTTTTAAAAACCAACGGGCTATGTATCGATTATGAAGCATAGGTCAAAATTAGTTTCAAAGATCTTAATCTATTGCGCTATTATGAAATATCCTACTTCCTCACAAAATTCTTGGACTTTTATTATCCTGTATGTCAAAACTTGGACTTATGTTATTCAATATGTCAAAATCTTCAACCAATAAAGCTTTCGCATGGTTGCTAGACTTTTTTGTAGTCTGTTTTTCTTGAAACGCTCCTAAACAATGAAAGTGGAAAGCAAGTAGTACTCCAGATTTTCACATTTTGCTGATGAACAATATATCATATAGGACTGGAAATTTGTAAGCATACTGACCCACCTTTAACAATTTTTCGGGTGAAAAATTTTACAATAGGAGCTCTATGTAAACGATTTTGACGATAATACTGATTTGCGTCACTTTTCTATTTGGAAGCATTTTATAAAAAACAGTCTATAGATGCATAAAGCTATGGAACCGTTTGCTTGCTCAGTTACTGTAAAAATCCTTTCGACTTCTACCTTGCTTTTCTCATACTTTTGTGCTGAGAATGTGCACTTCGCGCAAATAACTGGTGTCAGAGGGTCGATTCCTCTGACCTTTGGTCCTCTAATTACTTCATTTTCATTTTCTAGAGTCTCCTTGTTGTTAAAGTGTTTCCATTTATTATTAAGTAAACAAACGGATAAAACGGTTTGTGTCACACATTTTTGGTCCTAAAACAAATAATAGTCAGCGCGAAAGTTTTGCATAATACATGCAAGTTGATGTTAGGCACGCCGCCGTGCATTTATTCATTATTGCAAAAATTACTACTTTGGAAAAACGTCTCCCTTTTTGCGCTCTTATTCATCCTGTTTTGGTGTCCCGACGTTTCGATTTTCGCGGTGACTAGGAAAGGAGCGTGGGCGACGTCACCGATTATGATTATCTGGTACTGTTATTTTTTACGTCGCGTGGTATTACGTTTGAGTGCCGATGTGGCCTGAGGATTTACGACGCCCCGTTTTGATCAAGAGGCTTAGTGAGTTGTTGTTTAGAGACAGGTAGATCTGTCTCATCTGTTGAGGAGTTTCAGCTTAGGCTGTGTGTTGAGATATCCTAAAGTCCCTGTGGCTCTGTGCGCTGGGACGAAGAAAAGGATCTGCAGGGCAGGAAGTAGTTAGGCGGCGGTGTTCACGTGTTTGGCAATTGCATACTCGTTTTTCTATTGACCCTCACTGTTGTATTCCTTTGCACTTTTACGTTTTGCTCATAATAAACATCTTCGTACTTCCAGTCTCAGCTAGGTACCCTAGGAGCATCATTAGTACGGGGTTAGCGTCAGGGGCTGTACCAGATTGGAGCATTGCTTTTTAGCATTGCTTCGATATGGATTCGCCATGGACATCCAAAATTGTTTCCAATCATATGCGCATGATACAATGGAACCCGAATTGGTTGCCGATTTGGCAGGGAGGTTCAGAGAAACGTTTGAAGATAAATACAGGGACCAACAGTGGAAAGGTGCCTATGACGTCAAAGAAATGACCGACAATATCAACCCGTTATACTTCATGATGCATGGAGAAGCGATTGCCACTTATAAACTGTCAGAATAACAGGCACCCAGGACATTTTATTGTCCCCCCACATTTTTCGAATAGCGATATTGAACCACAACCAGTACCTTGCGGTTGGTACCCGTGGGTAGAAAGAAAAATAAAAGTGCAAAGGAAAAGGAAAAGCACAGATGATTCAGAAGACGACCCCACAAACAATTGGGACTTGGAAGACATTTTGGCAGCGCGACAATTCGGACGACCGATAGAACCAAAAGAAGTCAAAATGAAGCAAGGAAAGTGGCCAAAAGGAGTTTTGCAATTCACAAATAATATTCGAGACCAGGTATCGCACCTGAGGGACTACTACCACCCTAGAATCAATCGATTGATCATGCCCATAGTCAAAGAACTTTAAGACAAAAACGTAAATCCTATTGTTTACTTCTTGTGGCCTCATTTGGCACAAGAGTGGAAAGCGTGGATACCGGGATTTACGTCAGGTATGTGGTCTTCCGTTTGGAGAAACGAGCAGGAAAGAATTGAATTTATGAAGTGGATGGGCCAAGACTTATTGAATAACAAGATAACCCATCAGATGGAACAAATGTTGGAAAGATATCCAAAGGTACATACGCAAAAATCGATCCAAAATATTTTCTGCGCACTACCAATAAAATGGATACCGCGATCGCTAAAAGAGCCCATAGAAGAGCAGCATACGAATCTACGCGAAAATTCTGTCTATTTTATGAATTGTAATTTCTACAACGTGTTCCACTTCTTGAATATTGACACAGCTAGCCAAAATTTAATTTATTGGAATGTCTCCGCTTCTATATTCGAGGCTAAGGACCTATGGATCCCTAGCACTTCAACAACTTTCAAATCAGTAACTAAATGGTATGAATCTGATCTGATTCCCCAACTAGAAGTTGTGGTCTCGGCTAGCCAGGGTCCTCTAGAAAAAACTTCGAAGGAACAGACAGAAACTGAGTCCACTAATATTGAAATTTCAAATGTTGCAGGACAGCAAATGGAGCAAAAAAAGCCGGAATTAGTAATTATCACAGATCCTCCTATTGCTGATACACCGGCTACTGGGAGTAAAGGTGCCACAGAGGAGGAGAAGCTAATGGAGATCGTCGAGACCGAAAGTGAAAAACAACCGGAATTAGAGAAATTAACAGAACAAATCAAGGAGATGAAAGAGAAAATAGAAATATTGGAAAAAGAAAAATACGGCAAAGCGGCTATCAAATTAGCAAAGCAATTAGAAAGTATAAATGCCAAAGAAGAAGAGACTAGCAACGAGCCGTTCCTCGAAATCGTGTCTGAAATTGGGAGCCAAGAAGAAGAAGATCCTAGAGCTAATGTTTTGCCGGCTCAACCAGTGTATGCTAAGGCTGGTGGGCAAAATGTCGAAAATATTACGAACCCTGAAAAATTCGCGAGGATAATGCAGGTCAAAAGACAAGCAAAAGAAAAACGGATAGCTCAGGACGAGAATAAGGCCGAATTGGACAGGGTGAAGAGCGGAAACTTTCAACAACCCGCAGGAAACCCAAACGACAAGATAAAATATCGAAGAGGCCTAGGAAAACACAGGCAGGTTTTGAATAAGGCCCTGAAAGAAGGAAAATAAGTCATAGATTATCAGTATGGAAGGGTATCTCTCTCGAACCCATGTGTTCAGAAATGCTTCGTACACATGGTTCCCACATTAGACGAAGAGGTAGCCCTAATGGCCACAGAATTGATAAATCGGATATACAATGAAGCTGGCCTAGAAATAGAAACTATACGATATTACGAATTGCAGCTCCACGTACTACAAGCAAATCTACCAGAAAAATTATGGCATATTTTCGAAGCGCAATTAGCCAAATGGAGTACGACGCGACCCCCGTGGAAAGCATATGAAGCCGCAGTGTGGGCCTGCGCTTGTCTCTTTAGGAAATTATCGCGTTTGGGGAGAATTCCTCAAAACTTTGCCGGATTTCACTACCAGGCTCATGCCTACATCACTATGAAATTGCGATGCAAGTTTAATGCGAGACAGGAAGGTTTAGGCAGTAATTTTCACGCTATGTACGCCTCATGCCAATCCAGGGCAGCGGGACTAGCGTATACAATTGCCAAAGCCGTCCTGCAGAATAAAAAAGATCCAGAACCAAAGTATGCCAATATACAGGTTTGGAAGAAAGAAACTGACAATACCGACCCCTGTATACGTTTTTGGGAGGTTATTGATCGAAAAAAGGCCCACGATATAGTGGAGGTTGAAAAGAATTTGAAAAAAAAGTTGAGTACCGAGTAAAGCACTGCTACAATAGGCCTGCTACAAGTAAGGTACCTAGATGATGGGTCAAAAAGCATAGCGATATACGGAAAAGACAAAAGTTGGAGACACCGGATAAGGATAGAAAACGGAAACATGAAAGTCGGCAGCGAGACAAAAAGCGCCATGAAAAATCCATGTCGAGAGAAAAAAGGCGAAGGGAGAATGAGGACGAAAGTTGGCAGAAAGAAATCGAAAAGTATGAAGAATTCCGCCAAAGAAAGCAGGAGGAAAGAAGAGAGGTGAAAGAACACAAAGATAGTCGAAAGTCGCGGAGTAGAAAGAGAACACTGGCGTATTGGCGTATTACCAGCACGATGATAGATTGGATGTGTCCTACTCCAGTCGAGCAGCCTCACTAGATAGGGCTAGAACCAATGAAATGACTCAGCAAGGAGTGCCGATGTCGGATCCAAACGCAATGATTCAAGTGCAACAACAACAATTACCGTATTTGCCACCGAATTACCCGGGACTGCCAATGGTAGGAGTTGATTGTTTAAATCATCCTCTTTTTCCAGGCCAATTATTGCCAAATATGGTGGTACCTCCCCCGGCCCATTTCCAAGTACCACAATTTCTAATTATGCAATTTCAACCGGGGCAAGCACGGTATTACCATCAATTTTTGGTTCCGTCAGGCCTCCAAATGCCGCCTCCGACAATAATTCCGCCGATCCATAATGTACAAGGCGAAGAGCAAATGGATATTCCCGGGCCTTCGACGGTTATGCAGCCGCCCCAAAGACCTCCGTTGACGGGCAACCCCAATTATATTTAACCATTGAAAAGAGAAACCGGAATTGGCCAGCCAGGGCCGGACCATAGTGGTCAGAGACAAAAGTAAATTTTCATGTTAAAAGTGACCTCGCTCTTAGTGAGGTCACCATAAAATAAGTATCTCGTTGTGTAATTTTTCCGACATTTCAAAAATCACTTATTTTTCTGAGCATTAGTATTTCAAAGAGTAAACCAGTTGTGCCACAAGTATCATGCCTTAAAACTGCCTCATTTTATTAATCTCATAAATTCGTTTTATTCATTTTCTCGTTTGCATTTTGTTTTATTTGAACCTGTGTGAAATTACTTTTGTTCTTTTTCTTTTCATCCTTGTGCGAATCTGTACAAACTATCGTAGAAATTTTTGTATTTCCGTAAATTTTTGATTTTTCTTTTGTCTTTCCAAAATTAGTCACCAACTAACATCACGCATGCGCTAGGCAGCTTCGCGCTACCATTTCTAAACCTTTTTCTCTTCCTTTTTCTAATTCACATACATTTTCATTCAAAACTTTTTTTGTGTGGCACAGATCGTGTTATGGGTTTAAGTTTACATTTTAATAAGGCAGATTCACTTCAACAACAAATACCATAAATATTTTGGTTCAAAATCTAGACAGCCGAAGGCCCAGAGGATTCGATCTTCGGGCATCCTTTCTCCCTGGGGGCAGATAATACCAAAGGCGTTGGGGGGCCAGTGTCCGGCCAAGGGGCCAGTGGAGTAGTGGCGGCAGAAAAATAGGAAGTCTTGCGGGCTCACCACCCACCCAATAACCTCCCCTCTGGAGAGGACCGCGACGAAGGCCAAAATCGAGGATGGAGGTGCCGCCGATTCTATATACATGGACAGCAGGGGTGAGCAGCCCACAACCAAAACTGGGCACCGCAGGGGTTGCCGCCGATCAAATCGTTTTTATTTTTATTCGTTGAACTTTGGCCGGAGTGCCGCGAACGCTTTTCGTTCAAACTTTGTATCTTTTTTATTCGGGGCAGCGAGCCCACTGGGCGTATTTTATGGACGAACCTTTTTGGTCGCATCCGGCGCCATTAGCCCCATAATTTTATCAATACCATTGGAAACGGAAAATTTTATTTTTATTTGTAATATTGCGTCAACGGCACGTAGCGTCCTTGAGGAATGATTGGAGTCACCGGCCGACGGCATGGATGGACTGGGGCCCTTGGGGGACCTCCTGACTTTTCCCTTCGCTGACGGGAAAAGTCTTGCCTTTGGGGGGAGGAATGTCAGAGGGTCAATTCCTCTGACCTTTGGTCCTCTAATTACTTCATTTTCATTTTCTGGAGTCTCTTTGTTGTTAAAGTGTTTCCATTTATTATTAAGTAAACAAACGGATAAAACGGTTTGTGTCACACATTTTTGGTCCTAAAACAAATAAATGGTCAGCGCGAAAGTTTTGCATAATACATGCAAGTTGATGTTAGGCACGCCGCCGTGCATTCATTCATTATTGCAAAAATTACTACTTTGGAAAAACGTCTCCCTTTTTGGACTCTTATTCGTCCTGTTTTGGTGTCCGGACGTTTCGATTTTCGTGGTGACTAGGAAAAGAGTGTGGGCGACCTCACCGATTACGATTATCTTGTATTGTTATTTTTTACGTCGCGTGGTATTATGTTTGAGTGCTGACGGGGCCTGAGAATTTACGACGCCCCATTTTGATCAAGAGGCTTAGTGAGTTGTTGTTTGGAGACAGGTAGATCTGTCTCATCTGTTGAGGAGTTTCAGCTTAGGCCGCGTGTTGAGATATCCTAAAGTCCCTGTGGCTCTGTGCGCGGGGACAAAGAAAAGGATCTGCAGGGCAGGAAGTAGTTAGGCGGCGGTGTTCACGTGTTTGGCAATTGCATACTCGTTTTTCTATTGACCCTCACTGTTGTATTCCTTTGCACTTTTTCGTTTTGCTCATAATAAACATCTTCGTACTTCCAGTCTCAGCTAAGTACCGTAGGAGCATCATTAGTACCGGGTTAGCGTCAGGGGCCGTACCAGATTGGATCTCCCAAGAACTGCAGCTAGGTAGTTGAGGGCATATGAGCATGCAATACAACACTGGAAAAAGCTGTTTTTAGCCGATGTTTTCCAGATGAGCGTGGACAACACAATAATGAAACGTTCGCGCGATTAATAAACCTGCATAGTAATTCAATGTCAATTTTTCACAAATTGACTGTTACCGTTCATTTTGAAATGGATGAAAAAAACTAAAAAAGTAGGTTTGATTTGATATACAATTTTCACGGAGTGGAAAACTTCATATTGTGGGAAAAATTAAATTTTTCGTGACGTGGGAAAAACATTTAAAGCAGCATCACGTTCATCTCTTTTGATTTGGATAAAACACTATCGATGCCAATAGAGTCTTTTTTCTTGGAATGCTCCAAAATAATAAGAGTGGAAAGCAAGTAATATTACAGAATTTTAAGATTTTCGGCTAAACGACAAGTCACATATGGCTCAAAGCCCGTGGGTCCTACTCAACTAACTTTTAATATTTTTTTGTTGAGGTGGGCTCAGGTGCACGTGTTCAGCTTCCGGCGTCGGTGCGCAGGCGGTTGGACGCGGCGAAAAGTGGCCGGAAAGAATGATATATTTGCATAGGTTTATGCTGCCACTGTTTCGCGTGTTTTCTGTCTTTTTGTCATTATTGAAAAAGACTTATTTTTATGGAGCGTCGCCGCCATCGTCTTTATTATAAGATTTTTGTTTATTACTTTATATTGGCGTCGCCCTTCGTCACCCAATACAACTTGGACCTGTAAGTTGTTTTGTTTTGTGAGCGTAGTGGAGGGAGTCTTTAAGATCAGGAGTGGAGACTTGGGTAGGAACTCCTGAGGTACGTGCCAAGGTGTCCTGCCTGAGGTTTAGTGAAAGTTCTGGTGTATATCTGGTGAATCTGGGAGAGTTTGGTGTTTGTTGTTGTTGTTAGCCTGTGGTTAGAACTGTTGCTTAATTGTGACCCTAACACAGAAGCCTAACAAGTGGTGGACTCTTAACGCCTCTCACGACGGATAACCGGAGAACCACCAGAAAAATAACTAAACCTCCTGGGTTTTATTTGCAGTCACATACCGGAAAAGTGAAAAAGATGAGTATTCCGGTAGGAAAAATGTTGAGGACTCCTCCTAGGTCACATGAACCTAGTGTTTCGAATCTGGACTCTGCTGAAGAACACGCAGCGGTAGAAAAGGTTCAAGCACAGGCGCCTGAGACTGAAGGAAGGAGAGAGAGTGGAATTGCCGAAATGGCAAGAGTTGAAGAAGAGTTGAGGAGAAGTGGTTTTGAGATGGCTAGGAGAGCCGAGATTGAAACTACTGTAAGTGGTAGTGTCAGAGGTCAGCAGACCTTTGAGAAGGAGAGACCGATGTCGCCCTCGAAGTTGGTCCATCCGATGGCCGAGACGCTGGAGGAGATTAGACGGAAATCGAAACCGGCGTGGAGGTCGAACATGGTGGACATGAATTACGACGAATATTACGAGGACGCGCCGGCCGATTTATAGGACGACAAATATTCGAGGCGATACGACCCCGAAATGGCGAATTTTATTTGGCGAGAGGAACAGAGGGATCGAGTCGATCCCAAGGACGTACGAATTAACGCGCTAGAAAAGAAGGTCGAGTTATTGATCAAAGTAATCGAAAGCGCGCAGGTCAAGGAAAAGGAGTCGGAGGATGATCAACGGAGGAAGATTGGTGAGTCTTCTTACCTTGAGAATAGAGTTGAGAGAGTTAGTGAACCTAAGAGAGAGGTTCATTCAGAAGTTTATGTAAGGTCTCAAGAGGACAGAGACAAATATTCGGCTAGAGATAGAGGTTGGACTGAGGAGCCGCAGAGTTCGAGGAATGCTGAACAAGCACAATCGAATGCCTACGGTTACTCAGAGAATAGGAGGTCTAGGGAAAGGAAGGTGACTATTTGCGACGAATCATCCCAGGGAGAGGATAGGTTTTCTCGTCCTACTCCTTGGAGAGATACCGCAAATAGAGCTGACCTTAGCCCTGAGAGGAGAAGAAAGAGAAAGTCAAAGAGTCGAAAGAGATCTCACAGATCTAGAGCTAGAAGTAGACATTACTCAGATAGTGATAATAGCAGTTCATCTACTTCCAACTCTAGCTCAAGTGTTGAAGTTGATGTGGGAGATGTGGTAAGGGCCTTGAAACATAGACCTTTACATGATAGTATAAAGCCGACGGAGGCTTTGAAGTTTTTTACTGATCTGGAAAGTGAGTTTCTGGAGAATACGGCTGATAAAGTGAAGAAAGAGTGTTTGAGAAGGTTGAGAAGGAACGGCGAGGAGGATAGCGAGAACATCCTCAAGTTATATAGAAGCGCGGAGGAATATTTTAAAGTATCTCGCGCCGACTTATGATTTGACGATGCTCAAAAGAGAGTTGTTTAATATGAAACAGGAAGAAGGCGAGTCAGCCTTAGAGTTTTTAAAGAGATTGAGTAATCATGTGGATCTGGTCTATGCAGATCAGAGTGATCAAGTAAGGCAAGAGAATATTTTTAATGCCTTCATTTATAAGAGTAGTCCGTTGTATCAGACGGAGTTGCAGGATGTATTGCCATCGATGAAAACTTGGCAAGACCTTGCATACGCCGTAATTCAAATTGATAAGAAATATAAGAATGTGTTTACTACTTTTGGAGCCAAAGATAAACCGATTGTAGTGAATCAAGTTGTAGCGGAGGAGATGTGCCCGGAAATTGCTTTTGTCGGGTATGCTCCGTATGGAAGTACTAAAAAGTATAACCAAACGAAGTCAAGACCACAAAATCAGTTGCAAAAGGCAGTGGAAGAGGAGAGAAGTGAGGAGAATGCGGAAGAGATGATACCTGGTCCGTCGCCTCGTGATGTCAAAAAGTCTAACGAGGAGCAGGCCAAGGAGTCTTTTCTAGCTATTCTCTCAAAGGAGTGGCTACAATTGGTTCAGAAAGTAGACAAATTACAAGTTACTCAGAGTGAAGCCTTAAAAGAGTTGACTACTGTGAAGGCTGCATCTGCTGAAAAGCAGAAGCAGTTGAAGCAGCAGAGACCCTATTGTATTTATCATAAGAATAATACGCATGCTACGGAGGAGTGTAAGACATTAGCATACCGGCGTCAGCAACAGCAGCGCGGTGGATTTAACCGTGGCATGCCTAATCAGTATTATGGTGGTGATAGAAACGCTTCATATAGAGGAAGTTTTAGAGGTAGAGGTGGACCTCGGTTTGGATTTAGAGGAAGAGGAAGAGGTGCCTATTATGTAGGATTCCCCGAAGAAGATCAAATGTACGGGTATGACCCAGAGTTTGAGAGATACAGGGAATTCTGCAGACTTAGGGAGCAAGGCATCCAGTTGCAGAGACAGCCTCAGTTGATGTTACCTGCACCAACTAGTCAACCTGCTATTCAGGGTAGTACCATCCAGGATCAGTCTGGATCATTTGTTTCGAACCAGTCGCAACCTAGTTCGCATAACGTAATGGTGACAAGCCGTACGGATGTAGATGATGAAAGCGAAAAGAGTAGAAACAAATCTTCTAGTTTGGTTCTCGGAAGTATTATTCACCTGGATAAGGTGACACCTCTAGAGAAAGTGAAAGAAAGAGATTTGGCTCATGTGAAGTATGGAAGAAAAGCAACGGACGTAGAGAGAAGGTTGTTGGAAAATTATCCGAAAACGGTTCCGTTCTATATAAATGTGGTTATTAAAGAAACGGCTACCAGAGCTTTAATCGATACAGGAGCTCAGTGTACAGTCATGTCTTCTAAGCTTCTGAAAAGGGCATTAGACGTTGATTATACAGTGTACCCTCGTATCCTTAAAGTGACTGTAGCTGATGGAAAAGTTGTGCATGCCTATGGGTATGTACCAGTTTGTATGAAGACTGAATTCGGAAGTTTTCCAGTCAATGCTATAGTGTTGCCAGATGCAGGTGAGGACCTGATCTTGGGCACAGATTTTTTAGCACACCCAGATTTAGGTGTGGTGATTGATTTCAAAAGAAATGCCATGACGATACAAGGCATTGAGAGAAAGATTGACGTAGTTCAAGTTCCTTCTGTAACTACTGTGCAAACGGTAATGGAAGAAGTAACTAAAGTCAGTGTGGCGTCGACTGATTGCATAAATCAAATTGTTTATCCAAAAGTCTGTCTGCTAAAGACAACTGTTGCAATTGTTGCATGTAGTAAAACCTACATTCCATATGGAACAGATGTTTTGATGAAGGCAAAACTTTGGGATCAACATGGAGATGCCACGTTGAACGGAATTATTGTCGAATCAAAGGATTCTGAAAGGAAGTTCAGAATAGAGAAAGCGGTTGTAGACGGATCACAAGAAGAGTTTGTAGTATTAATCTCCAATACCACAGGTTCTGGATGTCGGTTTGAGAGAGATCAAATCATTGGCTATATAGAATCTATGCTTATTGAAGATGACGATACGTACAAGAAAGTGAAGGAAATGAAAAAGATAAAGGAGGAAGAGGAATATCAGACCTGCATGGTAAAGGAAGGAATGCCTGCATTATCAAAAGCTGATTCTGTAGAGTTCTATACTTCACTATGCAAGATGATATCAAAGGCCAAAATTTCGGAAGAGAAGAAAACGGAAGCTATAGAGTCTTTGTTGAAGTACAGAGATGTCTTTAGTTTGCCTGGTGATCCGGCTACTACAACCCCAGCTCTGACATGCAAGATAGATACAGGAGATGCGAGACCTGTAGCGAAGAGATATTACAGAGCTTCAATTAATAGTCGGCCAGGAGTAAGGCGACACATAAAGGAGATGTTGGATCAAGGAGTGATCGAGCCCTCAAAGTCACCGTGGGCTGCACCCTTGTTCTTGGTGGGAAAGAAAGATGGAACTACGAGACCCGTAGTGGATTTTAGAGGTATAAACGAAGTGACCAAGGATGATAAATATCCCATCCCGAGAATGGATGACTATTTAGATTGCCTTGGAAGAGCGAAGTTTTATACGACTCTAGATTTGAAGTCGGGATATTGGCAGGTCCCGATGGAGGAGGAGAGCAAGGAGAAAACGGCCTTTATATGCCAAGAGGGCTTATTTCAGTTTAAAGTGATGCCGTTTGGGTTGAAGAATGCACCTGCTGAATTCCAAAGGATGATGGAGAGAATCCTTGGGGATTTGGTATGGAAAATTTGCCTAGTGTATATAGATGATATTATCATCTTCTCGAATACGTTCGAGGAACACTTAGAGAATTTGAACTTGGTGCTAGAAGCGTTGAGGAAGGCGAAGTTGACTCTTAAGCCAGAGAAATGTGAATTTCTTCCCGAGAAGGTGCACTTTTTAGGACACATCTTGGACGCGAATGGAATTTCTCCGGATCCTAAGAAGGTCAAGGCGATAACGGAATTTCCATTCCCGGATTCTGTTAAGAAAATGCAGAGATTCCTAGGTATGCTACAATGGTGTAAGAAATTTATACCAGACCTAGCAGCACTAGCTGAACCTTTGTACAAATTAACAGGCAAGAAGGGAACATGGAATGTAACGGAGT
The DNA here is from genome assembly GCA_963922205.1 of Romanomermis culicivorax. Lineage (NCBI taxonomy): Eukaryota > Metazoa > Nematoda > Enoplea > Mermithida > Mermithidae > Romanomermis > Romanomermis culicivorax. The sequence continues at coordinate 655,513 of CAWUHX010000185.1, forward strand.
TACATTACGCAACTTTTGAGAAGCTCAAAGTAGCATTGACCTCAGTACCTTTCTTAAGACATCCAATTTTAGATGGATCTGCATGATTCATTCTTCAAACGGATGCCAGTGGAATTGCATTGGGAGCAGTGTTATGTCAAGAGACTGACTCGGAACGTTGGGTGATAGCCTACAATAGTCGGATATTGCGGGCAGAAGAAAGGAAATGGTGCGCCACCGAAAGGGAATGCTTAGCTGTGGTTTACGGCCTTAAAATTTATAAACATTATCTTTTGGGCCAAAAGGTCAGGATTCAAACTGACCATAAACCTTTATTATCAATGAGGGTCAACACACAGACTAATGACAAACTCAAGAGGTGGTACGCATTCATTTGCCAGTTTAATCACAAGTTGGAGTACGTGCCTGGCAGACAAAATGCCATGGCAGATTTCCTCTCCAGGAAGGAGGAACCGGATGAGCAGAAAGAGAAGTTGCCACCAAAATGGGAGCTTATCTTTCAGAAAGAAGAAGTGAAATCTCTTGCTGAAGACGAAGTCCTTAACCAAAACCACAAAGTTTTAGTGAAACAACTTCGGGAACTCAGAGGAGATGAAGTGGATGAGGCTGTAGGAGTCTTCACTCCGGTGAAGATGGCCACAGCTTCAGTGGCTTCAAAGTATAGTGTTAGTGATGAAACTCAACTTAATATTTCTCCAGAATTTGATAATTATCGAACGCCTGAGAAATATGAAATTGAGGCGGTAGTCACTAGACAAATGGCAAAAAACTTGCAGCAGGAGGAAAAAGGACATCCTCCTGGGCAAGCAAAACCTAAAGAAGAGGTGAAAAGAATTTTTGAACCGAAGGAGAAGGAGTTTGAAGAAGCCCCAGAGATTGAAGATGGTAGACCGAAAGGGCTTATCTCAAACGCCTTGATGTCAAAGTTGCAAGGAAAGGATAAAGATCTAAAAGTGATCTTCGAGAAACTAGGTGCTAGTAGTAGCACTAAGTCTCAAAGTAACTTTTATATCGATCAAGGGATACTATATAGAGAGACTTTTGGCGAGGCAGAGGATCAAGTTCTTGTCCCCTCTGTTCTCAAAAAAGTTGTCCTGCATCAGTATCATGGAGCAGTGATGATGACGCATCAAGGGTTTAAGAGAACCCTTGCTATTATTAAAAAGCGGTTCTGGTGGCCGAGCATCGAGAAGGATGTTCGGAGCTGGATCAGCTTTTGTCCGATATGTCAAATTGCGACTCCAGGAAAGGCTACAATTCCGCCATTGAATCCAATCATTCCTAGAGGACCATTTGACATAGTTTCGGTAGATATTGTGGGAATATCTCCCATGAGCGAGAAAAGACCGTATGTGATAGTATTTCAAGATTACTTTACAAAATGGGTGGAAGCAGAAATGATCCCGGATCAATCTGCTGTAACCATTGTGGACAGTTTTCTTCGGAATATTGTGTTCAGGCATGGAACCCCGGTGAAATTGTTGAGTGATAACGGTTCATGCTTTACAGCTGATTTGATGACATCAGTCTGTAAATTGTTGGAGTGTCAGAAGATCTTCACAACTGCCTACCATCCACAAGGAAATGGAATGGTTGAAAGGTTTAACCAAACCTTGATCAAGCAGTTGCGAAAAGTTGCTATAGAGGATTCAGATAAGTGGGACAGATATTTGCAATCTGTCGTTTTTGCATATAATGCCACACCTCATACCTCAACGAGATGTTCTCCATTTGCCTTATTGAGAGGTCATGAGGCTAATTTTGGCATTAGTATTGGTGTTGCCAGAAACATAGTTCTGCAAATGAACTATGAGGCTTATAAGCATATACTAACCGAAAGTTTAGTAGAAACTTATGAGACCATTGCTGAGAATATCAGGAAGGCTGCGGAGAGCAGTAAAAAGTTTTTTGACCGTAAAGCAAAAGCTCATGATTATTCCGTCAATGATTGGGTTTTGCTGAAAGTCGATAAACAGAAAAAACTGGGTCTGCCGTGGCAAGGACCGTATGTTGTTACTGATAATAGTAGATTATCAGAGAATGTGCTTGAAATCGCTCACTGGAGAGAGCCGCTGAAAAAGCAGGTGGTATCCGTGAGCAGGTTAAAGCACTTTCGCTACGAGACCGGCAGATGGCTGCAGTCTAACGACGTGTCATCTAAGGACACGCGGTTTACTGTAGATTCAAAAATCAGTAATTACAAACTGCCGTAGCGCGTAGCGCTGTGTTTTTGTGTGTGTGTGCGTATGAATACCCCCCCATATTTTTTCGTCCCCAATTCTGTATTTAAGTACAAATTGTATTTAATTGTAATTATTTATGTATTTATGGCGTATTTATCGTGTATTTTTAAATTTTCCCTCGCGTAAATCTTAAAATTTCTCAAAATTTTTGGTAAAAAACCACTCTTCGCAAAAACCTAAAATTTTAAAACTTTTTTCGCGGCCTAAATTTTAAATTTCCCCGAGTCCGAGTAATTTTTTCGGAGGAAATAGTTAATTGTTGCCCCCCAATTCTGTGAATATTGGAAGAATTGGGAAAACCGCTGAAGTTTTAGAGTGAAAATAGACAAAAAGTAGCGAAAGCGGAAAATTTGTCGATTTTTCAGCTCATATTAAACAAATTTAAAAAATTTTTGCAAAAATTGATAGCGCCGAATTAGTAGAATTCGAGAAAGAAGCGGAAGGAATGTCCAGGCCCCCCAATGGACGCCGGACGAAGCAGTATCTGGTCACGGACCCCCACGTGACCTACGGACAGCCGCAGGTGCGGCAAAACAATCGGTATTTTTTAGTCGATGGTAAGCGACCTAAGTTATTAAACTTAGTTAATTTAAAAATTAATTGGGCAAAGCAGGATGTTATAGCCCACGGGTGTCTAGACGAAGGCCTAGACAATTGTAAAAGTTTAGTGGGAACATAATTGTTCTGTCAACTTGAAAAAGTGTGGCAAAGCTGCCCGTAGCGCAAAATTTGGACTTTTTGCGAAACTACATTATTCCTCTACACACATAGCGAGTTGAATAAATTCGTCTATGTGATGGGGAAGAAGTGGAGTGTAGCAACTAGTCGACTAGGGGTAGATAATTTCAAAATTTATTTAAATTTCTAAATTCCATCTTTACTTAATTTTTCACGAATTTCCTCATTTTGGTTAAATTGTAAATATAATTTCAAATTTCTTCTTGGAAATTCTTAATTTATTGATTGGATAGGCCGTTTTGGGCGTTGGATTGAGACGGCATGCAGTCGATTGATGGAAGACCCAGGTGGTCTGTGCGTGTACTCCCGTATAAGGTAGAAGTCGGGGCCGCACTTGTGTTTAACTATCTGCCAACACTAACCCAATATATGTTTGGTACCTTATTTTCCCCTGCTTGCAGTTTCTTTTTTCCTTTTTCCTAATTGTGCTTACTATCTGTGGTGAAGGTAGAATTTAACCGATGTTTGTCCGCTTTGGGAAAAATTTTCATTAAAAAGTTGTAAACATTTCGCCTGAATTTTTTAGACTACAATGTTAAACGCATTGTCAGAGTCGGTGAATTAGAACGATGGTTTGCCACGACGTTCGGGAGATTTCCGTTGGAACTGACGGAACCGAAATTGGTCGAGGTAGGTAAGGTGGCTGAGATGATCGAAACTCTGAAGGTGAGCAGGTTTCGAGGACAGCCAGTTATCGGTTTTGATACCGAAAAAGTTACTCAAGAGTACGTGAGTAAGGTTTTCGCGACTTCTGGGGTTGATAACCCAAAAGGGAAGGAGTTCGCGAGAGTCATTAGCTTCTCGACGGTGACTGGAGACACCTTTGTTGTAGATACTACGACAATCATGCCGAAGGAATGGACGCTCATTCATGAGCTCTTAGATTCGGACATGCTTCTCGTTGGATACAACTTGGTTACAGATCTGGTTGCCGTCTGGAATGTTAATGGGGCAGGCAGAAATCACCAGGATATTGATCTGACAGCAGAGATCAAGTATAGAATTGCATCTTCGTATGGCCGTTATTATGACCTAGCCAAGGTAGGAGATCAATTGAACGGAAGATTTTTGGCAATGTCCAGGAAGTTGGGACTTTGCCCGGAAACTTTTAAGCTGAAAGGGTTGTTCACGGAGCTGTATCTGGCGGACGTTGGTTATTTCCAAATCGATTTCCGTCAGAGAGCGCAACGTGAACGATTCTGTAGGCACACGTTGACGCAGTTTGAAATCAGGTATTCAGCACTGGACGCCTACTACTCATTGTTGGTTTTCTTAGCGTTTTTCCACTATGAGTTAGCTATGGAAGTCGAGGTCGGATTCCAGTATTTTCCGCATGATTTGATGAAAGTGGATCAAATCCAGATAATGTCGTACAGGTTGTACAGGTTTTTTAATATCATACATGGAGAGAATTTTCCGCAGACTTTTTGTGGAAGTCCGGAAGTAGAGGAGCCGCAGTCGTCGGCTATTTACCACGTAATGAGACAGGAAGCGTATGCCCGTATGGCTGCCCAAATGGACACCTCATTTGGAGGCTATGTGGAGTACAGCTTCCCTCATTACGAGGCAAATCCGGAGAGAGGGAGAGACATAAGTATACCTAAGGGTATTCATCCTGATTATACCGTTAAAGAAAAAAGTAAGAATGTAGACGGTAATGATACCGTAAGTGAGGATGAAGAGTTCGAAGAAGCTTTGTCGGAAAAGCAGATTAGAACTCGGATAATGAACAAGGTGGTAGATATGGTTAATCGAGGGAAGAGTTTCAGTAGACTCGATGAACCAGTATCTATGGTTTTATACGAGAATTACCTAAGGTATAGAAAAGAAACGAAGCAGTTATTGGAGATACCATGTCTGGAAGTTGATTATCACGAGTATGAACCGGTCAGAATTTCGAACGGTAAAGACTCGTATGTAAGGCAACACTGGAGTATGGATATCGCTCCTTATTCTGAAATATTGATCGAGGACAATTTTAAGAATTTGGAGTCAGTATGTAATAAGGTTCCGCTTACGTTTCATTTGTTTTGGCCAGCTTGCAGAGAGGAGGCGGAGGAGTACCTTACCTCTCTCCTTGACCACAACTATTTAAGATCCTTTAGCCCTGAGGGAAAGGAACAACTCTTGAAGATGTTGTGGAGGGGAGATAGGTACGGTCAGTACTTGTCATTTTTGAATAGTCTTCCAGTAACAGAGGTACATACGCCAACCAAGGGCGATTCTATTACATGTTGGGGAAATCGTTTCGGATTTCTGCCAATCCGATTTTGGCCCAAGACAAAGTCATGGGAGCAAAGACCGGAAGATAAAAGGAAGCATTTGGCGGAGTGTCCGCAGTACAAAGATAATCCGTACTGCTATCAGAGGTTTTACTTCCGCCAGATAGCTGTCCGAGTTCCAGGTTTGCGATACCCGATAGATATGAGTGAGGACGCAACGAAGGAGAATCAGAAAAAGAGCGTCTTAGCGTATCAACCGGAATACGTTCCAGGTTACGAGCCGCCATTTTTTGAGCCGATATTGCCGTCCGATGCTCCAGGTTTTACGATTACGCATATTGGCGATAAGGTTGTAGTGACGCCGACAGGTAAGCAGCCAGCAGTGCCGGTTACAGGCACTGAGGCAAGCACAACGGTGAGTCAACAATATGGAGTTGATATGAGTAGTTTGGATCAGGTGCAGGGGATGCAGGCTGAGCCTGTTGCGGCGAAAGCACAGCTACAGGTGATACCTGCAGACCTCAACACCCCCATAGACTTGAATCAGGTAGGAGACGATTTAGAAGTGGACAATGAGGTCACTGTTGAATCGTTGATACAGCCTGATCAAGAAACACAGGTAACTTCATTACTAGATCAGACAGAGAGTTTACTTTCTGGAATGGATGTCAGGGCAGAGCTGATGTTGGATGAAAGCAATCTGATAACGATTGCTGCAAGTCCAGCAATAGAGGAAATTGAAGCAAGGCTCAGGGAGCAAGCTGAAAAGGAAATCGAGAGACAGAAGGAGATTTTTACTAAGCAGCTTGCGGAGCAGAAAGCGAGATTAGATCAGCAGCAGAAGCAGCTGGAACTAGTATTGGCTGGTTTTACGGCGCAGCCGACGCCTCTGGCAGCGCCTACAGTCGTGCAAGCTCCAGCCAAGCCGCCTACTGCTTATCATATCCCGAAATTGCCGGTGCAACCTTCTAGTACGCAGGTCATCCAGCCTGCGGTCAGCAAGGTTACGCCGACAGTTCAAGTAGCGCCCAGAGATCCAAGTATGGACGGTGGTATACCAGGTATGTATACTGCTGAAGAGGTCAGAAAGTTCAGAGCAGAAGGTCGTACGGACGATCAGATTAAAAGACTAGGAAGACGAAAATTAACCCGAAAGGCCAATAGGGCTAAGAAGAGAGATGAAGAAGATGTTATTGAAATCAGTGATGGTGAAGGAGAACAGACAGGGAGTTTTACGTCTGTGGATTTGAAGTTTGCAGGATCTACAACTTTATTGACAGATTCAACCAAATCCAAGACTGGAACTACGCCGACGAGCCTGATGCCTGGAACCAAAAGTTCTACGAGTCAGGTGCAGTCGACGGTTGCTTCGGCTAAAGTACCTAGTAAATCGTCTGCATCTCAGGTAAGTGCAACGACGAAAAGTACTTTGGCTAAGCCCGTGTCTAAGATCGATAAGACCTCTCAGCAGGACCAGAGCAGCGCTTCAGGGAAAAAAGTTGTTTCTAAACCCTCTACGTCGGAACCGACAAAATCGGTCAAGAGAAGTAGAGATAAGGAAGTAACTTTGGAGTACCTAAGTTCTGTTTTGAGGGACTACTGGGATGTCCATAAGAAGTTTCCCTTGGTGAAGGGAAGGATAGATTTTTCGACACCGGAGGTGATCGAATTCTTTGCTCAGGATATGCCAGATGATAATAGGAACCAAATCATCTGGGCATTAGTGAATAATGGAGTAGAGGAGCTTTACGAGAACTACGGGGATCACTTTGATCTTCAAGGTGGTTTCCTGTATGATCATGTAAACGTTCCTGAGCCCATTTGGGAGTATATTTGGCTCAAGTTCATGCCAAATTGGTTTCATCATTTTGATGCGGAAATAGTGATGGCAGCCGTGAGATACTTATGTACCATGGTGTTGCTAAAGTTAGAACAACAGCAGTTAGGCCCAAGACATATTGGTGCAATTGATGCACGGGCCAAATCATTTGTTACGGAAAGGTATTATTCTATCTACCTGCGGGGAGAAGGTAGTACTGCATTCAGGGAAGCGTATGCCAACCGAATGCAGGAACACCAACAAACTGCAGTAGATATGGCAGCGAAAAGAAGGTTGTCTGACATGGTTCAGAAATTTTCTGGTAAATTCCAGAAGGCTGAGGATGAGGAGGGGCAACCCTTCAAGATTCCAATGTTAATGGAAAGACAACCTAGGGATGCATCCAGGACTAGGAGCCAGCACTCGCGACAATCATCTCACTCGCAGGGTCGGCACCAGCCTGGAGTGTTCAAATTACCGTATGCCAATCAACAAAGTCAAGGTAGGTCCACTACCTCAGCTTCAGGAGTATCTTCCGTAAGTTCCACTCAGGGCTCGTACCAGAGGGGAACTGGAGGGGGATATGGCCGGGGCTGGGGTCAGGGACAGGGTCAAGGTAGACCCTTTAAGATGGTTAATCCGCAACCGTATAGAGGACAGGCGATGGGCGGACCCCCTCGTGTGGCCCAACCTCGAGGAGTTTTTGGGGGATTCCTCAGGGGTCGTGGAGCTCGGGGTGGTCCCTACCCTCGCCGTGGTAGCTTTCAATACGGCGGTTATGGTGGCGGCGGGCAACAATAATTTCATATAGCCGCATCACTTTTGGACCAAAATTCGTTATTTCGTACAAATTTTATTTCAAAAATATAAAAATACAAAAACAAAAATAAAATACAAAATACAAAAAAAAAAAAAATATATATTATCTCGTTTTATTGTTGCTTTAAATTTTAAATTTTCTCGTTTCCGGTGCCCAAAAGTTGCCCGGCGAAATTCGTCTTTCCGTCCATCTTATTTCGGGCGTGTATATAGCCCTCGTATTTCTCTTGTTTACTTTCAGGGCCTGAAAAAGATGAAGACGTGAAAATTTTATTCGCGTTTATAAAATTATTTCGTAAGTAGATATTTGAAATATTTTATAGAAAATATTTTTTACTGAGTAGATTTGTATTGGACGGAGCGATGTGGCGAGCGGCCGACCGGGGAGGAAGCGCACCTGGGGCACCTCATCACCGAGGTTGTAAAAACCAGGAAATGGGAGAAGAGGAACGGCGACGCCCCGGATCTAGGCACAGATCGACGTCAAAGTCCAGGCCGAACTACGTTCGTGATCGTTTCCGGTAGCCCGAAAGGGAGTGCCCTGCCGAATGGATTGGTCAAGGTCGCCGTCACCTGAAGGACCTGGTAGGGGCTGGATCACATCTTGGAGGGGGTAGCCCCAAAAATTTGTTTTCCGAGGGGAAAACTGTTATGCAGTCGGGGCCTCAGTATGAGACTCAGGCTGCAGAAAGGTTTTCACCTCCCGTTGGTCGGTTTTGAGGGCCGAGGGATGTTGAGGTGGGCTCAGGTGCACGTGTTCAGCTTCCGGCGTCGGTGCGCAGGCGGTTGGACGCGGCGAAAAGTGGCCGGAAAGAATGATATATTTGCATAGGTTTATGCTGCCACTGTTTCGCGTGTTTTCTGTCTTTTTGTCATTATTGAAAAAGACTTATTTTTATGGAGCGTCGCCGCCATCGTCTTTATTATAAGATTTTTGTTTATTACTTTATATTGGCGTCGCCCTTCGTCACCCAATACAACTTGGACCTGTAAGTTGTTTTGTTTTGTGAGCGTAGTGGAGGGAGTCTTTAAGATCAGGAGTGGAGACTTGGGTAGGAACTCCTGAGGTACGTGCCAAGGTGTCCTGCCTGAGGTTTAGTGAAAGTTCTGGTGTATATCTGGTGAAACGTCTGGGAGAGTTTGGTGTTTGTTGTTGTTGTTAGCCTGTGGTTAGAACTGTTGCTTAATTGTGACCCCACAGCAGCCTAACATTTTTCAGTAAAAAATTTTTTAGATATCTATATAAACTACTTCAACGACAATGCTAATTTTTGTTAATTTTCACTTTATAAGCATTATAAAAAATTTATTGCAAGTGCATTTGACCAGGTTTAGAGAAAATTATGAGTTCGGTTTGCTTGTCGCTGATTATAGACAAGAAAGTTTGACTCATTGATCGAAATAATACGCTTATTTTTCCAAAAAGGACTTTCGATTCGCTGCATCTGCCATTTCAAAAAATAGATTAAAGAGAAAATTTCCATAATTGTGCTACACGATGTAATCGCCGTTCCTCTCTCTCTTTTCCTTATTTTCGCCTGTGCTAATTTGAAATTGAAGTAATGGAGGAATTGGAGCGCAGAGAATCTAAAATGTTCAGATTTAGAAGTTACTGCGTGTAAAATTTTGTAAATTGCGCCCACATTGTTTATTATCAATGCACGTTAGTGTGAACCAACCTGAAACAAATATCGAAATTAATTATCACCGTTCTTGTGAATCATCCAGAATCTTTCAAAATCAGTCTCCATTCATCTCTTTCCTTTTGGCTATGATTTTCTTCGATATCTTTGAACGTAGACGTGTTTTTTGCCATTTGAAACGTTCGATTGCATCGTTCGTATTCGTTGATCAACACTGCAGTTTGTTTGTTGTTGATATCCGAACACAGAGCTTTCACGTACCACAAATTAATTTTTGCGTACAATCTGTAAGTTAAGTAAGCGGCCCAAGTCGAATTTTCGTAGTTCTAAATATACACGAGCTAAAAATCAAAAAATCTCATCATTTTAAAAATTTGGTAAATTTTTACCCACGATCCGAAGGGTATTTCGATTCGATTGCACTTTTCCTTCTCTTCAAAACTCGACCAAAAATTTTCCTCCATCGTTTGTTCTAAAGTCGTATTGTACATCAAGTCCAAATTCACGACTCTATCGTGCAATGGTTGTCTTAATTTTTCCTGACATTCGTTTGCTGATTGTAGTTGTATCAAGGTCTAAAAATAGAAATTCGACTGTCAAATGCTCCGCTGATAGAATTTCCAGAAAAGGGTAACTTATTGGCATTAAAAGAAGTTTCAGGGCAGATATCGTCGTGCTGGTATCTTTTCCCAAGTTGTTGTGCTAACTGCTACAAATGATGTCCGCTTACGGTGCAGGTTTTTTGTTATCATGAACACTTTCTTGTATTCCAGGGCACATTTCAAAAAACGAGCTATAGAAAGCTGGCCGTATTTATATTGTTCAAAATATTGTTCAAAATGTAATTCATTTTCTTCAGTTTCTTGAGTATCCCTCTAATCTAATCCAAAAGACCTGGGGCCGGTTCCATCAAAGAGACTTAAGCTCCAGCTGAACTGCAGCTTAAGCTGTAGCTTAACTCTATATGTTATACCATTGCCGTTAAGCTACAGCTCAGCCGTAGCTTAACTCATGCACACAAGACATATCGAGAAAGTTGAGCTGCAGCTGAGCTGTAACTTAAGTCTTTATGTTATAACATTGTCGTTGAGGTGCATCTCAGTTGTAGCTTAACTTTCCCGATATGTTTTGTGCGTAGAGCTGCAGCTTAACGGCAATGGTATAACATATAGAGTTAAGCTACAGCTTAAACTGCAGCTCAGCTGGAGCCTAAGTCCCTTTGATGAAACCGGCCCCAGGAATCCTGATTAATACCCGTTTCACAGCTCACCGTGAAACTGCCCGGATATCGGTGGAAAAAAGTTTTCTTCGGTCAATATTTATCGTTTATTGAACAAATTGTATATTACACATATAAAATTGCAATTCCCCAAACTTTCAGTTTTATATATAGAGCCCGAAGTACTGACTTCCGACCAAAAAGAACTGAATAGTACTAAGAAAGTCATTGGTTATCAATGAAACTTTTCTGAAAGGTTGAATTTCTTGAAAGCTAGTAATTTTTTTTATTATAAAAATGAAAGAACAGAAAATCAATTATAAAACAGCTTATTTAATGCTCAATTCCATACAGTGAATATTTATACACTTGGTAAGAAAGTAATGTCTATCACGTCTTCAAATGTCAATAATTTGGATTCAAAGCATCATCAAGATATGCCACTTTATAGTCAGCCACATTTCATCTTCTGCTGGACAATTGATTTATGCTCAGTCCTATATCAGGTTTCGGTTCACAATCAAAAATTGTGTTGCAGCACCCTCTATGTTACTGGGAACAGGTCTAGCCGGCTAACATTCAGTTCAAGCATTGGTTACATAGTACACTGTATGTGATTTCTGTTTAGAACCTGGACAGTATTTATGAGTATTCAAAATGATAGGTGACGGAAAAGCTGTTATGACGTTAAGTTGTTTCTCCATATCAACCGCCGGCCATTTTGTTGAGGCATTTAACACATTGTGCCTGCTCAATGCAGACTACAATTGTGGTTTTAAATCCTGCTGCAACAACTTCAAGTAGATAATTTCATTGGTTCATTGTTGTATTGACAGCACCACGACATCTGCTGATGTAAGTCTGCCGCTCCTCCAAAACAATTCAGCTTAGTGTGCATCACGCTGGCCTAACAAACTAATTTCCTGTATCCACAAAAAATTTGATACATGAAAAGCTCAATCCTATGCATTCGTAGGTCTCAATTCATCGTGAACTAATGAGTCTTGATTCTATTGCAAATGACAACGAAAATATACCGCAATCTTCCCAAGCTGGTTGCTAACAATCTGGTTCATTTTTGTAGCAGATCTTTTTTCCAAATAGTCGGAAACAGATCATTTAGATGAAGCTGGCCCTCTTAAACTTGGAAAATGTATCTTTGATGCCCTGTCTATCTAATTCTCGCCAAGGCCAAAAAAGTGTGAATAGTCATTTTATCAAGTTGCATTTTTTGATTTCATTAAAAAACAACAGGGAGAAGAGAGAAAAAATATTCTACACCTGGACTGAAGTTGATGTTTTCTCAAGTGAACTAAAATTATTTTGCAGGATGATTGTGCTGAGTTGCTAGAAAATTCGTCAAGAATAAATAAATGAAAAAACTGACAATACTTACTCATCGATCCAATACCATTTGTCTAACAACAGTATATGTATTTCGATTCAAGTATATCAGCAGTCAATCATCTATTGCAGGATACGAAGGAGAAAATTTAGCTTTAATTGGACATGAAACCTAGATCATAAGGAAAAAGGGGGAAGATCGCTCAAATAAAGTTAGCATGATTAGCATGTTCAAATAATGTTAGCCATGATCACATATTTCATAATGACAGTTTTTTGTTGAACTCGGAAAGTGCTGCAGCTCAGATGGAGCTTAGGTGTCCTTGATGAAACCGACCACTTGTATTACATGGGATTTTCTGAACTCATTCATAAATCGTGTCAGTGTGATTCTTTCTGATCCTAAAATCAACTGTTAAAATACTGTACTGATTTGTAACTTATTCACTGGAGTCGGAGCTTGGCAGATCTTAAATTCGACGCTACAAGGACAATTATTCAAGCAATACGGCTCGTAGGCGCCTAAAATTGGTCATGTTGTATTAAGGAGCAGTATCGTCGGTATATCCAGGATTTACCGCGTTCGCAAAATTTCCCCGATGATCCTGGGTAACATTTACAGGTCGGACCGTCCGTGACTGGTATGCAGGCGCCGTAATTTTGACACGGATTTTGTAGTACGCAATCCCCTGAAATTCAAGAGATCAAAATATTCAACAAACACATGATTGATGTAAGAGCAGATCCTCAAATAAATAGAAAATTTTCTTTTTCGAATGTCAACTATACATCGCCGTGGAGAGTTCGGAGTTATTATATTCTCCTAGAACCTTTAAATGCTACAGGAAACGTCTCCAAGTATAAGTTCTAAAATTGCACATGCTACAGTGCATTACATAACCCATTACAAATTGAGTTGTGTTACGCTAACAATTTTTTCTTGTAGGTCTTTATAAATAAATCTGCATAAATGTGCTTGATCTGAGGTACTATAGCATGCGATATTTCAGCATTTGCATTTGAACACTTTCTCTCGTTAGTTTCAGCCGAAAATTACAGTACGACATTTAAAAATTGTACTTTTTAGACATATAGAATGAATGCTAAATCTTTCATGCCTTCATTTATCTAAACTTTTGATTACAAACAATGATGCTGCGAATTTGTCTTAGTTTCTGACAAGTGTTATAGTGCACCTGATGGCCTGCAGAAATAGATGAATGTTACATTAATTGTTTTTCCACTAACTCATTTACATAGAAATCGGCATGAATTTTCAAAACAACAGAAAGTGGTTCGAGGAACAACGCATTTGATAGAATCAGTCAATGTCAGGAAAGTATCTCATGTGATGAAAGGATGAATTTACACTACTACGGTGTTGTAACCTTCTAACTTTACCAAATTCTTACTTGCATATTCCAGAAACTGCTAACGTAAAAAGTCAGAAGTGGTTAGCCAATGTTTTCGTTGTTTAATATTTTATATGTAAACTTAAGTTGAAACACTCCATAGAGGATAATCAACTACACTACATTCATTTTCGAAATGGTCGATGCTGAGGTCGGAGCCAAGCTTTTATCCAAAATTACAGAGGACTCGTTTACTTTATTCAACAAATTTTTCCTGTGCGATAGAGACTCCTTGATGATCACTTTTTTCAACTATTTCGAAGTTATCGAAATTGATTTCCTGATTCCTAGTAAGGCTGCATTCGTCGAAACTCAGACCGCTACATCGATCGTTTTGAAATGAATGGAGTATAATGTACCCAGTATTATCACTCAGGTCGTTATGGGCATTTTTATATGCTATACCTAAAATTCTTTTGAATCGAGGATGCTCCAAGAAGCATAAAATGACAAAAATAAAGTGTTTCTGGTACTCCCTTATGTATGTTGATCGCACATTTTTTTTGATTCTGAGACACACGCACCTAATTTATAATTTTTTATAATTTGCACCCAATAGCATTTTGCTCGAAATATTTATAATCAGCAGGTTTTTTCATTTATCGATTGTATAGTAGCGAAATTAACTGTAATCGGACAGCCGTGGTAAATAAAACATCTACTTTTTGTATTCTCTAATATCTATTATAAGCATGTCAGCCAAACTCAGTTCAAGTAAGCTGAAAACTTTAACCAAAGATTATGCCGCTGATAATTACTGCGAGAACCACAACAAGATGGTTCAGATCTTGGAAAGCGATTCTGCTGCAGTAATCAAAGCCAAAAATTTGGTGATGTGGAACCCTGAAAGACGACTTATCTAACGTTGCAACCTACATTCTTTTGCCAGAAGCAATAAAAAAATTAGAAGCTCATGGTCTGAAAAAAAAGAAGAAAAATTGAAGATATACACAGATGCAGCGCTGTGCTTGGACGGATTTGCAGGAGATTAGTTTACTTCAAACCTAGGCCGGAACCCTGATGTGAAGATGTTTTCTACTGAAGAAACCCTGAAATTCGTTTGAAAACCTTGTATGTACTTCCGGTATCTGTCGACATAGAGCCCTCTTTTTGGCTGTAAAAATTAATTTTGTCTGTCCATAGACAAAATTTATGCTTGAAAATATTGAATATCCGAAGATTATATTCTTCAATGTTTTTTTTGAATAAGCATGTTATTTTACCCTTTATGTTGATTGTAATTAAATTATCCCTAGAAACTTATGTTAAATGAAGAGATTTTGGCACCTAATATTGCACCTAATTTAATAATTTTTGCAGCTTTTTAGCACATAATCTGCCAAATTTTTGCACCTAAAAATCTTCTATCGAATGCACTACAACATTTATCATTTCAGAATTTCAGGTTCTTGTATCATAACTACAGTATTCCAAACTTACATGACATTTCGCAAACATAGCCCAATTTTTTCGAACAATCACTCTCCACCCATTGCCACTTCCGACCACTAGTATCCAAAGCCAAGCAAGATTCGTCCGTGGCATTGGCGCCATTATAAACAACGTCCGGTGGTACGGTGATGTCGCCCACAATGGTCATCTCTCGGTTCAACCAATGGGAACGTCGACCGCCGCCCAACCAAGCCAAATAGCCTGGTTTTTGACCGCTACCGGTCGCTTCTTTAAATTTCGGCTCGGAAGCGCGCCATGTGAAAGATTTATTTTCAGGTTGGAATCTGGCCAAACGACCGTAAGGATATCCGGCGTCGTATGCGGGTCTCAAGGGCGGGAATATATTTTTTATATTTAGATTGAGAATTTATAAATAGCATTGCATTGAAACTGTAAAAATTTTGTGTAGACAAGAGCTCACCCACATACTATAGTCGGAACTTTGATTTTTCATTAGTTTAGTAGTGTCAAAAGTTTACGCTACTCGTGCTTCAATTCTCAGTTGTACACCGACCTGTAAAACGCCATTATTTTACACTGATCGATGCTGCGATTTCATGAACATCGAGTCCAACGCGGAAAAACTAGTAAAGCTTATTACTGTAATGAAGAAAGAAAATTTCCCGTTCCTGAACGGCAAAATAAACAGCTAAAATTTTCCTCCCATAAACCCTCGTTTTGGATGATCAGAATTCGTTGAGTAACATTCGCGTGCCAATTTCACACCATTTCTGATTGGAAAGACATAAAACCTGAAAACCTTTCCCTCAATTTTTTTTGTCAGTGAAATTTTGAGTATCTAAATAAAAAATAGACAAGCATTGTGGTCTTCCGAGGATCTTCCATTCCGTTAGAAGTGTGTACAAAAATTTAATCTTAAAAAAGCGAACGCGATAAGCGTGATTCAACAGATAGCCCATATGATAATCGCAGCGAAAACTAAAAAATAGGTTCAATTTGATACATAAGTTTCACCTTGGAAAATTTATAACGTGGAAAAACGCTAATTTTTTGCAGGAGAATGGTAAACTCTCAAGTCATTGAGAAACTTGGACGTTGATACCTGAAAGCTGCTTGAGAAATTTGGACAACTCAACCAAGTTATTGAAAGAAATTTTCAGCTGTTCTGTTGGCGGCTCACTGATGAAAAAAATTCTCCCATTATGCTTACAATTTTTTTTTCATATTCAACTTACTTTCATGAGATAGATGCATCAGTTACTTCAAAATGAATGGAATATAGTCATTTTGGCGATTGTGTTCTGTAGTGATAATAAAACCAAAGAAGTTTATTATCCCAATTGAGCAAAAGATTTAATTGTATTAAGACAGATACAGCTACTTTCCTTTGAAATTAGATCAGTAATAAAAACTGCAGTAGCCTTGACCTGTGCACCCACTCATTTTCTTTAATAGTTCGGTAGCTCGAAGTTCGTATTTTTTTAGTTGAACTCAGTTTAAGTACAACGAAGAGCTCGGGCTATTATGTATATCTTTTGACTTTTAAACACCTCAAACTTCCAGAGACAATCAGATTTCGTAAATCTATTCAATTGTGATAATTCGGATCGGGTTTATTGAAGTAATTCTTTTGTTTGATATATTTTGGATGATGTGGTTCTATGTTGCACTCTACTCACATGTCGCAAGCTTTGTAAGCTTCAGTCCAATTTTTGTGATCGTCTTTTTGCAACCAAAAGCACTGGAACGGTCTGGTCAGCGTTGAATAGGGTTTCGAATGGCAATTTCCTTCTCTCGCTGGTGGGTCGATCAATACGCCAACAATATGTTCCATGCTTTGAATTTCACTGTCCCAATTGGTTCGATCAATTTGTATATTGGTGAAGTGATCTTGAATAGAACATTTTATGTTAACCAAGTTGTATAGAACGTTTTCGATTCTTAGATATTTCACATGCATTATGGAAACAACTGCTTTGTATGCAATTATATCACTGTCCTATATACAGTTCAATGAAAAACTTAGCTTTAGTGGCACCATCTCCTCCGAATACCATATTATCAGCTACAGGTTTGAACGTCCTCTTTTCCGTACAATTCGAGAAAGCTACTTGTTGACTTTGTAGCCACAGCACCATCGTCCCGTTGCCCAATGTCCTGTTGTAGTCGAATTGTAAGATCAACGGATACCAGAATCCTAGTTGAACAGGTTGAACACTTTCAGCCTGCCATTGGGCGTCGTTTTTCATCCAAACGTAGACGGATAGTCTGCCATTTCCTAACAATGTTGGATACACTGCGTAAGGCAAGTCATCATGGCGAAAGTGGATATGATTATTTTGGATAGTAAATATTGTTCAAACAATCACAATAATTTGTATTAATGTGCCAAAACATCGAAGCATTGGTCAGTTCAACAGTGTCCCACATGATTTGGTCAAACTAGTGACCACATCTTATAAAATGATAAGGGGTAGATTTTTTTGGTTTAAAAATTAGGAGCCAAATGGCTCCTGGGCCAGAATTTTTGGAGGCCAAATTGAAATTTTGGGAGCCAAACATTTTCGAGTGAAAAATATCGAAAAATGGGCTTGTAACATATTTTGGAGCGTATATAATTAAATTATATGGATATTCAATCAGTTGATACGTGTTCAAAAAAATTACTGTTCAAAATTTTATTTTCAACGAGAGTTTTTCGGTTACAGGCTTTTTTCTAAACTATCGGCCAAGTAATCTTTGTACAAAGAAATTTTTTTAATGCAAAAAACAAGATTTTGTTTATTTTTGCGCAAACTTTCTTGCACTTGAGTTCAATTGATTCTGGCACAAAAGTATATGGGGTTTTGAAAATTCAGCTTTTGTTCTTAGTTCTTTGTTGTTTTCTCTACCGGTACTACACAACGAAAATTTATTTAGATTCTGAACACTCTAAAATTGAGAATCAATTTAAGGATTACTTACTCAATAAAAATAAGACTCGAAAACACGTATATACTCGTATATCATTTTAACAAATTAAAAAATATGTTCATACCTTCATGAGTTTGAAAAAAAAATTGAATCAAACTTGAAATTTATGACAATCACAACCATTTTGATTATGAATTCAAACTCGGCTCCATATTTAAAATAATAGCTACAAAATAGCTTGAAAAATTGACATTTTGTCCGCTTAAATGCACCAAAGTTCACCTTTTCCTTGTCGTACCCCCACATTTGTTGTCTTTTTCGAAATTTTTTTTCCCAGAAGGTTTGATTTGTAGAAAAACAGTGAGTTGACCAATATGAAAAAAAAATTTCAGTGTTTTTTTTTATTTTAAAGCTAGTAAAACACTTTCTATAAATTTAAAATTGGATGAAAATAGCTATAATTTACTAAAATTTAAATCAATAGGTCAAAATTTTAGGAGCCAAAATGGCTCCTAGACCTAAAATTTTTGGAGCCATTTCAAATTTTTAGGGGCCCAGGCCCCTAAAATGACTAAAAAAGGCCTGGTAGGATGCCGTCTTGCATCAATTTATGAGCTCAGGAGTACTCACTTGTATCAAGGGATTCTAGAGTAGTTCCTTTTTAGAAATTCCGGAGTCCCAAGATTACGTGAGTTCAAGGAGTGTTAGTGCAAGATAAGTTCAGGAGTTGAATGCTTTTTTCGTCACCACAAGTCCTGGAGTAGTTCCGGCAGATTCCAGGTTAGGACCCAGGTGAGGTTTGGTTCCATTCCATGGATAATTCGTGCATAGGGTACAATTAACTGTCTCTATATTCACCTTGCAAATGAATAGCAAATTGCTGGTTACTGACGTAAACTCCGTAATTCTCACACGGCGTGATATAAGCGAAAAATTTGACCCATCCGTAGAACGAGAAGCCTTTTTGGCAGGCGCCGGCTTCGTAAGGGCATCCGGACTTTTTGCCGAAATCGGAGTAGCCCCCGTTTAGGATGATGCTGTTGACGCTTTCGGAACCGATCGCCCCGTCGCGTTGAACGACCGTACAGTTTCCGTGGTGGGTAGAGCTATCGTCGCAGTTCTCAAACGCATATCCTAGAATAGGCGAGAACAAATATCAAGCATAAATATAGTAAACTAGCTGCCACCAATTTTCACAAACTTAAAATTTTACATTGTAGATTCTAGAGCGACTGCTTCTGAAAAAAACATCAGTATATATTTCCCAAGATGATGAGTGACATATCTGACGTGGGTTGTTTGCAACGTAAATTCTGAAATTGCACAAAGTATTGTCTGTTTTTCTTGAAACGCCTGTAAATCTGGAAAGCAAGTAGTATTTCGTTTCAACAGTTTCTTGGTTAACCATAATGCCACATAGGGACTGAAAATTTGTAAGCCTACCCAACAAACCATGAGTGAAAGATCATGCAGTATAAATTTTCTGTAAATAATTTTGAGGGATAGTTAGCTCATTGCAACCTGAAAATGTCATACTATAGTCTGCCTCTACGAAATGCTTTTAAAATTAAAAATAACCACGATTAGTATAGTTAGGAAAATTTGCTACAGTAATGAGGAAATGTGTCTCCAGGTGTCAGAGGTCCCCAAAGTTAGACTTCTCAGGTAGGGGTGAAGTTAAAAATTTGTGGGGGTAGTGTAGCCAAATTTCCACTAAACACGTCATTTTGTCTTATTAGGCAACCCGTAATTAAGTTTTATGACTTTAGGTAGGGCTTATACACCCTTATACCCCGCCCCCCCCCCCATATGGGGCAGTCTGCCATGTGTATATTATAAATATTTGGATGTTGCACAGCATTCAATAGCCCGTGTAATGTTATAGTAATTTTTCCCATAAGCTGCATTCACACTAAAATTTGCATGAATATAGTCTATTGTGGTAGGTTCCCCATACACAATTTTGGCAAATGGGGAAGACAAAAAAATACTGATAAATGCATTAGACTGAAGCACTACAATAGTGTCCCTTAGAAAAGGTGTTCGTCTTTAAAACCTACGAAATACACAGTTTTCAAATTTGGTGAACTTCAAGAGTTTACAGATCGAAAATGAGCGATATCAGATTGCCCTCCCGTGAGGAAATTTTCTTATGTCAGCAAGCTTTATAAAACGTGATTTTCTATCTATCCGAATATATTTCTGCTATCAGGTATTGTTAAACTCTCGATTGTTCAGCACATTAATAGAAATTTCGGTGTAAAGAATGAAAATGGACAAAAATAGTCAGTGTAACACTACACTTTGTGTGCTACTGCACTGTAACAAGGCCAATTTCTGAATTTACAGTTGGAGCCCCTCCCATACAAGATTTTACATTTTTCAATAAAAGAATTTCTGAACGTTAGCTGAACATGCCCACAAATTTCTAGTTGAATGTGACATAAACATAGAATGACGCTTGTTGCATTCCAGTCATATTATTTAGAAGTATTTCCCGAATAATTGACTATATAATTTTTCATATTGAGTTTTTTGTTCATTGAAATTTCCATAAAGGTAATAAGTGGTGTCCACTTCCCTCAAAACCCAAACCAAATTTTAATGGACAAGCAAACATTTTCAATAGATGATTTCTACAAGTCTACCACAGTTTTTTAGGCAAGAGAATTCTAGGAATTTTTGCAATTCAAAGTTTGAATATCGAATGATCAGCACAAATGAATTAGTTTTCCAAGCACAATTCTAAACATCTGTATCTGGTGTATCCCCACACATATAAGGAATATTTCTGTTGAACTGTAGTTTGTTGTGGACAAAAGTTTCACAACTTTCGCTTATTATTTGCGAAAATAGGCTTGAAAACCAAATAATTTGAAAAACCTTGCACGATTCGTTTGTGGAATATCTAAATACATCAGAACCATTGTCTAGAAGTCAAAGAGCTAATAAATTATATCCAAACTGAATATGCTCAGGTCATGAGCTCTCGAAATGAAAAAATATGTTTGTATTCCATATTGTAACTTTTTGCTAATTCGCACTTGAACATTTGCGAAAAAAAATTTACACACGCTTTTAGACACCCAATTGCATTTTGCTGTGAAAAACAACAGTGGTCTTCTTGAAGTCAATGAAAATATAAAGACGATGCTTCTCTATCATTGCATTTTTTACATTTTTCACATTTTTGAATTTGCATATTTTCACTAAACGGACCCTTTTCGCAATTTTTTCAATCCAATTTATTGAGTTTTACTTCGACTGTCTGAAGCTTTTCTTCCATTGGAATAATAAAATTTATTTGTGAACCGAATTTTGTGAAATTCAGGGATTTTTAGAACTCAGTCATTATAATGAACATTTTACTGTGCAGGTTGTACGAAACGAAAAGTATACAAAAGATGGATCATATCAAAAAGTGCACGAATAAAAATACTTAGATCTTTACGTGAATTTTCAACGTTATTTTTCCCGCATACTCACCGGCAATAAGTCGACAATAATTCTGTAAAAAGGCAATAGTTAAAAAACGAAATATTGTCATTCGTACACATCCGCCCATTCTATAAACAAAGAAAAGACTACAAAGGACTTTTTATTTATAAAACCTAAAAAAATTTTTGCGGAATGTTTCTCGTCAAATTCGCCATCAGAATGTTGTGAAAAATAAATAAAAGCTTTTTTTTGTTTATTAAAAACAAATATATTCGAATCGTCCTTCTGATTTTTATTCCATAAGGTTTACTTTTTGATGTGCAAAAAATTTGTTTACTATCGAAGTTTCATGTGACAATATAAACATTCACAAAGGGCATAGAGAAATTTTTAATTTCGAGAAATGATTCAATGAGAAGTTTTTTTGTGATGTCGAATTACACGTTTGTATTTCTACTTAAATAGATAAATTGTGCATAACTAAAGTTTCAATGAAATAAGTAATGCAAAAGCATGTAAATGCTGTTAAAAATGAGATAAGCTTTTCAGGTGCAAATTCCAAATATTTACATATTCTAGCGTATTCGTCAGCCTATAGACATGCGAGAGACATACACTAATTTTTTGTCCATAGGCCCTGTTTACATTAAAATTAGTATAGATGGGGTGTATGAAATAAATTCTTCTAAACTCCATCCAGGCAAGAGGAACGTGATCAGAAATGCATCGACAGATAATTGTGAGCATTATGTTAATGGACATCTGAAGAAGTATCCATCAGTAGTTATATGGGCCCACACAAGGGGTACACAAAAGATACCCCTGCACAAAACATATACATCAAAGTTTGCCGCCTTAACTGTGTGGGGCGGTACAGGGGGTGTATAAAAAGCTGGTGATCCAAATCTGTATAACATGCGAGGCCATACAGGTGGTTGATGATGTAATATGATCCAAATTTCATTAAGACTTACGGTGCAATATGGGGGCGTAGAAAGTACGTCTGGAGGTGCAATGTGTAAAATTTGACTTCCATGTAGAAAGTACGCCCAAAGCTTCAATGTGTAAAATTCTACTTCCCCATGTTGAAAGTACGCTCGAAGCTTCAATCCGTAGAATTCTACTTCCGTGTAGAAAATGTAAAATTCGACTTCCACCAAGAAAGTACACCCAAGGCTGCAATGAGTAATATTCGACTTGAATGTTCATCGACTGACTCGGATGTTAAAGTTGATGATGCAATGTCTCTATCAAAAATTTTTTTAAAAAACACCTGATGGGCATAGAAGCTAACGATCTAACGGTTTTACTCATTTTTAACAAAATTTTCACGAAAAGGCAAATTCTCTAGGTACTCGGGACACATTTTTTGATGAGTCTCTATGCTTAAGCGTTGTTGTTGGGACACGTTTTTCACTGTTTCAGGACACAATTTTTTACAAAATGCACGAAAATTCGTGTACGAACGTGTTTTTGTTTTTTTCACCATTTTGGGACACGAATTTTCATGCATTTTGTAAAAAATTGTGCTTTGAAACAGTGAAGAATGCGTCCCAACAACAATGCTTAAGCATAGAGAATCATCAAAAAACGTGTCTCGAATGCGTAAAAAATGTGTCCCAGACAAATTTTTGTGTGAACATTTTCAAAAAATGAGTAAAACTGATAGATCACTAGATTCTATGAACCTCAGTTGTTTTTAAAAATTTTTAGGGGAAATTGCGTCATTCGTTTCAACATCAGAGTCGGTCGAGGAGGAAGATAGGGGTCGAATTTTACCCGTTAAAGATTCGGCATACTTTTTACATTGAAGTCAAATTTTATCCATTGAAGTTTTAGGCGTACATTCTACATGGAAGTCGAAATTTACGTGATGAAGACTGCGTACTTTCTACCATGAAAGTCGCATTTTACACATTGAAGCTTCAGGCTTACTTTCTACACGGAAGTAGGGTTTTACACGTTGAAGCTTCGGGCGTACTTTCTACACTCACTGTATGACCCCGCACGCATAACAAAATTTAAATCCTATTACATCATCGACCATACTTTCTACACCCCTGCATTGCTCCACACATCATATGAATTCGGATCATCGGTTATACTTTCTACACCCCCTGTATCACCCGCACAGTTAAGACAGCAGACTTAGATGTATATTGTTTGCACAGGGGTATCTTTTGTGTACACCCTGTACGGGCCCATATAACTACTTCCATCTCTAAGATCATATGGAATACACAGTTCTGAACTTTGATGAGACCTCACAAAATGGTGCGAGGTCAGATTATCTCTTTCTGAGAAACGATTCTTTGCAAGTCCTGTTGCATGTGGGTAAACTGTCGATTTTTCAGCACTTTGATGCAAATTTCGGCTTAAAGAAGGCATATGGACAAAAATGATCAGTGAAACATTACTCGAACGCACTACAGCACGTATGATTTCAGAGTACACTCTTGGGGCACCTGCCCTCGTTAAGTGCTCGTCCAAAAGTTTCCTTCACAATTAATGGACAGAAAATGAGCCATTTGTGTTGAACGGTCTAAAATTTGCAAATCGTAATCGAAAAAGAATATTCTTGCGATCAAATCAAAAAACAAAAAAGATAAATATAGATGATCAAGATATAAGCAACAGTCCATCAAAATTTCACAAACGGGGTTGTGCCATACAAATTGGGCGTGTTCTAAGCTAATTTTTAGCCAAGGTTAAAGTTGTAAAAAACATATCTGAATGAGTAACCAATGCTGCCGCGAATATTTTTGTGAATAAACGTTTTTTCACCGTGTTTCGAATAGTACGAGCTATTGTAAATGACTTTTAGTTAAGTGCCATGTTTACCAGTACTGCTTCAATACAACATATGATGATAATGCACCTTTGAAGAAAAAATTCTAATGATTCATCGTCGGAACACAATTAGCCTGTGCTATCGATTAAAGTCTTGCTAATATGAGATGACTGTTATGAGCAAATAGTGGTATTATATTGCAATGCAAACTTCAAAACCATTCATTTTTGAAAAATTTAAATTTATAGTGTGTTTTTCTTTAAGTGCTTCTAAATTGCAAAGGTGAAAAGCAAGTACTAATTTAGTTTTTTACAATTTTCTGCTAAATCATTCGTCGCGTGAGACTGAAAATTTCTGAGCTTATTCAATCAACGTTTCACAATTTTTTGAATGAAAAATCCTACAGGCTTTGTGTACTCAATTTTGACGACATAGATGGTTTTTGTTGTTTTTTAATTTAGAAGCATTTCATAACAAACAAACTATAGGATAAAAAATTTATTGAACGAAAATTTCATAATCGAAAAATGCATAAGTAAAAATGGAATTTTCTTCGATGATCACACATACAGTCATTGTGAATAATAGTTATAACGTTTACATATGATTTTGACCACATACCTTAGCTCAGCAGACCTACAAAAACAATGATTCTGGATAATGTGAGGAGTACGTCAGGTGGTTCAAAAATCGATGAAAAAATAAAATTTTTCACTCAATAAGTGGTAGACGTTAGTTATGCTCACACAGATTTGTCGTCTGATATGAGACATGGTTTACAGAGAATCGTAAAAATTGTCACATTAACTGAATTGGGAGCCATGTCACATTAAGTAGATCTTGTGATCAGTCACATTGATGGGCAAAACCCATACCATATCTCGTAGAAAATACAGTCATGCCACTGTAAGTGACATGCTGTGATCTTGTTGGGTGGCTCCATTAATATATTCAGTTCGGGAACCTAACCCAGCTGGTACTACCACAGGAAAACCTATGGTGTACCTCGGCCTTGTCCTAGGGTTCAGCAGTAGAATAATGGACAATGCAGCCGGGTCAGGGGTGGCAATCCCTAGTCCTCATTCACTGAGAATGAGGGATGGCGCCATTCGTGGAATGGCTTACTGTAGGGGACCCGATTGTCAACCTAAATCCCCTAATTGGCCCTGACCTTAAGGGTTCAAGGGCTGTCTCAACTGATGGTACTCTCAAGGGAAAACTGGCTTAAGGAGGATTCCCACAAATATACCCTCAACAATAATAACCCCTGAGAAGACTCACTAAATCCTCTTCTCAAAGTACTCGGCGCTGGGCGACAGGTTCAAGGGTCAAACGTGGGTCCTGCGGATGGCGGAGAACGGGTTCAATAATCTGAAAGCGATTTGGCGTGGAGGGTAGGCGAATGCGAGTCAGCGGGGGATGGTGTCCAAACGTTCCTCAGGGAGGTGACGGGGTTCTCGATCAACAGGCGACAGGGTAAACTCCTAAGGTTGGGTTACGGTAACTGGCAATGCAAGGGAGACTGAAGGCAAATATGTAAATTTATTAGAAAGGCGGCGAATGCAGGTACAATATGCAAACTATAATAAAAACGATGGAGGCGAATGCAGGAACGCAGGCTGTAAAATGCAAGAGACAATTAGGCCCAAAAATGAGCCCAAAATTAACAAAACAAGCCCTTTTAAAGGGCCCCGTAATGTACAGTATGCCTTGGGTGGAGTTAAGACACACCCAAGCTAACTTCTGCAGTGGAAATCGCTGCAGAAGATGCCTATGGTCACATAGACATTTTCCAGTTCACTACGTTAAGCATTGGGGCGAGTTTTCACTCTCCATGCTTAATATATGTACGTCATCTAGTGAGAAATTCCAACTTGGCGTTTCACATTGCGAAACGTGGCTAGTTTTTACTGATAAGAGGTGCACGTTGTGCTCCAATTACAGCGATGAGCTTGGAGAGCTTATCTTTAACGGAAATTCTGACTAGCGGGTTACATACCGTAGCCTACGTGCGCAACGGAAAAATAACAAATCGAAACGGAAATGAAAGTGCAAAAGTGAAACAGGAACGAAACACAAAAATACACACAGAAATTGCATGTAAAAATTATAAAAACGAAACGTAAAATTAATGCAAGTTACTGTAAAACAAAACGTAGTGAAAAACATAATGGAAAAATATGATGTAAATCACGTGATGCTGGGCGAAATTTGTCGGCACGTGACAAAAAAATGGTATTGTTTGATTTCCAAATTTATTTTCTAGAAGCATTTGAGAAATCAGACTACATACTGCAGGAAAAAATATAAGACGCTGTGATATCTGTATGCCATAGCCCGAAGAGTCTACACTTAAGGCATACTCTTTTCTTGAAAATCTGTCGCAAATGATTGGAACAATCAAAATCGAACGAATACCTCATTTTCTCTGTGCGCAAGAAAGACGAGTTCTATCTAGTGAAGTATATTTTGCACAACAAATTGGATTGTGTTGCATAAATCAGTTATTTTGCAAGCATCTTACGTTTCTTGCGTCGAAGCTGGATTTAAAGCGCTCAGTAGGTACTTTTTGAACGTGTTTGGCAATTATCGATCGGAAATTTCAGTGCCTACCTTGCGATGTATTATATACTGAAATTGTTCCAATACTTGAAGAGCAAATCGCTTGCGTATGTTTTCTAGCGAAAAAAGTATGGATGGGCTTTTACATGTTTTTGGAGGGGATCATACCTGCACATGGGGGTAGAGGGTAAAGCCTCTTACTTGAGACGCTGGACACCGCCGTCTGGTGCCAAGAAAATCGACAACCACCCCCTGAACTGTTTAGAAGACAGTTTCTTTATGATTTTCATGCACATTTGGTACGAAAAACATACTTGCGGAGCCTTTTTTTTGTTTTTTGTTTACCCACTCTTCACACTCCTCGATGAAAAGTCTGAGGAAAATTCTTGCGGTGCATCTGTGGAGATTATGACTTGGAGATTTATCGTACACATAATCCTGGCTAACCCCTCCCCACCAGAGGCCCATTTCTAGTGAATTTTCAAGGCCATCAATGAGACCTCGTTAAGCAAATTAAAATATGAGGAGTCATGCTTTATTATAGGGTTATGTCCAAGCCCATTGTGGACAGTTCCACCTCGGAATTATATTACAGAAAGTACAAGCATTGTACTTACACGTGACGTTTTCCTCCGTTGAAGTTTCTCATTTCAGATGCAAAATTCCAGCGCATGATTTATGCAAGAAGACCAAATTAATTAATGGTTGAAAAGCATAAGTGGCTGAATCGTCTCTCCATGTAAAAATGTGATGGTTGCTAAATTGATAGGGTGGGCGAAGGGAATGGTGGCAGAATTACTACAAATGGAAATTATAGTATCAGAATAAAATGCAGAATTGATGACGGATAAATACAGATTCCATATACAATACCCTAAACCTAACTCTACAAAAATTCTTGAGATGAAAGATCCAGTGAACAGGAAAGCCTACCAATCGACATGGATCCTTGTTACAGACTGAAACTGTCAGATCGAGGCTAATTATAGCCCATTACTTTGAAGTGACAGACGAAGGGACAGCCAAAAAAACTAGATTCGTTTTAACACACAATTTTCAGGGAGTGGAAAACTGTTCACTGTAGAAAAGCCCCAAATTTTTCGATGGCAACGAGAAAGCCAAAATCATAGATAGGTCACAAGGCATGTACCCTTTTGATCTGTATGGAATTGTATTTGACGATTATTGGATTGTTCTATTTGTTTTTAGTGGACGAACGAGAAATTTTCTTCATTTATTACAGTAATAAGCCTAACAATTTTTCGAGCTGAACTTACTTTTGGAAATTTTTGATTCAAAAGTTGAATTGCCTCTTATGTCAAAATTTTTTGCGCATTTTGTGAATATTTTTTAAGAACACAGTTTTTCCATGCTGTCCTGTCTGAGCCGTTGTTTACGAAAATTTTATGATCAAAGTCTTTTGTGCAAGAGGAACGCCGAATCAGTACACGTTATAAATAAATTCAAATGAATCTGATAGTCATCAAACGATTTTATCTGTTTTGAAAATACTCCGCCACGAGGAGGATTGAAATTTCAAGGACACATTTCTATTATTCCAATTTTTTGTTTTCGGTACCATTTCTAAAAATCGTTCTTAGTTTAATCACACCCGAGTATGGCGTCCACACTTTTTTCTGTTGCTCTCTTTTTTTTTATCGTAAGCTCCCTGTATAGTACGAATTTGCGATATCCGATAAATAAAATTTTTTTCAGGTTATTTCAAATGTGGACAGTGGGAACAATAACATAGGAAGTACACGTACGTTGTGATTTTGGGATGTAATCTTGGTTCGACCTCATCCAGCTAGTTTTTTGATCCATCGTAAACTTTGACTTGTCAAAGCGAGAAAGAACTTTTTCTTCCAAAATGCAACAAATTTACATCTTCCTTCTTGAGGGAGTTAAAGTTTGGTTAACCTCCATGACATATATTTTCTTTGGTTAGATGCACAGTTGTTTTCGAGATTGACCAGTTCTGATTTTATACTGTAGGTATTAGACGCTACGTCAAGGTGGACAGTCAATGCGTGCCATACAGAAGAGCAGCACCGGAATATCAAAAAGGACCAATTTACTACAATAGACGATGTTGTAAGTGGCGGAGTGTTTTGCTCGTTAGGCTTCTTTACATGGATGTTTTCAAGTGCCAAATAATAGGACTTTGGGCTATCACGCACTTGATTTAAGAAACAACCAAATGTAATGTACCAATCACATTTGATGGAACTAGCTATATGACAAAAAGTACTTCATATGTCAAAAAACTGACTCTAAACATTTTACGTTTTCGAGCATTGTATAAGAAACAGACTTTAGACACTTTCTCCAGCAAGTAGAATGACTGGTTCAAAATCAATCTGGAAACAATTGAAAAAATCACTAATGAAATCAACCCATTAACAACGAAGAAAGTCAATTTCATACATCCTTTTTTTAGCTTCGGAGTGAGATGATTTCGACTTTTCTTCTGTTTCAAGTTTCAAGCTTCAATCACAAGGCGAAAAATATGCAGAGACAATAGAAATATTCACTAGAACCAAAGTTTACTCTACATAGAATCATATGATACGCGGCAAATTAGAAAGATTTTTCCAAGTCCATATTTTTGGCTGATTCGATAGAAAAACTAGGTATTGATTTCCCAAGTCATTTGAACATGATCCGTAATAAGGCAGATTTAAATTTTACCATGTCTGCAAGATACCTCTAGTGAAGAACTGTTTGGGTCATTTTCAGCAGTTTCATTCTATTTTTAGCCGGTAGTCAACAACAGGGTATTGGAATGACAAAAAAGAATCAACCTACGAATAAACTTGCCAAGGGTGATGAAAAATCGAGAAATGCGGCTAATCGAGGTGATCGGAATGTAGAAAAAGTTTTCACCAAAAATGATAATTCGCTTACAGGATTTCGATCGCGGAGAGATGCTCAAATCAGCAGTAGAGGCGCGGGACTATCAAATTCGAAACATAAGTCGCGATCGCGAGACAGATTCAACAAAAGGAAATATGGTGCGTCCCGACCGAGCTTTGCAGGCTCTCGTCAATATCCAATCGCTTCTAAGACTGCTTCAACAACAAATGAACCGATGTTGAGTGATCAGGCTTCTATGGTTGGAGTTCAGCAGAAACGTAAGTGTTTTCCGAATATAGTACTACTACTACAACAATAATTGCTGCTATAGCTTGTTTATTCATAAATGATAGACGCAGCATTGATCGAAAATTAAGTTCAATACGACACACAATTTTTCTATACTGAAAAGTGTATACTGTAGGAAAAACGTGATTTTTCTAAATTAGAAGGCGGAGACCGAAATTACATAAATAACATGTTGCTTATCCGCTATTGACTTAGACAGAAATTTTTCGACAAGAGAAATCTTGAAATAAGCTTTTCAATTTTTCCATATTGAATTACGTCTCATCATACTGGTGCCTCCATTCTTGGAGAATAAACAAAGTGTACTAATACTACACCTACTACTACTGCTCCTACTACTACTATTTTATTTAGAATTTGACATCTTGAAAAACAATACAGAATGCATATTGAATATCATTTTCGTGATTTTGTCATAAAAAATCTCGATATGTATAGTTTACAATTGGCTAGGGCCATGTCCAAACGTTTCTTCCCCGTCTCATTTAAATCGACGCCATGTTTGGCCAAAAAAGTATGGCCCAGATCATTTGTTTGACAGACTTTTTTGAATAAATTGACCAAAAACCATTTCGAAACGTTTTAGATGGAGTTGATAGGGGCGTGGGCTACGGCCTGGTGAAGTTATGATGAATACAGGGCCGTAGAATTTCAGGCTGATTTGCAGCCAATCAATCGCCCTTTCCCAATTCGCTAAAAATTCAGTGATTCGAGCTTTTTCCAATGCGTCCACCATACCAAACACTAGGGCGATTTTTTGAACACAGGATGGAATGTAGAAATTGGGCATTGACCAAAGACGATAGAGGTCAGAAACAGCTTTGCCAAGATGGCAGGTAGTGCTGCAGAAACTGTTCCGACTTTCTAGGAGCCTGACTTGGGAATCCCCAAGCAGCCAAAAGCGTTTGAAGTCGTTTTTTGATGGAATTTTGTTTATCATCAGACGGTAAACTGTTGTCTCGAAGTCCATACGTTTTGCGCGGCCTTGTTTTCTGATGTCAGCACGTTTTCCTGTTTGGAGCGAACAAAGCTGGGTTTTTCGAACTTTGCAGTCAAAAAAAAGCTGTGAAAATTGAGGAACATCCTCAGTGGAGAGTGCCGATTTGCCCGAATCCAATATATGTAGCAAGCCTTTGTGTTTTTCAAAGGTTTGCCTCATTGCTAAATTAAGACACGGAAGTTTTCAAATAAAACTGATAAAAATTTGGTTCCATAGAGGGAGCTTGCGATAAAAACCAAACTAGTGGCGGGATAATACAAAGATGGAAAGAGTTAAAAAGAAGAATAAACAAGAGAAAAAAAGTTAAAATTAATACTAATAAAATTATTTAAAAAAAGTGAATGATGACATTGAGATCAAATTGAGACATGGTGCCAATAGATGTTCTCGGAATGCTCTATGGTTTCTTTGATGATCAATTTTTTCATAAGCTTTAGGTATCTATGAGATATGCCCAGATGGTGTAGGACTTTGTCATTGAAATGATCCCATGATCCCAGGGCACCAACCACAATGGCATCTGCAAAGACTTGGTAGCCTCGGTATTGAAATGCCCGTACCTCTGGTTCATAAGTCAACTGTTTCCCAAGCCGTGCCTGCATCAAAGATCTAGTTCCATTTTCATAAGTACAAGTTATATCTATAATATCTACACATTTGTTTTTCTCATTTACAATTAGAAGATTGGGACGAACTGATCTGTTCGCAATGGAACAAACAGAATTGATTTTAACAGTGGCTCCACCATTAGTAAATTGGGCAGCCTTGGCGACTCGCTGCAAGATATCATTATGACGAGCAGTAATCCCATATGGTAGATGCACTGGGCAATGACATAGTACATGAGGCAAAGTTTCCTGAGGATACCCGCATTTTCTGCATTGGCGCATAATTTGTGAATCTGTGCCCTCTTTGAGGTATGATGATGCATTCAATGGAAGCAGATTGAGTCGAGCTCGATGAATAAATTTAAAGCTGGAGAAGGAAATATGTCTACCTTCTGGCACAAAAGCATTATTGGCATTATCCACTGCTGTACACTGCGAAACTCGACTCTGGCTCTTGTAGGCTGTGCAAAAAGTTTCAAATTGCGTATTTTGGAAAGCTTTTCAGATAGTATAGAAGAAAGAATTTCTGCAAGTTTCATCAAAAATTTGGGTTTTTCCATTTGCAGTTAGTTTAATGCAAATTTTGTGGTTAGGTAGAAAATCGAATTTCAAATCCAGAACTTTCCTCACTGCTCGAACAGCGCATCTCACTCGTTTCAATAAACACTTTGCATCACGCCCATTGGATGACAGGAATGAATGAAACTTGCCAGACGTGTACCCGTTTAAGAACTGTAGCATTTCAGTTTGATCAGGTTTTCTGTGGATCCACTTAGGCAGAGTCTCCTGTAACATCTGTGTGATGTGGGACCGAATGTCTGCTTGCGGACTCGTAAAGAGCCGGAAAAGATATGTAATCAAGTGCAAATTAAGTTCATTGGATGAAAGAAAAAAACCCAGACCACCTTTATCAATCCGTGTAGTTAAATAGTAGCGAGATGCCGTTCTGGGAAGGTGGCAGATCTTCTTGACAGTGCAAACTAGTTCATCATCAAAGGTGTGAAAATCCATTTTCTGTGGAGATGAGAAGCGAAAAATATGACCATAACGTGGCAGGATAAAAGTTTTCAGAGCATCTAATTTTTGCCAAGGAGCTAAACAAGATTTTTCAACTGCTTTCATGTCGTTTATAGCAGTAATTATGCAGTCTTGCGGTGCCACCACAGCACTGATGCCTTGAGCCATACCCAAGTAACTGTAAGCATCATAGCGCATCAGGGCTGGGATAATTTTCCCATCCACATCGAATTGCTGTCCAACTACTGTACCTTTATCCAAGGATAATGAAGCACATTTAGATGGTTTGAGTTGCAGATTGACTGATTTGAGCAGCGCATTGAGGTAAATGAGCATATTTTGCATCATATGTGAGGCTTTAGAAAATAGAACCAAGTCGTCTGCATAGGCCAGCAATGTGAAGTTCATGTTGAAACGATTATAACCCTCGTGAGCGAAGTTTGCCTGAAATTTTCGGAGAATTCCTTCGATGGCTATATTGAACAGCAAGGGGCTCAAAGGGTCGCCTTGTTTCACTCCAGACCGAATGGGCACTTTACGGCTCACATATTTACCAACTTTGAATGTTGTGCTGCAGTTAGTATAAAAATCCTTTACAATATTGGCAAATGAAGGTGGGAATCCCATCTTTTCCAACATGAGGAGTATCAACCCATGGGGAACACTGCCAAAGGCATTGGCCATATCAAGCCACATGACTGACAAGTCTTTTTTTGTAGATCTTGCATTATGAATGATATCTTCTAGTAAAAAGATGTGCTCTGAGCAGCCTTCAACAGGTAAAAAGCCCTTTTGTTCGATGCTAAAAATGCTTTTCCCAACAGAAGCAGCTGTCAGTGACCTCTGGAGGCGTAAAATATGTTGGGCCCACAGGGAAGTATAAAGTTTATATATGGTCGCACTTAGTGATATTGGGCGCCAATTATCAATATCCTTTTTATAACCCTTTTTGAAAATCAAGATAGTTTGTGCTTCTTTCCAAAAATTCAGGACCATTTTCTTAACCAAGCAGATGTTGAAAACTTTGCATAATGCTTTTCCATCAGGATCTACCGCTCTATAGTCTTTATACCGTACATAGTCAGCTCCTGGTGATGAATTGGGAGCATGGCAGATTACGTATTTCACTTCTTGTTCTGAAAATGGGGCGCTAAATTTCGCCATAGCCTCTGCCGGCCATGGTTCAAGAGCAGGGAAGTTCTGGGTAGTGACCTCCCAGTCAAATGGCTTTTCTTCAAAAACGCTTTCAAAATGGTCAGCTACGCTGCTGACCCTGACCGGGCAGTTCGAAGATTCACTATCAATTATCTGTGTAAAAGCTCTTTTTTTTGTAGAGTTTTTGCAGTTTTGATGCTTGTAGTTTAAAATCAGATTTCTCCGTCGAGCTTGGTCCAATTTTTTCGCGATTACTATCAGAGTTACGATGTGCAGGCTTTTGAGTTTTGGCTATCACATTGGCAGCTTTTTTAACTCTTGAAATTAGTTCTAAGCATAAATGTTCAAAATCGGTCCAATTTTCGCCATTCTTGCGCCAGGATTCTAATTCTAAATCAACCCATTCGTTTAAGATTGAATTTTTTTGTCAGTTTGACAGAATCTGACTTTTTTGACGACCTTCTTCTGTGAAGGCGTCTTAGTAAGATTGTGACTTTTCTCCAGGTGACAAGTGAATTTTTTCAAAGCATTTGATCGCCATTCATGTACATCACTGTTGGAAAAAAGTAGCGATCGATTTTGGAGGAAGTTTTCAGCATACATACAAACATATATACCACAGCAACCAGAAGTTCCAATCGATTGCCTGGCGTAGTTTTCAGAATGTGGTGTCACGAATGACCAAGCTGTGCTATTTTGGCCATCGGCAAAAAGAGACAAAATTTTCAGTATATTATCACGCACGGGAATAGGGTTGTTACGTGATGAGTCATAGTAAAAAACTTTGCTTTCATCTAACGACAATATAGCAAGAGCCCAATGATTGTTGTCACGAAAAACTGGCAGAAATAGGAATTTTCCATCAAATTGTTTTTGTGGTTTCAATCTAGAAAGATCCATCTGCCAAATGATTGGATCAATCAAAAAGGCATGTTTATGGTTGGGGAAAACAAATAGACTGAGATATTCATAGATTATGCGATCACTTATCCATGCACTAGAAGATTTCAAAGGTAACAGAAAGTCAGGATTGACATCATGAATGTTGAAGCTAGTATACGCAAAAACATCAACTGAATCTGTTG
Source organism: Romanomermis culicivorax (assembly GCA_963922205.1). Lineage (NCBI taxonomy): Eukaryota > Metazoa > Nematoda > Enoplea > Mermithida > Mermithidae > Romanomermis > Romanomermis culicivorax. The sequence goes on from CAWUHX010000185.1 coordinate 690,119, forward strand.
TGTGATTTATTTGTTCTTTCGCAGTGTCACCTGGGGGGACGTCAGCACATACTGGAGTAAACACTGAAGGGTCAGTATCGGACACTATACTTTCCGTTGTGAAATCAAAAGAAGTTGTATCAAGCGTATTGACTTTCCTACTATTCCGACTTTTGTTTTGGCTATCAAGCTGGCTTTTAACAGAAACATATTGTGGTCGATCATGTTTAATAGTGTGGAGTCGTAGACCGTTTCTGGTAGAAAATGAACAATCACATTTAGGGCAATAAAAAGGGAGTTTAGGTGGTGTCTCAACTCTGAAGCTCGGGTGCTCATTCAACACATGAGACTTCACAACTTTTAGTCCTACTTTCGAGTCAGAAATAAAATCGCAGAATCGGCATTTGTATTTGCAAACAGGTATATCAAGTTTATGAGCAGTAGTCAGATGGCGGCATAGGCTATTTTTTGAAGCTTGGCCGGCTTCGAAATGTTTGTTACATAAGTCACAACATATTTGGTTCGATAGAGGTACCAAAAATTCCAAAACCGTTAAATCGTTTGTGGTTGATCTCGATGGGCAGTCGATTGCCGGAACTGTAAGGGGTGATTCAGTACCACCTTTAAATCCTATGTTACCTTTAGTGATCGTTTCTCTCGAGAAATCGATTCTGCCAGAAATATGGCCATCCGTTTGTTCTGATGGTCAGTAAACTCCATTGTAATTTCGTTGTGAGATCTGGTTCTCAGATCTATAATAACATTTCGACTTTTGACCTTTTGATAAGTAGTAATTTGCTCGGAACATTGCCACAAATTGGTCAAAAGCGATAATAGATTATAAGATTTCCGTACGCAAAATTTGCATAAGCCGTTTTTCCACAATTGCAACGTAAGTCGATACGTGGAAAGTATAGCCAGGAAGAAATCGCAGAGAGAAAACGAAACAACCGACCGATTTTCCACTACTACTACTACTACTACTCTACTACTACTACTACCACTACTACTACTACTACTACTACTACTACTACTACTACTACTACTACTACTACTACTACTACTACTACTACTACTACTACTACTACTACTACTACCACTACTACTACTACTACTACCACTACTACTACTACTACTACCACTACTACTAATCTGTAGACAAGAATTTTTTCTTTTTCCAGAAAAATATGCTGAGAAATGGAACAGCAACAGTGGAAGCAATAATCGTGACAAAACGTCGAGAAAAATAATGAAAAAAGCAAAAAAGACTCCAATGCATTCATTCGTTCCACCAGCAAATGCTAAGAAACCAAGTTTTCCTCAAAACGTTGAAAGACCCAAAAGAAATACGACGAATGATCAAAACGGTACGATGAGTTTTGTAATTGAATAATTTGTAGCATTTTTTTAGCTTCCATTGATTAGTCACTACTTAGCGCCTAGGTGTTTTAAATGAATTTGAGTAGAAATGGTGAGAAACTCAAGAGTTTCAATTGTCCTAGCAGTCGTCGAACATTCTACGGCTGCACCAACGCCTACTACAATTTGTAAAATTTCAGAGCATTAATAGTCGTTCATCTAGTAGATCAGCAGTTCGGTACACATTGCGTATTTCTCATAGAAAGTTTATAAATCGGAAAATGACGAAAATATGCATCAGTTACGCTTTTAGGATGTATTTTTTTCTGAAAAAATCTTGAAAGTTAGTTGATTTTCAGTCTTATGTGGCATTGCTTTGTTCAAATCGTAAAAATATAAAATAGTAGTTGCTTTCCGCACTGTCATAATTTACAAACATTTCCACAAAAATAGATTATAAGTGAGATGTTTGAAAATGCGGATTTCAGAGAATGAAGTGGAACTTGTTTGTTCATTTTGACATATCATACAGATTTCATTTGGCTAATATGTAGACAATTTCATGGAAAGAATGTAGTTTAAACTTCATCAAAAGTTTTTTTTAATCATAAGGAAATCACCAAGTAAGGATTACTGAACTACAGAACTACCAGATTTTTGTTGCAATCATAGATTTTCTAGTTTTTCGACAACTGCAGCAGTTCACTGAGCCCCTAGACTTGTTCAATGGTCGTCAGCGCAATCTGCCTCGGAAGATCGGGGAGTCCTTACCATACATACACGTGGTAGGGTTTGAGGGGCATTGATCCCCAATAGATTTTGATTGAAGCTCAGTAGATTCTTGCTGACCCCCAGCAGAGACCGAGAAGATGATGGAGGAAATTCAGCACGAGAAAATAGAAAAAGTAGATGTAAGAATGAAAATGATGCAGTAGTTGAACCATTTTTCTACACAAAGCATACTGGGTTACAAAAATGTAACATGAAAAGTTTAGAGAGTAATTATCAAGTTTCACATATTTGACTAATAAAGGCTGAAGAATTTCCTGTTTGGATGCTAGAAGATATTTCTTTTCGTTATCAAAAAAATTTTTTCATCCTTCTTACTGTCGTTGTTGACTCACAGCGGAATTCTTAAGTTCGTCCACAGCAACTTTTGAAATGCAATAGAAATGAATTTAGAACAATTTCAGCTTTTGAGTTCATGCAAAATGAAGTCGTAGTTGAAATCGATTCTAACAGCTTCCGAGAAGTTTCTTCTGATGATCTGGTACGAATTTCTAATTCAAGCAGCGAAACTAATCGAATTTTTCTAGCTATGAATGATAAAAAGAACAAAAATGGCATGCGAAAGCCAAAAAAGGCGAGACGAGATGGTACAGGCCTTTCGACGCCGGCGCCGTTGATCATCAACACTGGAATTGCAACAGCATTCAGTTCCACAGCAACTGCCAGGGCATCACTCGAAAAAGGTATGTTAATTATCAATGTAGCGATACCTAACCAGTAAGGCTTATTACTGTAATATGAAGGCAAAAACTTCTCATCCATGAGCAGTCGATGGAAGACCTAAAAATTTTCTCCCATGACCTTGTTCAATGATAAAAGTTTCTGGCGTGAAATATTCAAATCAAGAATGGTTAAGTATAATGGTTCATTGAATTTGGTACCAACTTTGTCAGGGGGAAAATTCTTACTTTTTCTGCAGTATGAAGTTTTTGCCCCCGTTGAAATTGTGTATCAAAGTGAGCCCACATTTTTTGCTGTCGCTGCGCAAAGTAAATAGTCTATAGCAAACCAAAAAATTGGTCAAACTTGACTTGGTTTTTTGTTCCATCCTCACGAAATAGGTTTGCAATTCAAACTTTTGGGTCATCTATGATTATTTGAAGTTTCGACTAATATATCATAGAAACAGTAATATCTTCGGTGGATAATAAATAACCTTTCACTTCCATTGAGTTACTTGCAGTTCGTTACCCATAATTGGCAAAAATTTACGATGGAAGCGCTACACATACCTACCCTTAATCAGACCAGCAGTCGAACAAATTTTCGAGGATTCAGGCTTTCTACCGTTTTTCGAGCTGCTAAATATGCTTAAAATGTTCAATCCTCAATAGCCGTAGGAAACACTTTGCCTCACATTCCTTAACAATGATCAGATCTTAATATATTCTCAGAAAACTGGGACGTGGATTGCATTCTTTCGAATGAAACTCGTCTATAGCATGTTTTGTTTAAATGCTAGTAAATTGAAAGGTGGAAAGTAAGTACTATTTCATATTTTTACAATTTTCTACCGAACAAGATTTTTCATGAGCATAATCAAATAACCTTTAAAAACGTTATGATTGAAGAATCGTCATGTTAACGAGTTTAACGACAACATCAATTCTTTCATTCGCCTTGCAACTATTTTCTAAAAAACAGTAACATGTTTTCACTCCTACTCTCACAACAGATCTTGGAATCAAGTTTAAATCTAATTTGCATATTCGAAATATAAAAAATCGTCATTGTGAATTGTTCGATAATAACTTTACCTACATTTTTCGAATTATATTAAAAAGTTTTTTCTGGAAATGTCACGAAAAATATAGCTTCAATGCAATAACGGCAAAAATCTCTACTCGGAAAATTTTCATGTGCATAGCGAAAATTTGAGTAAAAAAGACAAATTTGCCTGATAATCTTTTTTGTCACCAAGAATTATTACAGATCGATAGATTTTGAGAGCTTATTACTTGAACATTTGCACAATTTATCATTGTGGATATGATGCAGTAATTAAAAGGAAGTGAAACTATCATTCCCCGTCAATATTAATGCATTTGAGATGAATAAAGCATCTTGGTTCATATCAGACAGAGCCTTAGATGGAATGAATTCCAAAAGTTCCTGTTTGACGATTGCAAGAAAATCATTTCCTAAAATATTCAATGCAGCAGTGCAATGAAACTATTAACAATTTATTTAGATGTCAAAACTAATGCAGGAAAGCCAGATAAAAAACACAACAAAAATGGCGGTAAAGGCGCTCGAAAATTAAAAAAAGCCCCATGGACTTCCACACCGTTGATCAACTCCAAAATTTCGACCGCGTCCTACTCTTCTGCAACTATTCCATCGCTCGGAAATCAGATGTTGAACGATCAAGCTGCTGCAGTTGTTGGTCAGCCAGGTCAGATTCTTCGAAAATTTGTCTCTATTGTCCGTCTTTACATTTTATGTGCGTCCTGAATCACGTTCGAAAAAGGCTACTACGTCATTTTCTATTTTGCAATTGCAACCAAAATAGATTTTAACCGAGCTTTAGCCACTCATAATTCTGTCAAAAAGGAAAATATACCATTCTGAATAACTTTTTTGAATAGATCTTAATGAGTTCCGTTGCTCGACCTTTAGACATCAGATCAAAGTATGCCGAATGTCATCCGTCAACTCTTCACAATAATGACAGTTTGATCTTTCCTTAATTTTATATCTCATCAGTTGAGGTTTTACTAGTCTGTCATGGAGAATTTTGGGATGTAATTGTTTATATTTGTTTATATTTGTTTGGTATTGGTAATTCTTGAAATCTATGCAATTTTAAATTCCAGATTCTGTAGATTAAAAATATTTTCTCATTTTTGCACTCCTGTTGTTATACATTTGCGTTGATTCAATAAATTCTGCTCAATATTAAGTACGCCTTTGATGTCAAAAACTTCAGGTTTAAAATTGATCTCTTCCTTGGTTCCGTTAGCTTCCATCAACAAATTTTCCCAGTTCTTTAGTGAGCAGCTTATAATTCTAAAGTAGTTCATTTATTCAATCAGACATCATTCTCTTTTCGTTTATCCAGAATTTTGAATTTCCAGTTCAATTATTAAATTGAACATTTTTTAAATTTCTAACTTAAAATCTTTCTATAATTTGAAACTATAATCTTTATCTACTCGTAACACGGATGCTTAACATCCCATTGGGTATACGAATATAGATATGGCGATAATAAACAGCTTTTCGTACCCGCGATCGAGAAAGAAATTTTTGGTAGTGTAGCCATTTTTCAGTATCGATACCTCTGCTCTATTATACAGTGTTTCGATGCATAAACATAAATTATTCCCAAAATTTTTTGACTTAAGGGCTTGTATCATGAACCTCCTGTTTAACCTAAAATAATCTATCAAGTCTAAAGGGTCATTTATACTTGCCTTTTTTGGCGGAACAGAACGGAACGGAATGCAATTGACACAACGGTACTGAACGAAACGGAAATTTTCCTTCCGTTCGGTTCGATTGGAGGTTACCATTGGTCATTTTCTAGAAAAGTGCAGTTATTCTTTCCGATCAAAAGTGAATTTTTAGGCTGGTCATTTCAAGCTGTTGGCGATCGGTTCTGTTCCGTCGAAAAAGGCAAGTATAAATGACTCTTAAGAGATATCTAATATTCTCTAATATACAGGGTAAGCCAAAAAAACGACCGGTGCTGACTTCCATAGCTTTCAAATAGATGAAGCTTTTTTAATGCGGTTTGCTGTCGTCGATAGGTAAAACTTTTGGCATAAAAAACTGCAAAGTTTCAGTCAGATCGTTTAAATATAGAGTGACTAGAGTGAAAAAACTAAACGTCGATTTTTTTGCAAAAAAACAAACAAAAAATCGACAAAAAATTATATGAATCATATAACAGTTGAAACTACAAGTGAGCCGTTTCAACGTGTCCTCCTTTCTGTTTGACCACTAATTTTAATCTTTTTTTCGAAATGATTTTTTGATTTTGCTGATTTTGCTTTTCGTAGTCCAATTATAAAACAAATGCACTTGATTTTAGGAAAATTCTGCCCATATTGAAACAAAAAGCTGATGACTTTAAATTAACTGTAAATTACAAATCTTAGTCATTTTTTATGTATTATTATCTGTAAATAGCTTTACAAAACGTTTTTCACAAAAGCACAACTTTTACCTTGATTTTACAATTTTTACTTTTTGAAAAATGACCACTTTTACGAAACTTTTTATACGGAAACCACAATATGGAATTCTATTGCAGCGAATTTTTTTGGCTCACATTGTACAGGTTGAGCCAAAAAAGGCGACTGGTAGGATTCTAGTCAGTCAATATTCGATCAATGTGGCTGAAACTTATAGTTTTTATGCCAGATCTTTCATCTATTGAGGAGAGGAAACGGCATTAAAAAAGCTTCACCCATTTGAGAGCTATGAATGTCAGTACGGGCCGCTTTTTTTGGCTCACCCTGGCCTGGCGGGTATAAAACTTTTTTGGTGCCCATGCATGATTTTTTCGATTACCCCTTTCATTCTACTTGTCATTCTCTTTGTTAATATTTGAAATCCGTATCTGTCAAAAAGATAGGGCGTCAGTTTAACAAATGTTCGAATTGTATCTTTGGTTTTTTTATTAGTGTAATTGTACTCTGTCCCTGATAATTTCATAGTTCCCCTTCTGTAGGCTATATTGTCGGCAATCAAAAAGAGATTTTCTATTAGATGCCAGAAATTCTTATAAAATTCTGTTCTTAATCCATTATCTTCTGGAGTTTTATTTTTTTCATACTCATTAATTTATGATTAGTAAATTCTAAATATCTGGATTTTCATTGTAAATAAGTAGGTTTTGGGAAAACTATAAATGCAAGACGATCAATGAATAACTTCTGCTCAGATAATTTCATGTCCTCTTCTGTAGACAAATTACTGTAGCATTTATATATTTCTTCTGATATTTTTTTGGGGTTTGTCATTTCTTTTCCAGTCAATGTTTTCGTTTGACTTATAGTTTTCCCGTTGTAATTTAGCTTTCCATGTTCCAAATGTATTTATTAGGTTTTTATCTCTTATAGTTCCACATAATTTTGACCGCTTCTAGAGCAGAAACTGCTTTCTGCATCATCAAATATTTCCATTCTTATTTTGTTATGATATAGTTTTAAGTCATCGATATTTGTTTGTGTTTGATAATCTAGTTTTTCCTCCAAATTTTATAGGCTTTTCCGTAATTCAGATTCATAATCACATCTTGGGTGTTTTCCTTTGCCGTTCCGATGGTATCGTAAAGGATCCTGTACTGATTTTTTTCCAACAGCTGATTATTGAACATCTAATAACCGGATGCCGGTTTCATCAAAGAGCTGTAGCTTAACCCATGCACCCAAAACATATTGAGAAAATTAAGCTGCAGCTGAGCTGTAGCTTAACTCTGTAGGTTATAACATTGTCGTTAACGTGCAGCTCAGCTGCAGCTTAACTTTCCCGATATGTTTGTCTGTCTGAGTTACGCTACAACTGAGCTGCAGCTTAACGGCAATGATATAACATATAGAGTTACGCTACAGCTTAAGCTACAGCTCAGCTGGAGCTTAAGGCTCTTTGATGAAACCAGCCCCGGATCCTCTACATCTGAAACGTTCTATTATTTTCAAAAGTAGTGCATTATGATCTGAGGACTACCAATAATTTTGCACTTACTAATTTCATTCACCAGGTCTTCCGAGACAAACATACAGTCTAAACCGCATAATTTCTGGTTTGTTAACGTGCATCATGTGTATCTTCTTTGGGAGGGATTCCAAAACTTAAAACTGACTACGAGATCAAGTTGATCCAAATAAATCTTGAGTTTAGCAAGAGAATCTTTCCCTGGGTTAGTGCAAGAAAAGTATTATCGTTTATTCAGCTGCCAAAATGGAAGCGGGAATACAAGGAAAGAAACACAACAAAAATGACGCAAAAAATTCACGAAAATCGAAAAAGGCTCGATGGACTTCCACGCCGTTGATCAATTCCAAAACTTCGACTGCGCCTAATTCTTCTGCCACTGTTCCGTCACTCGAAAATAAGATCTTGAACGATCAAGCTGCTACAGTTGCCAGTCAGCCAGGTCAGATTCTTGAAAAATTTGTCACTATTGTCCGTTTATTCGCTGTCTATGGATTACTACTACGTGTGTTCGAAAAAGTTCACAGTGTCATTTTCTATTCTACGATGTTCATACATTAACAGATAGGGAAATCAAAACCAAGCTTTAACCACTCATAATTCCGTCAAAGAAGAATATATACCATTTTGAATAATATTTTTGGAAAGATCTTAATGAGTTCTTCTGATCCATTCCCAATTCAGAACGTGTTAGAAGAACGTGATTCCTGTTTGCCTTAAAAAGTGACCGCGCCGATGTATCTATTGATGTCAGTTTCGTTTCTTTTTGAATTGACGTGAAGACTATATTTAATTTTTTATATTCCCTGACAATTGTTGATTCTTTCTCTGCTACTAAGCTATTAATTTATCATTACTTTTCTCTGAGTACTAATGAGGGAAGGATTCCAGGCGTAAATTTCAACAATTTTTATCTGAGTAGATTCGATAAGGCCTTGTCATGCTAGCAATATTAGGCTTTTTTTTGTTTATAGGCTATATTTAAGACACGATTTTGCTTACAGGCAATATTTTGAAATAAAAAACGGTTTGAAAACCGAAATTTGCTCAAGTGTCGTCTACGGTTCTAAGTTCGCATAAACTCGATCTAGGCAACGATAAAAGTTTAAAAGATACTGAGATATTTATATGCCTTATACAAAGCACAATTGTGAAATTAATTTACATTAGTTTGATTACTATATGAATTTAATTCTTTGAGATAATCTTTCTGAAAAAAATGTTTATAAAATCATTTATTTTCCCTCGAAAAAATGATACATTTTTGCAGGAAAAAGCAGAAGACGTGCTAACGCTAACAATGGTGAAGAAAACATGGATCCTGTTCATGTTGTTGTGCGATCAGCCACTTACAAAAACTTTTGTGGCCTTTTTACACATGGCGGCAAATTTGAGAAGGATATTTTGTGCAGGAATATTCACAAGCTGGAATATAAATCCTTTATGGAAACGACCAGTCAAATTGGGAGTGCTTGTCAGCTGACAATCTCTAGCAAAGAAGGATATGTTGGTAGTAAAGATAGCAACCATCCTTGTCATTATGAATGGAAAAGAGACGTCAGTGAGCACAATTTTTTTTGTACTTTCCCTATTACTGAATTGTGAATCTGCTCAGCTGCAATAATGGAACTTCTGATGTAACATTAGAAATTTATCGTGTTTAGTACTCGATCAGAATTCTTCAAAAGATTTAACATGAGGCTTCTTCCGAAGGGCTAAATCGGGTTTTATTGTTGTTAAAATCTTTAGCTCTGCTGCTTTCAAATTTTGGTACTTTTCAGTTACGGAGTAAACATGATTTTATATATATACTTTGTGTGGAACCATCTGCGTTAATATTCTCACAAACTTTGAGTTTTCAAATATGGTAATTCAATTTCAGTGAGAAGAAAAATCGTGGAAGATGTAAACAGTAGATTTTCATAGAAATTCTATGGCTAGTAACAATTATCAGTGGTGGAGCAAGCTCGAAACCCCCTACTGACTAAAAAACGAAATGTGGGTCATTGTTGTTACTGTCATTTCGGATCACAATGATTATGTGAGAAATTCATCATTGACTTATCCATCTTTCTATATGATCCGTCGACTGATATTTCGCTAGATATCTGAAAGAAGCAATATTAGAGATCTAAGTCTCTGACGCATAACATACAAAACATCCTAAAGCACCCTAATCTCTTGGCCATTGCCCTATGCTAAGCAAGGAATTGGCGGAGCTTGAATTTCTGCATATCTCTCTATGTGATATTTAGCAAATATCTTGCATGTGGTGTCGAACTCATCTAAACCTAAATTATGTATATGTCTGTGTTTCACCATTATGGCTAATTAATGTAAATTTATGTTTTCAAGGTTTTTATTACAAAGAAAAAAGACAGAAGTGCGTACCCACGTTCAATCCGGATTTGAAAGGTTTATACGGAACAATGAAAGAATGCCTAAAACGAAAGAGTAAATATTACCTTTCCCATATTAAACCAGTTGTTATCAAGTGTGTGATATTCAGGAAGAGAAAGAGCAACGAAGGATTGTAATTTAGTTTTGGACGCCAAAGATGCGAATAAAACTCAATGCGATTTTATTAGCAAAGAAAGTGGTCATGTATTCCAAAGACGTGCTCAGTGCAGCACATATTCACAATGTCCGCTCACTTTCAACAAAAAGTGTTATATTATGAAAAATAGAAAGTGGTCACTTGATAGATTGGATCTATGTGATGTGAATAATAGACTGCTTAGTAAGCATACTTTCCTACAATCATTATAATTTTCATTTCCATAGATTATTACTATTTTTTATTTTTATTATTATTATTATTATTATTATTATTATTATTATTATTATTATTATTATTATTATTATTATTATTATTATTATTATTATTATTATTATTATTATTATTATTATTATTATTATTATTATTATTATTATTATTATTATTATTATCATTATTATTATTATTATTATTATTATTATTATTATTATTATTATTATTATTATTATTATTATTATTATTATTATTATTATTATTATTATTATTATTATTATTATTATTATTATTATTATTATTATTATTATTATTATTATTATTATTATTATTATTATTATTATTATTATTATTATTATTATTATTATTATTATTATTATTATTATTATTATTATTATTATTATTATTAGTTTTTTATCATTATCATCGTGTGTGAATGACTTATTCAAACATAATTCAGGATACACAGTGAAAGTTTTGAAAAATGGACAGAAAAGGTGTTATGTGGACGCATTTGATCACATTGATTCCAATCGATTTGTCATAAAAGCTGATTGTGAAAAAAGTAAGTCAGTATGAATGCAAATTTATGCATTCATTCCTTTTAGATAGGTAAAAGACAAAATGTGTATTAAACCAGAGAATGCCAGGTGAATTGAGGTCAGGCAGTAAGAATGACAAGTCATATGGCTTGGATAAAGAGTCCATAAATTCAAGCATCTAAAGTGCCACATATGACGTATAATGGTTCTTTTTCTCAAGCCGTATAGCACTCTTTCCATTGTAGTAGAGATGTTAGCTGCTGATCCAGTGGTCAATTCGAGCTTGTCAATTAATTCAACAACAGTTCACAAATTAGATCTTTCTAAGCTTGTGCTGTAGACTAACACATACACCTTGAGTCGTGATCAATTATTTGTAGCCAAACCCTGAAGAGTTTCCTACAAATATCTAGAGTTGAATAACCTTGAAGTCCAGTTCAATCATCATTTTCAAACGATTGTTGGCATGCAATTCTGAGTTGTATGGTGTAGTCCTCAGAATATACACAGGGTTCCAATGAACTTCCAAGAATTTAGTGTTCATTTGGTAGGCTGCTGTGAAGTTTTGGGTTTATAGAAAGGAAGTTGCAGCAGTTCAATCACAGACTAACAATACACAAACACTTCCAAACTCTCCAGATTCACAGATACCTCAGCAGGAAACTCCCTAAACCTCAGACAGAACATTGTGGATTCTGACCAAGAAATTCCTATTCATGTCTCCAATTTCCTGACCTTATTGAACTTCCCCTGCACTCACAAAACAGTACAAGTTACCGTTTGAGCTTGTATTGAGTGTCCAATTTGATGACGCCAATACAATAAATAACAAATATAAACGTACGGATGATCAAGCATGCATAAAAGTTATAACGAACAATACATAATGAAAAATAACCACAAAAAAATGCATAACAGTGGCAACATAAATCAATCTAAATTTCGAACGTGCGCTACTTTTCGCTGCATTCCACCACCTGTGCACCAACGCAGGAAGTCGATCACGTGCACCTACAGTAACCCTAACATATTTTCAAAAAAATATTTTAGTCTGCAATATACTTCAGCTTTAATGCTCTGTATTGAAGATGACTGAAATGAGTCATGAAAATCGTCTACAACAATTTTCAACAATACGATTTTGTTATGTTTACTTCTCTGCTTAGATCCGAAGATGTCAGCAATATAACTCAAGTCCTATCGGCTTGTACTCAATCGACTACTGTAGGTCACTCAAAGGAGCTTCCTATTAGCAATCAACTGAACACAGTGCAACAGTCCTTAAGCAGAAATAAACACAACCTTCAGTCACTAATAAGTAACTGGAAACTCTAACTCTTGCAATCGAAGGGCACTCAGGGTCTCCCCAGATGCCTCCTAAAGGTTCACACAACTACACAGAACTCACTTCAGTAATATCCAAAAGGACTGGGGCTTCACCTTGGCTTGGCTCCCGTGTAAAGCGACTCCCTCCAACCGCTCAATGCGCGAGAAATAGTAATGATGTAAATAATAAATAATTATTATATTAATAATATGCAAATCTGGTGTGGGGCTGTCGACGTTTGCCTTTACTAGGCGAAACAATACAATACAATTTTATAACGGACGCGACTCGCCCAAAACACACCAAAGTTGCGAAGGTAAACCCGAATGAATGTTTTCTTCTTTTTTGGTGGAATCGTAACTTTGTCGATTCACCAATTTTGCATAGATGTGGGATTGCTACTGCCGTAAGCACATCCCGAACAATTTTTTCAATTTTAAATAATTTTCAGCTCTCAATATTAAATATTATCGAGATGGTGCTTCGTGTCGTGTAGCAACTAATATAACAAATGCAACGTTGTATTCGACTAGAAAAGATTGTCGGCATGAAATTAGAAAAAGATCGCTCGATTCAGGTATTTCACAATGAAATGCATTGATAAAAATCTAGAAACTTTGACTCAATTTATTGTACTTGTTTTTAAGTTTCAGGAAATATAACCGTGTTCTGTGTCAAACGATATTCCAAACGTGAAAGTTTATGCAAGTGTAAGCATTCTGCTGCAAATACCATATGGTTTATTAATTAGAAAGTTATTAAATTATAGACTCCACAGCTGACTATTGCAGAGCTAATGCACATAACAAAGGAAGTAGTTGTCGAAGTAAGTGATTCCATGTATTAGTTTAGATTTCAATGCTATTCTGCAATTTTGAATATGTGCAACCGAAACTAGAAATCGGCTCAAGCGGGCATCGAAGCGAATGATTGGGTAGCAGATCCGCTACCTACTGCTCATCCGCTACCTAGTGTAACATCCGCTACTAGCATCAAAAAATGTGAAAAAAGTTTTGCTGTTATTTTCATAAGTGTTTTCCGAAGACAAAAAAATAAAAGAAAATGGAATGCGATGGGCGTTTTGCGAGGTGGAAAATATTTTGTTTGCCACTTTTATTGAACCGCAAGAATGGTTAAAAAACGTAATACTGTAGATAGTCTACCAAAAGATAAGTCACTAATGAGTGAAGGTATGTAATGAAATCATAAAAATGACCACGCAACCACATTCTAATGAGTGAAAGATTTTTATTTACATAACAAAGTAACCACACAAGCACCTCGAGTGACAGAACAATCAGCCTAGACGGACGTTTTTCATTCTTTACCTGTACCAATCCTGGTGATGAAAATATCGTTTTCGTTTTGATTTTTAATTTTTTTCAGACGTTTTTTGACTTTTTTAAAGAGTCTTTTAAATAATTTTTAAATATTTTATAATTTTAAGTTCAAAATTTAAAAAACTATTGTTGAATATACCTCCCGAGTAGACCAAAGACTGATTATTTTCAGCAAACGTGGATCCATGGCAATTGTGCCACTTCTATCTAAAATTATTGGGATAACCTTGAGCCTAGAACAACAAATCACTACATCTCACCGAGGTTCATGACCCGCATTTGGCAGAACACAATTTCTTGCATTTACTTCTGAAAATACAGGGCAAATTGAAAATTTTGATGTGCATCGTTTGCAATCGCATATTTCCCAATTTTTAACGAATGAAATTTTTAATTTTCACGGTACATACGCCATCTAATTGGTAAACAAATTAAATGAGCCGAACAATTTGTAAATGCATACTGTATATTAATGAAATCCTGCCTAGGTTATTCAACGCAAAAAGTAAATGTAACGCGTTACTTATACACCTCAGCAGAAAGCGGCAGATGTGCACTAGGTAGCGGATCTGACTACGGTAGCGGTTGTGCACTAGGTAGCGGATGTGCACTAGATAGCGGATCTGGCACCGACCCGAAACGAATGTAGATAAGAGTCACTTTTTAACTCATTTTTAATGGATTCGACAACTGATCCACACTCCCTGAACAAACATGAACGCTGGGAGAATAGTGCACATACATCGATGTGGGGATTAGTAGCAGTGACATAAGCCATTCAATGTTTGACCCCACCCGAACAGCTGTTTGTCTTAAGTAAAAATTGCCGTGTCAAGGTGAATAGAAATGTTTTATTCCAAAACAACCAATGTACATGAAACATCAACATTTAAAGACATAAAAAATTTTTCCATTTTAAAATTGTTGTAGCAAAACAATCTTAGTTCATTTATCCAAAAATATGATTCAAAACGATGTATTTTAACTTTTGTTGAGTTGAGGGTGGTTCAACTTTGCTTAAAAATAAATAAACCTGCGCAGATTTTACTATATGCTTTCAATAACTCAAAATATTTTGTTCTATGGCAATTTGGAATATATATTTATGATCAAATAATCGCAGGTATGACATTGAAAGAAGCAGAGGAGAAGAAAATTCCCAGTGAGCCAATTTATCCAACTTTCACATTTATTTATGCATGCTACAAAATTTCTTTATTTCAGAAGACTTCCCACCCGATTTTGTATTTTTGGTCACGTATTTCCATGGAGGTACAAATCACACATTAAGTAAAGCTTTGAATAATTTGAAAAATATTCGAGAAACCCATGTATGAATACTTTCAGTCGACAACCAATGTGGAAATTCAGATAAATGCAGATGTAATCTATAGCTGGATTTGTGCCTACAATTTTGTCGCCATTTTAATTATTTTTTAGTTTGTCCAAGAAACAAGGCGATGGAAGTTTCTTTAAGTAAGTACTTTCAACTTATGATTGCTTGCTCATGACGTTCTATTTGTGTCACACATGCATTGTTCAATTAATTTTTTTTCTAGGCAGTCCCGGCAAGCTGTACAAATGCTTAGGAATGTGTGGAAGCAATGACAAGCCAGTGTGTCAAAGTGGGTATCCGAACATTATTCAAAATTTTGTGAATCACATTTAGGCTTAACCGATTTTTCAGCTATAAGTAAATGGGGGAAAAATATAAGTCACTTATAAAATTCCTTGCGTATCAATGGCAATCTGAATCGAAAAATCTTTCTAAGAACAGAATATTTGTGATATAACATCGTGGCATGAAAATAACATTCGACTGTAAAGAATAAAGATTAAAATGCGATTTCGAATATTTAAAAATGCGATCAGTTACTCTGATAAAATCTCATGAACTCGAGACTGGAAATAACTTCAGTACAAAATTTTTCTTCTGAAGATATAAAGAGTATATTGCTTAAGTCAACAACTCGAAAGGGAAAATCAACTATCTCTAAATTTTTTTCCTAGCTAGACATCAGCTGAATGCTGAACACATTGTACTAACTGAGCAATTTTGACTATAAATCAGTAATGCTGATAGAATATTAGCATGAATTACGATTTCATGTGCTCCGTGATTATGCTGCAGACGAGCGTTATCGTCATGCATAAATTTTGACAAAAACTATTATAAATAATATCCAGTTATTGAGGTGACTTTGGAATTCTACGACTGATGTCGTATTTCTCACAAATAAACATATAACCTGCTTTTTTTCAAAGCCTTTTACATCATTATCGGCGGTGTTTAAGAAATATATTGAATTCAAAAATATTTTGTACTTTCATAATCTGATAACAGTTTATGCATCGTTTTTAAGGTATCCACGACATGTCAAATATAAAAGACAGAAGTCAATGTAATAGTTATTTTTTATTTCTTGAAACTTGCCAATCATTCCCCTTCCAATAATTTCGTTAGTGATTGCTGGATCAAAATTGTCGTCCATCGTTATATTCGATAAAAAGCAAACGTACAAAGTACACCGTTGCAATGAAATACAATGCATCAGTAAAGAGAAAACTTCGCTTTCAGAAACACTAAATTATATGCAAATTTTTTTTTAGGAGATGATCATTGTGGGAAAGGCAGCGAATGTCGATGTGAGTAAATTTTTTAAATTCCCATCATAAGAAATTTTTCCAAAATGGCATCACTACAATTCTATTGTTATAGATTGCACAGAAGAGGAAGCTAAAAAGTATTCAAGTACGACTCCCACATCTCTTTTTCATTTTATGATTGAATTATAGGCAATTTTTTTAGATTTGATGGGAAAGCAAAATGCAGGTTAGTGAATGAAGAATTATTCCACCAATTTATAAAGCAATATTTTATTATAGTTGCTATCAGACCTGTAGGTAGGGGGGGTTGGAGGGCCATGCCCCCCAAAATCTTTGAACTGTTAAAAAAAGACAAAGGACCTTTGGTTTTTTTCCAAGTCAAGTCAGAAAAAAGAAAGTCAAGTCAGAAATGCCAATTTTATGATAATTTGTGTGAAAGAATGTGTGGCTCCCCCCCCCCCCCCCGAAAACAATTTCTGGCTACAGGCTTGGTTGCTATGACAAATCTAACCATATTATTTTTTTCCGGATAATTATTTCACAGCATCATATGAGCTGAGTCGTACGTCTGTAGTTGCAACAGCTCTCAAATGATTTAATCAAAAATTCTCTCAGCAGATACACATATAGTGGCTAAAAACCAGAGAGCTAAATCACTCCATACTCTAGTTATTTGGAGGTGATATACATTGTTAGATCACAAGGCAACTTCGATACAAAATTATGAATGGCTTATTGATGTGGAATTTACAGGCTCATATACCCTCGGCAACCCTTCTGCGGTTCTTGGGAGATTCTTGACTCAGCTCTAACCCTGACGCTAACTGGACTGCCTGAGATAATGTCAAGGGAATTAACTACTGAGAGGCTCTGCATAACTTCAATGGCGGAATTATTATTATTAAAATTGGGCAACAAACAAAATATAAATAGAGCACCAAAATGCCACTGGTATAAGGGAGTGTACACACGAATTTAATACTTGAAAACGTTCGGAAGCCAAAATTAATCAGCGCTGTTGCGCAATAACACTACCAACTATTAATAATTAGTATTATGCAAAAGCTCTCAGGCTCCGCGAAAAGGCACACTAGGAAAAACCAGACGGTTGGTCATCTACTAAAAAACAGAACAAAAAACACCACAAAATACATTCTTGCACTATGCAAAATTTCCTCATCCATTTATTTTTGTACCAAAAATGAAATAACACAAACCGTTTTGACATATTTGTTTACCTAATGAAAAATCAACTTACTTTAATTACAAAGAACTTTAGAAATAAAATGAATAATGATAGAGGACCAAAGGTCAGAGGAATTGACCGTCTGACATTGATCCTATTAATGAAGCTTTTGCATGATACAGATTTCTACACGATTTCTTCAAGATTTTGAACTATTCTTGGTTACGTTGCCTCTAGTGAGACATCGTAAAAAACGTCGTCGTTTCCATGCACGGATCATTCGAACTTAAAGAGAGTAGTGTAAATTTTATCTATTTTTGAATTTAGCAGAATGGTAGATTACACTGCAAAAACTTCTCAGCTTTGTTCTTTTTCCTGAAATTTTTCGATGCATTTCAGGAAAATCGATAGATTCAAAAGAAAATAAGTATCACCAGAAAGTTTAAAATTTTCCTCAATGCCTCAATGTGCCCTCGATAGAAATTTCAAATTAATCTGCATCTATCAATTATAAAATATCTAGAAATTATGAAAACAAAGGTTTTCCTGGTATAAATACTTTTTTCTGATAACCATCAAAATAAGCACCGCGTTTAAAAAGTATAGGTCAACTGTTGCTATTGTTTTTTTTAATTTTTTTTTGTTTTTCATTTTTTTATTATTTTTTGTTGTTGTTGATAGATTTTGACACAATTTTACAGTTATCATACATTGCAAAACAAACAGATAAATTCTGCTCATTACTCATTCTTTGAAACGAAGTGAGAACTGACGAGGCGTCGATCGAACAATTATAGTATACTGTGCCTGACCTGAAGACACGATAAAACTGGTTTATAATTAATTGAATATTTGGTGAACAATACTTGAACGCTATAGCTTGATTGGCTGATGCATTACAGACTTCTGGCCACTCTGTATTCATGAATTTAAAATTTTGATTTCTTGAATTTTTTTAATTTTTGAAACATTGGCATTTCGAAAGAGTTATTAACTTTATTGTTGCAGGTACTAACGTAATTGGGGAATGCATGAAGCTGAATACCAACAATTACACAAAATGTAAGTTCTTATACAGTCAATTCTAACTGAATTTTGCTCAGGTCAAAATGGCGTGCAAAAAGATATGTCTGAGAAGGAGCTTGAAACAACAACACAAGCTGTTCTGCTCACATCGACTGCAGCTCAACAGTCTGCATCTGAAACTCCAGACTGCGAAGGTACGTTTTAGATGGAAATATCTTTGTTTGCCTCTATACGTGAATTATTTCTTCCTGATAATTAATCTAATGCATGATTGATTCTCTAGTAAGTAGTTTAATACATATGCAGATCTGACGCTTGGTTGCTGATTTTTAGTTCTACAGTATATTTATGGCGTTATGTAAAATTTGAAACTTATTTCACATGTTAGCCAAAAACGGATTTTTTTGTTCCAAGCCTTCATATGTAAGTATATTTTTCTGTACAAGAATTGGCATTCCTACAAAAAATACTGTCAACATTGCATTTTGTAACTATTTTCCCTGATGTCAATTTGAATGTTGCAAATTCAGTTTTCATTCACTGTTCGTTTATATTTCTTTCGACGTTTCTACGGAACTGATTTGTTGAATCTATGTCAGCTCCACAATCCCACTGTTGTACATGCAAATAAGTGGGTCCAGTTTGGCACACAATTTCCACGTAGTTTGGGGAATGCTTTCTGTTGCAAAAACGCTTAATTCCATAAAAACAATATCAACTTCATCCAAGTTGAAACTCGATAGTCTGACCATGTTGTGGAAGGCAATAATCGGTCCGTCTGTATGTTGCTGCCCTCAGACGGGGAAGTTTTTTCATTTGCTATAAAAATTGGCTATCTAAGTTATTCCGTGTTGAACCTACTCTTTTCTATTCGATCTGTAATTTCATAGGAAACGAAATTTAGAACAAATTATCAACCCAGCTTGTGTGTCAGACATTGACCCCGGAGGAAATTTTATCAACCAAATTTGTCTGTTTTGGAGAATCTAAACAATACCCAACACTGATAAGTTAAATCAAATGAATCTCACACATAGGCTAACCGTATATTACGTCTATGCAAATTTTGGTATAAATAAGGCCCGCTGGGAGCTGCGGCCTGCATGAGTTACTTGGTCGTGATTTCTTTGCCCGAATGTTTCTTCACTTGGCAATAGTACCATATTTGAAACCTTTTGAAGTTATCAATGTTTCTTTGTGCGTATGACCACTGATTTTTTTAATCGGAAAAACTTCATTATTAAAAATTCTACAATTAACAAGGCCAGCGGGCAATAGTAGTTGGTTCAAGGTTACTCACGTCAGAGTAAAATCAATTTGAAAATTTTTGAAATCCTCCTAATAACTGCAGACTTCTGAAATCAGATGATTGTCAGCATTTTAGAAATTCTTGTTCCATTCATAGTAAATTATGCTGAATATTCAAAAAGTTTTTTTTTAAATTGGTGCGTTTCATTATGTGCCAGTGCTCAATCACACGTATTTTAAATAAAACTGAGAAACTTACTGCAGCTGAAATAATGTGTTTGCTGTAGTCAATCGAATTTTGACTTCTATACTGTAATACGAAGTCTGGGGAAGAAAAAAAAGAGCATTACATTTATTCATTTACAGTATATTATTAATTTTTCAATTCACATGCTCTGAATATTTGACATATAACTTTCCATCTTGATTTTTACTCCAATTCGTTAAGTGTTTCATTCATTACAGGAGACAAGTGTACTGGAAGCGAAGCATCTTTTGCTAGTGAATATGAGGAAGAAGATGATTACGATCCTGACGAGTATGACGATGGGGCGGATGATTTTGATGACGGAATTTCTGACAACCTTAATTCAACGCCTGTTGAATCTACTACCCAGAAGACGGGTACAAATGTTGTTAACCCAGCTGAACCGTCAGGAAAGCAAGGTAAGAAATAATAACGCACATCTTAAGTGACAAAAACCTAATTAAGCACTCGATGAACAGTACCGAGAAGATGAGGGCTGAAATGTGTATGACAGGACGAATCAGTGAAATCAGCATTCGAATAAAACTTAGACGTAAAGCCCTTTGAACATTTCATCTGAATACGCGTTGGATAGAGCAAAGGCGTCACAATGGTGGAAATCTTCTGAACTCATCAATATCAGTTGGGGGACCGACCTCAGGAGACGCTATGTCTGATTGTGAGTGCCAAAAAGACGTAGGAAAGATGTCTGCTTTCTTCGGATTCAGATGTACGAAAGAGTGGATAAATGGAACACTAATTAGTGATCTCATTAAGATGGAAATTCCAAAAACGTAGTATGATACGTGTATTATACAAAACTACATCATGTATGTTTTTGCATTTTTATCTTTTGTCTCTGCTTTCTTTCATTTCCTTTTTTACTGTCATTTAATTTTTTCTTTTTTACCCATTAAGCAATACATTACAAGAAGTTATTTTTAACCCTTAACGTCCTGTAAATGCAACGTATCTCATTCAATTCGCGATGAAAAACAGTGTCGTTTTTTCATTCGATTTACAAGGTTTCACGGTTCAGGAGAAGCTGAACATTGTATTTGATATACTGCAGTCAGCCTTTTCTTTGGTTTTTTCCGAATTTTTTTTGTGCACCCGTGGTAGATTTTACCAAGGAATTCGGCTAATGCAGTCCAAAAGCGTATCCATTCTCCATTAAAATGCGTTTCATTGCATCGAATTACTTAGCATGTTGTATTTTTCAGAATTTTTGAAAAACTAACATTTTTTGCAGAAAAAGCAGATGCGGAAAATGTTTCAGAAAATTTTTTCCTGAGCGAAAATGGTAAATAGTGAGAAAATATTCATATTTTGGGGCTCCCTTCCAAACGTCCGCATAGATCTAACTAAATGTATGATTATAATCGTTAAAGTAGTCAAAAATGCTCAGAAATACAGAAAAGTACATCGGGGTGGTTTCTACCCGAAACAGGACTTTATGGGTTAATAAGCATCGTCTCCCAAATAATTCGTATATAATTCGGCACTCTCTATTTCCTATTTAATTTTATTCTTTGTAATTTTTCTTCACTCTTACGTACTTTTCATTTTAGTTCTTTGTTTTTACTTCTTTGTCTTTTTCTTTTGTTTGTTACTTTTCAATCATTTTTTCTTTCTTCCTTGCTGCTTTCTCTAATCTTTTTCGTCACTTTTTTGATGTTTATTTTCTTTTTCTAATGCTCCTATTTTCACTTATTTTTAATTTCTTCATTTTTGTTGACGTTTCCTTTCTCTTGATGTTTTGTTTCTTCCAGCATTTTTCTGTCTATATTTTTTATGAAGATTTTTCCCACTTACAACGATGAAAGATTCAAGTATGCTGAACATTATATGGAAGACCATGGTTATTCAAAAAATTAGACGACAAGAAGGGAGGAAATGAAAGAAGGCGCAGATAAAAGACGAAAACGTAAAAACATACGTGAACAAAAAAGTAAGCAATAGACACAGAAAGCCAAAGAAATAATAAATACATACAAAGAAAAATATAAGGTAAAGAACGAAAATATCATGAATATGAAGATTTTCAGAAAAGAAAGATTAGCGGAAATGGTTTCTAAATAAATTTATAAATGGTATAGGGGGGGGGGGGGTTGGGCGACTTTTTTGGGGCCGGGGGTCAGTAGGTCAATAATTCCCAAAATTTTGGGGGAAGGGGTCTTTGAAGGAAAAAAAATTCGATTTTTTCACGAAAAAAGTCCGAAAAATGGTTCAAAAAATAGTAATTTTTCCGTTAAAAGACCGAAAAAATGTATCCATGGCCCAAAGCGCCAAGAAAATTCACATTTTTTATCATTTTTCGTTCAAAAATTCACATTTTTAGTCAAAAAAATGACATTTTTCAGTATTTTTCCGACCAAATGTATGGGGGTCCCAACGGCTACCATATGGCTAGCCATTGGATTGGAAAATCCCGGGGGCGGTCGCCCAATGGCTAGCCATATGGTCGACGATTTCTGGGGAGTTCCCATAGCACTTCCCCAATTACATGTATGTTATAAAAATAAAACTGTTTAGACGGCTTAAGTAATTCTTTAATCTTTAAAACGGCATTCAAGCCTGAAAGCCGGCCACATGTTTCGGCCATATGCTACAGTCAACCACATGGCATGGTCGGAAAAACGACACGATCGACCACCTGCTACACATCGTCTCTTTTTACAATCTTTCTAAGTTTTCAGATTTTTCTTAATATCGACAGTAAGAGTATCTTGTTCGTCCTTCTTTCTCTATAGCATGAATGGAAGTTTGAGAATCGGTTGCAAATTAGTTGCATAGGGCAGTGCACCTCCGAATTACAATGTCCGCGAGTTATTTGTCAATAACGTGAGCTATCGATTCAATTGAAAGCATCAATTGTTGGGCTACCTATGCCCATTCGAAGCAAGTGTCTAACCAGACACTTATTGGACGCGATGCTGAAAAGATTGAATCATAACACTAAGCGAGTCAAAAAATTCACAGTGTCAAAAATATAAAATGGAACGAAAATGAAAGAGAGTTGCAGAACTTGCAATTATGGTCTTTCAGACATATCGGCGTCAAGTAATCGCGGAATTTGAGTTATTTTCAACTAAGAAGCTTTCATTAGCAAAAAGTAACAAATTATTAATAGTAATGACTGATGAGAACTTGCCAAGCTTTTTTTGTTCATTCAAACTGAGGTCGGCCGATCCTGACTGCATTTTACATTACATGTTCACATAGTCTGGACCACCTTGTTGATTGAGACCAGTCAACGCATCTATCGAAACTTGGTTTTACATCAGAAATGAGCCCAATCTCGAACCAGATTATACACATTAGTTTTTATACCGAGACTGTATAAACTGCGCTCAAGACCAGATTTTACGCATAAAATTGGCCTAAAAAGTACAGTTTGGGACCGGGGACCAGGCTGACCAAAATTGGAAATTAGCCCCCAAGACCGGGTGCAGACTCGAATAAG
Organism: Romanomermis culicivorax; assembly: GCA_963922205.1. Taxonomy (NCBI): domain Eukaryota; kingdom Metazoa; phylum Nematoda; class Enoplea; order Mermithida; family Mermithidae; genus Romanomermis; species Romanomermis culicivorax. The sequence goes on from CAWUHX010000185.1 coordinate 713,669, forward strand.
AACCGTGGCTTGTTTTTACCAGCAAACGTCTTTGTTCTTTGCATTCTAGAGTGCAGGGATTCATTATTAAAATACGCAAATGATAAGATGATATGCTTCAAATCCATATTTCAGATATGTACAACTGTTTAACATGGGAATTTTTAGTTTATATTTAAATTTCAAAAGTAGTGTTAGGAAAGATATTGTTGAATTTAAAGAAACGAGAAAGGAAGGGAAAAACCATTAATTCATGATCGTATTTATCTTTTCGCTTCCAATTACGAGTATTTGTCTATTTATTCCATCTTGTCAGAACTGTAACTATACTAATGTTCCACGTTTCAGATAATAATGTACCAGAACATACATCGCCTGCTCCAGGTAAGAAAACCTATAGTTCCATCAATGAAAATTTAGAGTCCAAAATTTGTGTTTGAGGGAATCTCATTTGAGTCTAAAATCTTCCTTCATCAGAGTAATGAATTTTCTGCTTCTTTTCAGACAATCCTGACGACGGTGGAGAAGACAATCTTGTAGACAATGAAAGAAATAACCCAAGTAAGAGAAACTACCTACCATTTTTTTTGTGAACTTTTATAAGTCGACAGGCTCCATTTGGATACTTCATACAATATTTGACTAACTGAGAAAGTGAAAACTGATATGCATTCTCCTCAATGAAGTAACGAAATTTACGAGCAACTCCGAATTTTCTGAAATTTCTATTGGAACAGTAGCTTGGATCAGGCTTTTGCATAGGCTCAAGCTCAGTCAGACTTCATTGTGCAAAATTCTTATCCACAAAAATAATATTGTTCGACATTACGAGGTTATTCGAGAACGTCTTGATCTTACTTTCATAGGTTGAGTAAAGTTTAGGGTTATTGAAACAACGTTTTTATGAAATTTCCGAAAAAAGTGGTATCATATCCTACATGATCAACAAAGTAAATTTTTTTCGACTCTTAAAGGCCCTAGATTTTGTTCTATGAAGCTTTCAGTGATTAGCCGCTGATGTTGAGCTGTAGGATTTTAGGTATCTTCGACGATCCGCAGGAGAGTAAAAGTCTTTAAGTATCATTTTTAACGATGCCCATTCCCCCTTGTGATAGGAGAACTGTCAAGAGTAATAATTTTTGTTTTTCTAACTTTTCTTCCGCTTACTATGAGTCGAAAGTTTTTATTATGAATATTGGATTCTGAAAACTAAATTTTCTTTTTTTTAGATTATGTTATAAATCAAAATGTGCGTTATTCGCTAAAAAATAAGAACATTTATAAATCACGTAAGTATTTCAGATTCGAACAGGCGAGTTTTCAAATAGTTCAGCATTTCTGATTCTATAGTTCTTTTATTAAGTCCTTTTAAATTTTAACACTGGAAAAAATATGTAATTGAAGGGGGGATTGGCCAACAATAACCTTTAACAATTTTTTTCAATAAAAACATAGCGTATACGATCTTGATGACTGCAAAAATTTTGGTTTCTTTATATTTGAAAGCGTTTTTAAAAAACATACTATGAAAAATGATTTTTACTTTATTTCTAACAAGGAAAATTCCCAAGTTGCAGCCCACAAAAAAATGAGTAGTGTTACATTGATCGTTTTCCAAATTCGGGACTTCTTTACACATAAATTTGCATAAATGTCGCAATTGGTAAATCCACCGATATAAAAAAGTACTTCGAATGACGAAAAACATATTTTACATTGCTGTATAACTTATCGAACTTCACCGAAATTGCAGAAATAATTGAAGATAGAAATCATATGTCTATTATTGAAGTCTTCAAGATGATCCATCCAATGTATATTTTGTTAATATGCTTTTGTGTTTGTATAGATTTGGTTTGGTGGTTTCTATTGTTTACTATATTTATGCAAATTTTGCGTGTAAACAATGCCCACCGAAAAAAGCTAGTGTAACATTACCAAGATTGCTATGGGTTATCGAATGCAAAAATTTATTTTATCATGAGCATGCGAGTATTGTGATAAATGCTGATTTTGGATACAATGTGAATGGAAGCCTATTTTGATTAATTTTATTGGATACTCTCATCGTACTGTGCAAACATAAATGGCAATTTACATGTAATTTTCACAGCCGTAAATTACTACTACCATCACCATCACTATTATTTGCCTCATAATTTGCCTCCACCTCCTCCGGGCGCGCTCTACAATGTTCGGCGATCGATTCAACAACCGCAGCAATCAGGTTAGTGACAACATTACTGGCTAACCGCAAGTCTCTCAAGTCTAAGCCTGAGCCAAAAAATTTGTCAGAACGAAATTCAAAAAATAGTTATTTTTTCGACCAATCAAATTGATGTTGCGCTTTCTATGAAGGTCCATCACTACATTTATTTGGCAAATTAATCGTTATGTAGGATCATCATCATCATTATCATCCTATCTTATCGTCATTATCTCCATTATCACCCTTCATTATTTGATGTCTAGTATTAAAATACGATTAAGTTACTCAAGTGTTTTGGAGTGCTGAAATAATGCAAAATGCTAAAAAATTGCAGAAAATAATACTTTTTCCCACAAATATGGGAAGAAGGTCAGGGAAAAAATAGAGGTATGCACTTTTTTTTCTTTTCGTTCTCTGTCTTCCTCTTCTTGTCTTTTTATTTCCTTGTAATATTGTCGTCTAAGGTTTGATTTTTTATACAATTTTCAGCTTAAACAAGGTACGTGGAAAAAGTGTTCAACATTACAAATTGCTAATGACGTTTCAGCACATCCTTTTCTTTTATTTGCCTCTGAGGATTTTCTTTTATCACATACAATGGAAACTCATCAATATCTCAAAATTTTCTCATAATATATGTACAATCTCTGATTGAACTAATATGATAAATATAAATTTTGCAGGTGTAGTAAATGCGTATTCTCCAAAAAAGCACGATCAACGATCGGCAGAGTGGCATCGACAAGCTGTGATAAAACAACAGTTTCATAGTCCAATGCAACAAAATTCAAATGAACCATCAGCAGGTGAGACAGATATGGTTGGAGAAATTTTCTAAGAACAGAAACAGGATAAAGAACAGAGGCTCTATGAAAACATCAGCACATTTTCCAAGACATTTGATACTGAATTTACGTTGCAATGACTGATTATTTAATTCAAATATGGGCTAAAATCGACAGACATCAAAAGACAGTAGTTTGATACCAACAGGTACAGCTGGACGTCTTGTAGATCAAAATATGGTGCTTCAAGGAGGTGAACTAGAGTAGATAAGCTGCCTAGACAACTCCACTTGGGCACTCTAGATTGACCGACTGAGGTATTACAAACTCTCTAGACAGGCCGCTTTTTGGACAACCCTGCATGATGATAACCAGCAATTTTTAATCCTTATGTGACTTTTCATTTCAATTATATGATGTCTGTCTTTTGGTCATCCTGTCAAATCAAAAATGCAATATTGAAAATGCCCATCGTAAAGCCGTAGGCATACTTAGCCGCAACGGGCGAAAAAGTCTGCGGCTCGCACACTTTTTTGCGGTTTTCAAAAATTGCGACCCGCAAGTCACCCGCAAAACCGCAATACGGTTGCGGTTGGCAACCCGCAACCGCATTGCGGTTTAGTGCGGTTTATCGACCCGCAAAGAGTTCTCGAGTGGAGTACTTTTTGCGGTTCTGGCAGCCGCACTTGATACAGTATATGCCGTTTCGCGCTGAATAACACTGAATACCTGATCTTTATCAACTAGAAAACTCAATTATTTCCAGAATTTGCTTTGTCCAGTGTTTTTTTTTCTGCAAAGGAATCTTTTGAGGAGAAAAATTCGGGAACAAAGAATAAAATTTATGCAAGGTTCTCATTGTCGAAAAAATTTTCGGGAATCGGAAACTGAAAAGATGTATTTTGGTGAACACTGTTTTTCCCGCCGGCTTTTTCGTCAAATGGCGATAGGGGTAAAAAATTTTTCCCCAATTTTCTAAAGTCTTTTTTCGCTTAAAAATGCTCATAGACGGTTTATTTTAGTGTTTTTAAGCTTTTAAAACATGATGTTTTTAGAGCGGTTGATTTTTTCCACATGAGAACCGGACCCAAAATTTTTTTCCTCATTTTCCAAAAATTTTCCCCATTTTTAAAAACGTTTGTAATGTGCCTACCTACGGATGCTTTTCCATGCAATTAGGAGCATACCCAAGCATTTTGACGCTTTTGGATTCGGAAACCTACAACCTTGCATCTCTTAAGTAATTTCCGGTTCGAAATTGCGGTTAACTATGCTTACAATTGCGGTTTTCCGGTTCCGCATTTTTGCGGAACCGCGGGAAAGTATGCCATTGTGAGAGCCGCAACCGACCCGCAATTGCGGGTCGCAAAATTTGCGGCCGCAAAAAAACCGGTCAAGTATGCCTACGGCTTAAGAAAACTATACTCCATTCATTTTGAAATGATCAATGCAGCGAGCGGAGTTTTGGAAAACGCAGCCTTACTAGAGATCAGGAAATCAATTTCGGTAATCTCAAAGTGATTGAAAATAGTGATCATCATGGACCTGTATCATGAAGGAAAAATTTATTTGGTAGAGTCAACGAGCTGTCCTTAATTTTGAAATGGGTTTGGCGGCGACTTCGCTGCATCGATTATTCCAAAATGAATGGAGCGTAGTATATTTTTTCCCAATATACTTTTACCCTAGTATATATTGTTCGGTACATTTTGTCTAGTATGTTTTGGCTCACTATATTTTGGCCCCGGTGTGTTTTGTCCAGTATATTTTGTGTGGACACCTTCAAGTCCGGACGAAATTTCGCCAGCAATTTCTCATTTCGCCAACAATTTCTCTTTCGAAAATTGCAAAAAAATGGGATTCTCAAGTTGGAAAAGTGCATTTTAGAAGGTCAAAATACCAATATTTTGCGGCACTTAACTCCTGAGATGATAATAATGATCATTGTTTACTATAATTCAGCTCAGACGCGACCATTAACATGTCTACTTCACTTAATAGTAAACATTTCTTTATCACACACCTAGAATGTCTTTGATCAGTGATCTTTGATACTGCATCTGGTTGTTCGATGAAAATCAAGATTTTTTTCATAAAATCTTTCTGCGTTCTTTGAGAATCTTTTGAACATAAACTTTTCGCATCATCGTATGGGATAGTAGCAGAAGCTTTTGCTAGTTAGAAAATTTAAATTTTTGGTTGCTTTTCTGATTTCCGAATTTAGTTGCATGCTTTTAATATGATTTTTACCTTTTGTCAAAAAAAGAAAATTATTGTGAAAATAAATGTTGAAGAGATTAATTTTCCAGCGTTCAAGAATATCGAAAAATAATTATTTGAATTTTATTTCATAATTGCTCGCACAAAGTATGCTGCCAATCTGATGTTCCAAAATCATTAAAGTTGAAAATTGATGATAATAAAATTATGAAGCACATGAAATTTATTTATTTTGGTCATCCTATATACTTTGTACAATAAAACTCAATTTTCTTGTGTTAGAGATGTCTGAATCTCTCTAGTTTTTTTCTATCCGTGAGGTAAAAACTTCATAATACAATTTAACCACCTTTATGAAACTACGGGCCACTCCGTCCGCATATTGAAAATTCTGCAAACGAAATATGGTCAATGATATTTTCCTTGTAAAACTTGAAAAATAATTTCATCAGCCAAATCCTGAAATTTCATCAGCGAACTGCTAATTTCATCGAAAAATTTTAATTCGTGAGCTTTGTTAAACCGGTCCCTGAACAAAATTTAAAATAAATAATCACAATACATGATAAAGTTATCAAGTTGATGGAAATTTTTTCTATAAATTAGAACCAAGAATAAATATGTGATATACAAATAATTGACTTTCCAAAGATCAACATCACATCAGAAGTATATAGTAAATTTGGAATTTGAAAATTTATGTCGATCCAGAATAAAAATTGTTACTTGTAAGGATTCAGAATTTCATGTGATCTCAACTTCACTCCATTGGCATCGTGTCGACTGAACATTGTTCGGTTGGCTCAGTTTATTAGAGCGTGCGGACGATAGGCTCTATAGTCTGTTTTTTATAAAATGCTTCCAGATGCAAAAGTGACACAAATCAGCACTGTCGTCGACATTGTTTACATAAAGTTCTTACTGTAAAATTTTTCACTCAAAAAATCGCTGAAGGTCGGGCCAGTATGCTCAGAAATTTCCAGCCCTACACGATATTTTGTTCAACAGAAAATCGCAAAAATCTAAAATGCTACTTGCTTTCCACTTTCATTATTTGGAAGCATTTCAAGAAAAACAGACTATAGGTACTGGGTTCAGGCTCCGGACCGAGCCTTTTATTTTTTACTGAAAACTCGAACAATGGGAATAGGTTGCCCCTAAACTGGTCGCCCTTGATGGTCCTTCAACCTCGACGACAAAGGAATGTTGTGTTGAGGCAACCTGTTCCCGCCACTCGGGGCTTCAGTAAAAGTTAGGCTCGGTCTGGGACTTGAACCCAGGACCTTGCGGCTACCGTCCGCACGCTCTAACCAACTGAGCAAACCGAGCAGCGGGAAAGGCGCTCTCTTTTTGCAACAATTCGTAGTTGAGGTGGCTGCTTTGGCCACTCTCAACATCCCTCCGCCGTCGAGTTTGACGGACCGTCAAGGGCCACCAGTGTTGAGGCAACCTGTTCCCGCCACTCGGGGCTTCAGTAAAAGTTAGGCTCGGTCTGGGACTTGAACCCAGGACCTTGCGGCTACCGTCCGCACGCTCTAACCAACTGAGCAAACCGAGCAGCGGGAAAGGCGCTCTCTTTTTGCAACAATTCGTAGCTGAGGTGGCTGCTTTGGCCACTCTCAACATCCCTCCGCCGTCGAGTTTGACGGACCGTCAAGGGCCACCAGTGTTGAGGCAACCTTTTCCCGCCACTCGGGGCTTCAGTAAAAGTTAGGCTCGGTCTGGGACTTGAACCCAGGACCTTGCGGCTACCGTCCGCACGCTCTAACCAACTGAGCAAACCGAGCAGCGGGAAAGGCGCTCTCTTTTTGCAACAATTCGTAGTTGAGGTGGCTGCTTTGGCCACTCTCAACAGTTGAGAGTGACCACAGCAGCCATCTGAACCACGAATATTTCAAATTTTATACGTTTTGGAGAGCACCTCTCCCATTGCTCAGTTGGTTAAAGTACGCAGATAGTAGCCGATAGGTTCTAAGTTCAATCCCTGGACCAAGCACCTTTTTTTCAAAATTCCATTCAACGGGAGTGGGTTGCCTGAAAACTGGTGACCCTTGATGGTCCGTCAAACTCGACGGCAGAGAGATGTTGAAAACGGCCACAACAGCCACCACAGCTAAGAATATTGGCAAATTATATACGTTTCGGAGAGCCTCTTTCCTATTGCCTGGTTGGCTCAATGGGTTAGAGTTGAATGGCAGCCGCAAGGTCCTAACCGAGCCTAGCTTTTACTGGAAATCAGAGCGATTGGGGAGAGGTTGCCCCAACAATCGTACAACTCCATTCATGCAGTGTTACTGTATAGCATATTGAAAATTTCATGCCTCGAATTTCCAAAAAAATGATTCTCATGGAAACCTCCAAGTCCAATCTTCTGCTAGACGAAAACTAGATGGCTTTGCTACTGTCACGAAGAAATTTGGCATTTTTTTAGTGTAACGCAGAAAAACGGCGTATCACATAAATTGAACCTACTTTTTTGGTTGTCGCTGCATCTATCATATCCTAAATGAACTATAGTTTTTCGTCGTATATTCAATTTAGTGAGACTGCGTTTTGTTTACTCTTTCAGTTTGTCCATTCCATTCGAACCAGTGTTTGGCTGTTTCGGATGCACTGCACAAAATCAAAACTACGGCGGTGAACACACTATTACAGTACGCCGATTACTCCAAAGGAATAGCATTTGCGAGTATATTTTGTAACTTGACATGCATGCTACATTCTATACTGTTTCTTCTAATTTTTCAGGTTCGATGATGCAGAAAAACTCCCTTAATGATTTAATCAGTATGGGTCTTGGTCTACTTACTAGTGTGGGTAAGTTGGAGATAATGTGATAAAAGAGGGTAAATTTACTTTGGCTATGCCTCACGGATTTACTTAACCGAGGCAACCTAGGGCACAGGTGCTACTATAGTCCCAAAATTCATCTATGCATGAATTATTATTAGTTTTTCATGTATGCTTGCGTTTGTAAAATTGCAAGTTGTTAGTCAGTCAGTAGCATGCAATATCATAATTGAACATGATAATGAAGTGGGATACGGACAATTGGCCCCCAGTAATTCGCGCCCCGCAATTCGTCCACAGTACCCCCAGGGCAGTTCGCCCACAACACAATTCGCCCCGAGCAATTCGCCCTCAGTAATTCGCCCCCAATTCAGTGTTTTTTAATTTAAAAAATTCAGATTTAAAATAATTCCACTAGGTTCTTAGCAGTTATGTAATACGCATTTATACACATCCATACACAAAATCTATTGGAGATTTTTACCTAACAAAATATCATGTTTATTCATGAATTCTGCATGCAGAGTGCAAGTATTATTTACAAGAAGAAAGAGATATGCAACCATGTTCCAAATAAAGGTCCACAAACAATTTTTTTTAATTTTCTCTGAATATAAGATTTTTTACTTGTGTACCAAGTCAGTATAAGCCTTTTTTACTCGTACAGTCGGCTATACAGCTTGCAGCCAAAGTTTAACTGCCTGAAAATGATCAATTTCGGCCATAAATGTGCGAAAAATCTCGACACTGGCAATTTACAAATTCATATATTTTTTGACTTTGTAATAATGGTGTCCCAATTCCCAGCAACCGTGCCACATTTTAGTGTGATGGCATGAAAATCCGGAAGAATTTACACATAATTTTAATGTGTGACACGAATATCATTAGCAGAATTGCGAGTCATTTATGCTCTTCGATCTGCATTTGTTTTTTGTTCCTTTTTTCGTTTAATTTTCTATTTTGTATTCCTCTTTTTTGTCTTTTTCTTCCTTGTTCAGTTTCTTATTCTATATTGTTTTTTATTTTTTTTACTCACTTTCGTTTTCTTCTTTTTTTATATTTCTCTTCTGTTCACTCTTTTTATTTCTTTTTTGTTTTTAATACACTGCAGAGTTATCACTAAAAAGATGTTAAAGAACACGATAGAGTCACACGTAGAATAATTGTAATACTTTGTAATACTCTTGATTGCTCTCCATGGATCCCGCTGAAAAACTACAATAAATGAAGCTGGAAAAGGCAAATATGTATCATACCGTAAATGAAAAGAAAAAAGACAATGTAAAAAAAGAATAAAAAGGAAAATAGAGGGGACAGGGCGAAGTGAAAAATCAACTTTTATAATATCTCCTCTATGGTGCATTTAAAATAGGATTAGCTAATGGGGAAAATGTCTGGAAGTATACTACATAACATACCATGGAGTTGCTTTTAAATCTAAAATCTAGACAAGATATTAGTACCGGGGGTGATTTACCAGGGGCGAATTACTCGGGGCGAATTGCTCATGGGGCGAATTGTGTTGGGGCGATTCGTTGGGGGTGAACTACTGGGGGTGAATTGTCCTGGAACCATAATCATCTATAGACAACAGTGAAAACACGCGTCAGAGAAGGAATTGCCTAAAGTTGCCTTTTTCACATGTAATTATTGCGAAAATTCGATCACGCAAATCTGCACAGATCCTGCGTAAATTAACCATAATCAAAAATTCATATTCCATAAAACACTATATTATATAATCATAAATGACTATAGTACATTAACCTTTGTTTGCTATGAAATGTAAAAAAAAATTCAGGTTCAGGAGCCATAATTTCAACAGTAAAGATTTTTGAAGGTTGCCTATATGTGAAGCAATGATTTGTTGATTTTCAGATTTTTTTCTGTTGAGTCTTAAATCTGAAATGAAAGTGCTAGAAAAGATCAGTATTGTACTAGTTTCATCACTGCACTTTTTTCGGATTTCTGTGAATGTGGCAAATATATTTCTCTGATCATCACTCAAAGGATAAAACAACTATATACGAAAGACGAAAAATTTTCATTCTCAAGTCAACTGCGCGCAATTTCCATAGAAAACGAATGTATGGATCCTGCGCTATATTCCAACACAACAAAAAAATTTTCCTATTTGATAGCCGCTTCTGACTACGGTCAGGGTTAGCTCTTAGATCGGAAACTGTTGTAAGAACTTGACGAATATAGATCGGACAAAATAGCCAGTTGATGCAAATTTCGGAGGAAATATGAAATCTAAGGTACAATATTGTAGAAGATTTATCTTGTGTGTGTTATCTTAGCCGTAGGCGGAGCATCCAACGACGCCGTTGCGCAGATGATTCGAGCGTTGCACCAGATGGACGGCAACGAGAGTCTTACTTGCGACTTTTTGTTCAATAGAATACCGTTAGTCGACAGATTTTATGAAGACTTGCTTGGACGTAAGCTTTTTAAAAATTTAAATCTTTCATATTGGTCAGGAAATTTGATTTGAAGAAAGTAAGTAGTAAGGCCGGACTGTATAGGTCGTACGCTTAAGGATACTCCTATCTTTTGTGTACGACCTATAATTTGTCACTTTTTTCCGATTTATAGGTCGTACAGTAAACATACACGATTGGCTTTTGTCGGATTTACAGGTCGTACAGTAAACATATACGGTTAATTTCTTCGTCGATTTATAGGTCGTACAGTAAACATATACGTCGATTTATAGGTCGCATGGTTAAAAATGCATGTTCTTGAGTTACCGTAATAGTAGAATTACGGTAATTTTTCGATTATGGTAATAGTGGAATTAGGGTAATAGGTGTGTTACTGTAGATGAAAAAGGAAAATCGATGATGAACGGAAAATGGAAAATGAAAATATATGTGGAACAAAAATGGACATACAGTATACAAGTACGACACAAAAAGTAAGGCAAAAAATCAATCTGGAAAAAACTGGAAATACAGTGCCCGTGTAGTGCACAAAGGTGAGAAAGGTAAGGTAAACAAAACACCAAAATTGGATCTGGAAAAAGTGGACGTACGGTGCATATAGTGTACAAAGGAAAAAAGGTGAGGTAACAAAACCAAAATCAATTTAGAAAAAGTGAACAAGGGAAAAGAGCACACCTAGGGGGCATAGAGAAAGAACATGCACAAAAGATTATACATAGATCTGAAAGAGATGGTGTAGTGGACAAAGGAAAAAGAGCATGCCTAGTGGAAATAAAGAGAAGACCTACAGGAAAAATGTTATTGATCTAAGAAGAGAACATTAGACAGCAGTGAAGAAAGCACCTGTGCTTGATAAAAGAAAAACGCTACTAAATGACTTTTCAAAAATCTAATGTGTTGTTTGCTTATATTACAAAATAATCTTATCTAACCCATGACCCCTGACTACTGTAAGCTGTCTAGAAAAAAGAAAAAGGCCTAAGAAGGTAATGTATGAAAAACAAAAATCGATCTAAAGAGAACATGTAGTGGACAAAAAAAAGAGCATATGTAGTGGACAAAATGAAAAGACGCCCATAAATTATTGTCATTTCATGGAGAACATGTACTGGCCAGTATCAAAAATAACGAGTAATCTGAAAAAGGATAGTACCAGCAACAAATACAGCATGTAATGGACTAAGGAAAGAGAGCATGCATACTGTATTTAAAGAAACTTCTGTCTGCAAAAAAGAAAGGTCTACAGAAAAAAATTGACCTCCAGATATACAGGGACAGGTAAAATACATAGATAGACACACATCTGGTAATAGATAGTAATTTATACAGAAAACTGTTTGATTTTCCAGGTTGGCAGTTTTTCAAAACAATCATAAAATATGGTGAACCAGTAAAGCTCTACACTGTGTGTGTAGTGGACAGAGACAAAAAACGTTTTGAGGAGTACTGTAAATTCCATAAAAACCAAAATTGATCTGGAAACAGTGGAGGTACAGAGTGCATATAGTGTACAAAGGTAAAAAGGCTAAGGTGAAAAGAAAAATCAATCTGCAAAAAAGTGGACATGCAATATACATGTAGTTTACAGAGGCAAGACGTTTTTATTGTTACTGTGGGCTGCATACGAACAAAAATTGATGTGAAAGAAAAGTGCACATACACAGTGCATATAGCATACAAAAGGCAAAAATGTGTAGAAAGAATTATTTATCTAAAGAGAACATATGATGGACTAAGGGAAGAGAGCATGCATACTGTGCTTAAAGAAAATTGTGCCTGCAAAAAGAAAGGTCACAGAAAAAATATTGACCTCGAGACTTACAGGGATAGGTAAAATGCAGAGAAAATGGCACAGCTGGCAATAAATAGTGGTTCATACAGAAAAAATGCTTGATTTTGTAGGCTGGTGGTTTTCAAAAACAATCATAAAAGAGGTTGATTCCCTAAAGCTCTACAATGTGCATGTAGTAGACAGAGGCAATAACGTTTTGAAGAGTACTGTAAATTGCATAAAAACCAAAATTGATAGGAAAAAAGTGGACTCACAGAGTGTATATACTGTACAAAGGTGAAAAAAGGTAAGGTGAAAAAAACCAAAATCAATGTGGAAGAAAAAGTGAGCAAAGGAAAGGAGCACACTTAATGGACATAGAGAAACGACATGTAGAAAAGATTATAGATTTGAAAGAGAGCATCTAATGGACAAAGGAAAAAGAGCACTCTTTGTGAACGAAAAGAGAAGACCTGCAGAAAAAAACGTTATTGAATTGAAAACAGGATAAGTAGCCAACAGAGAAAAAGAGCACCTGTACTTGACAATAGAAAATCATTACTGAATGACTTATCAAAAAATCCAATGTGCTAGTTTGTTTTTATTACAAAATAATCCTATCTAACCCATGAGTGAGGACTACTCTAAGCTGCCTAGAAGAGGAAATAAACCTCAGAAGGTAATGTATGAAAAACAAAAACTGATCCAAAGAGAACATGTTGTGGACAAAGAAAAAAAGAGCATATATAGTGGACAAGGAAAAAAATGCACATAAAATTGTTGTCATCTCATAGAGTACATGTATTGGTCAGGGAAGAATAACCTGGTGGATGACAAAAAAAAGAGGTGCAGAAAAAACATTAATGGTCTCCATGGTGGATCCCCAAAAGATACATAAAGAGGTTAAGCAATTGAGCTACACTAGGAAAGCTTATTTTATGTCTTATAGAATGGATCATAAATGCTAAAAAAGGGGCAAACTCCAAATATTCTTAAAACATAGCTGACATGAAAAACCTGTGCAGGTTCTTGTTGGTCTTTATGACATACAATTTGTTTTCAGCATCAAAGGGGACAGAATGGTCACAAATTTGAACCAGGAAAACAGCATTTTTGAAGAGATTCTGAAAACCTCAATTAATTTTGTGATGAAAGTATCATTTAATGAGATAAACTACAAAGTCTCAAGACAACTAGTGATCAGTAACTCAATGATTTTGGTCTAAGGTCTCAGAGCAAATATCTTGTAATGGAAGCTATTTCATTTCACATTTTATTTCATTTTTAAATCGTGCTTTGTTCATTTTTCAAAACAATTTTTTAAACAATACCAAAATCAGAAAATTTTCAAACTTTTCCCAAAACGAATCCTTTGGACATTTTCTATGCTTGAGCATAGAATTTTTGACACATGTTTTATTCATTTTGAACTTTTTATGCATATTAAGAAAATTTTTGTCATTTTTGAGGAATTTTAGTCAATTTTAATACAAGTTTTTTTAAATTATCACAAAAATTGGGTTTTCCTGAAAATATTTTCTATGCAATTTTTCTATATGTAGGTATATTAGTTTTGACACATGCTTTGTTCATCTCCAGATGAGTTTCATTCATTTTGAAGATTCTTTCATTATTTTGGAAAATATTTGTCTCTTTCGACACTTACTCCTCTGTCCAAAAGTTGCTATAGCATTCTGTGAGATCAACAAACAATCTTTTTTCTCAACAACAAACAGTTGACTGCATTAGGAGACCCCCAGAGTACTCTGCGTTGATACCACTGCT